>JAZFAV010000006.1:21840000-23040000 GCA_037954035.1 Rosalia funebris
CGGAGGCCGTGGACTCTTGAGTTTAGAATGTCTCCATAATAGGATGGTTCTGGACGGAGCCTGTAAAGTTATCAAGAGTTCGGATCCTCTTCTCTGCATGGTCCGAGACGAACGTGCAGGCATACGAACATTTTTATTTAAGGCAGCACGTAGAGCAGCCGATGATCTCGGTCTCGTCTTCGACACCGAACGGGCCAATCACAACTCTGTCACCGAGTTGGAACCCGTTCGGTTAAAAGCCCAAGTAAATGCTGCAGAGCATTTAAGGGCCCTGCAGCTTGATAAGGATAAGCCCATGCATGGAGTCTTCTATAGGAATATGGAAGCCCTGGTCTTATCCAGAAGGCTGACCTTTGCTTTCTTAAGGTCAGCCGGGCTAAATTCAGAGACCGAGGGATTCATCATGGCTTGCCAAGATGGTGTATTTAACACGCTCGTCTATCGGAGTCGTGTCATGAGTATGGAGGTCCCGGATGTCAGCTGCAGTACCAGCTGCAGGGCGCCGGAGACATTGATGCAATTACTGTCGGCTTTGCCCGGTATATGCAATTTCGGCCTATATCCATAGACACAACGCAGCGTTACGGGTACTTTATTTTTATTTAAGGCACTCGTATCAGATAGACGAGACACTAATGCTGCCTTATGCTCCGGGGAATATTGAGTCCGTTGTGGAAAATGAGAAGTGCTGCGAGAAGTGGAGCGAGAGATACACTGCTTTCAGAATTAAAGAGCATACCGGCATGCCGAAACTCAGAAATCTTAGCCGGTCACATCTAGAAGGCCGTAATTCTCGATTGGCTTCATCTACTCAGGGTACGCGACTGGGTCCAGTAATCACTAACCGAATGGACGCGAGGAGTGATTACTGGTATTACCAACGCACCTTCTGTGTGAGTCTAAGCCACAGAAAGAGGTGACTGGCTTTTAGTAAAACAAATACTATAGGCGTGGCAACGTTAATTGGATAACAAGTTATTGCCTGTGTTAGTTGCCCTGTGTGTATTTTGATAGTGTCAAGAACTGCTTGTAACGAAAATAAGGAAAGTACATTGTAAGTATTCAAATATATGGTGAATGCGCCAATTACATCGTTAATTTCAGAAACGCCAGTTTCAAGTACTTACTTTACCTGTAACGCAATATCTTACCTTACAAAAGTTAAATATTCAATAATAAAATCGTAAAATGGTAAATATATTGTATATTCCGTGCCATACATGACAGGCATGTCAGTATGGATCTAAATGTCGTTTTGTATAGCAATAATTTAATTTTTGTACTCATCTTACTATTTCTGTTGACATACGAATATGGTTTACTCAGCACAATATAGGTTTTTCTTAGACAATTTGAGATATGTGCTTTAAATTTCAGCTGCTTGTCGATCGTGACTCCGAGATAATCAATTTTTTTCTCTTCCTGTATTCTTTTCCCCTTTATTTTTACTTTATTTATTATTTTATTGCTTGTATATTTTCGTGTAACTATTACCTGCTTTGTTTTTTCTTCATTTATGTTAATTTTCTGTAATATTCTTTTATTTTTTCTAGGTGATATTTTATCTTTTGATTAGCTGTCTGGAAATGAAGAGAATTTGCTGTATGATAGTATTATTAACATATAACTGAATTTTAGTTATAGGGTGATCCGAGATATCTGCTATGTACAATGAGGATAATATCGGTGAGAACACCATTCCCTGCAGTACTCCCGCGCTGATATTCTTCTTCTTGATAAATTAATGTTTATTTTAACTCGTATTGCACATTTTTCTAGGTATAACTTTAACAAGTGCTATATGTATTCATATATTATACGTATTTATCAACTTATGTATTAAGCCGTTATTCCATACCTTGTCGAACGCTTTCTATATGTCCAATAGAATAGCTACCGTATTTGATTTTTTATTGAATTGTTCAACTGCATTTTGTACTTTTGCCTTTATTGCGTGAGTGTTGCTATGCTCCGGTTTAAATCCTAATTGAAATTTCGGTATGCTATGGTTTTCATTTATTATTTTATTTAATCTTTTAAGTATATGTTTTGTTATTTTTGATAACGAGTTTAATAACGAAATCGCGGAGGTCTTCCTGGTTTGAGTATTGGTATCACAATCGCCATTTTTCAACTATCGGGGAAGTATTGATATTTAATTATCGCGTAATATGTAATAGTTTATTGTTTTTTTTTGTAGGGTTTTTTAATTTGTTTGTAATATTATCAGGTATCGGCGCTTTGTTGTTCAGCAATTTTCTGATTGTTTCTATTACTTCCTCTGGATTTGTAATTAATTATTCGTTCTCCCGTACTGGTATAGAAATTATTTCTTGAATATCTTATACTTGTATAGTAATTGTTTGTTGCTATTGTGTCTGGTGGTAAGTCTGGTGTCTTTGTACTTATATATTTCATGTTCTCTGCTAGTATGTCCGATCTTTGTTCGCTTTGTATGTACTGCTCGTCAATAATAGGAGCAAGTCTCAAAACTTCGATCGGGCCACCCACGAGATTCACAGTAAATAGCCTGGTCTTTACGCAATCACATTGAGACCTTTGCAGAGTAAATATTGTGTATACAATACAGAATGTGAATGTACACACAGTTCGATCTGGCCGCGCGCAAGGTGCATCCTTCTCCCTCCGAATGCTGCATCACTCTTTCTGCTACGCATACATCAGAATCTTACACTTATTCGTATTATTGACGAGCTGTATGTCATTCCATGTTGCGCAATAATCTCGACCGGGTTCAATTGTTTTCTTAAAAGTTTCGTCAATTTTCATAACGTGTCATTTTGTACTTTTAGATTGGCTAATTTGTTTCCAATCCTCGTTCCTTTGTATCGTTATTTTGTCATATATGGTTTTTGTAAATCATTCAATTTTTTTCTATTCATTTGTCTCCTGTATATTTGTCATTTTCTCTGATTTTGTTATTAAAATGTATGTGCTTTTACCTCACCTGATATTTATTCTTTTCTTAGATTTATTTTTTTTGTTTTATCTATTATATGTTTTTGTTTGTGTTTATCACTGGCTTTTGTGATTATGGATGTAAACTTTTGTATTTCACCGATGTTATGGTAAACCGAGCCCTCCAGAGCGGCATCAGTTCTTGAATACATCTCACTACAGGACCGGGCACCACAAGGCATTGGAGCAAGTGAATTATTAGCTCATGCGATGTCATATCAAATGCCTTGGGTAGTCGATCCAGGTCATGGAAAGGTTTCGCTTGTACTGCACGGAGTCCTGCGTGATACATCTGTCAATCAACAGATTCTCCCTGCAGCCAGCGACACCCTTCTTAAACCCTCGTTGTTCGTGTATCCCCTCGAAAACCTATTCAACTGCTAGGAGTATTCGCGTGTACAAGATGTGTGTAAACACCTTGTAACATACATTTAAGCAGGCTAACATATTCTGGCTAAATGGTGGTGGATAACAAATAATTTTTCCACCAGAAGTTATTTATCCTGTCGGGACCTGGAGCAGCAATGTTCTTATGGCCCGCAAGAGCTCTTCGAACCTCTTCAGGGGTTATCGAGTGACACACTTGTTCTGGTTGCTGAAGACCATCGCAAAAGTCTTCAAAGTGTGCCACGGCTGCAGGGTCTCTTTGGAGTGGGAGCTTCTGCTCGTACAGCGCCTTCCAAAAGTTTTCTACCTGATCTGTAAGTTGAGGCGGTTCGAATAGGCGCGAGGGTTTTTGGCGGAACAAATTATTTTCCGCGAGCCTTCGCGCCCGCCTCACTAGTGACTTTTTGCACGTCACTAGTATCCGTATAATATCAAGGCAGTGCTGTTTGGTGATACACAGCACTACCTCCTTAAGTGTGCGATGGACGCGCCTTAAATTGGCGGCGATTCGCCGTAATTTTTGCGTAAAAGGCCTATTGGCCTCCATATAGTCCATCACACATTGAATACGGGATATCTGTTGTGTTGCCGACTGGATCTTGGCCTCCATCTTCCATACACGCCGCTCCGCCCTCTCTCGGAGAGAGGAAGAATTGTTCGCCCTCTCCATATGAGAGAAGCTTTCGGCGGCAGTGTACACAAGATGTCGGCCCCTTATGGAAGCGATGCTTGAACTTCAGCATCCACTCTGGCCAGGTCTTGTGGCCTAAGGGGTCTTATACGATGTAAACCCCTCCTGGTACTGAGGCCCTCTACTATTGGTGGAGCTGTGAAGACCGTATCCTCAACTAATTCATTAGGCAGTCTTTCAGCTACCTCATTCGCCAATCGAATAGTAGTCCTCACATAGCCCTTTCTACGAAGATAGGATAGATAATTATGCAGATGCTGCAGCGTGAAAGCATCATGCTCTGGTTGTAATTTACACCACAGAACATGCATACGTGCCATGTATCCCCTGCATATGAGCTCACTGCCTTCATAGCATTGCAGCAGGTCGTCCCTCAACTCGTCAGTCCATTTAAAGCGTCCATGTTCATTGCGTATGTCGTCCTCAGACAATCCGTCCGGTTGGGCCCCACCACCTTACCCATGACCCCTATCCGAACGTGGTAGATCGTGAGGGCCTCTTCTTCTGTTATTTGGAACCAGAAGTTCGGGATTACCGGGGAGTTAGCCCAATTATCCCACGGCCAACACCAGAGAGGAATCTGTTATCCCCTCTCGGGTGCGGTAGTGCTGCCGGTCCGATTTTGCACCCCAGCTGAAGTAAGTGATATCGCTACTCACCAAAAGCCAGTTCGATGTTGTGCGGCCTCTCCTGCTTATCCACGCCTATAGCATTTTATTATAAATGCTGTTTTTATTTTAATTTTAGTAACTTCTATTGTATTGGGCAGAATACACTATGTGCCTACCTGCATAGAATATTTATTATTTCAAATATGTTCCATCCGCCGCACATATATGTAACTGCTACGCATTATAGTTGATTACTTGCTGATTATACGTGATTTTTTTGGTCAGTAGACGTCGAGATATAGCCACGGAAAACCACCCCTAATTGTATCAATCTTTTCTTGCTGCCTAATTATTGCTTGAAAAATTATGAAAACAATATGTAATGTAATTCTAATCAATAGCTTCCATGTCATTTTGGTTTCATTCAAGAATCTTTCATAATTTCGTAGAAAAGCGATTTTGAAGTTAGGTGTTTCAATCCCTATTCTCCAAAAATCAATAAAGCTAGGGGTTTGATAATTGACCCAAAATTATTTCCAACAACTAGAAACATAATAATAAAGGTCCCAATGTCAACAAAGACGCTGGTATAGATTTTATATGGAAACCCGGTGAGAGCTTTTGCATTATATTTTATATAAACTATAAAAATAATATGAATTATTACTTTATGTGTTATGTTTACTTACAAGAAATTAATTTTTATTATATAAAAATAAATTAATTCCGAAATTCAGAACATAAAATAATTCTGAATATTTTTTAAATAGTTTATTAACAATTGTAGTTCTATTTGCGATGATGGTGATTAATACCGAAACATAGATTTGAAAACTATTTTATTTGTTTAAGCGATCGATTATTTAAGTATAAAGATGGTACACTTTTATTCCGACAGTTGTTCAACAGTGGTGATTCAGCTAACACATTCATTAAAAGTTTATAAACTTCCCATTTTAATTAATTTCTTAAAATTTGGAATCAGGGGTTAGCGAGGACGATCCATTCAACTAAAGTATTTTTGCTTTTCTGACACTTCCGATTATACCGGACGTAGCTATCAACTTCCTTATTTTAAATAAAACATCCAGTACATTATTACATTTTTGAATTACCCTGCTGATTTTAAGTGAACTTTCTTAACAGTTCCCTATACCTATCTTCAGCAGTTTTTGAGATATTTTAATTTTTTTGAAAAAATTAGGTTTTGTAGTATCCCATTGGAGTGCTCGTCACTTATTCAAAACAAAATTTATAGTAGCAAACTTTAGGCTGTAATTAGGTGGACTATTAAGCTTTCAGGTGATATGTAGTTTGATATTCTATTATTTACAGGGTGTTCAAAAAATTTAGTTCATTCTGACAAACTTCAACTGCTCAAAAGTCAATTTTCTTAAATGGAACATCCTGTATTTTATTGCTTTCTGTGATGAAGGATTAAGTGATATTTCAATCTGTATTAGGATTCCCTATACCTATCTGCTACCGTTTTCTTGGTATCGAGGTATTTTTTATTCGATACCATAGTTTTCCATTTTATTAATTTACTTCTGACCAGCGGGCCATGAAAATTAAAACAACGTAACTTTTATATTAATTTTTTATCATAAACAATGGGGCAAAATTATTGAACAAAAAAAAATCATCATGAATAAAAAGCATATTTTAAACGATTTGGAACTTACATTAGCCTAAACAACAAAACATACTAACAATAATAACTAAATGTTAACAATTGGGACTTATTGGTGTAACAACTGTTCTATGTGCCGTTCGTTGTGTTCTAAGCACAATAAAACTCGTTTATTAATCTCAACGGTCGTAGATTTCAATACCATTCCTTCATCTAGTTCTAACTCGATGTAATAAGTCATCTCTGGTATTGACGGGCGTTGAGTAGACTTTACTCTTGATATAGTCCCATAAACAAAATCAAGGGGTGTTAGATCGGGTGATCTGGGAGGCCATAGAGCCGGACCATTACGCCCAAACCAGCGATCTTCAAACATATTTGTTAACTCATGGTAAACTTCATGGGTTGAGTGGTCTGGAGCGCCATCCATTTGGTACCAACACGTATTTAGAATATTTAGTGGCAAATTTTCCAACAAATTTGAAACCACCGTTCTAAGAATTTCTAGGTATTTACGAGAATTTAAATTTTCATCATACACTTCAAAACACATGCGATTATCCATTATCAAACAAAAAACATTAAAACTAAATGTATTTTGAAAGTTAACTTTACGCACCATTCGTGGATTTTGTTCTGCCCAAACATACCAATTCCTCCTATTTATAATCCCTTCTCTGTTAAATTTTGACTCATCGGTGTAAATAATTTTGCTCAAAAAGTGTGGGTCTTGCGTTTTTAATAAAATGCTTTCACAGAATGCCACACGTCGTACCTCGTCACCTTGGTGGAGAGCTTGCAGTTTTAAAATGGAAAAAGCATGCATTTTATATCCAAAATTATCTGTATTGATGAGTAAGATAGTCCCAAATCTTGTGACGCAGCTCTAATCGACGTACGTGGATTTGCATTGAAATATGCCAAGACATTTACTTGGTTGCCTTCATCACCAGTAACATCTTTGGGGCGTGTTCTAGTAACTTCAGTTCCAAATCGTTTAAAATTTGCTTCTATTCTCTTCAAGGCAGTTTTGTTTAAAGGCCGTAAATGTGGATATCTCTCGTTAACCAAACGCCAAGTCCTTTCAATATTTTTTTTACATTCTCCATGAATGAAAAATAAATATAATATGTATTCATTTGAATATTCCTGTTGGATTTCCATAATACACGTTATAATTTATAATCCTATGTAAGATTTCTCACTTTGGCATCTACTCTGATGTTTACATTGACAATTAGGACAATGCGTATTATTTTCATGGCCCGCTGGTCAGAAGTAAATTAATAAAAGGGAAAACTATGGTATCGAATAAAAAATACCTCGATAGCAAGAAAACGGTAGCAGATAGGTATAGGGAATCCTAATACAGATTGAAATATCACTTAATTCTCCATCACAGAAAGCAATAAAATACAGGGTGTTCCATTTAAGAAAATTGACTTTTGAGCAGTTGAAATTTGTCAGAATGAACTCAATTTTTTGGAGACCCTGTAAATAATAAAATATCAAACTACATATCACCTAAAAGCCTAATAGTCCGCCTAATTACAGTCCAAAGTTTGCTACTATAACTTTTGTTTTGAATAAGTGACGAGCATTCCAATGGGATACTACAAAACCTAATTTTTTAAATAAAATTAAAATATCTCAAAAACTGCTGAAGATAGGTATAGGGAATTGTTAAGAAAGTTCACTTATAATCGGCAGGGTAATTCAAAAATGTAATAATATACTGGGTGTCCTGAAGGTACATATAACTTTCTAAAAGTTTTTCACAGATCCCAAATAATTTCAATAACGCTTCAACTAAGGCGATTTTATCACTTAGTTGATGAGTTGCTTTTTCAATTTTGTTCATATCATCATTAAAGGTTTGTTCGTCAATTTGCAATTTTTGAATGGTTTCGTTAAACGTTTCGGTGACTTTCGTTGTTACCAATATTTGGTTTTTCATTAAATTTTCCATGTGGTGTTGGTCTTGATTTAATTTAGTGATGCTTTTTGTAAAATATTCACCGTCAGGAGCGTCAAGATTTCAGGTGATTGATTTAAAAATACTGCCTATTCCGTCTATTAGGCCGCGTTTGAAACGTTTAATTCTACTAGAACTTCATTAAATTTTTCTTTGATAAAGGGTGGTCCAACCATAATGCATGATGTTAATTGTGAGTCACATCTTAACGTCAAATCTTAAGTGTTTGACAAATTCAACCATGGAGAGGTACACAATTGAGCAGCGTGTTAAGATTGTTGAAGCCTTTTACGAATATGGGCGTTCAAATCAAAATGCATTTCGTGCACTTCGTGACTTTTTTGGTCAGCATAATCGACCAAATGTGTCCACAATCGGGAGAATTGTGCGCAAATTTCAGCAAACCGGATCTGTAGGAAATGTGAAAACACCTGTGCATGCTCGCCTAGTTCGTTCTGCGGAAAACATTGCAGTTGTTCGCGATAGTGTAGCAGAAGAGCCGTCAACCTCGACTCGTCGTCGTGCCGAACAATTGAACATCTCACGAACATCACTGATGCGAATTTTGAATAAAGATTTGAATTTACACGCTTACAAGGTTCAATTGACTCAAGAGCTGAAGCCTACTGACCATTTCAAGCGTTGTCAATACGCCGAATGGTTGGTTGAACAGACAGAAGTGAATGGTGATTTTACAAAGAAAATCATCTTCAGCGACGAGGCACACTTTCACCTCAGTGGATTCGTTAACAAGCAGAATTGCGGCATTTGGGCAAATGAGAATCCACGAGTGATTGTTGAAAAGCCGATGCATCGTCGTTATTTAGTCTTGATGTTTTGAGTCTAAAATCCGGTTATTGTTGTTAAACGTGTTTTTAATGCCTGTAAGATTATTGTGTACAAGTAGGGTCCATTTGTCATTGCAAACAACAATTCTTATTTCATCGTGGTAGTAGACTCCTATTGTGTTATTTATTTCAGAAATTTGGTACTGCGAAATCGCTGCTCCGATCAGCGTAACGAACGTGTAAATATATTAGTCTTCAGAAAAAGGTTTTAGTCTGTCGCTTTTTTGCTTTTCTTTTTTGTCTAGTTATTAGACTTAGAATAGCTGAATTTGTATGTAGTTCAAAAATTTCGAAAAGACCATTGAATTTATTTCCTAGTTTATCTTTCTTCTGGGATTCTTTTAAGTATACTTTTTCACCAAATACGTAATTTTGAGGATTTTGTGAAACATATTGATCGAAACGAATTTTTGATTTTTGTTTTTGAGATTCTGCTTTAGCTCGAGCTATTTTATAATAATACGATATGCGGTTATTTAAATCTCTGATGTACTTTGTAATAAGGTCTTTTTGATTATAGAGAGTTTCTGGGGATCTGCTGGACGTGTGTCCGAAGACAAGTTCGTACGGTGTAAATCCGTGCGTATTATTAGCTGAGATATTGTAGCAAATTATTGCAGATGGGAGTATATTAAATGGATGTTTATTGGGGTGTTCGGCTAGGTGTACTCTAATCATTTCAAGGAGAGTAGAGTGGAATCTTTCTAGGGAACCGTTAGACTGAGGACGTCCAACGCTTGAATACGTAAAGGGTACCATAATGTTGAATGTAGACGAGAAGGGTATTTATAACGGTTTTGGCAGTTTTATCATTGATAGGATAGGCTTGGGTAAATTTAATGAGTTCGTCTCGAATTGTTAATGCGTATTTTTTTTCAGGAACTTCCAATGTATCAATATTTATTCTTTCAAATGGGGCCTTATGTATTTCCGTAATTACAAGGGGTGAATCTAATTTTTTTAAATCTAAATTTTTCTACGTCTTTGGGTAATCCTTTCCAATTGTATCGTTCTCTAATTTGCCTAATTGTTTCATTTACAGCACGTGGATGTTGGCTTTACCTGTGTGAATTGATCTAAAATTATGGGAATTTCATCCCCGTCGGGTGTTTTTACTATGTTTTGACAAATTTTAAATTTAATTTCCTTTTGTGTAAAAATAAAAGATAAAATTTCTAAGATAGGTAAATCCACATTAGTTTCAACGCAATAAATTCATTTGACTTAAATAATTCCTGACTTCTATAAATTAAGGCAAATAATGATGCAATTACAGTGTCGGGATAATAAAGAAGCGAGACTATGAGTTAACACCTTTTTCGAACTGTTTTGCTAGAAAATTGGTTTACTTTTAATTTTTCAAAATTCGCATTTTCTTCCAAAATATCTTCTAATATTTTGGTATGGATGTGTGTTTCAAAGTGTTTTGTTAAAATAAGCCTAAAATAGTTTTGTTTTCTTTGTTTAAAAGTTGTCCGTTTGAATATTCAATTTTTGAATAATCGATTAAGGATTTTGTTTTGTAAAAATCAATGAATGTTAATTCATTGATTTTTACAAAATAAAACCGTACTCTTGAGAAAGGGTTATGTCTTCGTCAATTTCTTTGCTTTTGTCTAATTGAGTTGAGTCTGTTTCGTCATTAATAGGATGTATTTTAATTTGGGGACGTTTTATTTGTGACTGAAAATTTGATATTTCTTGAAAATGATTATCTTTATTCTGGAGAGAGCGTTTGCATTTTTGTTGACTTTTCCAGGTTTATACTCAATTTGATAGTCATATTCCTCTAGTTTAAGGCGCCAGCGAAAAAAACCAAGTAAAGGGTCTCGCATCAATCGCATCGATCGGTTAACAATTTGAATTTTCTACTGAAAATATAGGGACGAAAATGTTGTACTGCCCATACGATAGCAATGAGTTCTCTCTCTATTATGGAATATTTTGTATCTGCTTTACAGAGTGTTTTGAATGCAAAGGCTATTGGAAGGTCTTTCCCTACGAGGCCTTGTGAAAGGACTGCACCGATTGCGAAAGCACTCGCATCTGTAGTGAGTATAAAAGGTTCGTCAAAATTTGGATAGACGAAAATGGGAGTAGTTGTAAGAGCTTGTTTTATATCTTCGAATGATTTTTCACATTGGAAGTCAAACTGAAATGGAACATATTTTTGTAATAGCCTATTCATAGGTTTAGAAATGTTCGCAAAATTATTTATGAATCTACGGTAATAATTTGCTAGTTCAAGGAAAGATTTGATTTCTTTTGGATTGGTCGGTTGAGGGAAATTTCTCATACATTCGATTTTTGATAGGTTTGGTTTTACTCCATTTTTGGTGACAAGGTGACCAAGATACGTTACTTCTTTGCGAAGGAATTCGCATTTATCTGACTGAATTTTTAGATTCGCTTTTTGTAAGCGTTTAAACACTCTTGTGACACGATAGATGTGTTCGTGCATTGTTGGAGAGTAGACGATGATGTTGTCCATATAGACAAGACTGAATACTTAACAGAATATTATCCATCACTCTTTGAAAAGTTAACGGAGCATTTTTGAAGCCAAATGGAAGTCAAATGAATTCGAAATGTCCATTTTCGCCTGTGAAGGCTGTTTTCTGGATATCTTTGGGATAGATCTCGATCTGATGGAACCCGGAGCTTAGATCTAGGGTAGTGAAATACTGACATTTGTCAAGTGTCCTCGAGGGGAAAATCTTCAAAAGACACCTGGCCTCTGGTGTTTTGTTATTGTTTGGCCAGGTATTGTCGGATTCATATACACCTACCGACTAAAAACCCTCCGCTATCCTATCAGTGTGATGCTGAAGAGGAACTGCTCTCACTTTACTTCTCTTCAGCATATCAATCTGGATACTTACTCATTCCCCACTTCCCTTTCCTCCTTTTCTTTCTCCTTCATGATGTACGTTACCATCTGCTCCACCACTGTCCATCTTTCTCTGCTCTTGAGCATGATTGGGATTATGTTGTCCGCAATGATAGCATGTCCTATCTTTTGCTCTGCAGCTCTCCTTTCTCCTGACACCTTTTGCAGCAGAACACTGTGTGGCCGGCATCATCAACTCCTCCGCAGAACCAGCACTCTCTGCTCTCGCGTTTGCCTATATCCAATAGGTAGGTAGTCCGCGTAACAGCCGTGCCCAGTAAGGATCTGGGTTAAGTAATACCCGACATCGCCATGTGCCCTTTCGCACCATGGCCTTATGTCCGGGATTAGCACCCTCGTCTATCTCGCTCGGGGCTCCGCCTCCCATCTCTCCTGCCAGTGTTCCCATAGGCTCTCCCTTGCTGCACCTTTGTCAGCGCCTCCGTACACCTCCCATCTCTCCCTTGCCAGAAGATCGATGGGTGGTATACAGGCTATCACCAGCGTTGCCGCTGCCGATACGATTCTGTATACACTACAGACTCTTAGCGCTGCTCTTCTCTGGACTTTGGTGAGCTCTCTCCTCCACTTGTCTCTTCTCAATATATCCACCCACACCGGGGCGTCATACAGTAAGATCGACTGCACCACCCCGCTGAGGTCCTGCTTTGACGCCCTGGGGCCCTTGATGTTTGGCATCAAACGACCAAGGACCGAAACAGTTTTGCCCGCCTTTTCCAGCGTCTGTTTGATATGTTCCCTAAACGACAGAGAACTATCAATCCAGACTCCCAGGTACTTAATACTCTGCTTCGGCACGATTTCGGTATTCCCTACTCGAAACGTGATGCACGGAAGCTTTCTCCTCCTTGTCAGGAGGATTGCCTCCGTTTTGTCCAACGCCAGAGTCAGTTCCCTCTCTTCAACCAATGCCTTGATCCTCTCGACAGTGAGGTTGGCGTTTTCCCTCACGTCGATGTCACTTCTTCCGGTAATGACCATCGCGACATCATCAGCGTAGCCCAATACCCTCACTCCTTCGGGCACTCTGAGTCTAAATACCCCATCGAACATAATGTTCCATAGGGTAGGACTAATAACCGACCCCTATGGCACTCCATACGAGATTCTCCTCCTCTCGCTACCGTCCACAGCCGTCAATATCAGGCCTCTGCAGAACAGGTAGCTGGCGATCATGTTTACAACATACGGTGCTATTTCCAGCTCCCGCAGCCTCCCCATGATCTTTCCCCATGAGGCCGAATTGAACGCGTTAAGTGATCAACGCGCACAAATTCTTGGACTCCCATGCCTCCTGTGCAATGGTTTTTATGATCGTACTGGTTCTCCAACAGGCCTCTCTTTCTCTCCAGCTCACCTAGGAATCTTCCTAAGATGAGATGTTCCAGGAGTTTCCCGAGCACATCGATCAGACATATTGGCCTGAAAGATGCGGGGTCCTCCACCGGCTTGTTTACCTTGAGAATTAGAACTAGCCTGGCCATCCTCCATCCCTCGGGAAAATCGCCGCTCCTCATGACGTCATTCATGATTCGCAGCACCTCCACAGGATAATCCTCCACCACGGCCTTCAGGATCTCAGGGGAAATACCGTTCGGACCAGGCGTCTTGCCATTTTTAATCTTGGCACAAGCCCTTAGCAGTTCCTCCTCCGTAAGCGGATCGAGATCTGCTCCTGGTTTTTCGTTCCCATTCTTCCACCGGTTTCACGGGGAAGAGAGCGTCCACCGCCTCTTTCATCTTTTCCAGAGGAATCTCCTGCTGGTGACTATTCATCCTCCACCACCACCAGTTTGTACCCGTTACCCCAAATATCTCTATCTATGTCGACGCACAACTCGTCCCACTTTCTCCTCTTCTCTGCCTTGATAGCGTCCCTCAGCTTTTTCTTTTCATCCTTATACGCTACCTCCGCCTCTCCCTGCTCATTAGGATTCCAGGTTCGTCTGGCCCTGTCCCTGATATATTGCCTTCGTGCGGTAACGCACTTCTTCCGTTGGGCAGATATCTCCTCTGTCCACCAATATATCCTCGGGGACTGCCTACTTCTCCCTTTTCTGGACATGGATGCGTTACACGCCCTCGTGACGCTTTCAACCAAAGATTTGGGATCCCTGATCCTCCCATTCTCTCTTTGGTCGTCCATAACCCCACAGAAACTAACCCTGTTCCAGCTGTTCAGCTTCCAGCCTCTGTTCCTGGTCACGCTAGGCGTCTGACCCGCACGTTCCCCGACCTCAAAAAGGATGTATTTGTGATCGCTGAGTGTTTCCTTGTCAGATACACTCCATCGCATCACTTTGGCTGCTACACCTGTCGTAGAGAACGTTACGTCCGGGTTCGACGTCCAACTCCCCCTATCGAACGTTGCCAGTGTCCCTCGATTTAACACGACCAGATTCAGCCTTGCTACCCACTCCAGTACCAGATCCCCCCT
This sequence comes from Rosalia funebris, assembly GCA_037954035.1. Lineage (NCBI taxonomy): Eukaryota > Metazoa > Arthropoda > Insecta > Coleoptera > Cerambycidae > Rosalia > Rosalia funebris. Next base: position 21,854,473 of record JAZFAV010000006.1, read on the forward strand.
GGAATTTGTAGCTCTCCCCCCATTCGGGGGCCCTGGCGTTAAAGTCGCCCGCGATGATACAATCATCATCCGCGCCTGTCACCAATTCCTCTAAACTATCCAGCGAAGCCCGAAGTTCCTCTAGCCTTCCGTTTGGAGAAAAATAGCAGCTACACAGGATGATCCCGCCTACTTTAACCCACACGTATCCAGGACCATGACCTGAACCAGCGACGACGAACCCTGTGTTCGCCACCCTAATGACAGCATCCACTTCCCTCGTGACGTACCACCCCTTCTCCCGGGTCATTTTGACGTTGGGCTCGCTGATGAAGGCCGCATCCACCCTCTCTTCTCTCATCGTCGCCACTGCTCCCCCTAGGAGTCGCTGCCTTGTCGTGGCGAGGGAGCTTAAGTGTGGAGGCTAAGTCCTAGGGCGAAAGTCGAGGGCATGCCAAAGTACAAGCTATACCGCTGTTAGCATGTCTGGTGAGTTACTTGCCCTAATAACATGTCCCATTTTTGGTTCTAAACCAGTAAGAAGTGTATTTAAAACCATGGATTCCGTTAATTGCAATTGAGCTTCTTTTTATTCTAAAGTTAACGGTTGTTTATGAATTGATGCGTGTAATTTTGCTTCGTGCGATTGAAGTCTAAAGGTAAGCGAAAGAGGTGATTCGTTCCGAAGCTGACGCGTCTTTTGGAAATCCTGAATGAGTGAAGTTAAATCTCTAGTATCACCGAAACGAGATTCAAGGAGCTGCTTTATTTCAGTGAATGTATGTGGGTCGCGAGAATTTATTAAATCAGCAGAGTTGCCTTTTAATTTGTTTTTTATATGAAGTATTAGCAATACCCTTATGATGGCATTTTTGTTGTACTAAATTTCATCTGGCACTCTTGGCCAACGCCAAATTTTCCTTTTTCTTTCGCCATACAAGAAACAGAAGCATCTCCTGCGTCTTCAAAATTGGAAGTTAGTTTTCCAGGGTACCGATTTCCATTATATTCTACCAAGACGTAGTCACCGATCTATAGAGCTGACGTTGGGGTTTCATCCTTTGGCTTTCCTGGAGTTTCTGGAGTGTTTCCTTCTGTTTCCCTATGAGGCTCATGTTCCTCTTCAAAATCCCCTTCTGTCCCAAGGAGGTCTATTAGTGACCCCAAATTATTCTCATTCTCGGCATATGGGATGACGTCATCTTCGTTTTCTTCATATGAGAAATTTGCTCTTTGGGATTTCTTTTTCTTTTTGTACGGATTATTTTTGCTCTTATTTCCGTTTTCAACAGTCTCTGATGTTTCAACCATTAAATCGTCATAAGTAATGCCTTTGACAGCAGGAACATTAACTTTTCTTCTACGGTTTGATGCTGGCGGGGCTGCATTGGACCGAATATATGTCCTCCATGAAACACCCCGATACGTTTGAAATGTGGTCATCAAAATTCTCCATCACCTTTTCATTAAGCTTTTTGAGCACTTCATGAGGATTAAAAGGCACAATCCCGCACGCTCGAAATCCTGACTGCAGATTTGATTGTATCATTTTCTCTAGTTTCAGTAGTATCTCACGAAGCAGGTGAGGAAAAATTGTCTTCGGAACAGTTCTCAAGCACTTTCCATCTAGTGAAGATTTCCACTTATCGAAAACTAAACACCACGCCTGCTTCATGGGGCGAAAACGTGCCACATCAAGAGGCTGTAAAAAGTGAGTCGAGTGTGGTGGCAAAGCAATGAATTTTAGTATATAATAAATAATAAAATTTGTTTCTCAATCTAAGGTTCAGTTATTCTTTGACAATATCTGAGAGTATCATCAGCTTAAACTATCTAATAACTCTTTACAAATACCTTTTTACAGTGCTGCTATGATATATCTTAAGTATTGTAAAGTGAACAATTTCCTGCTGGTCCGAATTTTACACTTTATATGGCACTAAATCACTCGTCTGATCTACACCCCTGTGATTTACATCTTTAATGAAAAATAATTCTTATAAGGATATATAATAAAACTGCGATTGTTTATATAAATTAATAATATTATTGCTTTATAATATTTTTTCTTTCTTTATATTTATTATAATTGGTTTTCACGTTGTCACATCAGCTATGTTATCACTGGTCAAATAATGCCAGTTATATACCTTACACCTTGTATATTTAAAGTCGATAATGATTGTTTTTACTTTAAAATAATAATAAAACTGATAACAAAGCAGAATGAATAGTCTTTTAGAAGCGAGTAATTTCTTATATATCGCACACTCTGTATAATGAAACTCGATATCAATTAATTTTGTTTATTATTCTTTTAAAGTTGTTAACTAAATTATCAGATTGATAAATGTCATACAAAATAAGTTTTGCTTATAACATTACATAAATATACGCGCTCAGAAAAGACAAAGTTATTTAATCTATGTTTTATAACAATACATTTTTAATTGTGAAATCTAGATGATACATTGTTTATATAAAGTTAATAAGTTTATTGTATTATTTAATATATAAACTTAAAAAATTAGTCTGTTTTGAGCAGATTTTTAAATAAATACCCACCTCAAGTACATATATATTTATCTTTTATTTCAAATTTATATCTGTAATTTTTATTGGTTCATTTCTTAATAATCACTTTTTAAATAGACGCTGTTGAAATTGCGTGCAGTTTCTCACACAGCTTATATTACCAAATTTTCTAACTAATAATAAGCAGCCCCTAGACGATCAATATTAATGTCAATATATTGCACAATAATTGATATTGTACAGTAATATTCACCATCTGTAAATTACATTGAAAGATTGCGCAATATATTGAGTCAATTAAGAAGAGTTTGATTTTTATTGTGCAATCTAGTAAATATTGCTTCGTCTGTGGTCAATATTGCGAAATACTGGTTCAGTTCTGTCTTTAACATTATTGGAGTAAACATCGACTTATCTATGAAAGATGGCTACAAAGGGAGAAGATGAAGAAATTTCTTTTCTGATGAAGAAGATTCTTTTTCTCCTACTTTTTGGATGCTATAGCTAATGTAATGGAAATACATTTCGAGGAAACTAAGTTAATTCCTTTTTTATTATTTAACTCTTAAGTTATACTTATCTTTTAGTGAATTCAACGTCTGGATGCATTTAGCAGAATGAACTAATAGATATACTCCACCCATAAATCCTGGAGCTTACTTCAGGGAAAAGTAAGTTATTCTTTCTTCTTTTGATTCATTTTTTCAATTATTTTTGTTTACATCAGCTTGAATTGGGATGACGACGATCTGCCTCCTCCTGCTTACTTTAAAGAAAAGTAAGTTAATTTTTTTTATTCATTTTTCAATCATACATTTTACAGCAATTTAAATTGGAATGATAATGATCTGCCCCAGCCTCTCATTCCGATATGGGAAATCCTACATCCACCTCGGACATTCTTTCTAAGTTATTCGCCTACGCCTCCGGCATACTCCGAGGAAAAGTAAATTCTTTTTTCTTTTATTTTGATCCATTTTTTCAATTATAATTCTTCTTCAGCGTCCTCTGAGACATCAACATCATCGTTGTAGACAACGACGACGCTGAGACGGTGAGACGGTTATTGTTATCGCTGATGATGAGGCTGTAGCTGTCTCTCGGAGTTATTCATTTCCAACTTACTTTAATGAAAACTAAGTTCTTCTTTTTTATTTTCATTCACTTTTTTAATTATAATTTTTCTTCAGCGTCCCTCGAGACATCGACATCATCGTTGTGGACGACGATGACGCTGAAACGGTTATTGTTATCCCTAATGATGAGAATGTAACTGTCTCTCCGAGTTATTCGCCTCTAACTTACTTCGATGACAAGTAAGTTTTTCGTTTTTATTTTGATTCATTTTTTCAATTATAATTTTTCTTCACTGACCGAGACATCAATTTCATCATTGTGGATGACGACGATGAGAACATAGCTGTAGTCGAGAAGGTGCTCATTCGATCAACGGTTATATACTGGGCAGGTCATCAATATTTTTTTTATTTAATAAATTATATTTGTTTATCATTTGTGTTGTTTCTCTGTTCTACACCTAGTCGACCAAGCTCCTTCTGCTACCTTCTTACTACTGCGTTCACATCCTAGCTCATATTTCCCGCTGGCAGTTCCACCTTCAAACAAAAAGAGCAGCCATCTTGCTCTTAGAATTCATATTCCTAGCAAATTTCAAATTTCCTTCCTACTACCAATATCTCCATCCACGCTCGCATAATGCAAATTTGTAGCAAATTTATAATTTCCCGCATTCCTTCCTTCAACTGTTACCAATGTCTTTATTCACGCTAACAAATACATAATACCTAGTCCTCATATTTCAAATCTCCCGCCTTCCTATCTTCAACTGTTACAAATATCCCTCAACCACAGAATTCAAATTTCCCGCCTACTACCTTCAAATACCAATATCCCCGCGCTCACCCTAGCAAATTTAAAATTTCTTTCTACCGTCAAATATTGTTACCAATATCCCGCGCTAACAACCACTCAGCAAATTTCCCACCTTCTTACCTTCGACAGTTATCAATATCCTTTATCTATGTAATATACGACAAGTAGGTTAAAAAAACTGACTCAGCATTTATTCATCCACGTACAGATAAGCGTAATTTTGTTTATTCTTACAATACCGCAGCAGCTTGTTTAGTCTACAATAGCGGGGCAAACACCAGTTTATTTACATTTCAGTCACGTTTCCAATTCATACCATCACACAGATGTACCAACCCAAATGTAGTGACTTTTTAATACCAACCTAGCGGGAAAAATCGCTGTACAAATACCCTCTGGTCGTTGTTGCCAAAAGCTCTTCAGCAACCCTCTAGTCTGACACAACCCCCATGAGCGCCTCTGGTTGATCCCCCAAATTACTCTTCGACAGCAACCCTCTGGTCATTGCCGACACACTTCTTTAAACGGAAAGATTTGTTTCTCAATCTGATGTCCACTTATTCTCTGACAATATCTGAGAGTATTATCTGCTTAAACTATCTAATAATTCTTTGCAAACGCCTTTTTACAGTGCTGCAATGATTTATCTTAAGTATTTTAAAGTGTACAACTCCCTGGTCCGTTTGTTTATCATGTGTTTTCTTTGTTCTACACCTGATCGACCAAGCTCCTTTCCCCCGCCTTCCTATCATCAACTCTCCCCCGCGCTTACCCTAGTAGATTTCAAGTTTCCCGCCTTCCTACCGTCAAATACCAATGTAGTGCGCTGCAGGAAGCTGACAAAAAGCTATTTAAGTGTGTAATGTACAATCGGATTGTAATGATTCAATAGCAGATTTAAAATTTTCCCGCCTTCCTGTAGCCCCACCTCCAACTAATCAGAAGCAGGCACAACTATCTTGCTCTTAGGATTCAAATTCCTGGTCCATAGATTTCAAATTTCCCGCCTTCCTGCCTTCAATACTACACTGTTACCACCCACGCTGACATAATTTCTAGCAGCAAATTCCCCTCCTTCCTACCGTTAAATATTATTGTTATCTTTCAATTTATACGCAAACACACAATTCAACCGCAAAGAACTCTTCAGCGACCCTCTGATCATTGCACTTCTTCACGACCCACCGAGCGCCGCAGTCTCATCCCCAACCAATCAGACACAACCATCTAGCTCTTCAGCGTAGTCCTCTCTATACTTCTCACATATTTTTACCACTTGTCGTCTCTCGCCTATATAAAATCATCATGAACGACTCCATACGTCAAGCTGTTAAATTTCTATGTAGCAAATTACAATCTGACATGTACTTTCTCACTTAAAAACTTCATAAACATAATGCTACATTTTATTGGTGGTCTTCACGAGAAAAATATCAAAATGGAATAAAATATTGTGAACTTTTTCTCAGTGATTGCATCTCTATAGAGAACATTATGTTTTAATAAACAATTATGGTCTACATGAACAATTAAAGCAACATATCGCTCGACATATGAGTGAAGATCTTGTTGAAAAATGTATAGGTTATGATGAAGTGGATTGAACACTGGAATTGTAATCTGAGGAAATGTTTACATAAAAAAAAATTATTTATATATTCATTTTGTTTCATGAAACTACGTTGCGAATACTCTAACATTAATATATTATTATTATTTTCTTATTTTTTATTATAAATTTAATACTATTTTAAATTACGTCTCTTTCTGTTTTACTTATTTCTAAACTTCTACCATACTAATTTAAAACTTCCAGCATCACGCTATCAAAATGGCCGTCATGTCTACCACACCCACCAATAGAATTCAACGAACACGCTATAAATCAAACTGCCATCCCCCATCCTCCAATCTCACCAGAGGCTATTCTAGGTCTAACACCATTGACACCCCGAGCGGCAGATGAACTAACTTCTTCTCCCCCCTCTCTGAAGCGCTTCTGGTGATTGACCAGAGTCTCTTCAAGAATAACGTCACGTACGACGACCTCCCCCTCCTCCCCCCCCCCCCCCCCCCCCCGACGACCGAGGACAGAAGTGATAAATTATCATATTAAAGCAATCGTGTGAGTGACGTCATCAGTTTTTTTTTCCTTAGTGCTGCTATACTTATTTTTTCTCTAGTGCCGCCATAACGAACACGCTATAAATAAAACTACCATCTCCAACCCTCCGCCATCTTGCTCTTATAATTCAAATTCCTAGCAGATTTCAAATTTCTCGTCTTCCTACCTTCAATACTACACACTGTTACCAATATCCCGCAACCACACAATTCCTAGCAGCAAATTTCGCACCTTCCTACTACCAATATCTCCATCCGCACGCTCACATAACTCAAATTCGTAGCAAATTTCAAATTTCCCGCCTTCCTACCTTCAACTGTCACCAATGTCCTTATTCGCAACCCCAGAATTAAAATTTCCCATCTTCTACCTTCAACTGTTACCACCCGCGACAACAGAATTCAAATTTCCCGCCTCCTACCTTATCCTTAATCTACGTAATAAACGACAAGTAGGTTAAAAAAATGACTCAGCATCCACGCGCAGATAAGCGTCATTTTGTTTATTCTTATAATACCCTAGCAGCTTGTTTAGACTAGCGCACCAATTTGTTTTACATTTCAATCACGTTCCCCTGACAAGCCATCACGCTAACAAAATGGCCGCCATGTCCACTACACCCACCACTAGGATTCAACAAACACGCTATAAATCAAATTACCATCCCCCATCCTCCAACCACCGGAGGTTCTTCGCGCTACGTCACTTACGACGATCTCCCTCCCCGACGACCGAGAACAGAAGCGATAAATTATTATTATATGGTCGGCGTCCAATCCTCAACATCAATTATATTTTTACCACGTAGTACGTCCCTGTCGCATTCGACGCGCACAATTTTTAAAGAATGCATACATCTAATCCCCAAACAGTTTTTTTTTTCAGCATTTTAGGAATGTCTGACTCATCTACCGATAGTGACAATATTTACAATAAAGAGCTATTGAAACAGCTAACAAAGTTAGAAAGAAAATATAGGAAAGCAAAACGTCGACACAGATCACGTTCTCGACACCACCGCCAACGCTCCTCATCCCGCTCCTACGATCGAACTGACAAAGATGGACGAGATTATCGCAGCCTGCGCGGCTCGAAATCTCCCAACGTCCATCGTTCAAGTTCTATGTCCCGTTCGTCTTCAACAGGACGACGGCGGTACTACAAAAATAATAGAGATTATCGCAGCCCGAGCGGCTCGGGGTCTCGAAAGGAAAATAGTGTTGATCGAGTTTCGCAAAGCTCGGCAAACGCAATGTATGTTGACGGCCCTAGTCTGCGCGACACGGCGTCTAACAATGACAATAATAACATGATGTTAGAGGGGGGAGGCGTGCACTGACGGTACGGGAAATAATGCTCCAGAGGTGTACCCAAATTCACCACCTTTAGAAATACACAATGATGTAAACATATCGGACGACTTTTTAGGGATATTGTCATGACCCCAAAAGTAAAAAGCAACTACCTTTTGATATGCATCCGGCACTTGGCAAGCGATGAAGCCACATCATAAACAACGAAATTGGCGTGCCCGAGAAGGAACACATGTTGGTACGTTATCCCTTCCCTACTAATTATAATTTCCTTACGTCCCTAAAAGTCAACCCCGAAATACAAAGCATTCTCTCTAATACTCTTACAAAGCGAGACCACTCATTGCTCGAAGTTCAAACACAGGTATGTAAGGGTATATGCGCCTTGGCTAAGGGCATAAAGGATATACTGAAAAACAAAGTTTATATACCAAAAAAAAGAAGGCAAAACTTCTGGAATACTTAGGAGACTCTGGCAGGATACTCTCAGATGTCATACATGGTGTCACACAGACAAGACGTATCCTAATATTGCCAAACTTAAGCAAGTCAGTTAAAGAAATGGTCGAAAAAATCCCCCCTACAGAATACCTCTTCGAGGCAGATCTCGGGGAGAAAATTAAAAACGCCAAAATCTTAGAACGAATCAGCAAGGATTTAAAACCAGAACCGTCGACATCTTCCACGATGCGGTCTGCACAGGCGCATCCCCCATACCAAAACCGGACAAAAAGGGGAGGGGGAAGACAATCATATGGCAACTCTTCCAGTTCGATAAACGGGTGACGCCCGGCTCGTCAACAGAGGGAAACGAGACCACAAAAAGGGCATCCCTCCAAAACACACCCCTACAATCGGAGGAGACATTAACACAAGTAAGTATTCATCAAGCTGGACGGCTTCAACATTTTCTGTCGGAATGGCAAAAGGTTACCACTAATAAAATAATTCTGTCTTGGATACAAGGGTACAAAATACCTCTTGTAAACGCTCATATACAAGAAAGAACTCCAAGACAGAAACTCTCGAAAGAGGAAGCACGTCTAACTAATTTATCTTATTCAAGAATTACTTGACATAGGTGCAATTAAAAGATGCGAGCCTCGTGAAGGTCAGTTCATCTCTAGCACCTTTCTTAGGGGGAAACCAAATGGTAAGAAAAGATTTATCTTAAATCTAAAACAATTAAATAAGTTCGTAGATAATCCCCACTTCAAGATGGAGGATTATCGAACGGCTTTAAGGTTAGTCCAAAGAGATATATTTATGACATCAATTGACCTTAAAGATGTCTATTACCTCGTGCCAGTAGCTCTCGAGGACAGAAAATAATTAAGATTACACTTTAACGAAAGCCTATATGAATTTACATACTTACCTTTTGGCTTATGTTCTGCTCCCTATTGCTTCACAAAATTAATGAAACCAATTATAGAAAATCTTCGAAAATCAAACATAATTTGTGTTAATTATCTAGATGACTTCTTAATATTCGGAAGTACAGCTAAGGAATGTACTAGAAACGTTACCTACACAATAAACCTATTAACCACATTAGGCTTTATTATCAATCATGAGAAAAGTTCATTAAACCCAGAACAAAATAAGAAATATCTTGGCTTTATGTTCAATAGTAAACAAATGTTACTGCAGCTTTCCCAAGAAAAACGCGTAAACATTAAGAAAATGGTACAACATTAAAAAAAAAACAATCGCATCTATTAGAGACATAGCAAAACTTATAGTCTCACTAATATCAATCTGCCCCGCTACGAAATACGGGTGGCTCTACACTAAATCTCTCGAAAGGGACAAATACCTGGCCTTGTCAAAAAATAATTCCGACTACCTCGCCAACATGCACATCAGCAGCCGGTCTATTGAGGACCTACTTTGGTGGGAAAGTAATATTTTACACACTTTTAATAATATAGATAAAGACACATTTGAGCTTGAAATTTTTACGGACGCGTCCTTGACAGGCTGGGGTGCTTGTTGTAGAAATGGGAGTACGAACGGATGGTGGTCAGATAGTGATAAGCAGCATCCCATTTGCTTTCTAGAATTACTTGCAATATTTTATGGCATAGAATGCTTTGCCGGTCATAAAAAAGGAACCACCATTCTACCCCGTACAGACAACACAACAACACTATCATATATTAACAGAATGGGGAGCATTCACAAAACAACTCGTAAAACTTTGCAACCTCGCTAGAAAAATCTGGCAATGGTGTGAAGAGCGCAATATCTGGCTGTTCGCCTCATATATAAAATCTGAAGAAAATCATATAGCAGATACAGAATCACGACTGCCACATAAAGACACAGAATGGTCTTTAAATTCAACTTATTTTCAGTAGATTGTTAAAAAATTCGGACAGCCAGATATCGACCTCTTCGCATCAAAAGTAAACACTAAATGTAAACGTTATTTTTCTTGGAGAAGAGACCCAGACTCTGCAGGGGTAGATGCTTATAGAATTTCCTGGAGAAACGACTATTTCTACGCCTTCCCTCCCTTTGCTCTCATATTAAGAACTTTACAAAAGATCATAGCAAATCGTGCAGAAGGCATATTAGTGGTACTCCTCTGGCCATCCCAGCCATGGCTCCCTTTACTACAAAAATTTAAAAAGGATGAACTATTACTAAGGCCTTGTGATGACCTATTATTTTCACCTTCTAGCCACAGCCATCCCCTTTCCAAGAAGCTTATCCTGGTGGCTAAAAAATTACCTGGGAAGCATTTCGACGACGAAAAATTCCAGAATGTGCTATAGAAACATCAATACATTCCATCGCAAAACCCACATTACATCAGTACGAAACAACATACAAGCTCTGGTGGCCATTTTGCAGAGAACATAATATTCCACTTTACGAGGCAAAGACAGAAGACGTCATCACGTTTCTACAACACCTTCTGACCATAAAAAATTATAAATACGGTACAATTAACTCACATAAATCGGCCCTATCGCTCATCTTGTCCGAGAACTTGGAAGGCGACACACGAATTAGTCGATTTATGAAAGGGGTGTCGAGGTTAAAACCATCAAACCCAAAATACAGCAGCACTTGGAACCCACAATTAGTAATAAACAACATAACTAAAATGGGTTCAATTGATGCTCTTTCCCTTAGAGACTTAACCTGCAAATTAGTTACCTTACTGGCATTGACAACAGGCCACAGGTTACAAACAATTTCACTAATTCGCCTATCCAACATATGGGAATCAGAATCAGAAATCCAAATTTTTGTAATTTACAAAGTCAAGACATCAAAGGTAAATACACTTCAACCTTGCCTGCATATTCCCTTTTACATAGATGAACAATGCCTCTGTGTAGCGGGCACCCTAAAACATTACAGACAGGTAACAAAAAGTCTAAGAAAGCCCCACGAAGATTTGCTTTTCTTGACATATAGAAAACCTCACGGAATAGCCAACAAGCAATCCCTTAGCAGATGGATCAAGGAAATGCTGGGACGATCTGGAATAGACTTAGGCATGTTCAAGCCACACCCGATCCGCCACGCTTCCACATCAGCCGCGTTAAAGCAAGGCGTCTCTATAGAAACCATTATGAAAACAGGTGGATGGACACAACTAACTACATTTAACAAGTTTTATAATCGTCCACTCACGCATCATAACGAATTTGCTACGACCATGCTGCAATTAAATAATACAAACTAACTTACAGTTATAGAACATCTGAGCTTACTTTTTCTTTTTCTTTTTCGGTTGACATTTTGAGTTTAAAGTGTTATACTTTATCCTTGTACCAATATACAAGAAATTATTATTAAACAACACATCACAAATTATACAAATAAAATCGCAACCGTCTCTAAACAACTACGTGGTAAAAATATAATTGATATTGAGGATTGGACGCCGACCATATAATTGGTGATCAAACGAACTTACCTGTAAGTGACGTTCGATCGTAATTATATGAGGCGTCCAATCCGAAGACATCAATTCCCACCCGCCCAAAATAAGGTAGAATAATACTATTCTCTCATTACCCCTTGGTTGCGATTACTAGCATTTAAAAACGAATGAGAAACAGTAGCAGGCATCGGGCGAACGGGAGAAAAGTGGGATCTTTGCATTCTTTAAAAATTGTGCGCGTCGAGTCCGACAGGGACGTACTACGTGGTAAAAATATAATTGATGTCTTCGGATTGGACGCCCCATATAATTACGATCGAACGTCACTTACAGGTAAGTTCGTTTGATCACCAATTTTAAAGTAATTGTGTGAGTGATGTCATCAGTTTTTTTCTTTAGTACTAGCATACTTTTTTTAGTTTTTTCTCTAGTACCGCCATATTGTTTTCTGAGACTCTGCTAATTCACCAACAAGTACCAGAAACTCTTCGCGCTCATTACGTCACTTCTGTAGAACTACGACAGCGACACCTATAGAATCCGAGCGGCCTCCACACGAACTAACCGATCTCTAGTCACTCCCGATGGACACATGCCATCCGAAGCTCGGTGGTCTTGAAAGTGAGCTGACAACGGTATTGCTATATTACTTAACAAGCCAGTGATATCTACAGTCTCAGTTGTAACAATTTAGATATTATAGGAGCTGATACTACTAGTTGATGACAAACAGTACATTTCTCTTCATAAATGAGTTCTGCCAAATAGTATTTAATAAATGAACTAATCCTAAGGATGAAAATTCTTTCCACTGGATATGTAAAGAAGGAATATTCAAATTGAATTAAATCCATACCACTTCGAATCCATCTTTGTTCTAATTAAGCTTTTCTAATTTCCTGTTTTTCGGTTTCAAAAAATAGTTTTTTTCTTTATGATAGTCGATGCGTTTTACATTCAAGTTTATTGTCCTGAAATTTTAAAGTGATCCGCATATTAGATTTCGAGTTACATCTGGATTAGTGATGACGCGACGGACGGTTACGGCCTGAAACGGGTTGCGCGGGAGCTGCTTTGTGCGCAGGTAGTGCGCCAGCGCCAGCGCCGCGGCCGGTTCGTAGCAGAAATACCGTTCAGTTTCTCTTCGAACTTCGATTTGTGCAGACCAGTTCCGAAAGTGAAAATGTTTAGAAAACATCAGTCCAGTGGAAAATATCGTCCGATTGGAAACAAAAAAAAGACTACCCCTTAAAAATTGACATGTGGCAGAGTTGGCTACTAGTTTTAGCAGCAGTTCCCCTAAAAAGTTGAAAAACTCAGGGGTATAACCGTACCTAGATAACAATCTCGGGTATCGGTTTATCAATTTCAACGCCGTTTTTTCTGCGTTGTGCACGTTGATCTGCTGTAAAACGTGCAAAGGGGACATACATATACAAGAAGCTTCTTGTCGAGTACTTAGCTTCAGAATTGTGGTTCAGTGCCCGTACGGTAGTGCGGAAATAAATTCATGCCCTCTTATTGATAATGCCTACGAGATCAATCGGCGAATCGTTACTGTAATGAGACTTCTCGGAGTTGGTTTCAGTGGACTCAATTTGTTTTGTGAGATGATTGACCTCGCTGGCTCGTTCCCTAAAAGACTATTTTACGCGGCGCTCGAGAACATTAAAATTGCTTCTGCAACGGTTTACGATGCATCTATCAAAAATGCTGTAGATGAAGAAGTTAGGTTGAATATAGTACATGAACAGCCAAATCCTCGTTGGATTAGTGTTTCTGGTGATGGTACGTGGCAGAAACGCGGATTTAGTTCCCTGTATGGTGTGATCACGCTCATCGGAAAATTTTCTGGAAAGGTAGTGGACTCTGTGGTAAAATCCAGTTTTTGCATTGCGTGTAATTTGTGGAGAAGCAAGCAGGACACTGATAAGTACGAAGAATGGGAAACAACCCATGTGAAAAAATGTCAAGCAAACCATAGTGGAAGCGCAGGTAAAATGGAGGTGAAGAATGTAAAAGAAATGTTTCAACGGTCCGAAGAAAAGCATAATGTAAAATATGCTCAGTACATTGGCGACGGAGACAGTAAAACCTTCAAGGCGATTTTGGATGTGGACCCGTACAACAACGATCCGAAAGCAATAAAAAAGGAATACGTCGGTCACGTGGAAAAACGTATGAGAACCAGGCTCCGTAATGTGAACAAACAAGGGATTCGGGAGAAAAGGTGCAGGAAAACTGACCATCAAAGTAATAGGCGAATTGACAACTTATTACGGTCTGGCCATTTAGCGAAATGCGGATAAGGCGAAAATCGTACTTTCTTTTCAAAGTAGGACCAAATCGCGTAAAATTTTAATTTCAAAAAACCCCTATGGCAAACACTAACAGCAATCCTATATTTTATAAAAATATTTCATTTTTGATTTCAGATGAATAGCATCGTATAAAACTCTCATTTACACGAAGCGTGTCCGCCTGAAGCGGCTGCATTGTAACAAGGATCGACGGCCGCCATTTTGATTAAAAAAGTTAGTAAACAAAAATATGTAACTCTAATACCTCTATTTTTTATTAAAAAAAATTTCTCCATCCGCTTTAACTTTCCTCAAAAAAAAATCCCAAAAAAAACTCCTTTTTCAGCGAAAAAGGAAAAAGGAAAAAGGAAAAAGGAAAAAGCGGGAAATCCCCCTCATTACTGTAGTATTAGTACAGTGCAGAATATACTGTTTAGATGAGAAAGAATAATGCTTATGAACAAATACTTAGTTTTAATTTAGCTAACAAGTAATGACAATGATAAATGTAACAAAATTTCATAATTCTTTAAGTTGTTTTTCTATTCGTTTGTTCGTAGAAGAATAAGCATCCAAATAATGATATATTAACTTAAGTCAGAGAATACCTGTGTATTCTCTACCTTGCATGAAAATATCAATATTTTGATTTTGTATCTGTATCCATGTTTACTTCTCTACACTACATTAGACTTCATTAAGACTCTCTAGATATCAAACACCAATATTGTAAAATATTACATTTTGCAGTCCCTCACTAACACTTTTATATGAGGTAGAGAATCTTTCTAGGTAGAAAACATTCAGAACATTAGAAGCGAATTTTCAAATGATATCATCAAGAACAAACGTTCATTTAAGTTTTATAAAATTATATTTCTTCGTTCCCTGACTACAGTTCTTGACACAATTTACTGTAACGTTTATTAATCAAAGTATTTTATTAATTGTAATAAAAAATATATTTATTTGGAAAAAACAAATAGAAGGTATTACTTGTATAATTTGTCAATATTATGTTGTTATCAAAATACACATAAATGAAATATGTCAATGAAATATGTTTTAAAATATGTTGTTTTGTCATTTTATAAGCATTTTCTTTGTATGACTATACAAAGAGGATAGGTTTCAGAAAATTTCATATAGTAATATAAATAGCGTTAGTATGCCTTCTAGTTCATAATTCTAAATTTTGAATTGAGGATGTGATGAAATGGGGATGCTGGAAATATAGGGCTTAATTTCCCGCAATATAACGAAACGCTAACGTATCAATCAAACTTTACAGAAAATTTATTAACAATTATGCCACCGGAAAATACTACCTGCGGCCCTGGAAATAAAATTAAAGAAATTATAACTTCTTTGCCGTTGGTTTTAATTAAAACTTGTTGGTAAAACTAAGGTACACAAGTCTGTGTTTCATTAAAGACTATAAAGTGCTAGTAAATTGTCCGGTGATATTTTCAATTTCCCAGCATATACAATTTAATAAGAAATTAGTTCAATTTATTTGGATTAGATAAAATTTTTGTCTCACATTTGTACATGTTTGAGTATAAAATAAACATTATATTTAAACATGAAAATCAAGAAACGCTATTCAATAAATGTTTTATTAAAAATTAAAGTTTTAACATCAAGGTAAAACATAACACGTAATATTAATATTCTCATTAGTAGTTTTAAGGATTCTTGACTTAACTGTCATTATTGGTCATGGAGGATCAAACCGCAATGGACTCAGAAACTTTATACGAGCCGAGCAATATTTCTAAATTATCTATGAATACGTAGACTCATAAAGTTGAAAGTAATATAATAGGATATACAGGCGCACAGGCGAACATAAATAATAAGAGAATATGTCAACTATATAACTTTTTCCTTTTTCGCTGAAAAAGGAGGTTTTTTGGGGATTTTCTTTTGAGGAAAGTTAAAGCGGATGGAGAATTTTTTTTTAATAAAAAATAGAGGTATTAGAGTTACATATTTTTGTTTACTAACTTTTTTAATCAAAATGGCGGCCGTCGATCCTTGTTACAATGCAGCCGCTTCAGGCGGACACGTTTGGTGTAAATGACAGTTTTATGCGATGCTATTCATCTGAAATCAAAAATGAAATATTTTTATAAAATATAGGGTTGCTGTTAGTGTTTGTCATAGGGGTTTTTTGAAATTAAAATTTTACGCGATTTGGTCCTACTTTGAAAAGAAAGTACGATTTTCGCCTTATATTTCTACTTTTAAATTACTATTAAAAATTTAATAGCAATTTTTGCAATATGTATATATATATATATATATATATATATATATATATATATATATATATATATATATATATATATATATATATATATATATATATATATATATATATATATATATATATATATATATATATATATATATATATATATATATATATATATATATATATATATATATATATATATATCCTATGTTGATCATTAATGGCATCAATTGTGAATATTTTAAAAGCAAAATCATAAAAATCGGTTAATTAGTACCCGAGAAAAATCTCATTCCGGTTTCAAAACTGTAGTTTTGAGAAAAACGCGTATGTAAATGGTTCTTAAAACTTCGAGAACTTCCGTAGCCAATGCCGGTTTATACCTGTAGTTCTTCAGTGTTTTCTGCAGTTTAGCCTGCTGCAGGTACACTAGCTGTCAGCTTCGGGGGGGGGGGGGGCACAGCTTGTGATTAGGTTTAGCGTCCGTTGAGAATTTGTAATGAAAAGTTGCCTGGGATAGCATCACGCATTTTCTCCACTTAATCCGCATTTCGCTAAATGGCCAGACCGTAATAAGTTGTCAATTCGCCTATTACATTGATGGTCAGTTTTCCTGCACCTTTTCTCCCGAATCCCTTGTTTGTTCACATTACGGAGCCTGGTTCTCATACGTTTTTCCACGTGACCGACGTAGTGAGAAAAACGCGTATGTAAATGGTTCTTAAAACTTCGAGAACTTCCGTAGCAAATGCCGGTTTATACCTGTAGTTCTTCAGTGTTTTCTGCAGTTTAGCCTGCTGCCAGGCACAGTAGCTGTCAGCTTCGGGGTGGGGGGTGGGGGCACAGCTTGTGATTAGGTTTAGCGTCCGTTGAGAATTTGTGATGAAAAGTTGCCTAGATAGCATCACGCATTTTCTCCACTTAATCCGCATGTCGCTAAATGGCCAGACCGTACTTTAAGTTGTCAATTCGCCTATTACTTTGTGTGGTCACTGTGTTTTCCTGCACCTTTTCTCCCAAATCCCTTGTTTGTTCACATTACGGAGCCTGGTTCTCATACGTTTTTCCACGTGACCGACGTATTCCTTTTTTATTGCTTTCGTATCGTTGTTGTACGGGTCCACATCCAAAATCGCCTTGAAGGTTTTACTGTCTCGGTCGCCAATGTACTGAGCATATTTTACATTATGCTTTTCTTCGAATCGTTGAAACATTTCTTTTACATTCTTCACCTCCATTTTCCCTGCGCTTCCACTATGGTTTGCTTGACATTTTTTCAGGCGTACAGGCGAACATAAATAATAAGAGAATATGTTAACTATCACATAATAATCATATATTTATACTATCTATGTATAAATGTCACAACTATGTTTTCAAATTTAAATATATGACTCAAATTTTACTTTATTAGACTGCATTCTTAATTGAGTACTTGAACGAAGAAGACCAATCAAAAATCTAAGATGTGACTATTTCAAGTTATTGGATGCAAGAATACTAAATAACTACAATAAAACCTTACTTCTTATCATATACATATTTGGAGAATAAACAAATATCATATACTCTTTATAAACAGAGATGACCATCCATACATAAGGTCTCCTTAATGGCAGGTTTCCTGTATGTATCTTAAATAGAAAGTTTGATTGCTCTGCTTACATCTGGTTCCATATCGCTCATCTCTCTTGTAGTTTACTGAATTATAATTCATAAATTATGTGAATATACTTTTGCGTCACTTGTATGAAATAATCATATGATCTTATGGTAAATTATTTTACTTTTACATTATATAATTTTAAGAATAAATTAAGTATATATATATATATATATATATATATATATATATATATATATATATATATATACTACATATACGGTCGCAGAGCGTCGTTATAATGTAGTGCGTTACGCTATGTTTTACTGTTCGACGCATACCGAGGTGGCGTGTGATGTCAAGGTATTCAGTTAACAACTAATGATATCTCGAGTTACCGTTTATGGTTTTAATTGGGGTCATCCTGCATGTACCTGTTGTCGACAAAGAGGGTAGTACTGTCTGGCAGTCGTCGATTGCGAATGTCCAATAATAGTCCGTAAAAACTGAGAAATTCGGCACCAATTATCACTTTATCCACGTCGGCTATTACAATCTTCCACTTAAACTCGCGTCGAGCAAAAGTTAAAGTCAACCATCTGGGTCCCATAGGTAGCTATCGTTGTGCAATTGCTGCAGAGAGCTCGTATGTCGATTTAGGCAATCGATGATTGATGAGCTTTATCGGAAAAATACACAAGTCGGCACCCGTATGAATGAGATATGAGATTTTTAAAACTTGATCCGTCATGAAGAGGCGGCTTACAGCGAGACCGTCATCTAGAGCAGCGACTAATGATGGTTGCTTTTGTTTTCCAAGTAGTTCCACGGGTTCGTACACTTTCTGGCTTTATTACCGAAACGTCGATGATATCAAATATTGTCCTTCTTCCGGCGTTTCGCGGTCGTTTCCACCATCGTGATACCAATAATTTCTTGTTGGGAACATTCTGTCTCAACTCCGCGAAAGACTTCGTTATCGTGATCTTGTGAGTTCAGTTATTTGCAGTTTGAGCTTCCTGATTTGTTCGCTAAGAATTGTGTATCCACTATTTGTTGTTAGCTGCGCTACGTGTCTCGTGGAGTTGGTCTCTTCTATTTTATCAGCGAGTTTAGCTATCTTGTCGAGTCCCACTTCTCCCTGCGTAGCTAGTACGGCTTGCATCGATGCTGGCAGCCGGTATTGCCAGTAGATACGTAAAATACTATCTGGAATAGTTTCTGCCAGATTTCGTAAGTGTCTAAGAAATTGTAATGGAGTTCGGTCACCTATCTATTCATATTCGAGTAGCCGTTTAGTGCGTTGCTCTTGTGACGTGTACAAATGCTTAATTAATTCTTAACTTTACCGTATTTGTCTGTCGCTGGAGGGTTGATGAAAACATCCTCTACTTTTTGTGCGATTTTGTTATCTAATAGGGATATAATATAGTTGAATTTTGTTGAATCCGCTGTTACTCCGTACAACTCAAATGAGCCTTTTAGTTGACAAAACCAAAAGATTGGTTTTTCTGGCCCAAAGTGCGGGACTTTCACTGCCACAGGGTTCACTTGACGCAAGGCTTCTTGGCGTCCTGGTTGTTGTGTCATGTTCTTCTTTTATATTTATTAAAGCACTACTTTCATAACTCGGAACTTCTCATGATCACATCGGGTCACCAATTGTGGCACTTACTATAACATGCAGTCTTCCATCTCAGAGGGCGATTTACGGGGATCCTTGAAGATGCGTAGATAGCAGATGGAAGCATCCTAAAACATTTGGATGCCGGAGAAACGTACACGTACCTGCGTGTAAATCAAAACTATGTCCAGGACACACAACGCGTAAAGGACGCGCTCCGTGGCAAATACAGACACCGACTCTGAAAGATTTGGTTAACAGATCTATCGGGGAAAATCAAGGTGTCTGCAACAAATATGCTCGTCATTCCGGTACTGCTCTACTCCTTCGGAGTAGTGAAATGGACTGTCGATGACCTGCGTAGGTTAGACAGGGAAACCCGAAAGATGACGCACATACATAGAAGCATTCATCAAAGATCGTCTGTTCCTCGGCTATATCTCCCGAGACAACGGGGAGGCCGAGGACTCTTGAACCTAGAGTGTATGCATTACAGATTAGTCCTGAGTATAGCATGTAACGTCATCCGCAGCTCCGATCCACTCATGCGGATAGTGAGAGATCATGAAATAGCGAAGGTGGGAGCAGGCCTATTTAAGGCAGCACAAAAAGCTGCAGCCGAAACGATTCGGCCTCAGGGTCAACCACAGATGAAGAGGCAGGCAAGGTGATGACATACAGTCAATCACTCAACTGGAGCCCAATCGTCTGCCATCAGGCGCCGGAATCGATGATGCACTTGCTATTGGCGTGCCCTATATATACGACGTCGCCCTGCTTGACCATCAAACGAAGGTGATGTATGTCATCGAGGCTCCTGTCCAGAAAAACATCACCTTGAAGGAGAAGGACACACGGACCAAATACATAGATCTCCGGTGTGAGCTGCGGACACTATACCCAGGCTACTCTGTCAAGAAGGTGGTTCTGGTTGTCGGTGTTCTCAAAGTGATGAAGTCTACAGTGCTGTTGGGACTGAAGATCATTCCTGCTTGCTAAAAATGGGTAGAGTGGTTTTCAGGTCAAATGCAGAACGCGGTCATCTTGGATTCTCTGCGTTTACTTAGGGCACATGATTATGGATCCACGATAACTAACTTCGCAAGCTAGTGAGACGTTGTTGTGGGTAATACGCCGGCGCTTTTTTTATGAGTATCGAAGCCGTGGGAGAACTGTCCAGCGTCCGGAATCGATGTGTATGTGTATGTATATATATATATATATATATATATATATATATATATATATATATATATATATATATATAGAAAGGAAGAAGGACAATATTTGGTATCATCGACGTTTCGGTAATAAAGCCAGAAAGTGTACGAACGCGTGCAACTACTTGAAAAACAACCGTCATTAGTCGCTGCTCTAGATGACGGTCCCGCTATAAGCCGCCTCTTCATGACGGATCAAGTTTTAAAAATCTCATATCTCATTGATACGGGTGCCGACTTGTGTATTTTTCCGATAAAGCTCATCAATCATCGATTGCCTAAATCGACATACGAGCTCTCTGCAGCAATTGCACAACGATATCTACCTATGGGACCCAGATGGTTGACTTTAACTGTTGCTCGACGCGAGTTTAAGTGGAAGATTGTAATAGCCTACGTGGATAAACTGATAATTGGTGCCGACTTTCTCAGTTTTTACGGACTATTATTGGACATTCGCAATCGGCGACTACCAGACAGTACTACCCTCTTTGTCGACAACAGGTACATGCAGGATGACCCCAATTAAAACCATAAACGGTAGCTCGAGATATCATTAGTTGTTAACTGAATACTTTGACATCACACGCCACGTCGGTGCATTCCAGACCATGCGTCGAGCAGCGTCCGGAAGCGATGTGTATGTATATATATATATATATATATATATATATATATATATATATATATATATATATATATATATATATATATATATATATATATATATATATTGTGAAGTATATTGTTTTTCTTCAAATAAACTTAAAACCATCGTATTTAAAGAAAATGCCTGTAAATAATTCTGTCATTTCAGTGTTGTTTTACTACTGTTCAGCGTTGGAGTTATTGTTCATAAATGTGTGCCTTCTATTTTATAATAATGTGTTTTGTTGATATCTCTTACAATTAAAGCACACCACAATTGTCCCATTTCATGTGCGACTCGACACGTGTATTTGCCGATGCATAGCGCATGATTCTATATAAGCCGCTTGAAAAGGCTGAGTTCTTCGAAACTGCGAAGTCTTAAAGGCAACACATTATTTATATTATATCAATAGATGTGCATTGTAAGCGCCTTCTTTTTAGAGCTTCTATAAAGTCGCGCCATGCGTCGGTAAACCCACACGTCGAGTTGCACATGAAATGGGACAATTTTGGCGTGCTCTACTGTCACGGGCGCCTCGCCAACTGGAGCTGTCATGGGCTCATAGCAGTTCCCTACCGCAAGTTTTGTGATGCGTTTGGTTGTCTGTGGGTAGCCAACAAGGCCGGACGGCGATCTCTGGTCATTCTAGATCAGGTGTTTGAGTTGCTACATAACTCTGCGTAATTTTTATTATATCCACTGCGATTACCATTGTCCATTGTATACATTAGTTTCGTTTCTTTTGTTGTGTTTAAATAGTAGTGTAGTTGTTAGTGTGTAATAGTAGTGTTTTGTGTGTAATTATATGTCGTTGTGTGTGTGTTTATTTTGTTTAATAAATTAGTTTAAAGTCCGTGTGTATATTATTTGGCTGGCTATCGAGGTGAGTTACACCCTCTTTTATTCTCATTATATTTGTACTGGGCACGACTGCCGTTGTTCAAGTTATTTGAAAGCATTCAAATATCAATTAAGTGCAAAGTAAAGAATAAAAAAAGCCATGCAGGCTGATTTACGAACCACGTCGTCGCTCCCACTCACACCGCCACCACGCCGAAGCGGGGCAGATTCACGGAGGCAAATCGTCC
Organism: Rosalia funebris; assembly: GCA_037954035.1. Taxonomy (NCBI): domain Eukaryota; kingdom Metazoa; phylum Arthropoda; class Insecta; order Coleoptera; family Cerambycidae; genus Rosalia; species Rosalia funebris. The sequence continues at coordinate 21,876,972 of JAZFAV010000006.1, forward strand.
CATAGTTCCACATTGCGACTCCACTAACCAACCCCCAAGGGGCGGGCCGCTCGCTGGAACTTGAGAATTTCCCAGATTTTACACAGTGAGCCAAACCAGTACCGACGCAACTTATTTTATTGATATCTACGGGCACGTCACACAACGATGGTACAGACACATACTAGACACATACTTTCCCCATGCATAGGAGACGTACACGACACTACCCCCCGGAATTATGTTTTCACCTCTAACAACCCCCTGGGACAACCTTTGTTGTTGGAAACACCCCGAATCAACCTGGCTCCGCTTTCTCCACTCTACGTAACCATTGATGATACAATAAGAAGATCCGTCGTCACTGCCATGCGCACTGGTCGGCCACTAGCCAGGTTGGCGGAGCGGTGTCGACGTGCACCGTAGAGAAGGAAGAGAATCGAGTTAGATTACACTACTTACAATTATCTACAATAGATGATTGGGTATAGTGACAAGGTACGAACACAACGAGTATATGTTTTATTTAGCACTAAGTACCTAGATATATTCATAAGCAAATCAACAGTGAGCTAAATTGAAAAAATATATATAGAAATTTTATGATTTAAATTTTATTTATGTTTTAAATTTAATGATTCATTAAGACAAATTTAATGTTTTATTGGCTATGGAAGAGAAACGGCATTCGCCATCTTGGTCAAGACGATGTTATCCGTTCTTGTTCAGTCCACAAGGTGTTAAAACTATAAAAGTGGTCTCCATATAAGATACCTATTATGCAAGAATTCTTTAACGATGATCTAAGTCTAAGAATGAAATTCTACCAAATATTAATGAATATGTGCAATGATAATTCTCTTCAAGTAAAATTTTTTTTGTATGCATCTTCACATCAAACAGTGAAGACAACCTCCAAATCATCCAAGAAAAGTCCATGGAAGAGCAGCACATACAGTATCCACAAAAAGTGAACGTGTGAACGAAATAGTTAAAAATAAGATAATCAGTCCCTACGTTTTCGATAGCACCATGAATGAACCAAAATATCATCAATTTTGATAAGAACATCTAATCCCTACTTTACTGGCGTTAATTCCGAGTATACGCAATAAAAGTTATGGTATCAGCAAAATGAACTAGCTCCGCTAGTATTATGTATTATCTATTTGAACATATAGAAGAAATATTTCCAAATAAGTGGATAGACAGACGTGAAACTGTTTAACTCTTTAACTGCTCGAGACGTATATATACGCAAATCACTTAATTTCTCCGGAGATTTATAAATACCTGGTATTTTAAATAGTTAAGAGCAAGTTTAAAATCTGTGAAATTATGAATATAATATTATTAGCATCAAGAACGATGGTTGGTAGCCATTTAAATATATATATATATATATATATATATATATATATATATATATATATATATATATATATATATATATATATATATATATATATATATATATATATATATACATATATATAGGGGTCCAAGGGGTAGTGACGCGAAATATAGGAAAACCTTCATAAGGGGGTGTTCCCTAGCCACTCCTACCCAACCCTACTCTCACCTTCACGTGGTGGACCCTGTTACATCGAACAATTCATTGGAAGGTTGGGTGCAAACCCCAGCGGGGAAATGAATTATTTGACGTAGTATTAAATTGTCCTTTTGCATTTTTGTCTATAGCTATGGCTATTCCATATTTTTGTTGTGCCATTCAGCTTCAACTAGACACTGCTTACCTAACTCGACATTACTAATAACTTTAGATACACCCGCATCACTATCAGCAAGTGTCCCTAATGCCGATAAACCAATAAATATCGGTAAGAAAAGTAAAATAGTGTCAGTTTTAGGAATTCGTATTATGCGTGGTGTACGAATTCTTCACTTGCCTCCTACATTTTTTAGTGCTAAGCGAGCTGCGTTAATAGCACATTTATTGACTTTATGTACGTCCTTTGTAATAGTATATTTTCCATCACTCCTTCTTAATATATCAAGGATTTTATATACTATTCCACTTCCAATTCTATATATATATATATATATATATATATATATATATATATATATATATATATATATATATATATATATATATATATATATATATATAATGAAATAAATGTGTCAAAATTTATAAAATAATGTTTGACATCGTAATATTTTGTATTTCAAAATTAACTATCATTCGTTAATTATATACATATAGCTACGAAACATTTATTAACTATTTATATTTTTTTAAAAATTTGCTTAATATTTTTCCTCTCAAAATTCGGAAAACAAATGAACAAAGTTTGATATTCGTATTTATAAATGAAGAATTAAATAAGTCCGTGCAAGCAGAAATGGGTCAAGTCTGTGCCATCCTTGAAAAACTCTGATACAAGTTTGGACAAACATTGCTATTGAGCGTATGGGAGAAGCGAATTGCTAGTGGTATGAAATGTTCAAATTATTACAAGTTACATGTACTGGTCGCAGTACATGTAACTTGTGAATACTTATGAATATACAAAGTGAATAGACTGCATATACAATTTTAAATTTATAGTATACATATAATAATTATGAAATTTATATATCTATTATGAGAAAGTGTTACGTATGTACGTATATACATAGATGATAATTGTGTTATGTCGATTAATACATTTATAGGAAGCTAAAATTTTGGTGACAGTCTATCTAAATGGAATCCACTCTCGTGGACCCCTTGTAGATCGAAGTCGACCTCTGGAGGTCGATATAGACCACTTTGGAAATTAATGTTCTAGATAATAAATGAGTAAAGTTTACGTGCAATAATGTATTTCGACGCCAACTCTCAAACGAGCTTAAAGTTGTTCGAAGTGTTTTCATTGCCGTGGAGGACTCAAAACTGAAAGTGGTATTATTAATTCGCTAATTAATAATCAACCTTCGAAATACATTTTCCTGGGGGTTACCAATATTGTGGCCCTGGCAAAAAGCTACAAAGAAACTAACAAGAGGAGACGCCAGTATACTGTCTGGAAAAATCATTATATAGCTTACTATACAAGTACTGACTTAACACGTTCACTACGGTGCCCTATTGCCATAATCACTCCCAAAGACGGGATTTTTTTACATTTCTCCGACATTTTTTGTATTGAGAATTGGGGAAAATATTTTAAAAAATCTAAAACGTTTGTAAATATGATTTTTTAACATGAGGTTAAATGAGTACCCCATTAGGCCGTGGCGCAGGTAGCCTAGACAATCCCGCAGAACTCGCCTAGGTAATCCCTATATTATAGCGCAACTCGCCACTGTACTCTTTGCAGCCCTGTTTTATGAATATTGTATCAAATCCACCAGGTCAATCCTAACATATTTATAATATTCATATAACCAAAAATATGGACAATAGCGAAATCAACTAGAAGTGTAATAAACTTATTGAAAACAAATCACACAATGCAATAAGTTGAAGACGCAAAGTAATGTAGATGTATAATAAAAATACTTACTTGTAAAAAAAAACAGCTGTGCAAGAAAACGGGCAACAGGTGAACGGGGCTATTGATTTTCCAAGAAAGAAGGGTACTGTCTGGTTAAAGGCGAAATAGAGAATAGAAAACCATGGAATGGACCCGCCTTGGGCGGGCTTTATTCCCACCACGACACAAAAGCGAGCGGGAGAATAGGAACCCCCATGAGGTATATAGCGATCACCCTTCCTAGCGGTAGGTCCCCCTTAATGACGTGTTAAATGAATGACACTAGACTGACTGCGAGCTCGAACATCTTGCTTGGGACCGTGCGATGTCTAAAGATGCAAACTTTGGGTAAAGAGCTTCAGATTGGTTAGTCACGAATATCATGAAGAGAAAATAATGTTTTGGAATTTGTTGTCAATCATACAAATGAAGAAGTTGGCGAGCCAAATCGATGAGGAGGAAAAAAAGCGCAAAGTTGCGTTTGGAAGTGGAATAGTATATAAAATCATTGATATATTAAGAAAGAGTGATGGAAAATATACTATTACAAAGGACGTACATAAAGTCAATAAATTTGCTATTAACGCAGCTCGCTTAGCACTAAAAAATGTAGAAGGCAAGTGAAGAATTCGTACACCACGCATAATACGAATTCCTAAAACTAACACTATTTTACTTTTCTTACCGATATTTATTGGTTTATCGGCATTAGGGACACTTGCTGATAGTGATGCGGGTGTATCTAAAGTTATTAGTAATGTCGAGTTAGGTAAGCAGTGTCTAGTTGAAGCTGAATGGCACAACAAAAATATGGAATAGCCATAGCTATAGACAAAAATGCGAAAGGACAATTTATAACTACGTCAAATAATTAAAGAAATTACTAGATACCCTACCCCGAAAGCCGCTCAACCATCTTGATTCACAACACTATTGCAAACTGTTGAAAGTATCTCATTTCAGATGAGTATTTATTTATACATGATGATCTACCTACTAGGTAGGTGGTCAATATCGAAATGAACCAACCGTCGTTAATTTGTACATATAATGTAAACGGTGCAGTGACACATTAAGTTGCATTCAGGAAAAGCGGGAATTTAATAAACTATTATGATAGTTTCGGTGATTTACCTCCACCTATCGAGTTAATACGATATTTTAAAAAGGGTAGGGTGGCTGTCAGGAAGTTATAACTATGCACATCATCAGAAATTCAATACAGTTTGATGTGGTAATTTGTGACTTAAGTAAATGGATCGCCAGAAACTGAAAAGAATTAGATACGCCCTTATATTGTTTTCACATTTATGCAGTTTAACAATAATGAATCGACGACAACTGAGGGATATGCTCAAGGAAGTGACGATCGCGTGTGCCCCAAATGAAATTGCTTTAGTGTGGGATAAATTACCAGAACATTTGAAAAGCAATATTGACATACTAAAGTATCAGTACTGTACGGAACATGTTACCGATTGTACAAACAACGTCATGTATCGAGACGTAAATGATGGACCGTTACCAAGAAAGTTAATTTATTGCTACTGTAATATGAGTGACGAAACATAGCCACAGGTAATAAGATCCAGATGTCTTCAGGATTGACGCCGTTATCCGAAACTGAACCGAAATCCAAACGATTATTTTTAAACTGTTGTTTCAGCAAGTGATAAATTAGTATGCTAGTGTCAAATTCTGTCAGTCATGTCGCGTACGTTAACCATATCTGGACAGTCAAGTGTATTACACGGAGAGTTTTATCCACCTATTGAACTAGATCGTGATCTACCTTATGGGTTGGGTTTGCTTGGGTTCTATTCATGCAACTCGATTAATAATATCAGTGGAAGTAATAATGTGCTAGCATATAGGAGGAAGAACAGAGCTCAGTTAGAAGTTATTAAAATACCTCCGGATACATATGAAATTGAAGGAATCCATAAAGCACCATATAATGCTATGAAAGTTCGTAACAACACCGCTTTTCCAAAAGATATTGTTGAAAACTTTTTTTCTCTCCAACTAACAACGACACCTTAAAATATGAACTTACAGCAGCAAGGCAATATACGAAATTGACTTCCCACGTACCAATTCTGTTGAAAATCCATTGGGTTTGGAACAGAAACGGTTACAGCCAAATGAAATTCACCATTCGACGTTACCTGGTAATACGAGTATTATGAAAGTACGAATTGTACGTGCAAATTGTAATATTACATCTGGTGCTTATCATAATAGTGAGCCGATACACACTTTATTTGGATTTAATGTTGATGTTGAACCTGGTCATAAACTCACCAAAGACCCACAAAATATTATTTATATGCTTGTTAAACTGAATGACCGTCAGTTTATCGACAACACTACTTTAAACATATTAGATGACTATGGTGACTTGATTGATTTTCATGGAAAAAAGATTAATGTAAAACTGGAATTAAAACCGATTTTATAAAAAGAAATATATCGTAAACATTTATACAACATGGGTAACAACACCCAATTGCTTCACATATCTTATAATAATGAGCCGAAGGTGATGAACACATACAACAAATGAGTTTGAAGTAAATTATTTTGAGAAAACAAAAAAAAGCTCATTCGACGTGAGACTGTTAAACTACCTGCACGTCATTGCTTGCCTCTTCAAGATCGTTTATTTCTTCAGTCAATTGAATTTCAGCTAACGAACAAAACATAGCAACAAATTAGAAAGTGAAAGCAAGTGAAAAGTTGAAAGTTATTCATAAACCAATATTAAACAATTTTCTATTTACTGTACACGAACATACTTACAAACGTTATTAATCACCAATCTATAGAAATTCCGATGAGATACGCATGCCTGTCCATTTTTAAGATCTTATTTTAGATATAACTGATTGGAAAGTTTACTCCGAGTGATCTTGCAAAATAATGTAATTTATCTAACAACACCTAAGATTTTCTTTTTAAGGAAATACACTATGAAGCGGGTGGGGAGCAAATAGTAGTAGTTAGAAAACTGGGCATAACTACAACATTAAAATCTACAGTATAATTCAGTGAAGTCCAATTACGAACACTATTAACCAGTGGATGGGGTTTGACAGTAACAAGATATTTTTGATCAAGACAATAATATCTTTAGTGGCGAATTACCGCTTCAATATCATATTGGTTTCGTCGAAAATTATACCAATGGTATATTAAATGTTAAATAGGAATTAATCCTCATCATTCCTCGCTCCTTAAAAAAATATTATATTGGAGAAGCAGATGCTAATATTCAAATAAATAAAATACAATAGAATATAAAACATATCGTACCAGGATATTAAAAAATTAAACTGTTATCTCGTCTAAATAGGGGGAATAGTAAAGCATCTGTTAAGATGACTTGCAGAATGTGGGACTTGTATGAATTGCCTACTTTACGCGAAACCTCTCCGGATGTGCAGGCTATCATAACAAATCCAAGTCTTGAAAGGCCACGCTATGTTGTTATCGGTTTTCAAAATACTACTCAGTCCAATAATAGAGTCATGGATGCGACACAATTCGTTCACGCTGATATTCACAGCGTCAGGCTTTTTATAAATTCTGAACTTTTTCCATACGAATTCTGGAATCTGGACTTTGGAAAGAAATTATATTCTGCAGTCTATTACGCTGAAAATTTTCAAAAGAGCTACTATGGCAAAATATGGGGAAACCTATGGTGGATCTTGGAGAATTTAAATAGTCCCCTATTTGTCGTCGATTGTTCGCATCAAGCCGATTTCATCTAGTGTAGACATAAAACTTGAATTTGAAATACATAAGAATAAGTTAAAAATACGTTTCCCGCGAACACAAAAGTATTCGCGTTAATTATTCATGATGCATACATGTTTTATAATATATTAGATGGACCCGTTCACAGCGGTTTGTCTTTGTTAAGTTACACTTAACTTCTTAATGTAGCAGCTATCACTAGTTTATACATATTTAACTTATATATATATATATATATATATATATATATATATATATATATATATATATATATATATATATATATATATATATATATATATATATATATATATATATATATAAGTAAATAAAAGAAAGTAGTCATTTAGACAGTTAAATAACAATATACTTAGAAATATAAATCATAAAACAAAACACATAAATACTCTAAATAATCATCATTGTGATCAAATCACAATGATGATTATTTTACTTTTCCAATTTTATTTTTAAAAGATTAAATTATATTATTTATTAGTTATTTCTCTTATTCCTTATTTAATTCCTCTATTGCTGCTAGCCATACTGCTAAATTTTATTCTGCTTAATTTTGGAAAAATAAATCATCAAAATTAGTTGAAGCATTATGACGATTAGATCCACATCCATCATCAATTATCATATGATCATTCAGTGTAATAATTAATTACCCACTGAATATGTTGCGCAGGATATGTTTGAAAAAAGGCAATATCCATATGACCCTGCGCCAACGTTTTGAATTTGGAATTATAAAACGCTTATCATCCTTGTGCGACAGAGCGACTTTGTTCTTCATTTCTCTATACATATTATGCAAATATGTTCCGTATACATATCGTACAATTTATTTATTTTTCTAAATAACAAACCAACTTGTTCCACAATTTTCCTGCAACCGTCAATTGTTAATTGTTTTTTAATTACAGCTGTTTTAACACCTTTCACTTTTTTTTAATTTATCCTTGACAGTCTGGAGATAATATACTTCAGTACCATAGAAAGATTTAATCGAGTCAGCTGGAACTCATCTTCTAACACCGATCTACTCACCAGGATGTTAAACATATTGCCAGGTTTATAATTCGTCTTTCTATGTTCCTATGTATCCTACATAAATGAGTTTATTGTATATGATTTTCTGAACATCGAAATGAACTGCTACGAAATTTTCAGGAAAAAAACATTGAACAAGATTTAAAATTGGGGCCAGCTGTAAGCCCCTTAGCACCTAACGTTTTATCATGATTTTCCGAATGTATCTTTAGACGTATATCTCTTCTATTGTTAACATTTTCCATAGTGTTGCGAAAAACTGAATTGTGCATTAATTTATAAAAATATTTCCTAAATTTATTTTCAATCCTATTTCGCATGTCCGTATTTAAGTCAATACACGTCTTCAACTGGTTAAATAATATGCGATGAATTTGTTTTAAAACTAAACCATTTTCTATAGCCTGCTGCAAATTTTTGTAGTCACCAACATTATTTGTTTATTCATTGAAATTTTATATCGAATTCGTTAATTTTAAATTTGAATATTTTTGACTATGAATGGGGATTTGAATGTATATCATGCAATTCATTTGAATAATGAATATCTACTTCCAAAATAAAACCATGTGGATAATGGTCTGGAATTTGCATGACATCTAAGTTTGCAATTTCATTTTCGGTTAACCAAACAAACCCATCTGTCGGCAATTCTTGTGACATGCTATATCCATACAAATCTATGGCATTTAAATACATAATGAACGAAGATGGCTCTTCAGAATTATAGTTCGGAAGAAATCTATTATTCGCTATATGTTTTTTTTCCTGACATTGACTTATTCCACAACGAATTTATTTTCAACATATGCAACATGTCTATATCAGTCAATAGTTCTAATTCAACTTTTGTAAACCGTAACATGGCGATCCAAGATAATATTGGTGCTGTAAAGTACTCTGAGGGGTCCAATTTGTAATTAGTGAGGCATATTTTTCTAAAATTTTGAAACCCGTCACATAAGAGGAACACATCAGATTTCAGATAAATATAATCAGATATAGAGTGCGATAATCAAATAGATTCCACACCTCTTGAACTCGCTCGTAGTCTGCATCAGTTTAGTCTTATGTGCATCTAATTTAAATTATCGTAAAAATCTTATTTGGAAGGCAACTATTCTAAACTTAGTTTGTCCAAGCTATCAACAAAGCTATATGCAAACACCTAGCCCATCAGTTTAAAATTGTATTCATCTGAAAATAGTTTGAAATATCCCGTATCTTAACTGGAAAAGACATACCTTCAACATTCAGTACCGTAAAGAAGCGTAGATAAGATACAATGTCTGATTTATTTTCTTATGCGGGGTATACACAGCAGCATTCATCTTGGTTATGTACATTCAGCACTGCCTTTTTATTTTCGATAAACTTTGGAAGTTTTATGTATGAAGAACCCTTAAAACAACTAAGTTTGTTTACGTTTACTTTCATATACATAATGTACTCCAGAGCCCACCTTAAAATTATAAAGTTAATTTTATCATAAAAGAACTATTCTCTTTTGTAAAAATAATCCTATCTCAATCACATTCTTGAAACTTTAACATTTGTATTGTCATTAAATCCATAAAATTACAAAAAACGCTGTCTAGATCAGTGAATTCCATCAATTACTTTGTTGACCGTATTAAATGATTTAATGTCAACAACCTTCCGAGTTTGCAAACTGTATCTAGCAAATAATTCCATGTTTATTTTCATAGTTGTATGCATTTTTATAGCATCATTTAATAAACGTTAAACATTATCTTTTACCATCTCAAAGAACATGCGATTGTCATTGCATCGATTTTCACTGGATACTCTATAACTTGCTATTCTTGGCTTAAGTGCGCTTTGAATTAATTGGACAACCGGTATGTAGTCGATGTAAGCATTTGTTTTATGTTATAAAGTTATAAAGTGAGAGTTTCGAGCGCTGTATGTGATGGTATTGTTGCAGTAACTAAACAACACCACTTCATTGCTTGACGTAGATGATCCCTCAGTAGTAGGTTTAGAAGTTGAGGATCTGTCATCCATTCTTGATGTTGATGGGCCTCTTCTCTTCTGGTTTTCTTTCGGGCCAGAACCTTCAGCACCTTTATATGATTATCTTACATTCGTTCTCAAATTACTCTCCTTAGTAAAACTTTTTCCACGACTATCGCACAAATACATTTTGACCTTAACTATATAACTGTAATCATTGACAATTTACCTGGATAATACACTGCTCGTATGACGCTAACTGAAACGGGCGCCCGGTTTTATTACAAAACATGACCTTAAAACAAAAAAATTCTGATATGTGATTGATCTTGAGCGACCTTGAAAAAATCTCTGAAATGTGAGTGATCCAGAGTGACCTTGGAAAAAATCCTTGAAATATTATTGGTCCCCGATAGCCTTGAAAAAGTTCTCGGTATCTAATTTGTTCCAAGAGACCTTAAAAATCCCTATAATGTGATTTGTCTCGACCTACCTTCAAAAATCCTTTTGAAGTCCGATTCATTCACCTACAGAGGAGCCTCAAGGTTGAAGTCAGTGATGGGGGGAATCCTAGAATTGGTTAAAGCACTCTACTTGCAACATTTCTCAACACACAATAACACAATAAAGTTTAGTCAGAATTCATCGATTGTTTGGGATACTGTCAGGCAAAAGAAGACTTTAAATTTCTTCACCTGATTAATTAATTCCTTATATGTTATTATTTACCATAAATTTACTGTTTTTATTATAAAATATCATAATGAATCAAATTTTTTTGAAAATATAATACGTTCAAACGTTTGTACCCTCGAACTTGTGAACATTAGATCCTAAGTAGTATAAATATTTAAAGTCAGCTTTTTATAGAAAATTTATAAATTAATAACCTAATATAGTGTTCCATTGAAAAAAATAATAGTAAACGTCACAGCAGGAACAGTGATGACATCATAGCAAAAAATAAAATTATAAATCAACCCAAAATATGTTCAAAATACTCTAATTGCGTGATAATTAATTAAATTGCGTAATAAGTTATTCCACAGTATGTTGAATATATATGTTGGCCTATCTGTTGAATGGCATATCACCCCTAAGGTAAATTGTTTTAAAATAATTGAAAAAATGAAATACTATCCATTAACAGGAACAACTGTGAGATGTTTTATTAGTTAGTTCATTTTTTCAACTTTGAGGTTTCGTTACTGCAACATTGAAATAATTTAAAAGTTGCAATAATATCATAGGAATGTTAACTTTAATAAGTGACCAATTATTGAAAATTACGTTTGCATAACTACCACGAAAATTGTCCAACGGTTATTTTACTAGTCACAACATAATTAAGTTCAACAAACATAATAGCGAAAATTCGCTATTATGTTGGAAATATCTTTATATCATGAATTAGTAAATATCCTGGCTGGTTTGAGATTACAATGCATTGTCATTCCATAGACTGTTGTAAAAGATTAATTATCACAATGTAACTATACAGGGTGAGTCGGGAGGAACGGACCAAACTCCAGGAGTGTATTATACGCGTGAAAGTAATGTAAAAAACTCAAATATTGTTATTCGATTTTTATTTGTTTTCAGGTTACAGCGTTATTAAAAATGTTTATCTAGTATGCCATGTTGGAGGTTCAAAAACATTTGATAACTTTGTTTGTTTTGATAATTTGAAAATATGATGTTTGTTTATGGTTTTTACAATGGGTAGAGCTGCTGTTGAAGAATATCGTCAACGGTTTCCACATCACAGACATCCTAATAGAAATGTATTTATCAGAGTTTTCAATAAACTGTGTGAGACCGGAAAGCTTCTCAATGTGTACGTAACATCTGAACGAGCTACTCGACAAGATTTAGAAGAGGTAGAAGATATTCTGGATGTAGTAGCAGAAGATGCAACGACCAGCTCAAGAAGAATTAGTATTCAATTGGCCATTCCACAAACAAGAATAATAAACACACTCCACCAGCAAGACTTACGTCCATACCATGTACAGAGAGTACAGCACCTACAACCGGAAGATTATCCTAAACGTATGGAATTTTGTCGGTGGATAAATAACAATCCTCGTGTTGTATCGCTCATACTTTTTACAGATCAAGCAACATTGACCCGTGACGGCATTAATAATACTCACAACTATCGTGTCAGATGAAAATCCCCACGCAACCCCCACGCAGTCGAAAGTAGCTTTCAACATAAGTTTTCGGTAAACGTATGGTATGATCGATGGTTATTTAATTATCCCTTTCATGTTGGAGAATCGCCTCACAGGAGACAACTACTTAATTTTTTTACAAAATGAATTACACGGACTACTAGAGGATGTTCCTTTAAACATCAGAACGCAAATGTACTACCAATACGATGGAGCTCCTGCCCTTCGTAGAAGAAGCAGAAAATGTTTAGAGGTGAATGGCGGTATTTTTGAACATTTATAATGCTATGATTACCAAAACCTCAATGTATGAAACTTTGTTTAATTTTTAATTACGCTATAACTTGAAACCAAATAAAAATCGGATAATAACATTTGGATTTTTTTACATTATTTTCACGCGTACAGTACACTCCTGGAGTTTGGTCCATTCCTCCCGACTCCGAACTGAATTAAGAAATTTTCATTATTATTTATTTAAGTCGGCAACAAATTCCTTATTTTAAGTAATATGCCATATTTTTATATCAGATTCAAATTGTACTTATTGTTTTGATGTAACTTTCAATACTATTCCCTATCCCTAAACCAATATCTTCTTAGATATTTCAATTTTAATAAAATTTTATGCGGAAACTAACCCATACATAAAAATTAATAGCTTCTTCATGGCACAGTATGCTCAATGATGATGTTAATTCAACAATGTTTCTAAATAACTCTAAACAACTCAAGAACAGTACAATTTGGGTATAGAAAACACCCATTTAGATCGAAGGGTAATCAAAGAAGGAAGAGAATAAGGTTATGAAGTACAGTATGTTCCATTTGAAATAAGCCACTTATTGAAGATTGAAGTTGTTAAAGTTTGACCTCCTGTTTTGCACACAATTTGTAATTTATACTTACATACGCTCCATATCTTTTTAACATATGGGAATATAATTGATTAATAAACCTTAGCGAAAGTCATTAATTTCTATGCACGGGATAGTTTTCGCATAATATTTTATTAAAATTGAGATATCTAAAAAACTATGAGTTTTAGGGATACGGAATGATATTGAATGTTTTCTCAAGATAATGAGTAGAATTCAAATATGGTATAAAAAATATGGTATGCAACTTAAAATAAGGAAGTTTTTGCCGACTTCCGGTATAATCGAAAGTGTCACATTATTTTAATTAAATAGAACATCGCTAGAAACCCTCATGTACAAATTTTCAGTTCTAAATTATTTGTAGTTTCTCGAAAACGTCTAATAGACCATTCACCGTGAAGTACCCTGTATACTCGTATACCTTGCCATTATAATAACGAGTATTACATTTAAAATTGCCGAGGGCCGGCATTTGTATTACTAATATTGTATGGCACCGACTTCAAAATTATATAAAACCGTTAATAATAATTACATAATAAAAAATAATTTCTAATTACATTAAACGGAACAACAAATAAGTATTAAATTGAAATCGATTAAAGAATAATTGAAATCGATTCATAAACATAAAAGTTATACCTGAACAACTTAAATAAATAATAAACCTGCACCTTAAATAAATACCTATACCCTAGTGTCGAAATAATGTGGAGTGATTCATATATAATATTAGACCACCATAACTATTCAACGGTTTGTCTATTTCTGTGTAATCACCTATTATGTGCATACAAATTTTATGTGCCGTTCCATAGAAACAGTAGTTCAATGCGAACTACTCCCTCTCCTATTAAATTCCAAATCGCATAACGATCGGTTGTACCTGGTGCGCTGTTGTAGCAAATCTAGCCAATCATTTTAGGCGGTTTTAAATACATTTGAATTCGATTGGTCAGCAATTGGCGGCACGGATCAATGTCGATCGATAGAATAATGCATGCGTCGTTTAGCCCAGATTTTAGTGCGCCAGTGGCGTTACATTGTGGTTATGTGCGATTGATTCGGGATTCGGGAAATTGTTTATTTATTATATTCTGCGATAAAAGTGAGTGTTTAGTGTTTTTCTAACATGGAAGCAGCTGATGCAAGTTGTAGTGGTTCTACGACGAATAATTCCAATCGAAAACAGCGACTTTTAACAAATAAAGAACTTCAAATGATTAAAAAAGTCTACGAAGAAATTCGGGTGCGAAACCCAGATATTAGTACAACCGAGGCAGTTGATATATGCTTTTCGTTAACAAAAGTCTGTGGAAGTAGTATGTACCGTGCAATGAAGTATGATGAAGAAACAAGTGCAAAAAAGAAGAAAACAGAAACCCGCGGTAGGAAGAAGATTGAAGTTGAAGATGTTAAACACATAATTCGTAGGATTATTCATGGATTTTTTTTTAATGAACTTCCGACGCTGAATAAAATTCACGCTGCCGTCGCTCAAGATGAAAATTTACCGAAGTTCTCTCGTAAAGTTCTTTTGAGAATTATGCATGAAATGAATTTTCATCATTTAAAGCGAAACCGAAAAAGTCTTCTTATTGAAAAAAACGAAATTGTGTTATGGCGAAGAAGTTATTTGGAAAAGCTAAGAGATTTTCGGAATTCTGGTAGGAAGATTTATTATTTGGATGAAACTTGGGTAAACGAAGGTCATACTGTGACGAAAGTGTGGCAAGACTGCAATATTCTGAATAACCGACAGGCATTTGTAGAAGGATTATCTCCGGGATTGAAGGCACCATCTGGAAAAGGACGAAGATTAATAATAACGCATATCGGAAGCCACTCAGGTTTTTTGGAAAATGGTTTAAATGTATTTGAATCGCGATGAACAGGGGATTATCATGAAGATATGACTAGTGAATTTTTTGAAAAATGGTTTTCATTTGTATTGTCTTCCATAGAACCCGGCGCAGTTGTCATGATGGACAATGCACCATATCATAGTCGACGAATTGAAAATTTACCAACATCAGCATGGAGAAAAGGACAGATCCTGGAGTGGTTAAAATCTAAAAATCTGGATTGTGGCAATACCATGTTAAAAGTGCAGCTATTAGAAATTGCGCAGTGAGAAAAAAGCCGGTACATTAAATATGTAGTAGATGAAATGGCAAAAGCTCGTGATGTGACCATACTTCGTCTACCACCATATCATTGCGAATTGAACCCCATAGAGCTGATTTGGAAATAAATAAAAACGGACGTAGCACGAAATAATAGAGGAACAACGCATGTGGGCTCTTGACACAAAAGCGGAAGCGTTGATAGATCCAGTTATAATCAATCTAGGCGATAGCAGTTCCAGTGATTGTGATTTTGATAGTGACAGTGACTAGTAGTTTTGATTTTGATAGTGAACTGTGGAATAGTAATATTGCAAGTGGAAGTCGTGTTATCTGAAGTGAGTGATTCTTGTAATAATAACATTAATGCGACGCAACATAGTGATATTGCAATAGTGACAGTGATTGGTAATATAAAATAAAATATGTGTGATAAGTGTGGCATATATGTATAATGATAGATATAGTGACTGTGTTGTTAATACAATAAAATAAAGACTGTGTTAGTAATGTAACATATATAATGATTGTGATAAATGTAATAACTGTGACGGTGTTGTTGATGCAATAAAATAAATATTGTGTTAGTGGTATGACATAAATATAATGAGTTTTAAATAGTGAAAGCGGTAGGTCAATATATGGATTCAGAGGGGCCACTTGTGTGTAGCTTGCTACTCCTACGTCCCTTTAAATTTATATGACACATGTTGCCAAAATGTCTGTTTTATCAGGATATGCTGACAGGAGATGTTCTGACTGGGTAAGTATGAAATAAGTACATTACATAACTTACGATACTTACATAGTTTACTAACTGAAAAACTGTTATAAATCCACTTAAAACCCTTTGCAACTGTTTTGGTATTATTTTTTTATATTTTGCCCCCTCCAAATTGGTACGTCTATGGAATTTTGTTCCCCGCACACTTCTTGCCCCTGAGCCATCCATATGTCATCGATGAGTCACTCCATATTATTTCTACACTGAGGTATAGCATCTATATTTACTAAACGGCTATTTTCGTGTGTGTGGTTGTGTGTGTGCACATTCGTATTAACTCATTATTAGTGCCATTTCTTATTTATAGTTTTGTGTATTTGAACATATAAATTTATTTTCAAATTATTTTCAAATCACGTCGTCCTAAAAATCTCATTTTCATAAAGTGTAGTTACAGATATAAAATATATCGTCTAAGCTTCTATTTTCATACAGTGTAAATACGTAAATAAAATATACGAGTACCATTGCCCTGCACTGTCTACTAGACGTCGACAAATGTTATCCCAACATACAGTTTATAAGATTATTTTTATTTAAGTTTCATTTTAAATTAATTACCTATTTGTTCCGTAAATAATTTTGTAAAAAAAGTTATTCAAACAATATATATTATTAACTATTAATTATCTGACGCTTGTAGTGAGTCTGTTCGTCTAGTATTATTAATTTTACATTGTAATAGAATTACAGGATAAAGTCTCAAATTATCATAGGTTTTAGTAATTACCATACATTTACCAACTGTGATTCAAAGTCAGAGAAATATAATCTTAAGAGATTTATGAATGCATGGTTAGGCGTTAAACGAAAAAGAGAACCCAATTGCGATTCATGGTATAAATTTAAAATCTTGTAGTTGAAGCATCTAGTAATTAAAATTAAAATAAATCAAGAAAATACAAAGAGAAAAAAATAAAGTACAAATACAATAAATTGTCTTTTACTATGGAAAAAGTTTCGAAATGATTCTGCTTTGAAATTATTTTGTAATAGCCACAACTAAAAAATTTAATATTTTAACAAATGATACTACTTTATAATAATCACAATTTTACAATATAATATATTAAATTGTTATTACTACTTGAGTGACAAAAGAAAACGGTTTAATAATAATATTTTTTAATCGGTTATCAAAATATCAAATTAATATGTAATTCTTTGTGATATTATATATAAATAGCCATATATAAATAGAAATAGCTTTTCTCTATCAAACTACTTATTATTTTCCCTTATTGTTATTAATCAGGAGGAATAAGAAACAAGTAATAATATGTTATGGAAAATAATAATGAACAGTGGCTGTGTTTCTATTGGGAAATTATAATACAAAAAACGACAATGATTTTTTAATATAACTATACAGATTAAAACGGCCTCTCTGTTTCACAAATTTATATATTTCTGAATAAACTTGGGTATTTCTATAGCCATCCACAGTAATGCCTAACAAATAACATATAATGTTATTTATAAACTTTTCATTAAAAAGTTTATTTTCAATTAAAAATCTAATGCACTAACAATTAATTCTTTCCAAATGGAAATCCTTTTCATGTATTTTTCTAAGAACGAAAATCATCATAAAGAAATTGGAAAAAAATATGATCATATAATTAAATAGACTGTCAAAAGTTAGATTTAACACTGTTACATTTATTTTGGTACTTATTTAATAAAGTATTCTCTAATAGTCAATAATAAACTAAACTAAAATCTATAAGTTTATACGTATTTTATGGTTGGTTTGATTGTGTATTCGTTAATGTTTAATTATGAAATGTAAATTTTCATTCGTATTCTAAATTTATATTAATATATTTCTGAATGTTTAATATGTTTAATTAAAATGTCTCTAATAAAACTAAAAAAATATTTTATGATGATTTCTATATCCGCAATGTACCCGTATTTGATAAATCTTTGTTCCTTCATTAATATATGATATTGCCTATGTTTCAAAATTTATTCAACCACTTTCGCCCCTTTACATCAAAATATTTATTATTTATTTAAGAATAATGAGCTACTTAAATAATAATAACCAAATGTTAGAAGAAAGAAATATTATTTCAAGGTTTATGTAGTTCGATAATTGTCGAAGAATTATTGAGACACATGAAACACAAACCACAAACTTCTATTAACTAATTTCAAAATAAGACTAGTTTTAATAAATATGAATCTGGAGGTCGAAATTCTATCAAATTTAGTATTTATTTGATACAATTGACAATGCCAAGGATCAACTTTTTTATATTTAAAAAGATTTGATCCATTTCCAAAATTTCATACCTACATTTGTTGACTTAGTTTTTTAACCTAACTACTAAAAACTGTAATTATATCCGAGCAAACCTCAATCGAAGCACTAAACTCTTAAAGATATTCATGACTGATTAAAGGAAACTGGCCAATCTCCTTTCAGTCGTGATGAAGATTGCACAAAAAGAATGTGAATCAGGAAAATGATATTATTTTAGTAAGAATTGCTGAAGAAACTCACCTTCATATACGACGTTTATCTAGAACTGTTAGAGTTAATAATATTTCAGTACTTAGAATACTTCTGTATCCTAGGAGAAGATCAGCAATAATATCATTATCTAGGAATTCCTTTCAAGGAGTAGCATTTTCGCAATTTATTCGACGTAAACTAAATGAAAACTTTCATTTTACAAAATATTTCCATTCCGCTTACCGATGAGGGAAACCGAATTTGACCCTCTTTCACCCGCAGAGAAATTTGTGAGTGGAGAAATATTAATTTAACTAGAGAGCAGTGGCGGCTCGTCGGGGTAGGCAAGGTAGGCGCCGCCTACCTTTAAAATTTTATGTCATTTCTCATAACAGCGCAATTATAATAAACTGTTAACGTCCCTGATAATACAGAAATGTTTAATATAATTAATAATAACTACTTTATACTAATTAAATTATCTATCGCCGTCGGCGGCGCTGGTGCCGTAAACACCCTTTATATATACCACCGCAGTCCGCACGGCGCCGCGCTACACAGAATTAAATCATTTTATTCCTAAACAGAACAACCAGACCAGGCTCGGTTCTCCATCCCATCGCCTGAGAATCGATAGCTACACGTCAACCAGATGTCGGTAAGACGAGAAACAGCGTTGTTGTAATGACAAAATAATCGCAGCTTAGACGTCTGCAGCCAGTTATATTCTTTAAATATAGCAGTTGAAGGCGAATGCATTCGGCGCCTGAAGTAGATCGGCGTTCTTCGGCAGATCCGAAGATGCCTTCGCATTGAATAAGCCGTGACATTACTGGGGTTATTGGGTTATATATTGTGATGATCAATTTAAAACATTAAATATCGAGTCAATGTTGAAATATTTTGTGGAATATGAATTTCGAGAAATATTTCCAGAGGTTTTTAAACTTATTGTTTTAATTGCTACAATTCCAGCAACAAGTACATTGGTTGAAAGACATTTTTCTTGTTTAAAACGTATTAAAACGCGTAGTCGGAACTCTATGAAGAATGAACGTTTATCGTCGCTTGCACTTATTTCGCAATAGGCGCATTAATTTAAATTATAAAAAGTAGTAGGTATCCACTTTGTAATTGTCAGTCAATAATGGCGATGGTTAAGGAAGGCTGTGAGGGGAGGAGGAAGCCTATACCCTAAAGCGCCCTAAAATAATGTATTATTGCCAACCCAATTTACATAATATAGGTATAATACTCAATAAATATATTTCGTTTATTCCAATTTATTTATACCCACAATAACTATTATTATTCACGATTAACAAAGAGGTATTAAGTTCTAAAAATTCTTGTGAAAGTCTATATTTTTGTATAAATGAAATTCAATCATTGAAATTCTGAAGTACCAGGAAAACGCGTGACCTTGAAAATTTTAAAAGTTTTCGCCTGTGGCGCTATTTTTAAAGGTTGATGAAGCTCATGCGCCGCTATCGCCTACCCTAATATGGATACTACGAGCCGCCACTGCTAGAGAGCACATTTAGATACTTTGTCAACATAAATTTGAAATTAATGTATGGTGTGGTATTCTAGGAGATTATCTGTTGAGATCATATTGTTGGAACTACCATCAAATTTGACAGTAACATATAAGTCGGAAATCGAGTAAGGAACCACCAAGCCGCCAAGCGGTTATTAAAGTAGTTCCCGAATAGCAAAGCTATTACATAATCGCTCTAGGAAACAACTACTCCTCGGGCTAAAGCCCCGCCAGGCATTGAAGTATACCCAGAAGCGATCCTCGACCCCTTTCTCGTGTTTTTGCACGATCAGATAAGGTTTCAAAAAATAAAACCCGTCATAGGTAGGATTCGACATTTATCCCGGATCGGAACCGAACGACATACAGCTGTTTAGAACTTGTTAGTTCTCATCAGTGCCGCACACGGTACGCCGATTCAGGACAAATGCCGAATAAACTTTATGGCGTATACATCTTTATCGATACGATCTCTGTCAGTAACATATAAGTCGGAAATCGAGTAAGGAACCACCAAGCCGCCAAGCGGTTATTAAAGTAGTTCCCGAATAGCAAGGCTATTACATAATCGCTCTAGGAAACAACTACTCCTCGGGCTAAAGCCTCGCTAGGCATTGAATTATTGAGAAAGGGGTCGAGGATCGCTTCTGGGTATAACTAACTGGCTAACCTAACCTAACCTAACCTAACCTAACCTAACTTAACCTAACCTAACCTAATCTAACCTAATCTAACCTAACCTAACCTAACCTAACCTTTTTTTTTTTTTTTTTTGGTGGGAGGAAAATCTTCGTAAGACATAGGCATGCCCGTACATGCCTACGTGTGGGATTCTTACCCACTAAAAACCCCCCTCTTCGCCACGTTGCTAGGCCTCGGCATCATCCCATTGGATATATCATCAAGGCTGGCTCTCTACTGTTCTTACGGGTCCACTTGCCCCCCTCCTTCTTCACGTCTTTCTCGCTCCTCCCGCTGAACTCTTCTCTCATCCTCCTCTTTCCTCCTCATGATATTCTCTACCATTTTATGTATTACCGCCCACTCTCTCTTGCTTCCAACCATTATTTTTGTAACGTTGTCCGCTGTCAACTCCTCCCCAATTTCCGCCTCCGCAATCCTCCTTATTTCCCCTCCTCTTCCACGCCGTAAGACTGTGTGCTCCGCCGAATCTCTCTCCCCACAATATATGCATAGTTCGTCTATAGACTTCCCGATTATTTTCGTATACACCTTGAAAGATCCATGTCCGCTAAGGAACTGCGTTAAGTGGTAACTTAATCTCCTGTGGTTACACTTAACCCAGGGGTTAACATCTGGGATAAGCCTCCTCGTCCATGCCCCGACACTCTCTCCCGACCGCCATCTCTCCTGCCACAGTCTTAATGTTTCCTCCCTTTCCCTCTTCCTGACCTCCTCTTCCCCACCTTGTCCTGTCTCGTATACTCTCCTCCTCTCCCGTACCAGTTCTTCTATCGGTGGTGTCCCGGTAATCATCTGAATCGCCTCCGCCGAGACAGTCCTCGCTACCCGTAGCAGGGCCTTCCTCTGAGCGCTCACCAGCATCTTCCTATATTTTTCGATCCTCAGAACCCCGTGCCACATCGGGGCCTCGTACAGGATAGTGGCGTGGACTACCCCGCACAGGACAGCTCTTTTCCCCGACGATGGACCCCCCACATTGGGCATGAGATTGCTCATTGCAGCCGTTCTCTCACCCGCTCTCTCAGTAACCCTCCTCACATGCGGGCCATAGGTCCCCCGCTGGTCGAGAACTACCCCCAAATATAGGATCTCTTTCTTTAGTTCTACCAGCTGACCCGACACCCATATCCTAATATCTTCCCTTTTCCTAGGTCCTCTCAACACAATTGCCTCTGTCTTCCCTTCCGCTATTTCCAGGTCGTGTCCTCTTAACCATTCCTCCACCCTCCTTATAGTCGTATTTAGGCCATCCACCAATACCTCCTTCCTGTCCAATATCGCTAATACAGCCAAGTCGTCCGCGTAGGCAATGAGTTTTATGCCCTCTTCTGTTTCCACCCGAAGTAACCCATCATATAAGATGTTCCATAGCAGAGGTCCAAGGACCGAGCCTTGCGGAACCCCCGCCTCTATGTCCCTCTGCTCCTCGTCAACCCATAAACATCGTTCCGTGAAATAGCTTCGGATTAGCTGAATCAGGTAACCCGAGACACCCCTCCTTCTTAATTCCCCCAGTATATGACCCCACCCCGCCGAGTTAAAGGCATTTCTAACGTCAATCGTGACAAGGATAGCCCACGTCTTCCGCTCCCATCTTATGGTCTGCATAATATCGTCTATTGCCCCCAAAGTCGACCTCCCCTTTCGGAAACCATATTGCAATTCAGCCAGACCACCCCTCTCATTAATTTCCTTCCCCAATCTTTCCCGGATTAGTATCTCCAATAGTTTCCCCGTGGTATTAAGCAAACAAATCGGCCTATATGACGACGGCTCTTCTAAAGGCTTTTTCCCCTTCCTAATTAATACTAATTTGGCCTCCTTCCAGACTTTTGGGATCTCCCCTTCCTTCAACAGCCTATTCATTATGCCTCTTACCCAATCCGGTCTCCTAATTACTACCTCCCTCACCACCTCTGGAGGAATGCCATCCTTGCCTGGAGCCCTACCTGTCTTAAGCTTCTTTACAGCCTCGATCACCTCCTCTGTACTAAAGTTAATCCCTTCTTCAAAAGTCGCCCTCTCATTTCTCCAGTCATTGTTCCTCGTTAAGAATAGTGCATTAACAATTTCTCACTTTTTCTCCTTCTGGAGTTCAAAGGGGGGAGCCCCGTCCTTTAAAAACCTCATGGCTATCTCTACCCCATACGTCTGCCTCAATTTCCTCACAAATCTTTTTCCAGCTTCCCCTCTTCGCCTCATTTATCAATTTCTTCAGTTCTCTCTTCCTTTCGTGGTGTAGAGCCAATATTTCTTCGATTTAATTTATCTCCTGTCTCCTTCCCCTTGTCAGTCTTCTTCTTGCTTCAACACACCTCTTTCTCGCCTCCTCTATTTCTTCCGTCCACCATTCTTGATCTGTCCCTTCCGCCCTTCCTCCCCCTTTAATTGTACTCTATCTATAGATATTCCTCAAGATCTCTATCATATCTTCCACCCTTACCTCCTCCCCGCTTTCTTCTAACCTCTCCTCGATAATTCTTCCCATTTTTGTTTTATCTATCTTAAATCTTTTATTTTCTTTTTTCCTATTTCCCCTTCCTTTTACTCCTTTGACCATAAATAATATATATTTATGGTCACTCAGAGTTTCCTGATCTTCTACCTTCCAACCTTCGATCTTCCCTGCGATATCCATATCTGCTATAGTGACATCTATGAAGGATGTAGCCCCCCTCCTCTCAAAAATAGGTTTCCCTCCTTGATTAATCGTAACCAGGTTTAGTGCCGCCATCCATTCTGTTATATATACCCCCCTACTATCCGTTACCGGAGATCCCCATTCCTTCGACTTGGCGTTGGCATCCCCTAACAAGATAACTCCTTTCCTCCGTCTTCCCTCCTCCATTATCTCGTCCACTTTTCCCTCAAAGCTTCCCCTGTCTATGTTTGGTGATATATAGAATACCACCAAGGTAACTTTCTCTAGTTCTAAGGACATAAAACCTTCCTTCCTTACTATCCCTCCCGCCGTTATACCTCGATTACAAAAGTATATTCCCACATCCCCTCTCATATCAATAACCCATCCCTTTCCCTTTGCGATAGCCCTGTTTGGCTCACTAACCACCAGCAGATCCACCCCCCTTTTTTTTGCCTCCTGAAAAGCCAGATCATGGCCTGGCTTTTGGCCCTGTTTAAATTAACCTGTGATATTTTTAACATTACAACTTCTTGCTCTTTTGTCACCCTATTCTACCTCCCCGCTATCTGCTGCCTGCCTCTCTTCTTCCATCCCGTGTCCTTCACTCGGAAGCTCTTCATTCAGGGTATACGATCCTGTGATTCCTGTGCTCCTTATGTCCTTTCTTCTCCCTCCTGTAACTTTTACCCATCCCTCCTGTTTCCCCTCTTCCTCTCGTCGATCTTTCGTCGGAATGTCCCTGTTATAATTCCCACTGTCTCCCCTGTGCCCTTTCTTCTTGCACAGCGCACAGCATGGCTCTTCCTTGCATGTTTCTGCCTTATGCCCCTCTTCCCCGCATCTCAAACATAAATTTCTCCTGTCCGGGCCTTGGCATTCTCTTGCTGAGTGCCCAGGTACCCAGCACTTGAAGCATCTCTCTTTACCTCCTCTCTCCCCTACCCTACACCTTAACCATCCCAAGCGTATTCTTTTCCGCTCCGTCACTTCTCTCGCTTTCCAACTGGGTAGTGCAATAATGGCCGTTTGCTGCCCGCTTCCCGTTTCTCGAAGTCGTTTTATCTCCATCACCCCCCTCTCCACTCCTAGCTCTTCCGAAAGTGCCCATCTTAGCTCATCTTCTGAGATGGCGGCCCCAATATCTCTCACTAATATCTCCCTTGTATCTTTTTTCTGCCGTATTTGTATTCCTCCCACCCCTCTTATTGCACTTATAGCTGCCTTCGTCTCGTCCTCTCCTCTTACTTCCAACAGGACCTCCCCTTGTCTTGTTTTCCGCACCTCAGTAACTTGGTTCTTCTTATCCATTATATTCACCGCCCCTTTTATCTTGTTTAGGATGTCCTTATAGGACTTTCCCTCTGTGAGGAAGAGGACTCCCTTCCTCGTCTTCTTTCTTGCTTCCTTCATCCCTGCTATTCTACCTTCTGTCCCGTCCTTATCTTTTTTCCCCGTAATTTCAGCCCATGACCCTTTCCTTCTATAAATCTCGCATTCCGCATCCGTGCCTCTTATCATAATTTCTAGCATCTTTCTTATTATGCCTGCATCCTCTTTTATCCCGATTACCTGAAATTTCTTATTTCTTCGCCCTTCTCTTCCCTCCACTTCCACAGCTTTCTATATATTATTTCCCCTCTCTCTATCTCTCCATCCCTATTGGCGATCGCTATCCTGTATACCCTCCTGTTTATCTCTTTCATATTGCCGTCTTTCTGTCTCACCCTCATATTCCTCTCCATATATCCATACTCCTCTCCCTCCCCGTCCATGTCCTCCTCATACAGTTCGGGAAAGGCTCTGCTAATCCATCTCTCTGATCCCTTTCCATTATCCAAGATAAATATGTCCCATTCCGGTCTTTGTTCAAACTCCGTTTCGGTTACCCTGGTTTTTGTGAAGAGCTCCTCTTTCCACTCCTCTGTAACTACATCCCATGTGTCCTCAAATCCGTTTGCATTCTCTATCCTCTCTTCTAAATTATCTTCATTTTCTACCTGCACCCCTATACTCCTGTACTCCTTATCCCTTTTGGTTTGCTCGCCTGTTCTTAACATCTTCCTCTCTCTTCTCTTTTCTCCCTGGATAATATAGTCCAGGCATTTACTTTCTGTCCTTTCACTAAGCCTCCCTATTTCCCTAATCCCAGCTTTTATCTCTACCTTCCTGTTAGGATTCGCATCCATTAATTCCTTTAACTTCTTTGCCTGTTTCACCACCATATTCATCATTTCCCTCAACTCAATTTCGACCTTAACCTCATCCTCTTCCTCATCGCCCCTTCTTCTTTTATTGCGCTCTGCATCCCCCTCCTCACGGGTGGCAAGGTAGGGAACCCCCCTTCCCAAATCTAGGGATCCTGTTCTTCTCCTAGGCGAAGTCATTAGACGCGGTTTCCTCGCAAACGGATTTTTCTCCTTATCGCCCTCCCCTGTTTCTTTCAATAATTGTTTTTCATTATTCATCACAATTCCCACGAGATTGGGACCAACTTGTCGTCGCCCCCCAGCAGTGGGCCCTTACTGGGGGGAAGGCTACATACTGTGGGGTGCGCCAGGTTCCCCACAGGTTTTAACGACTTCGCTGTCGGTTTTTTATAGAGGTATTCTCCTAGTAAGACGGCCGATTAAGGAAAACTCCCCGGTCCTAGACCCCACAGAACATTCTCCGGCCACGCCCCACCGAGGTCTTTGAACCATGGTCCAGGATTACGGTATATAGGTGTCGACTGGCGTTCAGCAGACCCCAGCTCAGGTAGCCCCGGGTTCGCCAGTTCCCGTCACCATCCCGTTCCGGAGGTGGGCCCTGAGGTTAACCTAACCTAACCTAACCTAGCCTAACCTAACCTAACCTAACCTAACCTAACCTAACCAAATAATTCAACATTAGAATTAGTTAGATTTTAAAGTGATTTGAAATTTATTTGTGTGATGAGTCAGCACACAAATAAATTTATTTGTGTGATGAGTCACACAAATAAATTTCAAATCACTTTAAAATCTAACTAATTCTAATGTTGAATTATTTGGTTAGGTTCCATTTTGAGTAAGACTGGACTGGAGAACTTAAAATATTTCATGATCCGTTTTCAAATGAAAATATTTCGAATAATGGGCACTCTGGAATAATGAAATGAAACTATGTACCTTATTTCTGTAAAATCTATTAGAAAATATAGAAAAATGGCGTTTAAATTAAGGTCATAAATACCTTATCCCTATCCAAAATGCCCCTACCGTGAATCTCTAGTAATAGTAAAATTTGTTTTTCAACCATATTCTACTTCTTATACCACTTATAGTTTGTGTACCAACAACACGTAATACAAGCAACACATAAATTTTGAATAATACAACATAAATTTTGTATGATTCCAAAATGATATTTAATTAGATTCATTTTTAGCTTTAAATAGATTAATGTCGCTATTAAATAGTAACATTATACCTCTACATTTTATGTAAATCTTCATATTTTAAGTAAAATACTATCTAGTTAGGGTATATCTATTTATAAATAATCTATATTCTACTGCAAGGGTCAATCCCAGTCCTATTCCCACCTTATGGAAATAATAGTCAGACGATGGTGATTCTTGGTAGAGGATGCGTGCAGTAAAACTTCCCATGCTATTTTTTGTGTATGAGCAACATTCATACATACCTACATGTGCTGCATGTAGCCGGGCGCGGGCGTATTGAAATATTACGTCTAATAATCTCATTTCTTCTCCGGAATATAGTCGTTATAATTGTAGGCAATATAAGTTAGAGGTTACTGTTTCTCCAAGTTTCAATAACTCCAAACTATACCACTATTATCTAATTTGAAGACAGTCATTGTTTGGAATGCCTTATATTTTGATAGAGGATCCATTTTTCGTTTTCGATAACGACCTTTGATTAAAATACATCTCTACATAATCTTATGAATTGTAAACTATTGGTCGAATATCTTTGTTAGCATCATAAAATTAGTGTGAAATAGATGTTCCTTGTCCATATCCCTTGCAAATTTCTTGTTTGATAATATTTCTCACGATGGTGGTTTGAGAAGCATTAGTAGACATATATAAAATTGAAGTCAGAAGATACTATAACCATGTATATGGTTTGGGATGCAAATCAAACTAAACGCAAAAAATTCGTCAGATTAGAAGTGGCTGTGCTGACAGAAAGTAATTCTGGAAATATAATTTAACAGCATAGAATATACTATTTAATAAGATTAAATCATTTTTCTTAACGATTTTTTCCAACACCATGCACCTGTGTAAGTGAACAACAATCAATGTTAATACTAACATTCGAATAAAAACGAATATCCGTTTTATTTTCTGAAGTCAGGCGTTATTTACTGACGAATGTCATGTATCAAGAAAGAGAAAGAACTCTCTCCCTGTCCCAAAACATGGCATCCGTCAGTGACAAACGCCTGAAGCGTTCAATACGAAGTGATGGATACGATATGATGGATAGGAAGTATCCAATACAAAGTTTAATAGTATATCACTTTTCTGCAGGTAAGAATCAATATTGCAATAGTTGAAAGTAGGCATAAGTACCTGTTTTCAATAATTATTTGGAATATGGTGATGAAGAACCAGAACTGAATGGTCATGATTATAGACAATTTCCAAACATTCTAGACAATATTTCAGTTACCACTAGCTAAATAATTATATTCAAACATAATGGAAGCTCACTCTTGATGGTACTCTTTAGTTCAGTAAAACTAAAGACTTTATTAGTCATGAACGGTTGAACTAACCGAATACCAAATTTAAATCCATTCGATTTTATTCGTATTTTTAAATCCGCTACCCGATATTTTAATCATTTGAATCATATTTACTCAAATGTCTAAGACGTTCAGTAAATGTGATATTTTTCGTAAACTTTGAGAAAACTGTGTCGAAAACCAATAGCTAAAGACCTTATCAATGTTTTGAGCTTAAAATGATGCAAGGAATAAATAACCTCAATAGCTAATGATGTGTATGCACGTGCAAATGTCAACCTAGCTATTTTTATTTGTCGCTAATTATAATATATATATAAAGGCATTATTTAATTGGCGCAGCCGGTAGGATTTCTTTGCGATTCGTTTGTGCAAGTGCTATCATTATTGAACTCCTCGCGATTCGTTTATCCAAGTGCGATTATCGCTGGACTCCACGCGATTCGTTTGTGCAAGTGCGATCATCGCTGGACTTTTCGCAATTCGTTTGTGCACGTGTGATCATCGTTGAACTCCAGTTCTTCAGAAGAAAATCCAAGAACAAAAAGCCAGAGACAACTTAGAAACTTGTAAGTCCTTTTACCCTCCTAATATTCTGATTCCTTTCGATTTCAAACTTACTTGAATTTTGTCATTGTGTTTGATAATTGAAAAGACATTTGCGCATTGCAGCTACCTTGTAATTGTGTAAATTAGTTAATATCCTGTGCAAAAACTCCATATAGGACTGTAATGTAAATTTCGTCTATTTTATGCGAAAATACATTTTCAATTGATTTAAATTAAGTACTAAAATTGCATTTTCAATATAAAGTGAGTATGATTAATTCGTATAATTCATATCATTCAGATTCTGATTCTGAGAACGAACTTCTTACTTAAGTATTCGTAGATTAGATACAGCAGCTCAAGGTCAACAAGACAACATTTTGCAAATTACACATTCCGAAATGGCATTAGATTTACAAAAACTACGAAACTTGTTAGAATTCGTACCCACATTTGATGGCGACGAAATCTACTTAAATAATTTCCTTAATGCTGTAGAACTAGTATTTGATGCAAACCCAACTGAAAATCCGACAAATATTAAAATAATGATGTCAGCAATTAGAAATAAGATCAAAGGTTCAGCACACATTTTATTATCCAGCAGACCAGATATCATGGCCTCAAGTAAAACAATTACTTTTACAAAATTTTAGTGACAATAAAAATTTAATGACATTAGAGAGGGAATTGCAATATATAAGACTAAATCCTAAAGAAACATTAAAAAATTTTGGCAATAGATTAATAGAGCTAAAATCTAAATTAATAACAAAAGTACAATTAACAAACATTCCAGTTAACGAACGACCAGGTTTAATAGCCTGCTATGAACGACAGGTATTTAATCAATATAAAATGAATTTACCTACACATTATGAAACTATATTACAAAATAATCCAATGATCAACACTTTAGAACAAGCTATAAATTTCATTGATGAACAAGTGAAATACGACGATTTCAAAAATCTATCATTAGGTATACAAAAGCCGAACGACCATAAATTTTATAATACCCCAAAACTACCATTCAATACTGTTCAAAATTCACGTCACAAAAATATAAATGGATTCCACACATTCAATGCAAATACACAAAATAATCACTTTAAAAAACCTTTTCCGTCTCAACCAATAGACTTAGGGCCCCCTAGACAAATTAAATACAATTTTCCTACAAATTCTCAAATTTTTGGTAAACAAAATGTATTCAAGCCCCAACAAAATTAAAATGTTGCTAAAGAAACCCCTATGTTCAGCGTAACTCAAAACGTCAGATCACAAATAAAGCAACCGTGGCAATTCCCCCAAAATTGGAGCAATTTCAAACCGCCACAAAATACAAACGTGGTTGTAGAAGAAGTCCATAACCAAGATATAAACGAAGAGATGCCTAATTTTCTCTTTGACCCGTATGCAGGCGAACCATTATACGAGTTAGAAGAAAACAAAACATGTCACCAAAATTTAGAACATAATTACGATATTAATAATGTAGATGAAGAAAATCCAAATTTTCAGAATATCACAACAATTCACGACCAAATGTAAAAAACGAAAGTAACCATATACAATTAGCAAGCCAACTTCCATATATAAAAATTAATCAATATCCATATCCGCCCATGAAATTATTAATTGATACAGGAGCCTCACATAGTATTTTACGCCCAGATATTATTCAAAAAGTATGCCCCGATCATATATTTCAATACACTTCAAAGATAAAAACCCTAATAGGTATAGCGGATGTAAAGTTCAAAGCACACGTCCCATATTTTTCAGAATTAAATCAGAACAATAAACCGTTTGAAATTTTATTATATGACTTTCATAACTTCTTTGACGGTCTATAGGCATCAAAGAAATAAATAATAATCTTAACATTACCATCGACTTTAAAAACAAAATTTTAAAAAGGAGATAATTTTCGACTACCATTATATATCAGACACCCATTAGAATTATCTAGACGAGTTACAATTAACGCTTATGAAGTATTTAAAACAGAAGTGCCAGTATCTATTAATGACGGAGATATATTAATTCCGGGGTTATCAAATAAAAACCTTACAATAAAGCCGACAGCCTCCGTAGCACAAAATGGTTTAGCACCCTTAGAGATTTATAATTTAACCGATATAACTGAAACAGCTTATTTCAATCAACCAATACCTGTAGAACCACTTTCAAATTATGATATCCGCGAATACAAATTGCAAAACATAAAATCAAATTTAAAATCTAAACAAATTCCAAATTTTATTAGAACTGATCATTTAAATGGCGAAGAAAAACAACATCTGATAAAATTATGTCAAAAGCATCCCAACGTATTCTACTTCCCAAACGATTCACTGTCTTTCACAAATAAAGTAAAACATCAGATAAAAACTACAGATGAAATTCCAGTACACACAAAAACATACAGATACCCCCATATACACAAACAAGAAGTAAATACGCAAATCCAAAAAATGTTACAAGAAAACATAATCAGACCTTCCAATAGCCCGTAGTCAAGTCCAATATGGATAGTACCAAAAAAGTTGATGCTTCGCAAAAGACGAAATGGCGAATCGTAGTAGATTACCGCAAAATTAATGAAGAAACAGTTACAGACAGATATCCGATCCCAAACATCACTGATATTCTTGATAAATTAGGCAGATGCCAATATTTTACAACCTTAGATTTAGCAAGTGGTTTTCACCAAATAGAAATGTCACCCGAGTCTATACAAAAAACAGCATTTAACACGGAAATGGGCATTACGAATATCTTCGTATGCCATTCGGACTAAAAAATGCGCCCGCAACTTTTCAGCGCGTCATGGACGATGTCTTACGCGATCTGCAGAATAAAATATGTCTAGTCTATATGGATGACATAATTATATTTTCAACTTCACTACAAGAACATAAGCAAAATTTAAAGTTAGTGTTTGAAACATTAGAAAATGCAAGTTTAAAGATTCAGTTAGACAAGTCAGAATTTTTAAAGAAAGAAACTCAGTTCTTAGGTCACATAATAGCACCCGAAGATATAAAGCCAAATCCTAATAAAATAAAAACTATCTTAAACTTTCCCATACCAAAAACAGCAAAAGAGATCAAATCATTTTTAGGTTCAATAGGATTTTACCGTAAATTTATTAACAACTTTGCTAAAATAACAAAACCTCTCACAAAATGTCTGAAAAAGAATGAAAAAATTACACACACACACCTGAATTTATCGAATCTTTTAACATATGCAAAAACTTCCTATGTACTGAGCCAGTTTTAGCATACCCTGGACTTCGAAAAACAATTTACCTTAACAACAGACGCATCAAATTTCGCGATAGGTGCTGTCCTATCACAAAATGAACATTCTATCAGTTACGTGAGCATAATACTAAACCCTGCAGAAGTAAACTATACTACGATCGAGAAGGAACTATTGGCTATAGTTTGGGCCACCAAGTATTTTAGACCTTATCTATTCGGACGAAAATTTCTTATTCAGACTAACAATAAACCATTACAATGGCTATTATCTTTAAAAAACCTCAATTACGCCTAGTTAGATCGAGGTTGAAGTTAGAGGAGTACGAATATGAAATTAAATACCAAAAAGGTAAATATAATTCAGTTGCCGATGCTCTTAGTAGAATAAAACCAGAAATTAACATATATGAAGCAGATAATGACACCACATCCATTTTAGCCAATAACGATGACGATATAGCAAAATTATTAGACGAAATTTGTGCCACTTACGACGAACTAAATAAAACCAATGAAAATATAGATACACAATCCGATAATACAATACACACATCAATTTAGAATCCAATCGCAGAATTACCTTTTACGGATCAACCAATAAATACTTTTAAAAACCAATACTTAATTACAATAAATTCTAATTTAATACAAAATTTTGCTTGTAAACAAGAGAAACCATTCTCTAAGAATAGGTATATAATAGCTTTAAGAGAAAATCTAAGCGAACAAAATACAGCAGAAATTTAAAAAAATTATTTTAACCCTAACGAAATGCTTATATTTTAACTCAGAATCTGCCAGAAACCGAATAAACAATATAATTCAAAAATATTTTAACAACACCGTACAATTTAGAATATCATCTAAATTCTTACAGGATGTTCTAAAAGAATCATCCCAAATCAGATTAATAAAGAATCGCCACGAGATAGAAACAGTACACAGAGGAATAGATACTATTTATAACACCCTGGTAAATAAATACTATTGGCCGAATATAAAGTCGTCAATCAAAAACTACATAAACCAATGCGAAACATGTAACTTAGCTAAATATGAATGGCACCCCCAGAATCCCCCACTACAAAAGACAGAAACATATACGGAACCGTTACAATGCATACATATCGATGTATTTAATAATAACATGTACCTTACTATTTTCGACCCATTTAGTAAATTAGGGCAAGCTTATTATTTGTTAGCTAAATCGGCAATATTAACTGTTGATTGTCTACTAAAATTCATATCACACTACGGAAAACCAAAGAAAATCGTATGCGACTTGGGAATCGAATTCAATAACGAAACCTTAAAAGAATTTTGCAAACTCCATAATATCAAGATACACTATACAAGCGTAGGCTCTTCTACATCCAATTCACCAGTCGAACGGTTTCATTCTTCATTAATTGATTCATTAAGGGTAATAACAAGAGAAAACCCAAATTTACCTCAAAATAACTCAACCCACTCTGTCACCAAAAGAACACCGTTTGAGATTATTTTTGGAAAAAATATGAATAACGAAATAACTGAATCCGATTATGTAAATAATTATATAAACCAACACAAAATAATACACGAAAAAATTAATCAAGATATTCAAAACAAAACAAATAAAGAAAAAGATAGGATCCTTGAAATACCAAACGGACATTCTAACGAACCTGAAGTCGTGTCAGAAAACGAAAATATAATTATAAAAAATAATAAAACCATTAGATCAAAAACAGAACCAAAATTCAAAACAGCCTTAGCATTAAAAAAAGACAATAAAATAACAGTAAAAACCAACAAAGGAAAAATCCACAAAAAACACATAAAGAAAAAACGAAAAATTAATAAATCCTTATTGTTACAGGACAATGAAGTGGATAATCCTAACATTGATCCCAAACCTAGTACATCTACAAATAATCAACTTGCATAATCCTATACTACCTATAAAATTAGGAAGCGCAAAAATCACAAGTCACTTCCATAATTTTGTACAAGTTATTCCGCTACACCCTATAAAATCTACCAAAATAAATATAACTCAAAACAATTAAGCCACACATTAGATATATTAAAAAATAAATTTAACACATTGTCGTATAGAGGTAATATAAAACGCGGGTTAATAAACTTAGGAGGTTCAAAAAAAAATTCCAATTTGGAACAATGGACCAAGATGACAGAAATGAAATCATGAATAAAATAAATATTCTAGCCAAAAATCAGTACTCTTTGGATATACAAAGGAAAGAACAACTTTCTGTAGTCAAACATTCGACAGACACATTAAATAATACACTTCACTTAATTAAAGAAAATGAAAATAAAATTAAAACAACACTAAAACAGTATAGCAATGTAATGACCAATATAACGTTTGACATCATTATCTCTACACTAAATTCAGACTGTTTAAATTTAATACAATATCTAGACAGCATTACGGAAATAACATTATTTTCACATTTGGGACTCATATCTAACGATTTAGTTAACTATGATCAATTACAAGAAATCTATAGGATATTAACAAAACTATATCGGGAAGAATCAATTATAAAAACCCAACTACAAATCTTTTACCATTTAGTAAATATAAAAACAAGTAGCAATAATGACAGAATGCTCGTAAAGTTTGAAATTCCTATATTTCACCCCGAAGTCTACACATACTACAAGATTCTATCTATCCCAATAAATAAAAAAATCATATTGCCATCCTCTTCCTTTATCTTGGATGGACCGCAGTTAAGAACAACTTCCACTGAATGCACAGAAGTCGAACAAGTATACCTATGCAAAGAAGAATTCACATTAGACAACTGTATACTTGAGTTGTACAAAAATAATAATGCCTCAAAATACCAGACGTTACAAGTAGAAAACAACATCATATTAGAAATCCTACAAAACCGTATATTGATCAACCTAGAGAAAAGCGGAACTCTAAAATTAAAATGCCATGACGAGATAAATAAAATGCTGAAATCAAACGAGACATACCTTTTAACCATTCAAGATGGATGCACCACCATTATACGAAATGAGACCTTTTACTTAAAACTTGGGAAATGGAACAAATCAGGGTACTTCCACCTGCACAAGACACCCCGACGAAAGCGAACTACACAATTAATTTAAAGGAAATCCAGTTGGATGAATTGAGTAGTCTAACGAGAAGAATTAACAGCCTCAAACAAATACCAGATATACCGCTACTAGGAACACCAACGATTAACAATTACCTTCTATACTTTGTTACAGGTACCCTTCTTACCTGTATGTGTTATTTTGCAATACGAAAGAGACAGACGATAACTACATGGATAAAGAAGCCAACAATGCCTTTCCTCAAACCTAGCCCACAAGGACCCAGTGAAACTCCACTACATGAAGTTCCATCTTCGAGGGGAGGAATTATATAATATATATATATATATATATATATATATATATATATATATATATATATATATATATATATATATATATATATATATATATATATATATTACTCATATTGTTATTTTATATCTTATCACATCCGGCGCCCTAGGCCTTATATATAAGCCAGAGTCGATAAGAACTTCCAATCATTATATTAGTTAAATTCATGCATGCATGTTATGTACCCTATTAACAGAAGTGTATATGACGTCTTTTATTTATGTTAATAGTTTATTTAAACTCACACCCCAAGGGGTTACAAGTCAGTAATCAGATTATTGCTTTCAGTTTAGAGTCGTCACTCTGCTCGATTGTTAATAATCTAAGTGTAGTTGTGTGTTATTGTGAATAAAGTCTTTTGTATCCATTTTTAAAAATTTATTACGTCGAACCTATAACGTAATTTGCATAACATCTGTATAAATCGACAATAAAAGTTTTTAAAAATCTAAGTCTCAAAAGGCATTATTTAATTCCGTAGACAAGTTGTATCGATCGCTTATTATTAGTTCATACTCATATTTCTGATAAACCAGCCATTTGTTTTGTAATATGAAACAGGCTCTAAAAGCTTGACATTTCATTTAAATCCTTTAATGGTGGCAAATGCAAAAAGCAATGTTCTGTTTTAAATTTGTATAGCCATTAAGTTGTTCAAATAAACTTTTAGGCATTTAAGTTTTAAGCATTATTAAGTTTATTAATGTAGGAAATAAACTAAGGTACACCACCCGTGCCTTGAAAGGAATTCTTATATTAGCATGTTTGGCTAAGTGGACAGTTTTATGATTAGTTATGTAATGAGATATTTACGGGCGGGCAGTCAAGGTTTTGCTCGGATATAAGAATGTAGCATATATCAGGTGGTCTGTGAATAAAAGGGTAACATTTGTGATAGTAGTTTTCTTGGTTCAATCCTTCATGGATGATTTGCCTAAAGTTCAGAAGTGTGGACAAGGGTGGGTTTTTGTTATTCGCACCCTACAGGACACATGACGGGTTAAGCAGTAATAACTTCACTTGGGAACAATGACAGGCTTTATTGTGGAAAACATTTCCTTCAAAAAGGAATTTCTCACAGTTGTTATATGAAGCTGCCACGTATACTGTCCAACCCGGACAGAATTTGAATGAATATTGTTTCAATAAATTAACAGAACTAAATTTGTTAAAACTAAACTTTACTGATGAACAGGTAGTTGATTGC
Source organism: Rosalia funebris (assembly GCA_037954035.1). Lineage (NCBI taxonomy): Eukaryota > Metazoa > Arthropoda > Insecta > Coleoptera > Cerambycidae > Rosalia > Rosalia funebris. The sequence goes on from JAZFAV010000006.1 coordinate 21,913,770, forward strand.
ATTATCGCGGGTATACTAAACAAACAAATTCAGTTAGCATTGAAAGCCTCGAATTGTAAGAACATTGTAATAACTGTGTCGAATTGTACCAACATGTGACGAATTTTTTGACTACCCTGTATGCGCAGTCGATGGGAGAACCTAGTACGAGTAAGGACGGAACCACGAGGGGTGAGAAGCGTAGTTTTTCGAAGGAAAATTACAATAAGCAGACCAAACATATAAAAAACGCCCCGTGCGATGTTTTACTTGCGACGAATTGGGGCACAGACGCATAGAATGTATCAATAAAAATCGATCACAAGTGGCATGTTTTTATTGTAACATCAGAGGTCATAAAAAAGAGGCATGTCGCAAAAAGTATAATCAAATGGGCGATAAAGAGAAAAACGTTAATCTTATCACCGTAGTTGAGAGACGTACTATATATCAAAAAGCGGCAAAGATAAACAAACATTCTATTAGTGCCTACATTGATTTAGGCAGTGAATGTACTCGTATTCGGAAATCAGTCGCTAAAGATTTAAATCTTACACTAACGACGGTACCGAAAGTCGTTACGTTAATTGGGTTCACGAACGCCACATCAATAATATCAAGTCAGCAAACGACCGTAACTATAACAATAGACGGTGTATCAGCTTACACACTTGTATATGTTTAGAGGATGACGAACTTAGACATGATTTGATAACAGGTTACACATTGACAGAATAACCTTGGGTTTTATGTAATTATTAAAACAAATAAATGTTTGAACAATGAAATTACCGATTGCTGAGCAAGAACATTCAGGAGACCGTTTCATTGTTAGGGGTATAGAAAATGTAGAAACGGCTGACAATTCGAAAGTAAATTTAATCAGCAAAAGTTTAAACTGTGATGACATAAACACTACAGGGAGGCAAAGATACCAGGACCGATGCAGCTTTAACCCGAATGATTTAGAGAAGACGTCTACCGCCAGCATGAAAATAGAATTACTGAGTGAAAAACCTATTGTTTACACACCGTATCGATTATCGTGGTCAGAAAGAGATTTAGTAAAAGCAATGATAGAACTGTTAGAGAATAATATCATTAAAGAGTCACGTTCACCTTATAGAAACCCTATTCTTCTGGTCAAGAAAAAAGATGGTGGCCAGAGACCTTGTGTTGATTTTAGGGCCTTAAACCAAATAATAAAGAAATTTAGACACCCATTGCCGTTAATAGATGATGTCATTAACAGATTGGAAGGGTAAAAATATTATATCACTTTGGACTTGGCTTCAGGATACTATCAGATGTCCATGTATCCAGACTCAGTCGAACTGACTGCGTTTGTAACGCCTGATGGGCATTATGAGTTCCTTCAGATGCCTTTTGGGCTGGAAAATGTACCAGCGGAATTCTCGAAGCTAATGTAAGGCTAATTTTTGGATAATTCAATGAAAATTGGAATTCAGTATAACATAACTTTATTCGGCTTCTAACTAGTACAACTGTCTATCAAAGACTAACTGCGCTCCCCGCAATAACTCCGATTCAGCGCTCGGAATCGTTGTAGACCAAACATCCGCACGTTTAGATGCCAATAGATTTGACTCACCAAAATATTGCTTACAGTTCGGCCATCCTGTATCAGTTGGCGTCCTCGCCTAGCTGCATCACTGGACTCAATCAGCCCTTAGTCTCTTCGGCTCACAAACTCCCCGGCCCAGTCGGCCTTATCACTGCCCAATCGGCATGCAAATTCTGCGGCCCTCTCGGATTTACCATTGCCCACTTGGCACACAAATTCTACGGCCCTGTCGGCCTTACCACTGCCCAGTCGGCATACAAATTCTTTGTTCTGTCGGCCTTACCACTGCCCAGTCGGCATATAAATTCTGCGGCCCTGTCGGCCTTACCACTGCTCAGTTGGCATATAAATTCCGCGGCCCTGTCGGCCTTACCACTGTTGGTCTACTATTGTCCCTAACCTATCATAATTATTTGTTTATCAGCGGGATACATTACTTTGTTTATGTGTTATCCGAAATACCAAGCATTCATATAATTTGATTCATCATTCCCGACCTAGACCAACTCTGTGTGACCGTCTATTTACAGTTTTCTAACGTCAGCACTAATAGCCACCACATTACTTAGGTTTCTATTTCTTATTGTCATAATAGTAATATTGGTTTTAGAAAAACTTTACAGCTGCACTATAATCAATTTATTCATATTATCTACTGACACTGTGGTAGTAAGCTTTCGATATCCTTCTCGCAAATCTTCCACGACGTACCTGTCCTTAGGTAATACATATTTCACTCTGAACGGTCCTTTAACTTTGGGTTTAATTATCTGCTTGTACCCGTACTCTTGTCACTAGTAATACGTATTGACACTAAATCTTCTACGTAATATTGATCCTCATTCGCTCTGTTTCTATCGTATCGCTCCTTTTGTTTATGTTAGTTTTCACTAATATGATCCGTTATTCTACTTCTCAGTTGTTTAAGGTCCACTCTTTCCATTTCAACCTTCAACGAATTTAATAAGGGTGCCTCCGCTGTTGTTTTACACTGGTACCCAAATAAGGTCTTAACGGGGGTAGTAGTGATACCTTTATTAAAAGACGTATTTAATGCTCTTTGTAGACTTTTGATATGTAAATCACACATATCGCTCTCTCCCTTGGCGCTCGTCGTAGCTAACATATTCAGAATTGTTCTGATATAACGTTCGTACTGTCCATTAGATCGTGGTGTTGCCACTGCATGTGCTTTATATACTTTGTAACGAAACTTCACATTTTAGCAAACCAGTAGTACATTCGAATTCTACGTATTGTTCAATACTCTGATACCCTGCATCGTCATGACATAGTCTTACTATCGGCCATCTCGCGTCCTTAAGCACCACCCATAGTTTCTTGCCATCCTTGAGTTTTCTGTACACCTTATTATTCTTAAGCATGTAATCACTGAAGAATTGTTTAGTGTCATTATTGACCACTACTTCCTCCAGAATTTGACGGATTTTCCTCAACTGTTCATCCTGAAGCTGTGCCGCTAAAATCCAATCACCTTCCGTGATATCGATTTGGTGGGTTTCTTCAGTTTGCAACGGATATCGGCTTAGAGCGTCGCCATGGGGCATTTTAGCACCCGATCTATACACGATATCAAAAGTGTAATCTTGCACAAGTAGCCACCATCTGCCTGCACGTGGAATCAAGTCCTTTGAAAAGGTTGTCCTAAGCGCATTACAATCTGTCATTACTGTGAAGTGTATTCCTAACAAATACACTCGAAAATATTGCAAACTTAGCACTACTGTCATGGTCTCTAACTCATAGGAGTGATAGTGTCTTTGATCGACTGAGTTTTATTTACTAAAATATGCTACTACACGTTGCACACCGTCATTAAATTGAAGTAGCATTCCGGCTACTGCTTCTGCACTAGCATCCGTATGAAGTTCAGTGGGTAGTGATGGCTCAAAAATCGCCAATACCAGTCGAAAGATTAACATTGTTTTTATTGTATTAAACGCACTTTGTTGTTCTGTAGCCCAACACCAAGGAACATCACGACGTAACAGCTTTGTCAAAGATTCTGTTATTTTGACGTAATTTCTTACATGTTTGCGAAAATAACCCGCTAGTCCTAAGAATTGCCTCACTTATTTAACGTTTTCGGGTGACTGCATTCTTAGAACTACTTCTACCTGTTGTTTCCCTGATGTAATTCTAGAGACACTTGCTTCTCGTTCCAAATACTCAATTTCCTCACGGAAAAGGAACATTTATTTATCTTTCACTGTGATCGCATTCAAACGTCGATAATCCACTATCATGCGGTAATCACCAGTCTTCTTTTTCACTAGTAAGACGGGGCTGGCATACGGTGAATTATATTCTCTTATTATATTATTACTTAGAAGTTCGTCAATAATGTTCTGTAAAACATATTTTTCAAATCGTGCCATCCGGTATGGTTGGTATGAGATTGGTGTATCAGACATACAATTAATTACGAATTTTACAGAGTTCGTTTTACCTAATGTCAACATTGATGTTGTGATTCCGTCTTTAACTTGGTCAACAAATCCAAGCATTTTTGTTCAGATTCTTCAGGCATGCGACCGATATTTATATTACTCATTACTTTTGCCAACTTATTATTTGTTTATTTTGACTCCGTACTTCGAACATTTATAGTTGGTCCCGTTTTAATGAATGTCACAGTCGGCATATTCAGAAAATAACAATCGACTATACAATCATAAAACATGTCTCAATCCTTCACTATTATCGCACAAATTTCAGCACTGACGTCGTCAACACGAACGTGTGTCCTTGCTATTTGATTACTTATTATTTCATTGCCAGCAAAACCTTGCAACATAGATATTTTTGTTTCTACTGCTAATCCAAATATTTTACACACACTTTCTTTGATTAATGTTTTTGAACTTATTAATGTTTTTGAAATAGACCCGTGTCTATTAAATAATTAATAGTTTGCCCACGGATAATCACTTTTGCAACCGTAGGATTGTTTACACTGTTACAATGTGGCTTTTAGACTAGTCAGGACTTTGAGTTCTTGACCTTGCTATTTTTCGCCGGACATTTGTTTTGTTTATGTCCTAAACGACCACACTTGTAGCACTCTATTTTGGGTTTCGGACATTCCGATAGACGATGCGGACCTCTACAATTATAACACTTAATAGGACGCCTCTCTTTGTTTACTTCTAAGTATCGCTAAGGTATCGCTAAGTCTTCTATTATTAAATCATTTTCGGTTCTCCTTGTTGGCATCTCTCCCATCGTGCTCAGAAAAGAGTACAGTTCACTGGAATTAATGAATCTGGATGATTGAGCTGTCCTGGATATATTTTGATTGGGTATTCCCCCAATTACGGCATCTATTATGCATTCTTCTGGTATAATAACTTGCAAGGCTCGTAGTTCTTCCATTTTGGTAAAACAATATTCGGCTAAATTCTGTCCGGCCGTTGCTTCATATAGGGCAACGTCTTTTAAGGGTTTTGCGAATGGCAATGGTTTATGGAATTGTTCTACTAATAGCGTCTTCATTTGTTGCCAAGTTTTTGTCAAACCTTCATCATACCACCTTCTTGCCATACCTGATAATCGTGTAGCGGCAATTTTAACTATTGTTGATGAATGCCATTGATAATAGTCCGCCAGCTCTTCGACTCTTAATACCCATTGTTCGACCGTTAATGTTTCTAGTTGTGCGTCAAGTTCTGGAATCATCTTCTCATCCACTCCTGGCAAATACATAGGTCTTTCCATCGAGTATCTGCATCTCTTTTTGGATAACCTATGCGTTTTTCCCTTCTTTTGTTTCTGCTTTTTGCTTCTGCGTCTTGTATCACTTGAGGATGTTGAATTCGACGAACATGAAGAACGGAGATGAACAGAAGATGAAGTTGATGTAATGGCACTTAATTCTCTTGTCCGCTTTTTATTCTTCTTATTTGATTCCGTCTGCCTAATCTGTGACGTAGATGGTTCACCCGTAGGGGTATACCGCATTTCATCAACTGTCGCCATGACAAACTCACTGAGCCAAACGGGCACTAACTAGGTATAATCCCACTTCTGACTCGTAAGACTAATTTTGTGATAATTCAATGAAAATTGGAATTCAGTATAACATAACTTTATTCGGCTTCTAACTAGTACAACTGTCTATCAAAGACTGACTGCGCTCCACGCAATAACTCCGATTCAGCGCTCGGAATCGTTGTAGACCAAACATCCGCACGTTTAGATGCCAGTAGATTTGACTCACCAAAATATTGCTTATATTAATGAAGAAGGTCCTTGAAGGGCTAGAGGACATTATTTTAATATATTTGGATGATATAATCAATCCATGTAAATCAGTTAGAGATGGCTTACAAAAATTACGTCAAGTTTTGGAAAGGCTGAGGATACATAACTTAACTTTGAAAATATCAAAATTCAACTTCTTTCAAGAATCTGTGGATTACCTTGGCTGTGAATTATCACATTCTGGAATACGTCCTGGTGAACGAAAAATATTAGCAGTTTCAAAAATGCCAATGCCACGTAACGTGAAACAAGTAAGGCAGTTCTTGGGATTGGCTGGATATTTTCGGTTTGTAAAGAACTTCGCCTGTATTGCTCAACCCCTTACTAAGCTCTTAAGACTGTTCATGAGACTGGACGGCGGAACAAGAAGATTCTGTTCATAAAATCAAGAAGATGTTGACAACTCGACCAGTCCTAGCTATATACAATCCGGATTTAAAGACCGAGGTCCATACAGATGCAAGCAAAATTGGATTAGGTGGAATATTAATACAAATAGACAGAGATCAAAATAAGCATGTAGTAGCTTACTGCAATCGACAGACGTCACTCATAGAGCAAAAATACCACTCGTACGAGCTCGAGACCTTTGCGGTGGTGGAAGCGTTACGTCATTTTCGGGTTTATCTAGTTGGACTTCAATTCAAGTTGGTTACAGATTGTAGTGCAATCAGAAGCATAGCGGCCAAGAAATATATAATTCCCCGAATAGGTCGCTGGTGGATGGAACTACAAGAATATGATTTTACTGTGCACTATTGACCAGGTGCAAAAATGGCCCATGTAGATTGCCTCAGTAAGAATCCTTTGAATAAAGGAACTGATTCCATAAATGTCATTAATATTACCGGAGCCAACTGGTTAGAGCCAGCCTAATTACAAGATGACGAAATTTCCAAAATCAAGGAAATTTTGATGACAAATGACTGAAATTCGAGCACGAACGAGTACTTCGACATTTATACGTTAAGGAATGGAAAACTACATAGGAAATTAGATGAAAGACTGAGACGGGTGGAACCAAGGGCAAGCCGATGGCAAATCTGTAAAATATACCATGATGACATGGGTCATTTCGGCCTCGCGGAAAACGCTGGCAAATATAAAGGAACATTATTTATTGGTTTGCGGGCATGCGTCGTTTTGTGAATAAATATGTGGAAGCATGCCTGAATTGTATCTATTCCAGGACAACCCCAGGAAGGAAACCAGAATATTTACATCCTATAGAAAAAAAAACACCCGTGCCATTTCATACCATACATGTGGACCATTTAGGCCCATTTATTAAATCATAAAAGACTAATACTCAGCTGCTGGTGATAGTTGATGGATCTACTAAATTTACACTAATAGAGCATGTCCGAAACACTAAAACTAAGTACGTAATCAAGGAATTACTTGACCTCATCAATATATTTGGGGTGCCAGCCAGGATTATCAGTGACCAAGGGAGTGATTTTACCTTACGAACATTTAAGACATTTTGTGTGGAATTTAGCATTAAACATGTAGTTAACGCGGTTGCAATACCTCATGCCACCGGACAATGTGAACATTTTAATCGTACAATACTTGGTTCTTTAACAGCCATGAACAGTGGCTTTGAAGATGATCAATGGAATTTCCACGTAAAGATTATCCAAAGGGCATTGAACAGCACCATACACCGGATATTGGGTACAACGCCATGGGAAGTGTTGTTTGGCTGTAAGCCACGAACCACATTTGAGTCAATACTATTGAAGAAAGTACAAAAAGAACTTCATAGAGCAAATATAGGTACTTTACGGAAAGAAGTGGTGAGACGAATGTAAAGTAAACGGTAAAGACCAAGAGCAACAAAAAATCGCTTATGACCGAAAGCGAGGAAATCCGAAGTAGGCGACCTCGTTCAGACCAGCCTTCCTGCAACGGAAGGCTGGTTAAACCTTGGATCACATTAAAAGATTCGGTAAGAAACATTGTACATTTCAAATGACGTACTTAATTTTAAGGAACGCCACGGATATGTAGAAGATCTTTGTCCAATGTTAAATCAGGTGCAAAACATGCTTATGTCGGCACGCTGACGAACAATTAAATGCAAAACATGCTTATGTCGGCATTTACCAACATTAAATCAGGTGCAAAACATGCTTATGTCGGCACACTGACGAACAATGAAATGCAAAACATGCTTTTGTCGGTATCAGGTGGTCTGCGAAAAAAAAGGATAACATTTGTGACAGTAGTTTTCTTGGTTCAACCCTTCATGGATAATTTGCCTAAAGTTGCCTAAATTAAGCATTATATAAGTTTTAAATATATACAGTAATCTTAAATACGTACGCAATATCAATATATTGCATACAAATTAATGTCAACACAAAATTAAAACTTACAAAAGAAATTAAACATTAAATATACTAATATTTATGTTAGTTAACAGCCTGCTTTAGTTGTGGTTAGTAATTCGTAATAATATAACGTAAGAGTAATTATGACTCTACAGCGACCTATTACTAGTGGCCTTATACCTGGTGTATTTGATAGCCATAATCCAGGAGATCCTTTTATAGCCATTTTTTCTGGTCATGGTATATTAAATTCAAAAGAGTTTTTATAACAGATATAATATTTAATATACATTTTTAATATATATTTTTAATAATTAAATATTATATTTTAGGATACACAAAATATAATATTTAATTATATTTTGTGTATCCTAAAATAAAATGGATCAAGGAATTACAATATTTTTCAAAAGAAATAACAGTAACCTATTATATAGCTTATTTGGGAAGCAGTGCCTATTTAATATACTATTCATTTCATCGCTATTTGCCAAATAAAAAATTATCTTATTTTGCGATAAACGGAACAGTCTACCTGAGCCTAGCCATAAAAACAAACCATGTTTTGTTGTTACCATGTGGTATGTTTTGAGTTTTTTTATTTAGTAAATAGCGATGAAATAAGCTATACTAGAATTCAGCAAGCAACAAGCATTACAAATATAACTTATATCTTAGAACAGTTGTTTTGTAAGACATATATTTGTTTATGATCCATTCTTTATACCAGTGAGCAATGCAGTCTTCTTTACATGCGTAGAATAAAAATAAGTATATAAGTAAACTTTAATAACACTTCAAGCGAATTGTTAGAAATCACTCGGAACATGGGAAATCTATATTTGATTGTCTCTAAACTACAGTCGCGGAATACAAATATATTATTTCTTAAGTTTCTAACTCTAGACAATGCTCGCAATTATATTCGATATATAAGTAACGAATATATTGCGAATATAATAACGTAAATAACGAATAAAGAGATCCTGTGAAAATGTCAATTTAAAATTACACATTATTTACTTCTCCCTACTGATTATTTTATACATAATATACACGATAGAACAAATTATACGCTAATTTTGATATTATGGGACACTGAATAGAATTATTATAACACATAGTATAAAGGTTCTATTATTAATATTCTTAAGGTAATATTCTTCAGGGCTTGTATCAGAAGGAATGTAATTCTGTATATAATATACATATATAGAATTATGAATTAATATAGAATATAAGTATTATAAATAAATCTTGCATAACAAATGGGAAAACATTGTAAATCATTGATAAGTACCAGCTGACATACAGTTGCATATAAAGGTTGAAACAAATTCGATAAAACGTTACCAGACAAATAGGAAAAAATCTCCAAGGTCAATTTTATTTTTTAGATCCTCATCTTTTGGTATACGCATATCTTCTTTGACCTCATCACCCTTGGAGTTTTGACGTCATCCATTTTAATAACAATTTTATTAACATTAAATTCATGGCTTATTTTAATAACAGCACTCTTACCTGATAATGCCATTTAAAAGAGCACATTTTTTACTTATGGTGTGATTAATTTTATTACTGTTTATAGATTTTATAATTTAATTTATTGTTTGTTACCTGGAATTAATTTTCAGGCTTCGGGATATGATTTTGACCGCAGAATATAATTTTCTGAGTTAATGATAGAGCGATACATCAGTAATCCACAATTCCCAAACCAGGTTGTTTTCTTTAGTGAGGCTATTTTATGCTTAAATGACTCAATGAATAGAATGCAGGGATAGAGAGGCACATGCAGTTTTCAGAAAATTAATATCACAATTGTAGTTGTATTGACGGTGCTCTAACTGCTGAAAAATATTTGGAGTTACTACAATAGCTATCTCGTCCATGGTACAACATCCAAATAGTGAAAATATACAAATACTAGGACAACCAAAATTATGGCGCAAAACACCGTATTTTCCAATAAATGTATTAGTAAAAGAGGAGTTATTGAGTGGTCAGCTAAGGCTCTACATTTAACTCTGCTGGAATTTTTTGTGAGGTTACCTTAAATAATAATATATTTATTTGCATCATTTATAATAATAATAATCCAACTACAAGCTAAATATACAAACTATGTGTAAGTAAAGACAAATACACTAAAACATCACAATGATGCTTGTATGTGCAGAATTACAAATGTTAATCATAATATGCACAGAGGTATATAGACATACGAGTACATAGATATACCGGGTGTTTAAGAAGTCTGGAAATGGTCAAATATCTCAAGAACTACACATTAAATCCAAAAAAGGAACAATAATTCCTTAATAATTTTAAAAGCGCTATCTAATGATAAATGCGATCCCGCACTCCCACCCCTTGGGATAGGGCGGGGGGGAAATTTTAAAATCTTAAATAGATACCGCTATTTTTTATTGCAGAATCGAATTCTGCAGCAAGAATTACGTCAAGTCTGTCTGAAACGTTTTTTTCGATTCGTGACGAATGGCGTTGTAATTGGAAAAATATTTTTTTTCGTAATTTCTATAAAATTATACGGAAGAATAAAAAATAATAAAGTACGAGTTAATTCACTTAAAAACAGCCATTCAATTGTGTTAAATTTAATACCCTCCCACCACCGTGGGAGAGAGAAAGTTGAGGGCAATTATCAAATGCTAAATTTTATTTTTTATTAACATTGACTTACTTTTCCACAAAACACCAAAACACTATGCACTGCACTCAATGCGCATTTCACCAACAAAGTTGGCATCATGGAGATGATTAAAACTGTTTTACTAAGAGTTTTAATATTTCGTCTGCTAAAATGGTTGCCCAACAAACGGGCATAAGCAAATCAAGTGTTCATAACATATTGATGGCAAATAGATTTCATCCCTATAAAATTAAATTAACGCAAGGGCTACTAGGGGACGACTTCGATCGTAGATTAGACTTTTGTTACGAAGTGATAAAACGATGTGACGAAAATGGACAATTTTCTTTCTAAACATGCTTTTTTGATGAAGTCGCATTTCAATTGAGCGGAAAGGTCAATAGACACAATATGCGATATTGGTCCGATAAGAATCCTCATTGGTTGAGGGAATCCCATACACAATATCCATAAAAACTGAATATTTGGCTGAAATTTTGTGCAATAGAATTGTCGGGCCATTTTTCATCGATGGTAATTTAACAGGTCAAAAGTACATCGATTTATTGAACAACCAGATAATACCGGAAATTCAACACATTGCTGGTATAGCGTTAGACAATGTTTGGTTTCAGAAGGATAGGGCTCAATGTCATTTTGCACTGATTGTACGCAATGTATTAAACAGGACTTTCCCTGGGCGCTGGATTGGTAGGGGTGCGATTGAGTAGCCACCAAGATCACCTGATCATCTAATTCCTCTAGATTTTTACTATTGGGGCTATTTGAAAACCAATGTGTACAAAACAAAACCGGCACATATCAATAAATTAAGGGAAGATATAATACAGTGTTCTAATACGATAACACCAGAAACTTTGCAGAAAGTAATTGATAACTAAAACAAGTGCCCCGATGGTGAGAGGCAAATTATGAAAAAAATATTTTTGCGATTACAGCGCCATCTATCACGAATTGGAAAAAACGTTTAGGACAAGCTTGACGTAATTTTTTGCCACAGAATCCGATTCTGCAATAACATATCAATATTAACTGGTAGGCGTAATGGCCTTGGTGGGTTTGCAGCAAATCGAGCGAGATTACCGCTTTTTACTCGCCCATCGTGTAGACCGAGACCGTCGTACGAAGGTAGGCCGAGCTTTGCTTCCACTTTTGCGGGTCTCTACGCGAGAGGCAAGTACCGCCCGCAAACGAGACCCGCGCTACTGGCAGTGATTCACTCCCCTCGGCCTCGAACCGCGGGACGAACCGCGTCGCTTGGATCTCCGTCAGGAGGTGAATCTTGTTACTCGGGAGGGTTCCTTCTCAATTCGCGAAAGATCTCAGGGATTAGTAGTCAGGTGTGTAGAGGGAAAGTCCTGTGTCTTCCTATAACAGAAAATGCTTAAAGGGCCTGAGGGCCCCTTGACATAGAAATAGTTAGTTGACCAATAGGGCTCGGCTGTAATGAAAAGTTTTGTTTTGACCTGTAAAGGGGGTCTGTTAAATTGTACTACCTGGATCTTGGGTCGCTTTTGTCTTCCTGGGCCTCCTGGGTCATAGTCTGAGGCCACTCGGATGAGGGGGTTATCATAGACACCTGCCTGATCGTAGAGCTTTCGAGCCCTGGCTCGGATTTTCTTCGTCACAATGGCAAAGTTCAGGTCTCGCCGGATGTCGATATTTCTCATGTACCATGGGACGTCACGGCACGGCGCAGGGCGACATTTTCAACGGCCTGAATCATCTTCAGGTGTGCCTGGGCAGCGTAGCTCCAAGCTGTCGATACGTACATCAATTGGAGCTGAAGGACTTTTCGGATGAGGAGCAGCTTATTCCTGAGATTCAGCTGGCTATTGTTTCCCATCAGTCTGGTCGCGGTAGCTTTGGCGCGTCTCATCGCCTGGTGGATGTGGTCCTTCCATGTTAAGGACATATTCATGACGATTCCAAGGTACATGGTCTTGTCTCGCCACTGGATGTCCTCTCCATTGAAGCTCACGTGTCCTTCCGGGGTTTCCCGCATCTTCTTGAAAAGCACCGCCGCGCCATGCTTTTCTCAGCGTTAATGGCTGTCTTCCACTTGCTAAATCAGTCAGCTAGTTCCTCGGCAGCCCTCTGCAGGTACGTCATCGCCGTATGCGCCCTCCTCGACTTCGCAATGATCGCTGTGTCATCGGCGTACAACGCAGTGGATGTGCGGTCCGTCCTTGACAGACCCGAGGTGAAGATGTTCAAGAGGTGAGGCGACAGCATCGCTCCCTGCGGTACTCTGGTCTCGATGGTCCCGTAGTCTGATACATCCGGTACGATACAGGTCCTTACTCTGGCCCGGAATCGTTTTCCTGTCAGGTAGGACTTGATCAGTTTCGGTACTATGTTACATGGGCTACCATCGGATAGTCCATGTAACATCTTGACTAGAAGTCCGTCGCACCAGACTCTGTCGAACGTCTTGGAGATGTCTAGGAACATCGCTGTAGTGACGTTCTTCTGGTTGAACCCCTCCATGATATATTCAACCAGTCGTAGCACTTGCAGCTCTGTCAAGTGTAGCGGTCTATACGCGAACTGCTCGTCAGGGATGACTTCCAGCTTTTCGGACTTCTCGTGGAGGCGGGTCAGGGTGATTCTCTCTATCATCTTTCTAAGCGTGGGCAGCAAGCTAATGGGCCTTTGGAAATTTGACGGATGAGATAGATTCTTACCTTTTTTCGGTATGAATATCACGTCAGCTATTTTCCATCCTTCATGGAAGTGGCGAATCCTCTCGGAACACCGTTAGCGATGTTCAGCAACGCAGCATCTCCGTTTCCTGGCAGCCTCCTTAGTGTTATGTTGCCGACGTCATCGTGTCCCGGGGATTTCCTGATCTTGAGGGTGCTCAGGATGGCGTTTATCTCCTCCATGGTAGCAGGTCGAAACTGGAAACCGTCATCGTTTTCGTCGTTGATACAGCGTGACCTGATGTCGTCCGTCCATTCCTCGCCCTCGTAGTCTAGGTAATTCCTGCGGCATTGGAGCTCCAGACTGCCTGCAAAAGCCATCGCTTTGTCTTTCCTCGTCTAACGGTGGAATTGACGGTCTCGCTCGACGGATGGTTCTCTGCGTGCTCCACAGGCTGTTGTCCGTCGGGTCGAGTCTTCATCTAGGGCTGTTTTGACTCTCCGGCTCGGCTGATTTACTGCACGCCTATCCTCGGGTTGTCCGGTACATATGGTTCTACGTTTCGCCGTCCTACGTTCCCTGATCAGGTCCTTGGTGGAGTCTGAAACGAAGCCAAAATATCGATTATTTTTCCTTACCGCTTTCTCCGTGGTGTTATCTCTCATTGCGGCCTGGATGTCCTCGGTGAGTCGAACCATTGCTGCTTCGATGTCCCGTGCTGATTCCAACGGGAGGATAACCTCGATGCGACATTTCAGACACGTCCGGAACTTATTCTAGTCCGTGTGTCTGGTGGCGAAGTCTTCCCTCGTCTCCGGTGCCTCGTTCTCCACGTGAACCAAGATGGGATCGTGGTCCAAGAATCCTTCCCTCAGGTTATCGATGTTCTCGACGGGGATGTTCTGGACAATTGCGATGCCCAGTACATTCGGTCTCCCTATCGAGTGGTAAGTCGGTTTCAGGGGGCCAACGGTTGGACGGGTTGGTTTTCGACGAACGCGAGTAGCACCCTGCCACTGGTGTTCGTTATCCTACTGTTCAATAGGGAGTCCTTGGCGTTGAAATCTCCCACAGCGATGGTCCTGCCTCCTCTGGGGAAGATCTCGTCTAGGTCTCATTCCTGCACACCCCGTCTGGAGGGTTAGTAGCAGAATACGATCCGGAGTTCGTTCTGTTGTCTTGTTCGGATGGCCACAATCGCCGCTTCCATACTCTCCCTGTCTGAATGTGGCTGGGCGTTATGAGCAATGCTCGTCCTGACCAACAGCACTACTTCTCCGCTGCGCCGGTTTTTATCCCTTCTATGAACCTGATATCCATGTATTCGTAGGGGGCTCGTCTGGATGCAACTTGATCTCCTGAAGGGCCATAACGTCGACTTGATGCCTATCAAGAATTTCTTCTAGCTCCGTCTTCTTTCCTTTGAACGTAGAGACGTTCCATGGCGCAATCTTGAGGGACCACCTTGCATCCTGGTGTACTACCATTTAGGATACTCCCATGAATGGCATTTTCGCAAAACATGTACTCAGGGCCGAGTACATTTGTTGTATATTGGCCATCATAGCTGTCAACTCCCTAATATTGGTCGCCGCCTCCGGAGCTGGGGCAACTAGTGTCTTCTTCCGCTCGACTACGGTGGCATAAAACCTCGCTGTCGCCGCCGAAGTTGGAGAGGCCAATGCCTTCGGGACTGGTCTGGTGGCGGCGGGGGAAGTCATCTTCATCGTCTGCGGCGTAGTCCTGGGGACTTTTGGCGTCCTCGATACTTCGCTGGATGGTCTCCTCCACAGTTGATGTATTTCGCCGGGGCTGACTTGCCCTTCGTGCACTCCGTTGAGTGGTGATTCTCGCCGATCTTTACGAACTTGGGGTGCGCCGTGCAACGGCTCTGCCCGTCCCGAACTTTTGGCAGCGATGACATTGCGTTTTTTGGGTGGACTGCCACTGCTTATCCACTCGCACAACTATCCCGCAGCAGCGCTTGATTTGCATTGCTGCAGTCTCGCTGTTTTCTGGTAGCTGCACCAGTACTAGCGGCATCATTGTCTTCCCCCGGAGGCACTTCATTCGATGGACTACTATCGGCTGTAGTCCTTGACTTCGAAGGTGCTCAGTTACGTCATCCTCCGTGACGCAATCGGGTATTCCGCGAACCACAATCCGCAGTGTTTTGGACTCCGGCAACGAGTACGTGTGGTACTCATAGTGCCGGTCTACAAGTATTTTGGTTAGCTTCCCATGGTCATCGGAGGTGGCAAGATAAATTTCTACATCGTCTCCAGTCAATTTTGCCTTGATTAAGTTAATCCTCAGCTCTGTGAGGATTCGGCTGACGAGTGCCCTGTTCTCCTTCTTTCGAAGGAGCACTGGAGGCATTTTCGTCAGTGGCTTCGCTGCTTGTTGCGCGGTGGCCGGGGGCGACGCTGGGGACTGCGGATTTCTGGTGGACAAAATCCTACCAGTCGGTTTGACATTCCCCAATGCCACCTTTGCGTTGTCTTCCCCTGCTATCTTGGTGCTGGCTTTTTCTACTTCGGTGGATTTTCCCGGAATTTCTCTAGCTGAGGAATCCCATGTCGCGGTATTTGTTTTCTTCTCGGCTCCGGCTCTTCATCAGAGTCCGCGACTCTTCATTTTTCTACCTTTTCGGGGGGTGCTGCTTGCCGTTGGGGGACTCCTCAGTGTCTATTTTCTCTCGGGGGCGAGGTATTCGCTAATCCTGGCGAACTGGGCCATAGACTCCTCGTGCTGCCGCTCCATGCGCCGCCTCAAGTTAGCGATCTCCAGCCGCTGCCTCTCGCAGATCTCCGAGATTAAATGTACTTTGCACTCCCGCAAGGGAGAGCAACCCCTACTTCTGGCCCTCGGCCCCAGTGAATCCTCACTCTTCGAAGTCAAGGAGTCCAGGTCGGTATAACCCGACTTGTACATGTCACCATCCTCCTCGGTAATCTCACGTTTTTCCCACTTTTATTTTTCCCCCTTTCTGTGCAGCGTACTAGTGGTTTTGATCTTACGATTTAACGCTACGGCTGCAGGGGTAGAACTGAAAATCAAAGAAAGTATATTATCCTGAAACAGAGAAGTGTTATTAATCCTGGAACAGAACAATATTAGTAATCCTGAAAAAAGAAAAGTATGATTAGTCCTGAAAACAGAAAAGTATAAATTAAATTAAATTAAAATTTATTAGTGATCCTGAAAAAAGAAAAGTACGATTAATCCTGAAAACAGAAAAGTATATCTTAAATTGATTAAATGAAATTGCAAATGTAATCAACTGAAGTCGATCAATTGTCTATCCAGTTACCCACATAGACAAGTCGTTGTTCCAGCTAGTTTTACGTAACCTGAGCGGTAATCGTTGTTTTTCCTCGTCGCTTAAGTGGCATAATCTGAGCAAGTAGTCGGGTTTTTCCTCGTCTCTTAGATGACATCGCCTGAACTGGTAGTCGGGGTTTTCCTACAATACTTGCGTCAGTTTTGGGGTCACTGTCGGGAGCACTTTGGTAACTATGCCCTCTCGCTTCGTGATCTCGACACAGACTTAGCTCCTGCAATAAGAAGTAGGGGTACCTACTTAAGATTTTAAAGTTGCCCTGCACCCCACCACAAAGGGTGGGGGTACAGGGTTGTGCTTGGTATCATTGGATAGCGCTTTTAAAGTTATTAAGCAAGTGTTCTCAATTATTTGAATCCAATGTGTATTTCTCGAGATATTTGACCGTTTTCAGACTTTTTGGGTATCCGGTATACATACATATATATATATATATATATATATATATATATATATATATATATATATATATATATATATATATATATATATATATATATATATATATATATATATATATATATATATATATTGTCGCCTCAGAGCAGAACTCCAAAAATTACCATTTTCAGTTTTTGACGACATAGGATAATTCCGACCATTCCGGTTTCAATGCAAAAGTAGCAAAACTCCAATTATAATATTAAAGGTGTTTCTACAAGAAGTAAAACTATTCTATTTCAAAAAGTTTATTTTATTTTGGGTCAGAACTATCCTACCTGAATTTAAAAATCTAACTGCAAGTTCATGTGGAGATAGGATAGTTCAGCACAAAAATGTTTATTGTTTAATCCATTTATTTGGAGATAGACTTGTTCTGACTTGAAAAATGAGGAGTTGGTATAGTATATTTAGAACTTAGG
Organism: Rosalia funebris; assembly: GCA_037954035.1. Lineage (NCBI taxonomy): Eukaryota > Metazoa > Arthropoda > Insecta > Coleoptera > Cerambycidae > Rosalia > Rosalia funebris. The sequence goes on from JAZFAV010000006.1 coordinate 21,931,486, forward strand.
CTTTTTTTGATGTATTAGCAGTTAAGTTAGAATAATGAATTATACACTCAGACTTGTTCTGACCTGAAAATTGTCATTTCAATAGAGTACATCATAGAGCTTAGATGCGGTTAAGCGTGCTAATTCGTATGTTAGTGTAATGGTATGTGAATTTAGTGCTAACCAGACTTAATTTGTACGAATTTTGTTATTGTGTTTCTGAGTTTACAACATTTAAAAAATATGGATAGTGTGAATTCAAGAAGCCAACAAGTCGTCAGGCTTACACAAAAAAACCATCTCAAGAGGTAAGTAAATTAAGTATTTAACTGACTTTAAAGGACCCTGCTCACTTAATTTGCATTAGAATTTTACTATTAATTCGATATTTTAAACTTGCAGCGGTTTTTGTTATTATGTTGTTTGGTCTTAAATATTTAATTTTATATTGTTTTCTTAGCTTTAGACAGTTTTAAGTTAACAAAAGTATGTTGCTAAATTCTAAATGTAGGAAAATTTATAGTTAACCTATTTGTTAAATTTTGTTTAAAATAAATCGGTTTCAATATTCGTTCAACATTTAATTTTTTTCAGTCAGAAGTAGCCAGAAGCTAAAATACATTTACATATCAACTGATGAGGCTTATCGTTCAGCCGGAAGTAGCCAGAACCCAGAAAGAAATAATGAGGCAACTTAAAAAAAACAAGGACGCCACTTAATGAAATCTGCAGATATACGACCTCCGGTATTTTTGAAGCCTAAAGAATGCATAGTGTTTAATCCTAAACTCGACACAGTACCCACTGTCACCTTAAGGAATTATTTGTTGTGCAATAAAGTACATGAAAATAAATAATTGGATAACATTCTAGGTAGTAATAACAATAAAAAAATGAATTAGACTTACCTGAAGTAAACAATAGACCTTCTTGTTCTTACAATGAATTATCCTCTGCTGATGTGACAAAACTAGTACAAGATGATTTGTACCTTTCCTCATCCGCAACCGACCCATATGCAACAAACAGATGACGACCTGAATGATCCTAATTATGAAATTGAATCGGAAAGTAGTAACGATCTCCACGAAACGAATGAGATTAAGGAAAATAAGAAGCGAAAAAGGAAAATACCAGTAGACCCAGGACAAGAAAACAAGAATGAGAAAGCGACATGTGGGTGAATGGAAGAGAAATCAAATAAAGAGAGCTAGAAATTCGGGCTAATAATATACAAATTGGAAGGAAAATCTTCAACAGGCAAAGAAGTTGAAAGGTACGTGCCAAAATTGTAGGAAAAAATGTTTGTAAAAAAATTAATCAAAATGAACGACAAGAAATTTTTAAACATTATTGGGAATTGGCTGATACTAACAGACAAAGAGACTTCATAGCACATGTCGAAGTAAAAATTAAATCAAGAAAAAGATCACAAAACGTAGCAGTCGGTTCCGACAGTGATACAGATGGAACAATTATACAAGATACGAACAGACGCACATACTCTAATTTTTATTATTTAAATGCACACAGCCAAAAAATTCAAGTATGTAATACTTTTTTCTTAAATACCTTATGTATAAGCGCTCAAGTCGTTAAAACTGTTTTAAAGGAAATGGGGTCGTCTGGTGCAGTAAGTGAAGACAAGAGGGGAAAAGTTTGCAAAAATTCACAAATTGATGAAGCTGTAAAGGAGGGCACAGGTGGGTTACAGGTGGTATAAATTCTTTCGATTTTATAGAAAGTCATTATTGCAGGACAAATACAGCACGCCTTTGGCGTGTAGACTCTCAGTATAGCGAAGATGTACTCCTTATACGAAGAACATTGCAAAGATAATAATATCAAAGATATGACCACAGCGAGTATGTACCGCACCATTTTTACGGAAGAATTTAATATCTCATTCTTCAAGCCAAAAAAAGATCTGTGTGATATTTATCATTCTTATGAAATTGCAACAAATGAAGGAAAGTTCAACATTGAAGAAGAGTATCAGTTACACATAGAGCAAATAGATTAAAAGCTAGACAGGCAAAATAATTGGATAAGAAGAAAACAAGCGAAAATTTTTTGGCAGCAGTGTTTGACCTTCAAAACGCCCTTCCAGTTCCAAAATCTGATGTAGGATTAGCTTATTATAAAATGAAACTACAAACTTACAATTTTTCAGTTTACAATTTAGGAAATAAAAGTGGCGTTTGCTATATGTGGCATGAATATCTGGCCAAAAGAGGGTCTTCAGAAATTGGAAGTAGCCTCATCTTTTTATTAATGAACATATACAAAGGGGTGTAACAGAATTTTCCTTTTATTCTGATAACTGTTCGGGTCAGAACCGAAACAAGTATTTATTTTCCCTGTATAATTACCTTGCCCCAAAACACCAGATAATGATACGGCACTCTTTTATGGAACGTAGACATACGCAAACAGAGGGCAATTCAATGCACACTGCAATGGAAAAGGCTGCCCGATACGTCCCAATTTATACGCAGGATCAATGGTATACACTAGTTCGAACAGCTAAAAGACAGCAAACCTTACAAAGTTGTTGAAATCTCTCAAGATGATGTGTTTGATCTAAAACATCTACAAGAGTCAACTGTTATTAATTGGGAAAAATATGAAGAAAACGAGAAAGTCTTTTTAAATAAATTTAGAATAGTTGAAGCAAATCCACAGTTTCCAAATAAAATTTTGTTTAAAACCAGCTATGATAATGAAGAATTTAAAAGAATTGATTTAAGGCAGAAAAGAACTGGACGTTAACATAGATCATTTATTGTTGTCGAACTTTAATATTTTATTTTTCATGAGTTTGTGTAGGTACTTTCGATATTGTTGAAATTTTTATTTTAATAAAAATAACATATTTTTAGTTTTTTATTTTTATTAATATTGCAGAAGTATCCTATGCCCATTGTATACTAGAATATTTTCAATTTAGACAAAAATATTTTAGTGCAGAACTGTCCATTTTTATTTGCAAAGAATATCCTATGTTCAACATTTATTTCATAATACGATCAAAATTTTTTTATTAAACTATGAAATCTAGCTATTCCTAAGGTCAATTGAATGGTTTACATATTTGAAATTTAAAAAATATGAATAAAAACAAAAAACCTCTCTCCCGTAAAATTTCTGAGAGCTATTTCTGCTCTGAGGCGACGATTATATATATATATATATATATATATATATATATATATATATATATATATATATATATATATATATATATATATATATATATATATATATATATATATATACGGGGTGTCTCACCAGGAACTTCATCGATCGATATGGCGAAAAGTAAGCACCAGAGAGCACCAAATTTTGAAAATTTGGAAATATACTAACGGCACTGTGACCAATTTAACTCAAATAAGTACAAGGATCTGTAACTTCCGGTTATACCGGAAGTCGATATCAACTTGCTTATTTTAAATGGAATACCCTATATATCTTATGGTTTTCGAAAAGAGCATAGAATTCTGAGTCAAAACTGTCTAAACCCAGCCGTTTTAGAGATATTTGAAATTAAAGAAATTTTTGAGGGTTGTAATGGTTTACAGTAACCTTTATAACTTTCTTCGTGTAAAAAACACTAATTTGCTTTTTGGCATGTAGAAAGAACATAAGGTGAGCTGCACTCTACAATTGAATTCCATTCAAGAGTGGTATACCAAGTGTTCCATTTTTGATGTTACATTTTGTAAACTTCAAACCGCGAAAACTTATTTAGGTCAAATGGAATACCCTATATTTTTTACACCAAGTTATGTAAAATTAAATTCCTTTTTTTCTAATATAGGCATTGTGGGGGTTTAAGTCACACATTTTTTTAAGTATTTGCGATTTTCTTAGAAATTCAAGAATTTTTAGTAAAAATTTTATCAAATTAGCCATGATTAGAATCAGTAATGTCAGTCATTCTCTTATGTCAAAAAATGCCACCGCGTTTACATTACACCCACGAAGACGTTTTGAATTTGATTATTATTTATGGAGAATGTGATAAAGTAATATCAAGAACTTGTAGCACATTTGTTACTACTTGTTACATAGCCACATGTGTAACAAGGTAATTAGAATAAAATTGTATTTTCTTATTTTCTTTTACCTGTAATTTTGTGTGTATTTATTGTACATTTTAATACGATATATGAATAAATTCCTTATAATAGTGCTAATAAATGGTACCACGGTACCAATATGGTTCCATTTGAAAAAATGCCCCAAAAACAATTTTGATGAAATTTATTTGTTCATAAATCGCGTGATTTAGAATGTTTGAGGGGATTTCGATTTTTGTAGCATTACACGGGTTAATTAGAATAAATCTAAACCGTCATGACACACTTAAATGGAAAACTAAAAATTAGATTATAAAAAATTTAGACTTTTGAAATGTCACTTATTTGGTACCGTTGGATTCATAAAATTATGCAGAATTCAAAAATGCAATAATATACAGAGTATTCTATTTAAAAATCGAAAGTTAGTGTCACTTCCGGCAAAACTGGAAGCAAAAGAAAAATCAATTGTATGTCAAAAAGTACCGCTTATTATGTGTATAGGATGTCCCAAATTTCAATCAATTATCTCCAAAACTAAAGGAGAAATGGGGGGTATACCATGATCCCGTTACATCCAGTATATATATATATATATATATATATATATATATATATATATATATATATATATATATATATATATATATATATATATATATATATATATATATATATATATATATATATATATATATATATATATATATATATATGTTAAATCACTAGTTTGGATTTAAACTTTTTAAAAACAATTTATTTTATTTAACGGACGAACAAGAATTTAGATGTGTGAGTATAACAATAATATCAATACTAAAATTATACTACTCATGCAACGGGTTTGCTGCGACTTTATAAGTTTCGTTATGCTGACATTGTTGAAAGTAAAGTTAAAATATAATTGGCAAAAGATTAATTTAAAGAAAGAACATTATAAGGTTTCAGCAAATCATCATAAACGTTGGTTACAATGTATATAGTTATATGATAAGACACGTAGCAGTATTAAGTTACGTCTGGCTTTCAGATAACATACTGAAGGTTTTATGTTACCTGATAATAAAGTTATAGAAGTGTGAGAACTACTTTGAGTAATGAATGCAATACAATATATTTTATATAACAACTCCCCTTTTTAACAAAAAGTTGGTGTTATACAGCAACTTTTCAAAATAAGTAAAATTGAAATTAATAATTATGAATTTAACGATTATTGAAGTTATATAATAATAATAAAGTTAATTGAGAATATGAAGCCTTAAGTTAAGTTTAAATTATACAATTAATATTTTTTTAAATATAGAATTTACAAAATTAAAATATATAGAGTCTTTGAAACCGATTTATAACTGAGAAACATTAGTTCAGTTCGATTTCTTCCTCTGGGGTTTCATCTTTGGATCTGATCGATGGTCTTCTTCTGGGCAGGATGCTCCTGAAGGATTCTCTTAAGCGTTTAGAAGGTCCAGGTGGAGGTGGTGGTGAATTTGTTGTGAGGGCGATTGCTAATCTGTTTCTCTTTCGGCATTTACATAAAATATATAACAAAATGAGAGTTACTATTAGTGTAATGATAAAATAAGTGAACCAAGAGATGTGTTTGGTGACAAATGGTTCATTGATCAAATCGTCTAACGTTCGAGAATACTCGTCCAATTTGTGTTTGGCAATCTCGAGGTCTTCCACATTTAAGTTATTCAATTTTAATGGTTCTAATTTTGGGATTTGGATGTCATCGGGGATTCCTTGACAACAATTAAAGGGAATTAAAATGGGGTGATCACTAACACTGGTTTGCGAAAAGTTCTTAGGGTCAGTTTGTATTTTTGTCACTCCTATGAAAGCACTACATCCAGGTTGCAATTTAAGAATGGAATTTTTATAAATGATCTCTGTCTTGGTGTTTATTTGTTTGCAATTTACAGTAATTTGAAGTGGTTCTGAAGTAATTGTTAGCCATGATGAGTCTGTTAGTTGTTGGACATTGTAGCCTTTTGCAAATATTATTGAAGTTTGGCAGCTCTCAGGTAAAGTTTTTAAGTGTTTCAGGATTTGGGCTTCACATACAGCATTGTCGTCGATGGGGTATGCAAATAGATTGGAACATATCTTTGTGCCAAAGAAAAGTGGTTTACAGTCTTTCAGATTTTTGATGGGTATGTACATCAAAGAATCGACGTCACGCGCTAAGTATTTTTGTGATGAAGATAAAACATGATATAGACCAGTTCTATTATTTAGGATAGGGATTGGATATAATCTAAAAAGGGTGTATCTTTGTTGGTCTATTAGAGGGATTTTTAATACAAATACCAAGTCTGAATCAGTTTGGTATGCTTCTAATTCCATAATATCCAAATATTTGGCAATATTGGAAGATTTTATAATGAGTGGTAAATTGTTTTGGTGTAAATTTTGTGAAATTTCCTGAAGCGAGGTTATCAAATTTTCAGGATTGATTATCGACGTATGAATAATTTTTAATCGCGCGAAAGTTATTGAATTTAGAATATCATTTAATTGATTCTCGATATACAGGTAACTTTCCATGAGAAGTTCACATTTTTCTAAAAATCTTAATTTTGCTTCAATTACTTTAATTTTATCTGCTGTCCTATAAATTGCGTCTGATATTATTTTTATATCTCTATTGAAGGTGGCTTCATCAATTTGCAACTTTTGTATGGTAGCGTTAAAATTCTTTATGACGGATGTTGTTACTGAGATTTGATTTTTCATTAAATTTTCTAATTGATGCTCGTCATTAGTTAATTTATTGATGCAATTCATGTAGTATTCGCCATCTTCGGAATCTAAATTTCCTGTAATTGACTTAAATATTGTACCAATGCCATTGAGAATTCCACGTTTGTAACGTTTAGTATCAAAATAAATTTCGCTTAATTTTTCTTGAATTGAATTTGAAATTTGGGTTAATAAGCTGATGTGTGTTTTTACTTCACCTCGAAAAAGGTTCATGTTTTCAAATGTGGGGTTAATAGCGTGTAAGAGAATTTCAAGCATTTTCTCGTTATGTTCAAAAGTGTTCTTTATTGATGAAATGTTTTTGTGAACCAGAAGAGTCCATTGTTTATTTGTTACAACGATTTCGCTGTCTCGATGATAATATATTCCAATGGTGTTGTTTATTGGAGTAATGGTGTATTGGGATACTGCTGCTCCAATCAGCAGAAGAAACCTGAAAATAATTTAATTCTCAAAATATGGTTTCATCCTGTCGAAATTGACTTTTGTCGTTTGTGACGTTTCGAGATTTAATAAAATTGCAGAATTTTGAAAGATTTTTATTATTTCAAAAGGACCGTTAAATTTATTATGTAATTTATCTTTAATTTGAGATTCTTTAACATAGACTTTATCGCCTATTTTAAATTGTGTAGGATGTTCTGGAACGTTTCTATCGAATCTTAATTTAGCCTTTTCTTTTTGAAGCTCAGTTTTTGTGCGTGCAATTTTATAATAGTATGAAATTCTATTATTTAGGTCTCGTATATATTTTGAAATCAACTCCTTTTGGTTATACAAAGTTTCAGGTGGGCGACTGGACGTATGTCCAAATACTAGCTCGTATGGAGAGAAACCGTGTGTTTTATTCGTCGAGTTATTATAACAAATAACAGCGTAAGGAATTACGTTTAATGGATGTTCATTAGGGTTTTCAGCCTGATTAGTACGAATCATCTCTAAAAGTGTGGAGTGAAATCTTTCCACAGATCCGTTTGATTGAGGGTGGCTAACGCTAGAAAATGTTAATTTTATGTCGTATAAGGTACATAGGTCTTTAAGTAATACATTGTCGAATTCTTTACCGTAATCCGAATGTATACGAAGCGGAGTACCAAAATGCTGAAAGTAAAGAAGTAATGTATTTACTGTTGATTTAGCGGATTTATCCTCTAATGGGTACGCTTGAGTAAATTTGGTTAGTTCATCTCTAATAGTTAAAACATAATTTCTTTTTGGAATTTCTAGTATATCGATATTTATTCTTTCAAATGGTGTTCTTGGTGTTTCAGTTATCACCAGGGGATTGCTTAAGTTTTTCCGTAAAGTTTTTGTTTTCTGGCATATTTCGCAATTTTGAATGAATTTAGTTACGTCTTTAGTTAGACCGGGCCAGTTATATTTATTCCTTATTCTCCGAATGGTTTCGTTTATTCCGCGGTGTAAATTTGCTTTTCCTGTATGGTTTTGGTCTAATATTATCCGAATTTGATCTTCGTCAGGCGTCTTAGTTATGTTTTGACAACTAACTAGGTTTAAATCTTTTTCAGTGAAAATAAATGACAACATTTCGAGTATTGGCAATTCTAAATTGTTTTCAATGAAATATGTTTTTGAAGATTCGAAAATGTCTTTGTCTTTGTAAAGAGTAATAAACATTGTTTCGATAATCTCTTCGGTGTCGAAGGGTAACAAAACAATATAATATTTTCGGTTTTTCACCGTTTTACTCGTGACAATATTAATTTTATTGTGGATAAAATTTGGTTTTTCCTCGAAAATATCTTCGATTATTTTATAATGTAAGTCTTCGAGTTTGTCTTTTTGGAAAAACGCTATTATGTCTTTATGTCCTTTGTCCAATAATTGATTGTTCGTAATTTTAATTTTTGAATAGTCTATTAGTGACTGGGTTTTATATAAGTGAACAAATGTATTTAATTCCTGTAAAATTGATTCTGGTGAAATTTCGGTATTTTCTGAACTAATTGATTCGTCGTCTGTATTTGATGTTAAAATTTTGTTTTTGAAATCCACACATTTTTGAAAATGGTTAATTTTGATACGGGATAAGGCATCCGCATTTTTATTAATTTTTCCAGGTTTATATTCAATCTGGTAGTCGTACTCTTCAAGTTTTAAGCGCCAGCGTGCTAGGCGACTACCGGGGTCTTTAATAGAGAAAAGCCAGGTAAGAGGTCTGTGATCTGTTATCAGTTTGAACTTTCTACCAAAAATATATGGGCGAAAATGTTTTACAGCCCAAACAATAGCGAGGAGTTCTCGTTCTATTGTTGAGTACTTTGTTTCCGCACTACAGAGAGTTCTGGAGGCGAAAGCTATGGGTAGATCTTTACCTATTGGACCTTGCGAAAGTACAGCGCCAATCGCAAAAGCGCTCGCATCTGTTGTGAGTAGGAATGGCTCGTCAAAATTTGGATACGATAGTATGGGGCTTGAAGTAAGGGTTTGTTTTAAATCTTCGAAAGATTTTAAACATTCTGAATCGAAATTGAAAGAGGTGTCTTTTTGCAGTAATTTAGTGAGAGGTTTGGAAATTTTGGCGAAATTATCAATGAATCGTCGGTAATATCCGGCGAGGCCAAGAAATGATTTAATCTCTCTCTGGTTAGTTGGTTGGGGAAAATTTTTGATGCATTCGATCTTAATTGGATTTGGTTTTACACCTTCTTTGGTGACGAGGTGACCTAAATATGCAACTTCCTTACGAAGGAATTCGCGCTTGTCCGGTTGAATTTTTAAATTAGCTTTTTGAAGACGTTTGAAGACTTCGGTAAGCCGTGAAACATGGTCTTGGATTGTTGGGGAATAGACGATTATGTCGTCCATGTATACGAGGCATCTCTCGTTTTGGATTCCTATTAAAATGTTATCCATTACCCTTTGGAAGGTTGATGGGGCATTTTTCAAACCGAATGGAAGCCTATTAAATTCATAATGACCGTTTTCGACTGTGAAAGCAGTTTTTGGAATGTCACTGGGTTCGATCTCAATTTGGTGGAAACCGGAGGCCAAATCGAGGGTGGTGAAATATTGACATTTGCCAAGTTGGTCTAAAAGATCAGAAATGTTTGGTAAAGGATATTTATCTCCTACAGTTAACTCATTGAGTTTTCTGTAGTCAACTACGACACGCCATTTTTGTTTACCTGACGCATCAAGCTTTTTGGGGACAACCCAAATCGGTGAAGACCAAGGGGAATTTGAATGTTTGATAATACCTTGTTCTAGCATTTTCGATACTTGTTTTTTCACTTCCTCTTTGTGAATTTGAGGGTAGCGATACGACTTTGTAAAAGTAGGTTTAGCATTGTTGGTGTCTATTGTGTGTTTGATCTCATTAGTAAATGTTAGAATATCTCCTTCGAGATAGAAAATATCTGAAAAGTCTAGGCAAAGTTGAGTAATTATTTCTCTTTCTTCCTCATTTAAGTGATCAAGACGAAGTTGTTGCCTTATTTCTTCGCGTCTATCTGTATAATTTTCAGAATTATATTCGTTTAAATTATTTAATGAAAAATTTTGAATTGGTTCTAGTTTAATTTCGGAAAAATCTATTATTTTTGGGACTGCGTTTGCGTTTAATACGGAGGCAAGAAATTCTCCTTTATTGTTAATTTTGACTAGTGCATTAGGAAGTCGTACTTTATCTATTTCCATAGCTGTTAATATGGCTTCTGTATTTACAAGATTACATCGAAATTTTGAAATTTGTTCTGTACGAGGGTTAATAGAAATTTTGTTGAGAAATTGATTATTTTGAACATTTTGTTTTTTATTATTTTGTACATTAGTGGAATTTTCTGTGGCTCTGAATAAAGGTACAGTTTTGAAATTGGTAATTAATTGTTTATTTTTTATGTCAATAATGCAGTTGTAATGTTCTAGAAAATCGGATCCTAGTAATCCGTCGAATTCAATATCAATATTATGAATGTAAACTTTGTGAGGATCGTTGAGAGTAAACGGAACGAGTGTAGATTCATTAATTAGAATTTTTTGATCGGTAATTCCCTGTATTAAAACGTTTTCGGGAAAACGTTTAGAATATTTTTCACAAGTTTTTGGCTTAAATATGGATAGTCCGGCACCTGTATCTATTAATATTTTAAATTTTTTTGTAGCATCTTCAATGTAATATAAGTTTTTGGGATTTACTGTTAAAAGGGCACTTGATATTCCTCTATTTATAGGAATATTTGTTTGTCTTGCTGTTGGTTGGTGTTTAAATTCATTATTTGAATTTGGTTTTCTAATTCCGTTATTTCGCATAGCTGTTGATCCGGTGGATGATCTTGAGCTTGAGTAGTTTGCCGAAAATCCTGATCAGTATCAGAATAATTAAATTGGTCTGTTGAAAAATAATAATTTTGTTGATATGTTGGTTCGTCTGAATATGAATCTTGATATTGTTCATAATTTTGATCGCAATTGTAGTTATATTGATGAGCGGTATCATCAGCATATTGTGCATGTGAGCTGTACTGATGAGCAGTATCATCAGTGTACTGTGAATCGTATTGATGAGCCGTATCATCAAAATTTTGGTTCATTTGAGCGTTCATATGATGAGCTCTTTGTTGATTATAATTCGGATTTGGCCGAATTATTGGTGGTCTTGATTGGTTTGTATAGTTGGGATTCGGTTTAATAGCTGAAGGCCTGTTTTGTTGAAAACTATTTTGCTGGTAATTATTTTGTTGGAAATTTGAATTCGTCGGTCTATTATTTCCATTTGGATTAAATTGAGGTCGCTGATAATTTTGATTTAAGTTGGATGATTGGGCTTGGTTGAAATTTTGTTGAAAATTAGGCCTAGAAAAGTTTTGGAAAGGTGCTGAAGAATTTTGTTGCTTCGTTCGGCACTCATTTATTGTGTGACCATTACGTTTACAAAATATACATATCTTCTTAGCATTTAGTGAATTAGGTGGTAATGGTTTGTTCGCTTTTTGAAATTTCTGAGATTCAAAGTATGACAATTGAAGTTCTCGTTTAATCCTGGATATTGCTTGAAGCATATCCATAGGATTACTTGCTCTTATTATAGATCCTAATTTTGGATCCAGCCCTGTCAATAAAGTGTTAAGAGTCATTGTCTCGATTAAATTTGATTGTGCGGTTTTTTGATCAGAGGTTAAATGCTGTTTCTGAATCGCTGCATGCATTTTCGCATTATGCGTTTGCAAGCGGGATACAAAATTTAAAGCTGATTCGTTTGATTGTTGACTAATTCTTTGCAAGTCCTGAATTAGAGACGTAAGGTCCCTAGAGTCTCCAAAGTGAGTCTCTAATAGATATTTAATTTCTTCCCAAGTTGACGGGTTCCTAGAATTTACTAGTTCAGCGGCTTTTCCACGTAATTTATTTTTAACATGGAGAGTTAAAAGTATTTTTTGATTATCGACCGCCATGTCGAAAGCGCATTTAATAGCATTTAAGAATGTTTGCAGGAAAATTTGATTTCCGTCATACTCCGGAACAATTGAGAAAATTTCTGATAGTTTGTAAGGTTCTAAGATAGCTTCGTTTGCCATTTTTATATGTTAATTAATTATTATGTTTAAATTAGATATTGTAAAGTTATTTAATTAAATACAATTAAATAAAAATAAATTTACAGATGGGAAGGATAATAGTTTTTGGTCTATATCCTGTATAATATTTCTTAAAATTATAAATAAATGTTTCAAAGGTAACGTGTCAATTCTTTGACTTACCAAATTTTTTCCATTCGTCTTCCGGCCAGAGTCCACAACCAGTGAGGCAATTCCGTGTTCTGGAAGCGGGGTGTCTTCGGGAAGGATGGCTTGCAGAGGAGAATCACAAACAGTGAGGGCAGGTCAGAGAAATACAGTTTTGAAAATTGCTAGATTTAAAATTTAAAAAAATTCTCCTGAAGCCAAATTTGCCTTGATTGGGCTGAGACTTTGGAAAACCTCATATATTAGAACCTATTTTCATATAAAAAATCATGAGACAAATCACTAATCTAAGTACGCAAAGTTTCCTCGAAAAGTAATGGATGTGCCCATATATATATATATATATATATATATATATATATATATATATATATATATATATATATATATATATATATATATATATATATATAGTTTCGTTTGTTGAGCCCTTTGGTCACACAAAATAAACTATGCCGAAGAATTTCACTAATACTTTATTTGAGTAATACAAATCGACGATGATTGTACAATAACTGTATAATACTTAATTTAAATGAATCATTTCTGGCTTTATATAAACTAGGTTTATCACTTTGCTTTTTCAGCATTATGATTAGTTCATTCGTGTAATTTTGTATTACATGTCTTAGACTATGATTCAATAAAATAAAAAGGAAGTGAGTCATTGTTCACTCATATAATTCCTCCCGCCTTAGATGGAGGCACATGGGCCGGAATGGGGTCCTTGTGGGTTGAAATTTTTACTTTAAGTTGATTGGTCCTATGTCGCTTATAAAGTCTTCGAAGTCTGTAGCAAGTTTTGTGTTTGATGCACTGGTACAGCTTCACAAATGGCATGGAGATGTCGTTTGATGATATCTATGATGCAGTGGCTACTGGTGTCCAGGATGTCGCTTGATAGGTAAGTATGATTCAGATGAGGCAGTTCTTTGTCAATCCATGAGTGTCCTAGTCCATCTTCACCGAGTATAAGGTAAGGATGTGGAGATAAAATTGTAAGGTTTTTGTAAGGTAGTGGGACTATTCTGAACAAAGAGTAAGATTTTTCTCTTAAAATCGGAACTAAAATTTTAATATGTAACTTTGAATTTTCAATAAATGTCTGAATCTTAAAAAGGTTCAAATAATAGTAGATATGAAAGATAGGAATCTGTTTATCTTAGGTATATAGTAATTTAAGTTTTTTAATAATTTCTGTAATATCATTTGTTGTTATTATATTCGAATATACTAAATTTAAATGAGCAAATAAGAGAGCATTTTCAATATTGGAGAGGTAAATTTGAATAAAATTCATATTATTAATTATATCCTGGATATGGTCCTGTAGGATTACAGAATTAAGTTTCGTGATAGTACGATTATTGTTTGCATCTATAATTTTGATTGTGTCTTCCAGATTGTTTATAAGATTATTAAGAATGGTAGTTTTTGTTTCAATTTGCGAAACAATTGAGTGTTGGTTTTCATACAGAATTTTAATGTTAGCGTTAGTTTTCTGCCTATCGTCATCATCCATTAGTCCAAAAAGTGAATTATAAATCGAGCCAATAGGAGTAATTAAACCTCATTTACTTCTTTTATTATCTGTATAAATAGTTTGAAATTTATCGTATGTTTTATTTAAAATAAATTTAGCTTGCAACCATTTAATGTATGCATCTTGATTTGTAGCTTCTTCTTTGATTATTATTAAGTTAGCGTAGAGCTTTGCTAATTGTTGTTCTATTTTTTGTAAATTAATTATATGTACGAAAGAATGGTAATGTGTTATAATTTTAGATGGTCCTAGGAGGATCGGGAGTAGGGGGTTTCGGATTTGGCTTATTTCCAGCGAGTCGCACTTGCAAAACAGAAAGAGGAGTATCGGAATCATCGGCGTCTTCATTCTGGAACAATTGGGATGGTTTTAGTTTTCTTTTCTTTTTTATTTTACTTTAATGGAATTTTTCACTGGATGTATGAACAGTGGGACCTTTATCTTCATGAACAGTGACATGTTTGAAAATGGGTTTGATCTTAGGGTCACGAGGGGTTCTTACATTTAGATATGCCTGTGAAGATGTCGGTTGAGGATCGTCTAAATTCTTATTTCTATTAGAAAGGACTTGTTGCTTTCGGTGTTCAATTCTATCTTGCACCGTTTGATAAAGTTGTTTTGCAATATTTTTGGTCGAGTCTATATAGTCTTGGGTTGTTCTAGCTTCAGATAATTTGGCGGAATTATTTTTATCAAGTTGAGAGAATATAATATTGAAAGGAGCTAATTGGGTGACAGAATGAACTGAGTTGTTGTAGCATGAGACAGCTAGAGTCATTAGATAATTCAAAGGTTTATTTGGATGATCAACTTTTAATGCTCGAAGGGAGTCGAGAAGAGTAGAATGAAATCTTTCGACTGGACTGTTGCTGTTTGAATTTCGAATAGAAGTAATATGGAGTTCTATACCATATAATTTGCAATATTCTTTAAGAAGAAGATTATCAAATTCTTTAGCAGCATCGGCAATGATTTGAGAGGGAGTGCCTAAATAGGAAGTGAACTGTATTAGGGCTTGAACTGTCAATTGCGTTTTTTGATGGAATATTAAGTGCTTGGCCATATTTCGAAAATGGGTCAAAGATAGTGAGATAAAGCTTTGACTGAATGTGGAATAGATCGATATGTAGGACATCTAAGGGTTTACTTGGCGTAGGAGTATGTTGTAGTTTTATATGTTGGGGATTACGGTCATATTTTGTTCGTTGAAAAGTGTTGCAAAGGTTTATATAGCGGTTTATGTCGTTAGACATATTCGGCCAATAAAATTTTTGAGAAACACCTTTAATTGTTTCATTAATTCCGCGATGGCTAGTTTTTGTTTCGTGCCAAAATTTAATTTCGTTTAATTTTTAACGATCTGTAAAAATATCAACGAGATATGAATTTGATATTATCCCGTAACCGATGACAAATCAGTTTTGTCTCATAAACACCGACGTGGAGTCTCAGAGACTCCTCTAGTATAACTAGACAGCCAAACTTGATCTTTTTTTATATGTATAAATAACAGCTGTAAATTATCTTTTTTACATATTTACAAAAAAAACATGCTTTACCATATTTCACACAGAAATGCTGAAAATCGTCCTTATGCACCATCAGAATAGAAAAGTGTGTCACTTTTTAAAAGTAAATGCAGTTATGTATATATGTATATATTTATTAAGAAAATGTAAAAGAATACTGAAAATTCACATTGATCTATGGATACAGTAACAAATAAGTAACTCATTTCTAGAAAAAACAAAACCAGTATTTCAAATACAGAAAAAACTGCAGCATGTAAAATTGAAAAAAAAAGTAAAATGAACCATCATTCTTTTTCTGCTGTACATTCTTTACAAATTTTGTGACTACAAGTCAAACATAGGCTTTTGACATTCAACACATAAATAAGAAGTCTTCCTATGTAATCTTGATGGGCACAAATAACAATGTTTGCGAACTTCTAGCTTTTCCTGTTTCGTAGAAGAAGCTGTCTCGATACGAAGTATTTGTTTTATAGAATCCCTGACTTCCACAGGAATTCTGGGGTTTTCATATCTTCCCCTCATATGAGGTTGTGTCAGGCTTTTGGCAAGTTCTTTCATAAAATCTTTTCTTTGTACTGTCGTTCTATGGTCTCTGTAGTGATTTGACATGACATACGCATTTACAGTAGGAACTCATGTCTAAGATTTTATAAAATATTGCCATGGGCATCGTGTTCCTCTTGATGAACTATATATCATACATTTTTCATCAAGGGAATCGACACCCCCTCTTGTCGAGTTGTAAAAGCTTATTATTTCAGGCTTATTATTTTTTGAATCCGTGCCACTTGTGTAATGCATTGTTGATATTAGTATTACAGCTTTATTTCTTTTAGGAACACATGAAAGAAGCGTAATCTTTTTTCCAAAACCATATACGGACGTCCCTATTTCTCTGCCTCTCTGTGGGAGGAATTCAGGAGGAATGTGCCTTTTTGTCTTCCTCATGTTTCCAACGTATGTTAAGCCCTTTGACTGCAGTAATTCCACTTATTCTACAGAGGTGAACCAATTGTCTGCAGTAATATTTCTATTGGTCCCAAAGAGAGGTTTCACTAGACGAATCACATATTTTCTCGGTTTGGCTAGTTTTCTTTCATCTGTAGAAAGCCCTTGTCCATCCGAACCCTTCCCTGTATATACATATGCATTATAAACATAGTTATTTCTGGCATCGATAAGCACCATGATTTTCATACCGTATTTTCGAGGCTTACTCGGTATGTACATTCGGAAGCTGCACCTTCCACGAAAACCTAACAGCATTTCATCTATATATACGTATTCACCAACAGTAAATACATTCTGACAGTTTTGAATGAATGAATCGAAAATTTCTTGCACAGGTGCCAATTTATTTACTTCCCTTCGTTGGGTTCTCGTGAGAGGATCGTCAAAACGCAGGCAACTTAGCAGAACAGCAAATCTTTTTCCGCTCATTACCGCTCTGAAAATGTCTCGACCTGTGCCATCTGTGGCAAACAAACACTCAATATCCTCATCATTTGACTTGAATACTGCAGAATAAATCAGCAAGCCTAACAATGCTTTTGTCTCCATTTGGTCAGTATTCTTCAGATCGGATCGTTTTTCATTTTTGTACGTTTTGTACACTCGCTAGTTTTACATTCGTCCACTTGACTATAATGTCTACCATTTCATCTGTAAATCTGCCGAATGCCCTAAAGTACGAGATTTCCCCCGTAACCCCGGTAATTTTATATTTATTTTGTTTTGCTGTTGAACTCGAACATTTCTAGTGGGTTCAACTGCTTACCACTTACAGCGGTTTTTGCCATAGAAATTTTTTTTAGGTCTCGTGACTTGTGGTTCTTCTTCATCGGTTGATAGTTCAGGCGTATCGTTTTGTTCATTTTCAGGTGGGTTATTTGATTCATTTGAACTTTCTTCGATTTCAGATTGATCCGAATCACTGTTATGATCGCTCTCTATTTCAAAATCAGGGTCAACATGTTCCACATCGCTGTCGCCAGAATCGATACTGTTGTACCACCTAAGAGTATCTTTATAGTCAGCATCCAAGGGGCAAACAGTGCGTAACGTACTGGATCGATTTTCCATCTAAAACAAACAAAATTATTAGTTAAAGTCGGGGTGCACATAACGCGAATACTTACGTTGCTGGTGACGTGGAGACTCACAGACTCCGGCAGGTTGTTTACACAGTGACTGCTGATCAAACACTAATGCTATTATAATATCTACTACTACTACGACTACTTCCTACTCTTCTAGGAAGGTACTGGAGCATGCGTGACGGCGGGAGAACCGGTTTAAAAATTACACCAACTACTAATTCTAAAGGAGTCTCCCAGACTCCACATCACCGGTTATGGGTTATTACTTTAGTTTGAGGACTAAAATGATTTCTTAATACTCTGAGTGTCTTTTCTTTTATAGGGCCGCTATTAAAATAAAGGCAATGATTTTGAGTGGTATTAATAAAATTTTTAATATGAAGAAGGATTTCGTCGTCGGATATACTTGTATGGAAGGTCAAAAGGTGTCGACTCTTTCCGAAGGGTTTTTCGAAAGAGGGTAAGAATCATGCAGCGAGGGTATTCGATTCGGAAATTATAATTTTTCGGTCGAAGGCGTTGACGGGTTTTTCGGTGATTGGTGGTACACAAAGGGGATTCTCAGCTGCTGTATGACATGTATTTTCAGTGACATTTCTAAATAAGCTTCTTGTTATTTCTTCAAGCTGTTCGGGATCTGGACTAGGAATATTTTCCATGTTGTCTAAAAAGTCTGAGATATCGTCTTGATTTTCTTCGGGATTATTGGTCATGAATAAATTGTCTTCAAGAGCATGGGTTTCTTTTCTTGGATTTTTATTCTGGATAAAGCGTCTGCATTCAAATTGGTTTTTCCTTTCTTGTATCGAATTTCATATTCATATTCTTCCAACTTTAAGCGCCAACGTACTAGACGTGATTGCGGGTCTTTTAAAGAGAAGAGCCACTGTAGGGGTTTGTGGTCCATATATATGACAAATTTTCTTCCAAACAGATAGTCTGAAATATTTAACGGCATAGACGATACATTCTTCTCGATAGTGCTATAATTTATTTCTGCAAGGTTCAGTGTTCGAGATGCGTATGCGATAGGTTTATTATCTTGGGATAAAACGGCACCGATTGCGAAGTTGCTCGCGTCTGTGATTAATTCGAAGTGTTTGGAGAAGTCGGGGTAGATGAGTAAAGGTTCATTCGTAAGAATATTCTTGCATTTTTCGAAAGCATTGATAAATTCAGGGGTATGGATAATTTTTTCATTTTTCTTAAGACTTTTTGTGAGAGGCTTTGTAATTTTGGAGAAGTTGTCGATAAATTTTCGATAGAAACCTACTAAACCTAAAAATTGTTTGATTTCCTTGGCTGTTTTAGGAATCGGAAAACGAGTGATGGCTTTGATCTTATCAGGGTTGGGTTTAATACCTTCTGTGGTAATATGGCCTAAGAAAGCTGTTTCTTTCTTTAGAAATTCAGATTTATCAAGAGAAATTTCAAGAGAGTTTTTTCGGAAAGCTTCAAAAACGAGTTTTAAATTTTGAATGTGTTCTTGGAGAGATGTAGAAAACACGATAACATCATCCATGTATACTAGACAGATTTTATGCTGAAGGTCTCTAAGCACATTGTCCATGTCACGTTGGAAAGTCGCGGGTGCATTCTTGAGTCCGAATGGCATTCGAAGGTATTCGTAATGTCCATTCTCAACTGTAAATGCTGTTTTTTCTATGGAATTTGGATCCATCTCGATTTGATGGAATCCTTGTGCCAAATCGAGGGTAGTAAAATAATTACATCTACCAAGTTTATCAAGGATATCGATAATATTAGGAAGGGGATAGCGGTCTTCGATTGTTTTTTTATTAATGTTTCGATAATCTATCTCTAGACGCCATTTTAATTTTCTACTGACATCCATCTTTTTTGGTACTATCCAGATGGGACTACTCCAGGGGCTGCAAGAAGGTCAAATAATTCCTTCATTTAGCATTTTGTTGATTTGGGTTTGAATTTCCTGTTTATGAACATATGGAAATCGATACGATCGATTGTGGACAGGGGTATCATCAGAAAAACGAATTTTATGTTTGACATCATTTGTGAAAGAAAGGGGTTCATCAGGGAGTAAGAAAATGTCTTTATATTCGTTGCAAAGGAAAATTATTTTTTGTTGTTCTTCGGAATTTAAATGATCAGTACGAATTAATTTGGAGATGCTTTTATTTTTGGTACAAGATTCTTTGGACTCTGGAGAAGGTGTAATGATAGATTTAGTTTCATAATATTCAAGAGGATAAGCAGTAGTAGGGTATTCCATGTATATAGTTTCAGTTTCATCTGAAAGATTGTGAATCTCGACTAGATCTTGATTATGCTTAGGGGTCGTAACAGTAGAAGGAATTTTTAATTTTCCGAAATTTTATTCAGGGATATAGATTTCACCAGTTTCGATATTGATTGGGACAGTTGTACAAATGGCTACATGGGCATTTATAGTGATACGACTTGTAGTATCGTGAGGATTTCGAAAATGAAGAGGAATCTGAAAATTATTTCCATAACATATCTTATTTGAAAAATCGAATAGAATGTGGAATTTAGTGATGACATCTAAACCTATTAAACCATCAAAATAATTATGAAAATCGAAAAGAATTATTTTGATTTTTTCTTGAGAGTTGAATTCTCGGAATGCTGGAATTTCTTCACAAAATTGAGTTTATTTTTGACCTAAACATGTTTTAATCGTAGAATTTTCTTTAAAAATTGTTTCAAGAAAGTATTTTTCGATAATATCAGGGCGTATTAAAGTTTTGAAAGAACCGGAGTCGAATAATTTCATTGGGGGGTCATGAATTTGGATGTAAGCAAGGGAGGCAGCTAAAATAGTGTTATGATCTACGTCTGATCCGGTGTACTGGTTATATTCTGAAAATTTGAATCTTGGTAACACCTGAAGACCAAATTCAGGTGTTTCTTGAAAGTTCCATTCTTCGTAACAGTCTTCATAATTGATGTCTTCATTGGTGTTAGTTTCGTTGGTTTCTTCATTATATAGTGATGCGTCTTCTTTTGTTTCGTCTTCGTGGTGGTATAATTCTTCAGAAATGTGTTTCAATGGAGTTTCGTTATTTCGGGAGGTCACTTGGTTTGTAACGCGTGACTGTGTTACTGTGTTATTATAGCGTTGTTGTGGGCGGTTAATTGTGGATACACCTGACATAGGTGTGGGTCTGTACGATGCTTGTGAAGGTCTGTTAGTGGTTTAGGGCTTACCAAAAACTTGAGAATTAGTAGGGAAGTGTTGATTGATTGGTCTGAGTTGCACATGTATTGGCTCTGAGGGGAATTGCCTTGGTTTAAATTGATTATTATTTGTATTGAAATTTTGATTGAAATTCGTGTTGGCGACAATTTCGACTCGACCGTCTCTGTCTGCTAGGAAATTCGATCGCCGGACTGGGGCCTCAATAGCGGCATTATGTTAAAACAAAATAATATAAACAATTTCGAATGTCGAGATTTAAACTGTAATATTGATTCATTCTTTTGTTAGCTACGTGTGGATAGAGGCGTAGTTTTTCTTTGTATTAAATACAGTTTGTAATAAACTTCCTTTTACATTGATTCGTTCTAACAAAGACAGCGGTGGGATATACTCCAAGTGTCGCCCTTTGGTGTGCGTGTGACTGCGGTTAATAGATAGGACAGTGCCCGTAACTATTAAATAAGTGCTAAAGTGACAATAATTGTTATCGAATTATAAGTACCTATACTAGTGATGGACCGATCTCGGAAACGCCAACGGAGCGAGCGACGGGGAAAATCAAAGACGTCCAGATGAAGCAGTTCATCCTCGTCTGGTAGGACGCCGCCCCCAAAGGACACGGAGACCCGGAAGAAAATAAGATCGTTAAAAAAGGAAATTGAGGCCCTCAAGGAAACTGTAAGTACTCGCTCTAATATTAATATCCAAATTGAAGAGAGCGTTATCCCACAATTTGAACCTGGCGGCGATAACGCTCAGAATGCTGTTGAGTGGGTAAAGAAGCTAGAAGATCTACGAAAATTCTATAAGTGGGGCGATGAACTTACCTTAAAGCTAGCAACAAAACGTTTGACGGGTAATGCGCGAAAATGGTATGATTCATTGCCAAATACCTGCTTAAAGTGACGTGAATTTACAAGTCAGTTAGTAAAAAAATTGCCGACACAGTTGAAGTTCGGAAAACTTCTCGTTGAAGCAGCATGCTATCGTCCTTCTGCTGGTCAAGACTTAGGCACCTACTGTTATGAAAAAGTTGCGAAACTTAACTCATTAAACCTAGTTATTCCTGAAGATTACGTTGTAGATAGTTACTTAAGTAATGTGACGGCTCCTAGAACGCAAAGTGACTTTAATCCTAAGCCGGGTCCTAGTGCAAGAAATATAGACAATAGACATTTTAAAACGCACGACAAAAACTTTAGCAGGAGTGATAAAACGGGCTATAAACTATCACAAAAGATTGCTTGTTTTAATTGTGGAGGAAACCACCGGGCACGGGACTGTCCTCAACCGCGAGTCCACTGCAAACAATGTTGGCGTCTTGGCCATACCCAATCTCAGTGTAATGTAAACAAAAACAGTCGTGCCGTAAACGAAGTTGTGCTAGCTGACATTGTTGAAAATATGTTTATTAAAACCGCTCTTATTAATAATCACAAAATAAAATGCCTAATTGACAGTGGTAGCGACTGCACAATTATGAAGTTATCAGTAGCGGCGAAAATAAAATTAACGTTACGGGAAGAAGGGCATGTCTCCTTAAAATGCTTTTTGGGGAATACAGTTACAACTAATTTAAAATGCCATACAACCGTTATAATTGAAGAAGCCACGGTTGATGTTACAATATTAATTTTAGATGACCAATTTGTACGACACGATTTAATAGTAGGAAGAAATTTCCTATCCAATGAAAATGTCATACTTATGAAATCTAAAAATAGGGTCTCAGTACGAATGCTTCCTCCTTTAAATATACCTCTACCCGATACGTAACAAAAGTTTTAATGAATTTTATGTGGTTATTCGGAGCACCAACGAGAATTATATCAGACCGTGCCACGGCCTTTACGTCAAAGACTTTTAGAATATTTTGTGAAACATATGGCATAAGACATACCTTGAATGCTGTTGCTACGCCTAGGACAAACGGTCAATGTGAAAGGTACAACCGCACCATAGTAAGTTCCTTAGCAGCAACGGCTGCTGGGTACCCCGAAGATCAATGGGATAACCATGTAAAACAAGTTCAAAGTGCTTTAAACTGCACATACAATAAAGCCATTGGAGTGACTCCACTGGAAGCCTTAGCTGGGTATAAGCCACGTCACGTGGTAGAATCTAAAGTACAAAGCAAAGTACAAGACAACCTGGGTCGGGTCGATCTAAATGAATTAAGACATTATCTAAAACAGAGGTTAGATGACGATCAAATATTACAAATGTCAAGGTTTGATAAAGCTCGAAAAGTTGCTCAAAAATACGCCGTGCAGGACCTAGTTATGGTTTCGAACGCGCCATCTGCTACTGGGGCTAGCAAGAAATTCAAAGGACCCTTTAGAGTCAGAAAAGTATTACCTAATGATAGGTATGAAGTTGAAGATCTTCGTGAAGGTCATAAACGTATGACAACCGTAATGGCAGTGGACCATATGAAACCATGGATAATCTTGAAAGGTGAGAGTACACCTTTGCGACTGGTATACGACCAGACACCTTTGCGACTGGTATACGACCAGACCCCTTTGCGACTGGTATACGACCAAACACCTTTGCGAGTGGTATACGACCAGACTCCTTTGCGACTGGTATACGACCAGACACCTTTGCGACTGATATACGAACAGACCCCTTTGCGACTGATATACGACCAGACCCCTTTGCGACTGGTATATGACCAGACCCCTTTGCGACTGGTATACGACCAGACACCTTTGCGACTGGTATACGACCAGACACCTTTGCGACTGGTATACGACCAGACCCCTTTGCGTCTGGTATACGACCAGACACCTTTGCGACTGATATACGACCAGACATTTTTGCGACTAGTATATGACCAGACCTTTTTACGGCTGGCATACGGCTAGGCAGTATCATGATTAGATGAAATTGATTGGTATAAGATCACTTACTCGAGTACCAATGCTTCAAAAAAAAAAAACTAAGAATATTCACTAAAATAGTTTATTTTCCAGATTAAAGGTAACTTCTGGGGACAGAAGCATAGACAGGATGGCCGAATGTTGGTGACAATTTCGACTCGACCGTCTCTGTCTGCTAGGAAATTCGATCGCCGGACTGGGGCCTCAATAGCGGCATTATGTTAAAACAAAATAATATAAACAATCTCGAATTTCGAGATTTAAACTGTAACATTGATTCATTCTTTTGTTAGCTACGTGTGGATAGAGGCGTAGTTTTTCTTTGTATTAACTACAGTTTGTAATAAACTTCTTTTTACATTGATTCGTACTAATATTCGGTTGAAAATTTTGAAAAATTTTTGACTAGCTAGAGGTTTTTGAAAAGGGCGTTGTTGAATTCCTAAAGACAATCTCTTATTCTCCTTCGTATTTTACTTGCTCGTCAATAAAAGCGATAGCATTTTCTAGAGTTGAAATTGTAGGGTTATTTCGTAAAATAGTTTCGTAATTTCAGGGTAAATTCATTTTGTATTTATTAAATATTTGTTTTTCATAAAGGCAAATATGGCCAGTTTTTTCTTCAGCGGACATGTTTGAAAGCTGAATTTTTGTTATTAATTTAGATTTTAATTCAATTAATCTATTGCCAAAATTTAAAAGAGTTTCTTTTGGATTATACCGTATATACTGCATTTCTTGTTCTAATGTTAAAATATTACGATTATCACTAAAGTTTTGAATGAATAGCGCTTTGATTTGAATCCAGGTCGTGATATCAGGACGGCTCGAAAGTAGAATATGCGCTTTACAAACCGCGCTCGGCAAAATCTTTATATGAAATGGGTCAGTAGTCGGATTTGCTTCTTAAAGGTTAACAACTGCGTCGAAGAAATTTTGTAATATTAATTCGTCGCCATCAAAATAGGGGACGAATTCAGAAAGATTTTTAACTTTTTGTAAATCTAATTGAGCCATTTTGGTATCTTGTTCTAATTCTCGATATCTACTTAAATTTCGAGGTGGAGTGACTGGATAAGGTCTGCTCATTAAAAATGAACGCAAAAACTCTGTTTGTACCTACACTCAATAACAAAACAAAACAAAAAAATCTAAACTACACTCTTAAATCTAAAAATTATATCTTGAAAAAATTAAATAGTTTAAAAATTATTTTACTTGAGAAATTGATTTTTCTTAACTTAATGAATTAACTATCTTAAAGAAAAATGAAATTTATTTCGCTTGAGAAAATTGAGTTGTTTAACCTAATGAATTAAGCCTTATCAATGTCGGATAAAACAAAATTCCTACCTAGCCACAATTTTAAATTGTACCTGATTCTTAGGACAATATTTTCAAAAATTTTAACTAGGATTGCCCCTTAACTATCACACTTTGTTCAGAGATAGGGAAGGTGCGAAAGTATTAGGAAACTCGGACTTACTTGTTTGTTTTATGCGGTCCTTGGAGCTTGGGTGATGAGGAACGTTATCTTCTGAAGGATCTTGAATTCACCAGCTTCACACAATTCGTCAGTGACTCTGTGAAGATAATCCTACCGGCTGCGCCAGTTTCATTTGTTGAGTCCTTTGGTCACACAAAATAAACTATGCCGAAGAATTTCACTAATACTTCATTTGAGTAAAATACAGATCGACGATGATTGTACAATAACTGTATAATACTTAATTTAAATGAATCATTTCTGGCTTTATATAAACTAGGTTTATCACTTTGCTTTTTCAGCATTATGATTAATTCATTCCTGTAATTTTGTATTACGTGTCTTAGACTATTATTCAATAAAATAACAAGGAAGTGAGTCATTGTTCACTCATATAATTATATATATATATATATATATATATATATATATATATATATATATATATATATATTGACGAAGTTCTAGTGCAAACTGGAACGGGTGGGTCGGCTTGCGCGTTTTAATGATTTAAGGAGCCGTACCATAGGTTTAACCATAGTGGGGGGGTCCTTATTGAAAAACCAGACTAAGACAAGTCCCTGAAGGAGGGCAGCAGCTCTTTCAGTAGTCATAGTGGCAGAAACCGTGGGGGTTGGTATGGTGCTATGACACACACGACTGCGATGTGGAAGGCAAGAGGAAACCACCACATTATAATCCTCAGAACAGCTAGCAGAAAGCTTATCCTAAATTAATGATGGCGTCTCCTGGGACAAAAAACTCCGGAGGTAAAATAGTCCTCCGTTCGGATCTCCGGGTGAGGACTGTTCCGGGAGACGTGATCGAGTGCAATCATAATAAGAAGTGTAGCATTTCACGAGTCGGAGCGTGGAATGTCAGAAGCATGAGACAGGCAGGGAAGCTAAAAAATCTGAAGATAGAAATGGATAGGTTAGGATTAGATATAGTAGGTATAAGTGAGATGCGCTGGCCGGAAGTAGGAGATTTTTGGAGCGGTGACTATAGGGTAATACACACAGGATCGGTAAATGGAAACGCGGGAGTAGGGATCGTTATGCGGAAGAACGCAGGACAGTGTGTAGATAGCTACCTACAATACAGCGAGAGAGTAATGATGGTTAGGTTAGA
This sequence comes from Rosalia funebris, assembly GCA_037954035.1. Taxonomy (NCBI): domain Eukaryota; kingdom Metazoa; phylum Arthropoda; class Insecta; order Coleoptera; family Cerambycidae; genus Rosalia; species Rosalia funebris. The sequence continues at coordinate 21,957,908 of JAZFAV010000006.1, forward strand.
TTCGAAGCCAGTGGAAACAGTAATAGTGCAAGTATACATGCCTACTTCTAACCACAGCGAGGAAGAGTTAGAAGCCGTTTATTCGGACATAGAGCAGGTAATAGGATTTGTGAAGGGTCATGAAAATTTAATAATAGTAGGAGATTTTAACGCAGTCGTAGATGAGGGGAAAGAAGGAGAATTTGTAGGGCCTTATGGATTAGGAAACAGAAACGAGAGAGGTAGCAGACTGATAGAATTCTGTGAGAAGCACAAGATGGTAGTCGCGAACACATTGTTCAAGAATCACGTTAGGAGGCGGTACACATGGAAAATGCCAGGAGGGATAGACAGGTATCAGATAGACTACATTCTGGTTAGGAAGAGATTTAGAAATCAAGTAAAAGACTGTAAGAGTTATCCAGGAGCAGATGTAGACAGCGATCACAACTTGGTAGTCATGAAAGCTAGATTAAAGTTCAAAAATCTGAAAACCCGGAAGGATAAGAAACGTATAAATGTAGACATATTGAGGGATCAGAATATGAAAGATAAGTTCCAGGAGAAAACAGATCAATTAATAAATAAAACGAGTAAGGACGAAATCAAGAACGCAGAAACTGAGTGGGAGGGTATCAAGAATAGTCTAGCTTCCGCGGCTACGGACGTTTTAGGACACGATAAAAGGGAAGCTAGGAAGCCCTGGATAACGGACGAAATCTTAAACTTAATGCAAAAGAGACGAGGCTACAAAAACAGACGAGACGAAGAAGGACTGAAAACGTATAAGGCAATAAAGTGGGAAATCATTAGAAAATGTAGAAAAGCGAAAGAACAATGGATAGAGGAGAAATGCAAAGAAGTAGAAGATAAGTTGCAAGCAGGTAAGACCGATGAGGCTTACAAAATAATTAAGAGGAACTTCAGGGATGTAGGAACAATAAGTAGAAATGTTAGGAGTCAATCGGGGGACATACTGATAGGAAGAGAGGAGAAAGCGGATAGATGGAAGCAGTACTTAGGAAATTTATACGAGGGTCAGGAATTAGGAGAGATATTAGAGGAAGAATCTAGCATCGATAGGGAAGATGTAGGAAAACCTATATTGAGAGAGGAATTTGAAATAGCACTAAGGGGGCTAAAGAATAATAGAGCGCCGGGTGTAGATAAAATACAGGCGGAAATTTTGAAATGTGCGGGACAGAAAGTAGCAAATAGGATGTTTGAACTGGTAAAATACATATACGAAACGGGCGAGATGCCGGAGGATTATAAGAGGAACATTATCGTTACTATACCGAAAGAGAGAGGAGCCGACAAATGCGAGAACTTTAGAACGATTAGCCTAACTTCCCATGCGTCAAAAATCTTAACTAGAATAGTGCAGAAGAGGATGGAAAATAGAGCGGAGGAAATACTAGGAGAAGACCAATTCGGGTTTAGGCGAAATAGAGGAACTCGCGAAGCTATTCTGGCGCTAAGAGTAATGTTAGAGAAAACAATAGAAAAAGGAAAGAACGCTTATATAGGATTTGTAGATTTAGAAAAAGCTTTTGATAACGTAAGATGGGAAAAAATGTTCGAGATACTAAAGAGCGCGGGAATGAAGTATAGAGATAGGAGAGTAGTACACAATCTATACATAGAGCAAACTGCTGTTATAGAAGTAGAAGGGGAAGAAAGGGAAATAGGTATTAGGAAAGGAGTAAGACAAGGATGTACGCTATCACCACTAATTTTTAATCTGTACATCGAAGAGGCGATTAATGTGGTAAAAGATAGAGTAGATTTCGGGATTAAAGTACAGGGACAGAAACTAAAAATGCTGAGATTCGCGGATGATATAGCAGTATTAGCATCTAGTAAGGAGGAACTAGAATCAGCATTGAACGAAATGGAGGCAGTGTTGACAGAGGAATACGGAATGAGGGTGAATAAAAACAAAACTAAAGTGTTAGTGTGCAGAGGGCGCGAGAGCAGAGCAAAAACGAAAGTACAAATTAATAATGAAAGATTGGAGGAAGTTAAAGACTTCACTTATTTAGGAAGTAAAATAAATTGGGATGGAAGAAGCGATAAAGACATAAAACAAAGAATAGCGCAGGGTCGAGTAGCTTTTAACAAAAAGAAAGCACTTTTATGCTCGGGGGTAATAAACTTAGAAACAAGGAAGAGATTTTTGAAAACATATGTATGGAGCACGGCACTTTACGGCTGCGAAACCTGGACGGTAGGGGAAGCAAGTAGGAAGAAATTAGAAGCTTTTGAGATGTGGTGTTACCGAAGAATGATGAAAATACCATGGACTGATAGGGTTAGAAACGAAGAAGTATTGGAGAAAGTCGGCGAGAAAAGGAGTATGTGGAAAAACTTAAAGAAGAGAAGAGATAGAATGGTAGGCCACTTGCTGAGACATGGGGGAATAGTCCGCGATATTTTGGAGGCAGAAATAGGAGTGAAGAAAGGCAGAGGTAGGCCTAGATTAGACTACTGCTCGCAAATAGTAAGGGATGTAGGTTGTAGCACAATTAGCGAAATGCGTAGGTTAGCACAAGATAGGAGAAGCTGGAGGTTAGTGTCCAACCAGTCTTAGGACTGATGACCTAATGATGATGATATATATATATATATATATATATATATATATATATATATATATATATATATATATATATATTGTCACGAACGCCTCGAGCGGATCTCGAACACCGGGAATATTCGGGAGCGAAACCTCGAGAGCATGCGTTATTGACTTCCAGTGCGTTCTATACTAGAAGGTTCGCCAAAGTCCTTTATCTAGAAACGTCTGGAGAGACTTTCCACTGCCTATATAAGAATTGTGTCGTCTGGTCAGTAGTTAGTTGAATTTGGACCGCGATAGTGAGCGATACAGTGCGAAGAAAGTGATATACAGTGCGACAGTTGGCGTATAAAGTTAAAGTAGAAAGAAAGTTAGTTAGTTGGACTTATGAATAGTTGAGTTGTAAATAAGTGTTCGAGAAATAAAGAACTTTCTAGTGAATTCGTTACATTGGTGTCAGAAGTGGGATAGAACGTGGTAGAAAGTTCTGGAATACTTGGTTTAGTTGGAGGAGAAACCCCCAAGTTTGGCGCATCGCCGAAGCCGTCCCGGCGTGGAAAAGCTGAATAACAACGTTCCGATAAGGCCTGAGAATATTCTGGAAGGTTCGACAAGGGACGAGAAAACCCACAAGTGTGACATACCACTGAACTCGTACAGTCGTGAAGAAATCGAGGATCGACGTTTCGAAGAAGGTCAGAGAATATTCTCGAACTTTCCATAGCAGCCAAGAAAACCCACAGGTGTGACATATCACTGAACTCGTTTCGTCGTGAAGAGGTCGAATATCGACGTTTCAAGAAGATCAGAGAACATTCTCGAACTTTCCATAGCATCCAAGAAAACCCACGAGTGTGACATATCACTGAACTCGTCTCATCCCGAAGAGGTCGAAGATTGACATTTTGGGAAGGTCAGAGAACATTCTCGAACATTCCATAGCAGCCAATAAAACCCACGAGTGTGAGATATCACTGAACTCGTCTCATCCCGAAGAGGTCGAATATTGATATTTCGAGAAGGTCAGAGAACATTCTCTAACATTCCATAGAAGTTAAGAAAACCCACGAGTGTGGCATATCACTGAACTCGTCTCGTCCTAAAGAGATCGAGGATTGACGTTTCGAGAAGGTCAGAGAACATTCTCGAACTTTCCATAGCAGTCAAGAAAACCCACGAGTGTGACATATTACTGAACTCGTCTCATCCTGAAGACGTAGAAGATTGACGTTTCGAGAAGATCAAAGAACATTCTCGAATTTTCCATAGCAATCAAGAAAACCCTCAAGTGTGACCTATCACGGAACTCGTCTCGTCGCGAAGAAGTCGAAGATCGACGTTGCGAGAAAATCAGAGAACATTCTCGAACTTTCGATAGCAACCAAGAACGCCCCTAAGTGTGACGCATCACCGGAATTGTCTCGTCAAGAACAAAACGTCTACTGGGTTTTGCGAAATTTTTGAAGAAAAACGAATTGGATGCCGGTAGGAACTAGAAGCCAAACCGCGGCCATGGAGGAACAAATGAATGAGCTACTAGCAATGTTAGCTGCAATGAAAGCAAGACAAGATGAAATAAAACAAGAAATAAAAACAGGACAACATGAAATGAAACAAGAAATGAAAGCAGGACAAGATGAAATGAAAGCAGGACAAGATGAAATGAAAGCAAGACAAGATGAAATGAAACAAGAAATGAAATCAAACCAAGAAGAAATGAAAGACGAACTTAAAGCTGTACATAACGCCATGAGAATATTTCAAGAGGAGATAAAAGAACAAGTCGCGATGGACCTCCAAGTCTTACGGGAAGAAACAGAAAAGAAGCTAGAAGCAAGTATGAAACAGGTAGAAGTGGGTATAAAACAGGTAGAATCGGGGCTAGCTAAACAGGAAGCAGAAATAGATGAAATACGAAAAGACCAACAACAAGCCAATTAGTCCTTAGCATCAAAAGTGAAAGAGATCCAAAGGGAGGTTAACCGACTAAGAATACGCCCTACAAGTGCTGCACCTGGGGCCCAACAGCGAGCCAGAGTGACAGCACCAACTTTTGATGGTTCGATTCCTTGGTCGGTATATCGAAGACAATTCGAGGTTGCTGCTTGCGCAAACTATTGGGACGATCAGGAAAAGGCTATAGCTCTCATCGTCGCCTTAACAGGGGAGGCTCTCGATATACTCCGATCTATTCCGGAAAGTCAACAGAATTTTGCAGTAATAGTAGATCATATGGAGATGCGCTACGGTGACAAGGAGGGAGGGCACGTGCGGGTGCGCATGACCGAAGTCAACGGTGAGGAAGAGACCAAGCAGGATCAAATTGAGAGAGCCGAGATTGGGAGAACCGAGAGCCATGCAGACTAAGGTGCTGGAATTGCGGCCGCATGGGACATCTTCGACGTGATTGCCGAGCTCACGGGAATCAAGCGAGCAGCAGAGACAGGCAATCGGAAAACTAAAAGCCGCCGACTTTAAGGGCCGCAAGTTGGCTGCACTCTACCACCAAACCCCATCAACAATCGTCATCAGCAACAGCTGTGGATCAGTGCTCCTCGAAGGCGCCATCAACTTCCACAGTGCGAAGATGCTTGTGGATATTGGAGCATCAAGAACTTTTATTCGACCTTCTAAGGCGGTTGCATGGCGAATAAAATCCTTGAGAAAGAAGCTATTGTTGACAACAGCGACAGGCGAAACCACAGAAATCTAAGGAGAATGTGACGTAGAGTTGTAATTAAGGGATATATGCATTGTACATCGGGCCCTGATAGCGTCCATAACTGATCATGCCATCCTTGGACTGGATTTCATGGAAGAGCACAACATCAAGCTGGACCTAGGGTCAAGTACAATGCGCATCGGAAGCCAGGAGATAGTAATGACTAACTACAGAAGCGACGTCACCACAAGCAGAGTAGTTGTGGTCAAAGATGAACTGTTACCAGCTCATGCTGAAAGTGTGCTCCATGTGGAAGTAACTGGCGTTAATGGAGGACTAGTGGGAGACGGACTTGACAGAAAATTCCATTTTAACTGGACGGACTTGACAGAAAATTCCATTTTAACTGGACGGACACTTGTGAAGACGGGGAAGACAGTTCCAGTAAAAGTTGACAATTTGAAAGACTTTGAGCAGAAGATCACCCGAGGAACAGTGTTAGGAACGTTCGAGACGGTCACACTAGTTCGAAACTGCGAAGTGGAAGGGGAAAAAATGCTCATAGAAACAAGCAACTACCAACTGCGCTTCATGAATTACTAGAACGCTCTAGTACCCACCTACGTAAAGAACAAATTAGACAACTAGAGAAACTATTGGCGGAATTTAATCACGTCTTCGCATTCTCCGAAAATGACTTTGGTCGAACTAGCATGGCCTATCACCGGATTGACACAGGGTCGGCGCGACCTATCAAGCTGGCCCGTAGAAAAGTACCTTGGGCTAAGCAGGAAGAAGTCAACGACTTAATTAAGAACATGGAAGAGCAAAGCGTTATCGAACCCTCTCAGAGTCCATGGGCTTCTCCCATAGTCCTTGTACGGAAAAGAATGGGTCAACAAGGTTCTGCGTCGACTACAGGAAACTTAATGACGTCACTCAAAAAGATAGTTATCCCTTGCCACGGATTGATGATACACTATATAGCCTATCTGGAGCGAGGTGGTTTTCGACGCTGGATTTGAAGAGTGAGTATTGGCAAGTAGAGCTGCACCCGAATGATAAGGAAAAAACCGCTTTTACTACCAGAAATGGACTCTGGCATTTCAAAGTAATGCTGTTTGGTCTGTGTAATGCCCCCGCCACCTTCGAGCGACTGATGGACACTGTGTTGCGAGGACTAAATTGGAAGATCTGCTTGGTTTACCTCGACGACGTAGTCATCCTGGGAAGGAGTTTTGAAGAACATTTGATAAACGTGCGAGAAGTCTTCAAGAAGTTGGACGCTGCAAAGCTAAAGCTTAGCCCAAACAAATGTAATCTGTTCTGCTCGGAGGTCAAATACCTTGGACATGTCATTAGTGCAGAGGGCGTAGGCACTAACCCAGAGAAGATGACAGCGGTGCGCAAGTGGCCAGTTCCTAAAGACCAGCATCAATTACGGAGTTTCTTAGGTCTCTGTTCATACTACAGAAGGTTTATTCGAGGATTCACCGACATCGCGAGGCCCCTACATAAATTGACAGAAGATGGAATTATTTTCCAATGGGACGAAGCTTGCGAAGGATACTTTGAGACTTTGAAGGAAAAACTGACTACAGCTCCAATATTAGGCTATCCACAGTTTGGCAAACCATTTACCGTAGACACCGATGCCAGCAGCAAGAGAGTTGAAGGAGTCCTGTCGCAAGAACAGGATGGACAGGAGAAAGTAATTGGCTATTTCAGCAAAGCCTTGTCTAAACCCGAGAGAAACTACTGTGTAACTCGACGAGCCTACGGCTTCTAGCCGTAGTAAAGACTTTGAAACATTTCCACAAGTACCTGTACGGACGAAGATTTCTGTTAAGAACCGATCACGTTTCTCTTAAGTAACTACTCCAATTCAAGAATCCAGAATGACAAATTGCGAGATGGCTTCAGCGATTACAGATCTTTGATTTCACCATTGAGCACAGAGCTGGAAAGCATCACCACAATGATAACGCCATGTCTAGAAAGCCATGTGCAAATGATAACTGCCAGACACTGTTTAAATCTGAAGCAAAAAGGATTCCCTCCAGTGACTTGTTGCCTAACGACTGTACAGCAGGATGAAAATTGGGATGCCAACATACTAGCCGAAGATTAAAGGAACGACGAATATATTGGGCCTATAATGCATTAGAAAGAAACAGAAGATAATAGACCATTGTGGGCGGATATCAGCGACCTCGGCGCAATTACGAAATGTTACTGGGCTCAATGGGACTCACCCGGCATTATTGACGCCGGGGTTCTGAAAAGAGTTTAGGAAAGTCCGAATGGTGCAAGAAATCTATTACAGATCGTGCTACTCAAGAATAGAGTGGTCGAGGTTTTGGAAAATGCTCACGGTGGAACTGGAGGAGGGCACTTTGAGGTAACTAAAACCATAGGTGAAGTGAAGGAATGATTCTACTGGGTAGGAAGTGGGTCAGACGTAGAATATTGGTGCAGGAAATGCGACGTCTGCGCTAGCAGCAAGGGTCCAAACACTCAGTGCCGGGGACGCATGAAGCAATACAACGTCAGTGCTCCCTTTGTGCGAATTTCTATCGACGTCGCCGGGCCATTTCCACGCACTGAATCGGGAAATCGTTACATCTTGGTGGCTGTGGATTACTTCAGCAAATGGCCGGAAGTTTACGCCAAACCTAACCAGGAGGCAGCTACTGTAGCCGAGCAACTTGTCGACAATTGGATCAGCCGCTTTGGAGTTCCATTAGAACTACATTCCGACCAATGCAGAAACTTTGGATCGGGTATGTTCTAGAGAGTGTGGCGGTTGCGCGGAATTCGAAAGACCAGGAACAACACCATTACATCCCCAATCGGACGGAATGGTCGAGAGATTCAATGGTACACTGGAGACCAATTTGAGAATGATGGTTAGCGAGCACCAAACCGACTGGGACCAACACATACCGATGTTTCTGTTGGTCTATAGAACTGCTGTCCATGAAACTACTGGGCAAACACAATTAAGACTGCCGGTGGATTTAATGTTCGCAAGACCGACTGATCAAGCGATTACAACCGAAGACTACCTACAGTCCCTGAAAAAACATCTCCAGGAGGTTCATAAGGCCGTGCGAGAAAAGACCAGATTTGAGAGCGACCGAATGAAGACAAGGTATGACCGAAGGACGAATACCGAATGCTTTCAAGAAGGCGACCTAGCATGGTTATACAATCTGTCTCACAAAAAGGGCCGATTTCCGAAATTGCAGAAATCCTGGGAGGGTCCTTACAAGATTCTGACAAGAATAAATGACCTAGTTTACCGGATCCAGAAAGGACCACGCGCAAAAATGAAAGTTGTTCACATCAACCGCTTGTCACCATTCCGAGGGCGATCAACTGATCGGGACGATCAGTACTAGGAGGGGGGCAGTGTTACGAACGCCTCGAGCGATTCCGAACGCCGGGAATACTCTAAACCATCAAGAGCATATGGAGTTGACTTCCAGTGCGTTCTATACTAGAAGGTTCGCCAAAGTTCTTTATGTAGAAGCGTCTGGAGAGACGTCCTACCGTCTATATAAGAATTGTGTCGTTCAGCGAGGAGTTAGTTAAATCTGGACCGCGATAGTGAGTGATACGGTGCGAAGAAGATGACATTGTGTAATACAGTGCGAAAGTTAGTTTATAAAGTTAAGGTAGAAAGTAAGTTAGTTAGTTGGACCTGTAAATAGTTGATTTGTAAATAAGTGTTCGAAATAAAGAACTTTCGAGTAAATTCGTTACAATATATATATATATATATATATATATATATATATATATATATATATATATATATATATATATATATATATATATATATATATATATATATATATATATATCATTCGTATATCTTTTTGATACTTAAATTGATTTCCAGGTATTTTTTTGGTGATTTTTCTCTTCTGTAATGGGAATCTTAGGCTGTAAATTTTAAAATATGCTCGCGAATCCTATTTCGAATATCTTATTTTATTTTTAGATGTATGCTTTCCTCTTAAATCATCTAGAACTGTTCCACCGTTTGGTCGCCTTTTTAACAGGCTTGTTTCGACACACGTTTGAGATATGCTCACCTGTTATTAAGTTTTGTATTGTGGATATTTTAGTAGTTTTATCATTTTCTGGTTGAAAATTAGTAACTACTGCGTTTTTACTGTTTTTAAACACAAGTTCACATATACGTTTACCACGATTCATAGCTGATATTATTCGTTTTATCAGGCAAATTGTCGAAAATACATATAACACTTTTTACTTCTGTTAAACTAGGACCACGCTCTAGCACAAGAAATGTTATATGCCGTTAACATTGTTTACCTCGATCCGCATACTTGTGTACCGCTCGATACGCATTAACCGAGTGTACCGCTATAACATAAGTCAACTGCGAAAAATCACATCAGTTAGGTGGCGTCCATTTTTGTTGAGGCATACTTGTAGACGGGTGGTCTACACGTAGAAAATCATCCATACTCCATTCGAGCATGACACGAGGAATCCTTTTAATTTCGACCGTTATGGTTTCGGAAAGAGCTTCAGCTCTTTTCGAATCGACCATGCTTTCTAAATTGTCGCTGTGTGAGCATCACAGAACAACCAGTTTCAATGAAAGTGTTGTAAATAAACACACGTGCCACCAATGTGCCACAAACTACGGCTCCCTGGCGACCCCTGTATAGAGAGTGCTACAATTGCGGGATGTCATAGGCGACTCGTGTGAGTCCGCCGCGCCAGCACGGAATCGAACGACGACCGGTTATGCATCACGTGTGCATCACCGACCGAATGCGGCCATCCGATTAGTTAGTTACTTGTTTCGGTTTATGGAGATGAGTCATCGCAGCGGTCCGGTGTCATAATGTCGCCTACATCTCGCAAACGTTCCTTTGCTGATACAGTGCTAAAATTTATTTCTTAATTCCCAGATTTGAAATATAATGGTTCTACAGTATTATGTTTGGTATGCAATAAACGACTATTAGCTTGGGATGAACGGCAGTGTAAACGGCATATACAAAGTGCACTTCACATACAATACAGAAACAGTTCAATACCCTATGCAATATTAATTTTGTACGATTTACTGTTTATGTTAACCGCGTGTAATCTTTCATTTCATTTAATAGAAAAAAACATTTCAAGTATTCTGAAAAAAATATATTCCTCAATGGAAATTACCATCAAATACATCGTTACGTAGGTACTTACCTGAAGTAAAGGAGAAGCTGAAAAATGAAGTTAAAAATGTACATGATCAAAAACTATGGATGACTGTGGATAAAACTACTGACTCAAAAAAAATAGTATATTGAATATATTGTGCGTACAGTATTCCTAATAAAATATAACATACATATATGTTGGCGTGTAAACGTATTCAAGAATGCACTGCTCATAACATTACGGACGTAATAACATGCACTTTGGACAGATTTGACATTGGCATAGAGCAAATAGTTATGCTTGTGACTGATGGTGCAGCGACAATGTTACGTGTCGGTCGATTCTTAAAACTGATAAATCCGAATTTAATACATGTAACTTATCTTCTTCATGCATTTCATTTAGTGGTAGACGTTGTTCGGCAAAGTTATAAATGTGTTGATCAGTTAGTTGCGTCCACCAAAGGAGTTTTTCACAAATCTCCCAAGCGTATTAGGCAATTGCAAAAGCATCCACATATTCCCGAACCTCCACAACCTACTTTTACATGCTGGGGCAAGTGGCTAGAGGCGGTCTTTTACAACTGCAATCATTTTCAAGAGATAAAACGTGTTGTAATGACGTTTAACCCAAATGAATCGGAGGCAGTTAGGAAGAGCCAAGAACAATTTGAAAATCCGCAGATTTTGCACGACTTGCATATAATATTAGCAAATTACAAAATATTATATGAAGCCATACAGACTCTTGAAAAGAAGGAAGTTTTATTGAATGAAGCGCTATATGTAGTCATAATTGTAAAGAATAAACTACAGACATTAACTGATTCTACGCACTACTGAAAAGTTTAAAAATGTTTTAATAAAAATATCCTGATTTTAGTGTTCTGGAAGCTATTTACCAAAAGTGCAACAATAGTGAACCTTTAAGTGACATAGAACAACAATTATTATGTCATTAGATTATTGCGTCATTAGATGCGGAACGGTCTTTCTCTATATATAAAAACATTTTTTCTCCATGTCGAGGAATCAGTCCACTGTCAGAAGCCAGAATCAGAAGCGTATGTAATGTTACTAATGTATAGCTGATCGCATAACGAACTGCTGAGTTCTGCGAAGTTTGAAAATTAATACATTATTTATATTATATCAATAGAAGTACATTGTAAGCGGCTTCTGTAAAATCGCGCAACATGCGTCGGTAAACCCACCCGTGAACCGCAGCACGAGTTGCACATGAAATCCCGCAATTGTGGCACGCTCTAACTTTGTATATTTTTAGTTTTCATGTGTCATATCATTAACATGTGTCCATCTAATCAGTAATTTATGTACTATAAATATAGACTATATGTAAGATGCCTGTATTAATTCAATTTCATACAGATATTTGATTCATATCATAACCTAACAGATGGCACAGCAAAGAATAATCTTTTTATGAACATATTTCCACATTTGACATTTGCAGATGAAGTTCTGAGTGCGTTTTATGTTTATTTTGTAACAGTCTAATTTTATACGTAATTTGCTATTTACTAGATAAATTAATAAACAAACGTGTACGGGGACGTGCCAAATACGCAGGAATAAATTGACAATAATGGATTTTTGAATATATGTATATTTAAGTAAATTGAAGTTGTAAATGTTGAATATTTATTCTTGACTAAACCATAATCGCATAAATTCTTTCAATAAACTAATCAAGTAATGAATTTAAAATGCGAGATAGAGAGAACATAGTCTTTTATTTCTTTGTAGGTTTTAAAGGATATTGTTTAACATGTCTAGATGGAGAGATGATTCCGAACCATCTCCGTCAAAAAATCGAAGAAGAGGTTCAACAGACACAGAAAAAGAAAGCAAAGATGAATCTTGTCAAATGACGGTATAGTATCGCTCTTCATTATCAGGCATGTTGTGATAAACTATTTCATGGCTAAAGTATAATGTTTTCTTATGGAAACATACCAACAATATATTTGGTCCTGAGGTGGCTTATATCTTGTTCTAGAAGTTGTTTATTTTACATATTTTTCAAGTATTGAATCTCAAAATCTACATTCACTTTAGTTCAAAATTAATCATGTGCAGTTGTAAATACCTTAACTATCTTATTTGTAGATAGATAATTCAGATAATATCCTGAAGGTATTGAAGAAACTCTATGTAAATCAGGAAATGTGTGATGTCTTCCTCAAGGTTGGAAATAAAGAATATGCAGTTCATAGGTTAATTTTGTGTGCCTCTAGTGATGTTTTTCAGGTATATTAGTTATTAGCAAAAAGTTATTTATTTTTATATTGTATCCTTTTGTACAAAAACTGGATAACGGTATAAAAGAAGGTTATAGTTACTCATTTAATATTCGAAAGCCATACTTTTGCGTTAAAGGTCTCCACATTTTACTAATAAATTAATATTTAGAAAATAGGGATAGAGCTTCAAATAACTACATCAATACTATGATCCTCAAATGGTAAACTATCCTCAACCCAGAAATTTTGCCAAACCCCTCTTGTAATAGGGAAGCCATTTGTTACTTGCCTAACATAGTAGATAAGGAGCCTTGTGTTTTATATCATATCCAAGGGTGGGTGTGTCTTCTATATAAACTTTGCCTTATCAAGTTGATGTAACTTCTGTGAGACCATCAACATATTATAAATAAGTTAGTTTATCACCTGTTCAAGTGATGGTGGCTACAGCAATTGACGATTCATATAGATATGTACTAAGCCAGCTTAGATAACTATCAGCCAGAATTAGGAATACTTCTCTAATAAGCTAAAATATAGTTTAGTTTACTATAAACATATGATCACAGCATTATATTTAAATGTTAAATTAAGTTAGAAATAATCATTACTACTTATTAATACTGCAGCTTATATTTTGTTGTTCTTACTGGAATTGTGATAAAAATCAATAAGTGAAGGAAGTGGTATTAAAAATGGATATAAGTTTATGAAGTCACAAATTATATAAACTTTGCTACCTATTTTATACAATAAACAATTCAGTTTCACAAGTTTTACAGAATGTTCCCAATTGATTTTGAATTTTTAATGAACTATATACTTTCACATAAAATCTAATGCATCAGTTCTTGTTGATCATTTATTCCATCACCATAATCAACCACAATAATTGAAATTTTCAAAAGTGAATAAGAATAGTAAAATTTCAGAAGTTTAGCATTTCTTTCAAGATGCCTTAATTTGATGTTTACACAACTTCGATTTCTAAGTTTGAAATTAGGTACATATTGATTATACTAAAAACATTTTATTATATGTAGCAGTTATATCTATTATTCTAGGTTATGTTAATGAGACCTGAATGGAGTGAGTGGCACGAAAGCAAAGTTGAACTCCAAGAAATGCCAATATGTGAATCAGTATTTCACATATTTTTAGAATATTTTTATACAGGGAAAATTCTAATAACTCACACTAATGTTATGCCAATATTAGCTCTTGCTGATAAATACATTGTGAGGGTAAGTAATTTATTATATGTTAATGAATTAATGATAAAACTAAATATTTTTTTACCCAGATTAAAAGTTGTCAAATAAAGAGTTAATTGTCTTAAAAGTATATTGAAGTTTGGCAAATATATAATATTTTTTTATTCATAAATAAAAATAAGTGGGTAGTTTATAATATTTTCTTGTCTATTTATTTATTTTTTTTTTATTATATTTATCTTGGAGGTATTTTTAATAGAATTCTGTCAAGATTTTTTATGGACTTGCATTTTGATTTTTTAATAAATGTGGATTTATTTGAGAATGAAAGTTGAAGATCAAATAAATAGATTTTTAGATAGATAAGAATCTTTTTTTTTAATCTATAAATACAATTTAAGAAGTACATAAACTCTCCAGCTGTTAAAAATGTCATGTAATCAGATAGATATACATAGGTGCATAGGGAAATAAACCTCATGTGCCATACATGAAGTCTAATTAAGTACGGGTTAGATGCAATTGTGCCAAAGGAGTCACTAAGCCTGCAGTCACAATGCAAGTTGTTTATCTCATGGTAGTTGGTAATGAATTGCAAAGTAACCCGCAAAGTTTATTTCTTTCTGTCACATATATGCAAACTATATTGGTCGCATTGCATGCGCTACTCTACCCATCTAACTTAGCAAGCGGCAAAGCTTGTAACGAAGTAAACAACCATGTGGTATAATCTGATTTATCACCATCAAATCATCATTGAGAAACAACATAATTCACTTATTTAAGAAAAAATAATATTTAAAAAAAGATTGATGTTACCTAGGAAATTGGTGGAGATGGTGAGAATAATTTTACTATAACAATCCCTTATGCACTATTAAATGTCATTTATTTAGAGTAAAATGTACAATTTATTTATTATTTTAGTTCTTAATTCATAAATAAGAACTTAAAAGTTTGTCTTTTAATAATGGCATGCTATTTATGAATAAAATGTAAAAAATCAAAGATAATTGAGATTACACAAAGTGTAAAAAGTACAGATCGTTAAGAATAGGAACAAATCTCAAAACTGCGATATCGGCCCACCCACGAGGTGCGCAGTAAATAGCCTGGTCTTTACTCAATCGCATTAAGACCTTTGCAGAGTGAATATCGAGTGTATCGAATGTACATAGAGTTCGATCTGGCCGCGCGTAAAGTGCGTCCTTTTCCATATAAATGCTGCCTCACTCTTTCTTCTACGCATACATAGATAGTCTTACCCTTTTTTCCATTCTTGACAAGTTGTAAAATTCAACGTAATAAGCAGTTCGTAATTATATATAAACATGTTTCGAAACATTAATAGTAAGCCACATAAGATATAAGGCAAATACTGGTGGTTTAACATATAAAAAGCTTAATTATGGTGAATTTTTCATGTTATATATTTCTTCTGATGGTGGAATATAATAGATAATCATGAGTAAAAAATGTTTTGAAAATTTTTAACTAAATTACTGTTTATTCTATGTAGAGTATCTAATTTGTGTAGAAAATATTAAATACAATGATACCCAGGAAATTGGGGTGATGGTGAGAGTGATTTTATTATAGTCTCTGTTATATACTATTATATTTGATTAATTTACAGTAAAATACACTATTCAGTATTTATCTATTTACTAAGCTCTTAATTTATTATTAAGTATTTGCTTCTTACTCAAATTTATCTGAGATAAATGCTATGGCAGAAAATTCTTTTGGAAAATTTATTTGTTCAACAAATGGCCAAAAAGTTTATACTGGATGTGGTATATCCGCACTATACCTGCTAACCTCTACCATCTACCCGCCAAACTACTCGCTACCCTCCTACAATGCAGCCCTGGCTTTAGAGTGCCGTCACCTGTCCAGTCCAAGTGACAGCTTCGGTGCACTATCATCTAACCTATATACCAATATTCCATTATGTCCCTATGTATATCCATCATGCTCAAAAATTGTTAACTGCTAACAAGTTTACGTACTACAAAGTAATAATTAATCACAAACAAATTGGAAACTGAAAACAAATAAATTTAAGAAAACATCACATTTAAATTCACATTGATTTTCAAGAACAGAAATTCAAGTATCGAGTAATAGGTATAATAAGTATTCCTTGTGTGTCCCTAATATATTTGTTTTTTGTTTAGAGTTTATCAAGGATATGTGTATCCTACATGTGCAAGCATATTCCACATGCTGCATCGCACAATCAACTATTTTCATGGTTGCAGTACAGTACAGCTTGTTGCCATACTAAAGTGTTCGAAACTTGTCAAAATTACATCAAATGGAATTTCGAATCTGTTGCAAACACGCCAGATTTTAGTAACTTTGATATAGATATGTTCATAAAAATTTTACAGCAACATGACATAGTTGTACATAATGAGATGGTATTATACAATTGTGTAGTTAGATGGTTGGAATTACAAAAAATTAAAATGTTTCAATCAGGAACTTCAGATGTGCGAGTGGTTGAGGAATATAAATTTTTAGTTGAAAAAATTATGAAATACATTAGATTCCCTATGATGACTCCTCGAGAATTGGCAGATTTACTGTTATCTCCAATAATTAAACAGCATAAGGAATTCTTTGTTGATCGAATGGCAATCGGAATGAAATACCATTCTGGATATTCTGACCAAATTCAGCCTTATTACAACAATGAAGAAGGGAAATTATTATTTACACCTCGGTTATACACTTCGGACAGTTGTAGTGCTTTCTTGACTATAGAGAATTTTTGGAGCATACCTAATTATCACACAAGTACCTTCGTCTTTTCGTCCCATTTATCTGCAGCAGAACATGAATCACACAAAATTAATGAATGGCTTGTAGATTTGTACCCAAAAGGTGTTTGGTTTAAAAAATGTTTCCTTATTGTATGGCAGGGAACACTTGAAGTGCCACAAGAAATCTTATCAACAGTAAGACTTTCTTTAACATGTAGGGAACAATCAGAGAATGAAATGAGGGTGAAGGTGTCGGTGCTGATTTATGGACTACAAGGGGGCGTTGAACATGTTATGGAAGTGAAAGAAAAAATTCACCATTTTACAGCACATGACAAAGTTGTAAATATAGATGATTTAATTCCTTTCAATGAACTCAATACTCCTGCTGTTATGCAGGGTGAACATGAAACGCCATACTTAGTAGGCTTAAACAGAGATCAACTTAAGTTAAACATCGTCATAGCTCCTATCAGATAGCAGGTTCTTAGGTGGTATCACAGTAAACTGGACTTGGGAAAATAATTTTTTTGTGCAATATACTCAAGAAGTTAATAACATTTTGTTAACTATGACTTATTGTTAATGATCTTTTTTATGTTTTCAAATGGTGATGCATATTAAAGTTTTTTTTAATACAATTATGGAATGGTCTCTTGTATTAATTCAAGAGAAATATATGACAACAAAGGCGTGTGACTATGCAATTAGCTCTGTAATTCTGTCGAATACTAAAATTTCTTATTTGTTGCAATACAGTTTTTTTATTACCATTAGCTGATAAACCCTTAAATATTGTAATTATTTAGTGGTAATATTTCTTATCGGATACATTGGGATATCCTGGAAAATTAGATTAAAAATTAGCTAGGTATATAACTATATTCAGGTGTATAATCATAAATATTTTCTGGCCTTTTCTCTAAGTAAGTATGAATAATTTATATAATAATATATTTCATTAGTATTACAATATATTTCACACAGCACTTGCACTGGTGACAAACACAAATAATATTCTAATTAAAATTGTAAGAACTGCCTAGTTCGTACAATCTAATATCAATAGTAAGATCTCAGGGCCTAGTTCTATTAATAGCAGGTATATTTAATAGTACCTTACCTAACAAGTGAAATACATAAGTCAATTCACTAAAAATTAATATGCAAATGTATTATCCAAATTTTTAAATATGATCTCAGACAGTACATAAATAATGGATGAATTATAGTTTGTGGACTTGTAACTTAAAAAAGGGTGGCCATTTAAAATAAAACACCGCATAAATAGACAATCCCCAAAAGAACACCAAGGCTGGCTAGGTGGGGATATAAATTGAAAAAAACGAGGCCAATGTCCATTCCTACCAACATTGTCAGTGTTGGGCTCTTGAAGTCAAATCAAGACCACTAGGGTAGGCATTTACCACAACATGCTCTAACCGATTTGGCTACCATGATAGCCGGAAAATTATGAATTGGCATATCTCTAGCTATCTATTCTGGGATTACACACATAGAACACTTCTTATTTATACTAAATACAATGTTCCATTAATTTATTAGATTATTTTTCATATATATTTCTTATTTGTTTTAGTAATAGTCTTTTGAAGGCTCTTCGATAAAGAGAGAAAATCAAAATATTGATATGGTGAGATCAGAAAGTGAATTTTAATAAAGATTGTGAACCTCAACATAAAATTATTAAATCAGATATTTTAAAAGTACTCATAAATTAACATATAATGTCTACAATTTATTATGGTCTTAATTAGATATAAAACTATAAAACAGGAAGAGAAAAAAAATACAATAATTTACATTGACAAAATATGTCAATGTAAATTATTGTATTTTTGTACAATGGTTTATAATCCATGATAAGGAAATAATGTGTTGCTCTTATTTTTCAAATACTGAACATATTCCATTAGTATATTTTGCGTAATTACAATAACCTAAAGTATTATAAAACAGTCCTTATAGAATTTAATTAGCCACGAACTTTAAATTCAATAATATACAGTAGGTGGCCATTGAATTAGAAACCTGCTCTAAAATTCGTGATTACGTGAATATTTTAGTAACAGAAATATGCTATAAGAGAAAAATGTTTTTATTTATGATAAATACTAGTTTTCTTAAAACAATACATGCCTACAGCTAATATCCTGTAGTTCTGCCCTTATTTTTGATAACATCAGTTAAACGTTGTGGCATACTTTCTACACACTTGTCAATCATATATCTGATTTTTGAAATATTTGAAAATATCATTTTGCCATATATCAGTGATTTTTCTTTTCAAATTATATAGGTACATTTGTTGGTTATGAGTCACGTACCTTTAACTTTAACAAAGACCAGTAGTTTACAATAGGGTTTATGCTAGGAAATATAATTTTTAACAGATTTAGCCTTATAGCAGGGGGATCCGTCTTATATAAACGTGTAAGGAGTATTTTCATCACTTATGGTCTCTAATATGGTAAAAAGACAGAGTTTACTATTTTTAAATATTGATCTTGCTTTAAAGTTCCATCCACAAAATACACTGGACCAGAACCTTTTTCGGAAATGCGGCTCCAAATCATTACGGTAGAGGAATGTTTGACTGTTTTGACCATACATTCCTCTGTACTTCTCTGTAGGATGTCTTCGTACATAGAGAGCCCCTTCAGTAACACATTCAATGCAACATTCATCTCTAAAGATGACCTAAAGAGATATAACATTTATACATGCAAAGTCATAAAAAACATAGTGATGATTAATATTTTATACAAGCTTCACTAACATTTTTCCAGTTATTCACCGTAAAATGGATGTGCTATTTTAGCCCACTGACGTCTTGCTCTCTTCATTTTTTGTGTCAATTTCAGTTTTTTTGCAGGACATCTAAATGTCAATCCTGCTTCGTATAATCGACGTCGAAAAGTCCTTGTATTAATTTCTATTCCTTCCACTAGGGTTGCATGTAGGATTCTAACAATCATCTTTCGATCCGTACATAGCGTAGTTTTCCGTTTTCCTCTGCACGGTTCGCGTTTTGTGGTCGCCGGTTGAATGTCTTATTTTAATATTTTTGCAATTCGAGACACTGTTGCAGTA
Source organism: Rosalia funebris (assembly GCA_037954035.1). Taxonomy (NCBI): domain Eukaryota; kingdom Metazoa; phylum Arthropoda; class Insecta; order Coleoptera; family Cerambycidae; genus Rosalia; species Rosalia funebris. The sequence continues at coordinate 21,977,685 of JAZFAV010000006.1, forward strand.
GAAAATTGTGCAATTTTAGCGATATCGCGTTGGTTTACTTTTTTATTAAACAATAGGGAAGCAAGCATTGATTTCTTTTCATTGCTAATGTCTTTCCTACATCCCATGTATACAAAAATGTCTGTAATCTCCACTTTTACCACAGCACGGATTTGTCCACTTAATAAAGTATTAAATTATTGCATAAACAAAGGCTCTGGTACATATTGTTAAACTGAAGCAGGAATCATTGAATACATGCCCTTAAATGTAAATAACGCCCTGCCCCGAGGTGGGTAATAAGACTTCCAATGGGTAACATCCTCCTTATTCCACCATTTACCTGCTTCTAAGGGTGCTATTGCAGTTGCTAATGGTGCCTGTAGTATAAGCGCCAATATCAATTGGCTGGCGTAATGGCCTCGATGGGCTCGTATGGCGAGCCGAGCGAGATCACCGCTCCCTACTCGCCCATCATGTAGACCTAGACCGTCGTTAAGGTGGGCCGAGCTTTGCTTCCGCTTTCGCGCGGCTTCAACGCGGGCGACAAGACGTCGCTCGCAAACGAGACCGCGCGCTACTGGCAGCGGTTCGCTCCACTCGACCTCCTCTGATCCTGACGCCGTGTAGTATAATGCAACCAGTAAACTACTTATACTTGGCAGGTATAACAGCATTTCAAAAAATCGAACATGTTTTCTGAGAGTTTCCAGTTTAAACTAAGAATTTCTAATTTGTAATAGCTTTGCTATTCGGGAACTACTTTGATAACCGCTTGGCGGTTTGGTAGTTCCTTTCTCGATTTCCGACTTATATGTTACTGACAGAGATCGTATCGATGAAGATGTATACGCCATAAAGTTCATTCGGCATTTGTCCTGACGGCGTACCGTGTACGGCACTGATGAGAACTAATAAGTTCGAAATAGCTGTATGTCGTTCGGTTCCGATCCGGGACAAATGTCGAATCCTACCTATGGCGGGTTTTATTTTTTGAAACCTTATCTGATCGTGCAAAAACACGAGAAAGGGGTCGAGGATCGCTTCTGGGTATAATTCAATGCCTGGCGGGGCATTAGCCCGAGGAGTAGTTGTTTCCTAGAGCGATTATGTAATAGCTTTGCTATTCGGGAACTACTTTGATAACCGCTTGGCGGTTTGGTAGTTCCTTTGTCGATTTCCGACTTATATGTTACTGACAGAGATCGTATCGATGAAGATGTATACACCATAAAGTTCATTCGGAATTTGTCCTGACTCGGCGTACCGTGTACGACACTGATGAGAACTATTAAGTTCGAAACAGCTGTATGTCGTTCGGTTCCGATCTCGGACAAATGTCGAATCCTACCTGTGGCGGGTTTTATTTTTTGAAACCTTATCTGATTGTGCAGAAACACGAGAAAGGGGTCGAGGATCGCTTCTGGGTATAATTCAATGCCTGGCGGGGCTTTAGCCCGAGGAGTAGTTGTTTCCTAGAGCTAGTTCCTATGTAATAGCTTTGCTATTCGAGAACTACTTTGATAACCGCTTGGCGGTTTGGTAGTTCCTTTCTCGATTTCCGACTTATATGTTACTGTAAGAATTTCTAATTCGATGGCCACCTACTTATATGGATTAATTTTGTGAAAAGTTACATAATCTGTCTATTCAAAAATAAAATAAATATTCTGAAACTTCTACATTGAAAGATAAATATTCTTATTGTTTGATTTAGTAACTTTATATTGTCATATAAATAGAAAATGAAATCGACAACAGATTATTTAGGGTAAAGTGCACAGTATTTGGCACCGTGATAGTAGTTGGCACCTCAACGGGGTTTTTCTCGTTTAAGATACCGAGTGGTTATTCTTCTCATTCGTGGTGAAAATCAATTCACTATCGATCCCTAGCTGGAGACAATTTTTCTGTGCAAGCGGAGACCTGCAAAGATTACAAAATTGAAACCATCAGCTTAGTGTTATTAAAACAAGCGCTCCAGACGATTCAATTCTCCCATCTCGGTAAGGACAAAGCACAAACAATCTACATGAGTAAATCATTCTGGCTGCTTTTTTTGTATTATTGTATTGCATACATTAAATTTGATCATATTGGAATAGATTAACAGCATTCACTGCTAATTTAAATTTATTTACAAATAAATATAATGGGTGCCAACTACTGTAACAAATATTACGATGAATTCTAATTTTGGCCCCTCCAATGCCAACTACTGTAATTCGAATACATCAGAATTGTCATTTTTTTTCTGATATATTTTTTTTAACCTACAGTGTCATAGGATTTGTTTGAGTCGATTGTCATTCATTCTCTCAGTTATTTGCACCGTTTTACGCATTTATTGGCAGTGCCAACTAGTGTATTATTTGGCAGTGCCAACATTATGATAATTCATTCGGCATGCCAATATATATAGTAACTGGCATGCCAATGATTGTCACATTTTGTCGGTGATCCCTGCATGCCACGAACTAAAAGATTTTCCTTTTTTTTTTTCGCTGTCAATTAATGTAGCCCAGCGACGGAAAAAGTCTATTAAGGATGCACTTATTGCCATCGCAAAAAAGATGTCCAAAAAATAGTCATCCAGGACATTCGCCATCCCAAGGCTAACATTACAATTTTGATTAGGAGTGAATTTAAAAAACTCGGTATAGGACCGCCAAGTGTCCTTTTTCCCGAGGAAGAAGCACTTCTTGTGAACTGCGTAATTTGGTCTTCAAAAAGAGGGTTTCCCAAGAAACGATTAGATATAGTAATAATGTGAGACTATATTTGTATAAGCCAATATTTGTATAAGGACCCCAGTGCAAACATCCTTTTAAAAATAATACCCCCGGGTCAGGCTGGATAGCATTCCTGAAGAGACATCGTGAAATATTACAAAGAAGTTGCAAATACTTAACCCAGGCCAGTTCGGTATTAACAAGGAAAATTTATTAAAATGGTTTGCTACCATCTAGTATGCACTAAATGATCATGTTTTTGACTTGGTATTAAAATAACCTGGAAAAGTCTTCAATGCTGATGAAACCAACTTCCAAATTAATCCAAAAAATCCCAAAATTTTGGCAGAAAAAGGCTCAAAAAATGTATATGAGGTGGAGGCGGGCCAATCAAAAAAATCAGTTTCTGTGATGTTCACGTTTTTGGCTAATGGCAAAACACTTCTACCCATGATGATATACTCTTACAAAAGTATGCCAAAAAATATTTTAATGCCCGTCCCCGAAAAATGGTGAGTAGAGCTAAGCGACTCCGGATATATGATAGCTGAAACCTTCTTTGAATATATAAGGAATTGTTTTGTATCCTATCTAACTGAAAATGGCATTCAACGACCAGTGATAATTTTGGTCGACGACCACAAAGGCCACTTAACTTTTCATGTAAGTCTAATATGCGCTGAAGAAAATATATTGATCGCCCTATATCCAAGCACGAGGATACTTCAACCAGCAGATATGGCCGCCTTTTTTCCTATTAAGACGGGATGGGAAAAGGCAGTCAGTTTGTGGCGAATGTATCACCCTGTTGACGCACTTACGTTGAAAGGTGGCGCCATTGATGAAAGTGGTGTTGGAAAAAATAACGACGCCAAACACATTTAAAATAGGTTTTGAGCATGTGGGCTTATGTCGTGGCATGCGTCTGCCATTGACTATTCGAAATGTATAGGTCGGGGTGCAGCGACAGTCAACACATCTGTAGGTCACCCAAAATGAAAACAATTTGACTATACATGACTTCAGGAAAATCGCTGGTGATGATTTATATTCATCAATTCAAAGACCGCGTAGTGATAATATTCAAAGAGAAAATCGAAAAATTCTTAAAAAGATATACCTATTCTTTAACAATACCACAGCTACTATTGGGGGACAAGAGGAATTATTATTTGATAACTATGTGCCCGTAATTGATGGAGAAACACATAATGAGATCAATTTAGACTGGAATAAAGAAGCCTATTGTGGAAACCAACACTAACCGCAAATTTCTGGAGCAGATGAAATATGTAACTACTGACTTTTAGAACACACCATTTTCCATTTAATATTGCACACAGTGGCGGCTCGTGGTGAAATGAAACGGGTGTTCTGCACAGGGCCGATCCTAGGGTATTGGCCGTCCGCGTGCAAATTTTAAACGTATCCAAACTACTGGCGCCGCAGGCGAAAATTTAAAAAAATTTCAAGGTCACGCGTTTTCCTGATACTTCAGAATTTTTATGTAAAATCCGTTTATACAAAAATATAGACTTTCACAAGAAACATTTTTGGAATTTAATACCTTTTTGAAGAACATTAATGTTTGCCGTCATATTCTTTGGTTAAGAGAAAAGGCTTGTAAGGTGAATTTTCTACTAGAAGGTCTATAACACTTAAAATATTTTCCGAAAGAGTTTCAGCGTCACATTTTGTAGGTTTCAGGTATGTCCAAAAACGTTCAGTCGGTTCACCATTGAGAATATATCTTAAAACTACCACTAACTGAGTTTTTGCAGATACATCAGTTGTTTCGTCTGCCATAACTGCCAAAAATGAAGGTTTGTTAATTTCTTTAATTATTTCTTCATGACATACTTTTAATATACAGTCTAAAAGATCATTTTGTATTTCTTTAGAGGTTCCTTTAAATACTGAAGCATTTTGTAGATGCTCGCTTAAAGTTACATCAAGCTCAGCAGAAAAAATTATCAAACCACGAAATATCCCCAGGTTTTGAGAGGTTTCAGCGTCGTCATGTCCTCGCAGCGCCAGTTCAAAGGCCCCACAAAACTTTATGCAGTTTATAATTTTTGGCAAAACGTATCTCTTTTTTGTCGCATTATCATTATGCTTTTGCACATTTATCCAATAAGCTGAATCTAGCTGCGCTTTAATATTAATTGTTCCTAATAAATCTAATTCCATTGTATTATGTAGATGGCTTTTGGAGTTGTCGTGCTTTTTTATTTTTGCAGTTAAATGCACCAAATCTGTCACCCCTACCTCCGTCCATGCTTTATCACCGCCAAAAAGTAAACAAGGAAAACAAAATAACGCATTTTTTTGTTGCACCCACATATCCAATTGTTCTTCGAAAAAATGTCTCTATTAAATTGACGTTTACATGCTTTTCCGCGGCTAACACGTGCAGTCTCAATAACAATATCTGGCAATGGCCTACCATTGTTTTTTAAATCAATTTTTTCTTCAGAAGAGTATTTAAAAAATCGCTTCACATGAACTAAATTATAAACTAAATCCATTGTCACTATCACAGTATATAAATATTAATAATTAGTACAATAAATCACTACACAAATTCACAAAACAGTATTTAAAATCTCAAATTAATACGAAATAGGTATGATTTACACCCACCCGAGGAGTAGGAAGGAGTAAACATTCACCGATGTTGCCTTAGCTGGAAAAAATACAGCTCACTGACCGTGTAAATTTGCGTATTTACGAGCGCCAAGTGTGAATTGTCGCGGGAGTTGAGGGGGAGGACGGGTGTGCCGAGCCGTGCTGAGAACTACCTCGTGTGGCCCAGTTCAATGTACCGCGACGCGCTCGCGTAGAGACCCAGATAATTCATCTGGTCTACTACTCAATAAAGGACGGCGGGCAGAATGCGACTTTAACGCAATAATTTGGTTAGCTGCACCAACTAACCAAATTATTTTATTAATAAATTTTAGTAATTATTATGTTGCGAAAATATACAAATATCTAATTTTTTTGGCAGTTCTGCAGCACCTATACACCAGCCGCCCCTGATTACACAGAAAGCAGTGCCTTCTAGATGTGAAATAGAGTATAGGTAGATACCAGCCTGTGATGTTTAGGTTATCTACCTACTAAGTATAGGCATCTAGATATTCCTGGTTACCTAATATAAGACTGCTTAAATAAGTACAAACATGTATATATCTTTTTTATTCTATTTTCCAGATCATTTTACTAGTACTCGTAACAAAAATAAATCCAATAAAAATAAAAAAAGAAGACTTTTTTGTACTACTATCAATAAAGTTTGTATTTGACAATACCTAGGTAGGTATATTTTAAAACTTTTTCACCCCAAAAGCCTCCTTTTCCTCTTACACACTTTTAAAATGTGGGTACCTACTTATATATTAGGTTTGTGTTACCTAATTGCAATGGGTGATAAATTTTTATGCCTAATTCGGAAGAATTAACTTGATTAAAGAACAAATGCTAGCTACTGTAATCTTAAGACTGCCAAGATCTGTACCTAAATGTGCCATCTACTGTCACTTATGGTTTTTTTTTCCATTAAAAAGTTGATAAGGTAATTATTTTTGATGAATTAACGTTTTATATTCATGGTAACAAAAGAAAAACGTTTACAGATTCGTTTGGTACACGGTATGCATTTTGAATGAATATCCATAGAGAAAAGTACAAAAGACTCTCAATTAAATCCTTAAAGTAGCCAACTACTGTGCACTTTACCCTACAAAGATTAAAAATTCTCTGGCAATTTTGTTTATTTAGTTCCAGTGGCGAAACGTTCATTAAGGCTGTAAGGCACAGCCTATCGTATATATTTCAGATGGTAGACCCCGTTTTTATATTGCCACTTGCCTTTGCCAGAATGATAATAATTTTCTATTCATATTATCATACCTATTGCCATTTAAACTGAAGCACCAGCAGTGCGCAGGCCGCTGTCTGGGCTGACTCCACCAATGTTAATTGGCAGGTGTAATGTCCTTTGATGGGTTTTGTCGGTAAGTCAAACGAGATAACCGTTCCTTACTCGCTCATTGTGTAGACCGGGACCGTCGTACGAAAATAAGCCGAACTTTGCTTTCGTGGGTCTCTACGCGAGAGGCAAGATGCCGCCCGCAAGCAAGACCCTCGTGACTGGCAGCGGTGACCTCCTCTCGACCTCCCTTGGTCCCGACACCTCGGGAGGGGTCCTTTTTTTATTAGAAAAGGATCCCAGGGTTTGGAGTAAGGTGTGTGTAGGAGGGAAGTCGTATGTCTTTCCTGTAACAGCAAAATGGTCAGTAGAGCAATAGGGCTGTTGTAATAAAAAGTTACGCTTGACCTGTAAAAGGGTTATACTACCCTTATAATAAGATAAGGTTATACTACCTGGATCTTAGGTTTCTTGGGTCGTAGTCCGAAGGCTACTCGGATGAGTCATGGACACCTGCTTGACCGTAAAGCTTCCGAGCCCTGGCTCGGATTTTCTCCATCACAGTGGTGAATTCTACATCATTTGTGGCTGAAGGAACCTGTCGGATGAGGAGCAGGTTGTTCCTGAGGTTCAGCTGACTTTTGCTTCCCGTCATCGTCCACAGTCTGGCTGCGGTAGCTTTGGCGTGCCCCGTCACCTGGTGGATGTGGTCTCTCCACATCAACATGTCCATGACGACCCCGAAGTACTTAGTTTTGTCCCGCCATTGGATGTCCTCGCCGTTGAAGCTCTCATGTCCTTCCGGGGTTTCCCGTGTTTTATTGAAAAGCACCGCCGTGCTTTTCTCAGCGTTGATGGCTACCTTCTACTTATTGCACCAGTCGGCTAGTTCGTCCGCAGCACGCTGTAGGTACGTCATTGCCACGTGCGCCCTCTTCGACTTCGCGACGATCGCCGTGTCATCAGTGTACAGCACAGTGGCTGCGCGCTCTGTCCTTGGCAGGTCTCACGTGAATACGTTGAAGAGGTGAGGCGACAGCGCCGCACCCTTCGGTACTCCGGCCTCGATGGTCCTATAGTCCGATACAGAGGTCCTTACTCTGGCCCGGAATCACCTTCTTGTCAGGTAAGACTTTGCAGTTTCACCAGGGCCATCGGGTATCCCAAGTCTAACATCTTGATTAGAAGCCCGTCGTGCCAGACTCTATCGAAGGCCTTGGAGATGTCTAGGAATATCGCTGCAGTGACGTTCTTCCAGTTGAAACCCTCCGTAATGTATTCTACTAGACGTAGCACTTGCAGTTCTGTCGAGTGTTGAGGTTTATAGGCGAACTGCTCGTCAGGGATAACTTTCAGCTCTTCGGTCTTCTCGTGAAGGCCGGCCAGGATGATTCTCTCTTAGCACCTTGCTGAGCGTAGGCAGCAAGCTGAAGGGTCTGAAATATAACGGATGAGTTAGGTTCTTACCTTGTTTAGATATGAAGATCACGTCAGCAATTTTCCATCCTTCCTAGAAGTGGCGAGTCCGCAGAACTCCGTTCGCGATCTTCAGCAACGCGACGACTTCTTTGGCAGCCTCCTTAGTGCCATGTTGCCGATACCGTCGTGTCTCTTGGCTTTCCTGATCTTGAAAGTGCTCAGGATGGGCTTGATCTCCTCCATCGTAGCTGGTCGGAAGTGGAAACCTTTATAGTCGGCGTTGTCGATACGACGTGCCCTCCTCCTGACGTCGTCCGTCCAGTCCTTCTCCAGCTCATTTTCGTTGCACTGGAGCTCCAGACTGTCTGCGAAAGCAGCCGCTTTATCTTCATCAGTGAAAACGAGCCCTCTTTCTCCGTGTAACGACGATATTGAAGGTCTCGCTCATCGGATAACTCTGCGTGCTTCACATGCTGTTGTCCGTCGGGTCGAAGGACATCAGGTGGAAATTCCATGCTTTTTGTCTGTCCTCGTCCAGGGCTGCTTTGACTCTCCTCTAGCTTACCTGACTCACTGCACGCCTGTTCTCGGGTAGTCCGGTTCGCATGACTACGTTTCGCCTCTCTCCATTCCCTAATAAGGTCCTTGGTGGGATCTAAAGCGAAGACAAACTGTCGGTTATTTTCTCATACCGTTTTTTCTGTGGTGCTGTCTCTCATTGCGGCTTGGATGTCCTCGGTTAGCCGAATCGCTGCTGCCTCGACGTCTCGTGCTGTTTCCAATGGGAGAATGACCTCGATGCGGCGGTCCAGACACGTCCGAAATTTATTACAGTCCGTGTGTCTGCTAACGAAGTCTTCTCTCATCTCCGGTGTATCATTCTCCAGGTGAATCAGGATGGGGTCGTGATCTGAGAATCCTTCTCTCAGATTCTCGACGTGGATGTTCAGGGCGATGGCGATGTCCAGTACATCCGGTCTCCCTATCGAGTGGTGGTCGGAGCTGGCCAACGGGTTGGACTTTGCGGTGGTTTTCGACAAACGCCAGTAGCGCCCTGCCACTAGTGTTCGTTATTCGGCTGTTTCATTACGGGTCCTTGGAGTTGAAATTTCCCACAGGAAAAGTCCTGCCTTCTATGGGGAAGATCTCGTTTAGATTTCGTCCCTGCATGCTCCGTCTGGAATGTTGATAGCAGGAAACGATCCGAAGCTCATCCTGTTGTCCTGTTCGATTACTGCTTCCATGTTCTCCGTGTCCGGATGGAACTTAACGTGATGGGCGATGCCTGACTTGACCAACAGCGCAACTCCCCCGCTGCGTCAGTTTTTATCCCATCTATGGACCTACTATCCACGTACTCGTAGGGGGTCGTCTGGATGCATTGTCGACCGCCTTGGATTTAACGGAGTTTATAGAGATCCGCGGTGCACGGGGGGGGGGGGGGGGTAGTACGCGAAAATGATATGCAATTTAGCTAGCCTGATTCAATTGGCGTAATACAATGGCTATAATATTGACCTGTCGTTAGTCTAGTGATTGATTAGATGATTAGTATCATTTTTAGAGATAATGGCGGCCCTAGACACTGCCGATTTAGTAGACTTTTTAATTAATGAGAGTGGTTATTTTAATAATACATCTTTAGAAGATAAACTAAAAATTAATTTCAAGAACTATATATATATATATATATATATATATATATATAGCATTCAAAATGAGCAGCCCCCCTTCCTCGTCTAATTCAGGACAGCTCAACTTAAATCGACGCTTCGCCACTGTTTAGTTCTTGTAAAAAAAATTAAATGTTTAAATTTCGACACGACCGCGACGTTCCGAATTGCGGCGATACGAACGGATGAAAAAAAAAAAAAAAAAAAATATATATATATATATATATATATATATATATATATATATATATGCAGCCTTGGAAGAATTGACCAATATTATAGGTTTTATTTGATAGAAATTTATAGCATAATACAAATCTGCCTTCAATCATGTTCCCGAACGTGTAAGGATCGGCTCTGGTGGTTCGGCATTTCCAGGACATTTTCTGTGAAACTCGCGAAGACTTATGAGATTTTAGAAACACCTTTTTTGTACTCGCTATTAATGCATCTACCTTGGGAGAACATTGTCGAAGAGTTTCTGCCACAAAATGTAACGCATGTTTACACGTGATATATAATAATCTAGAACCGTGTTATGAAAGAGAACGGCCTACTGAACGCACTGTCGCGACACCATTAGTCACAAACATCAATATCTGACTTGTTGACACTTGAAGTTTTTCTAGCGTCTCCAGCACCACCTGCGTTTTTGTATTGCCAGTACATTCAGTGAGCCTTTTAATGAATGAAAATGTCGACCGCCGGGGGTCCAGTACACGTACTATTACTATACACCCAGTACACGTACTATGGCATGCAATATTTACAATAGAATTTTGTTTACAATCATCGTCTCTTCTACACATAACCACAGCTATCTATTTGGTAATTTACGTGTAATCTCTATAATGTCGTCACATATAGTTGACATATCACTCCATAATGTTCTGCGACTTGGTAACAGAAACTGTGTATTGTATTTGTGCCAAAATTTTCCAAATTGTTCTTTATCTTCTATGTGAAGCGGAATATTACGGGCTATCAACATCAACACTAAATCAAACCTAAATTGAGTTTGCAAGGGCACGTACTGTTTTCTATGTTACACAGATGTCACGTGTAAAGTCGGATTCGGATCAGCACATTAAGGGTTTATTGCACACAATACGCATTACTTTCGCTCCGTCGTAGACTAAATCATCAAATTTACCAATAAACTTTTTCACTTGATGAACATTTAAACGTTTATATACTTACTTTATTGTTGAATAAAATAAGTATATATGTACTTTATTATTGAATGAAGTAAGTATATACTTTATTCTTGAATTAAAACGTTTCAACTAACAAAGCAGTGATCGTACATACGCCTGGATTAATAAATCAAGATCAACTACGGCCGTGAACAACATCGACCACACGACCACTTACCTCATTTCAGTATTATCACCGCACCATTAAGTAAAAACTGTTTAGAAATTAAAAGTTATCTCTATGGCTTACCATATATAGTTTACAATCTAATAGAAATTTTATGACGAAATTTTGTAATGAAATTTTACGGATATTATTATTTTAGAATATCTAAAATTTGTGAATTTGATAAACGAAACGTTCGTTGCAGTAAAAATATTCATGCCCCCACATGAACCGTCAATAGTATGCAGTGCTCGCCCACAAGTTACGTCGAGGGTAACGAGATGGCAAAAACACAGAGACTAGTTCGAGAAGTTTATTTGAAGCCGTCTAATTCACAACTGAGTAGATTAGCGTTCATATCATACTTATAACTTTTCAGTTTGCAGCTTAAGCATATTTTTATGAATGGGGTATTGTATTAATAATACATAACGCTAATTATTACATGACGGTTTATAATAGATGATAAAATAATAAAAAGTGTCTTCAGGTAACTCTTCCCGCCTTAAGATGGCGGCAATCATAAGATTGGTGACACCGAAATGTTCGTTGGACTCGTAGCGTCATTGGAGGGTGATTGATCTAACTGGATCATGGACGCGTCCCGTTTCCGTGTTGAGCACGATACCGCGTAGGTCGCAAATTCAACACGGATTTGTGGCTTATTTCCACACTACAGAACCGTGTCGATTTCGTTTCTACTGGGCACGGGCTTGGAAAAAGTATATCCGCGTATTGACGGTACAAACCCACGTTTAATTCGGTTTCGTTATTCAGCGTGTTTTGTTTTGGTTTTGAGTTAGCTAGTTTGATACTGCCGTTTGACTTATACCGTTTATTGCTACAAGTTGTGCAATATTATGGAAGAGTTGACAAAAATATTTAGTAATTTCTGTAGTGATTTTACGATAATAAACTCTGAAAGACAAAGTGACGCTAACTTTAAGTGTAAAATCCAGTGCTCATTGATTTGTGAAGGCAGCTATGATAAAAAGTGTGTTTATGTTATTGATGATATATCTAAAGGCACCAATACTAATTGGATAATGAAAAGGCATTACCCTGGACGGGTGCGTTATGAATTTAGAAAGACATTTGTTTGTCAACTTTCCAGAAGAAATAAAACACAAAATAAAAGCAAAGGAGTCAATCGTAATTATAATTGCAAGACAAATATAAATATCAAGTTTTTAAAGTTAACTAAAAATACTTTGAAAAACTCGGAGTTATTAAAAAAGAGTTGTAATGTGTTGATTGAAATAGATTGTAACCATTCTCATCGAGAGAAAGTAGCACAAGCATTAGGTCTTTTACGTTGTTCTGAAGATACTAAAAACATATTTACATTATATTTTAAATCAGGCATGACACCAGTAGCTGCAAAAACTTACCACGAGCTGAATATACTGGAAAATAATGATATCGATGTTTATACGATTTTGGAAAATGCTCAAGTAAATCCCACTGATCGTCAAATATTGCACCTGTACAAACAATGGCGAATTAAAAATTACGGTGACAAGGATGAAAAAAATATAATCGAACTTTTGAAAATAAAACAGAATGAGATGTCAGAATTGGACATTAATTTACATATTATAGAAAATCCAACCATATGCATTATTATAACACCGATAATGCAACGAGTTTTTATGGCGGGATTGGCAGACGAAATGGTTTTTATCGATAGCAGCGGATCTTGTGACCAAAACAATACTTGTGTAACATTTATATTTGCGGCTACTAAAGTAGGTGCTCTACCTGTTTCGATAATTTTACACACAAGTCAGTCACAAAACCAGTATACCCTAGCTTTCAAAGGTGCAAAAGAATTTATGGAGAATAAATTTAATAAGCTGTTCCACCCATTAGTAATAATGACTGACGATAGTTATGCAGAGCGAAATGCATTGAAAAAAATATTTCTAAATAGCCGATTGTTATTTTGCATCTTTCATGTTAACCAGGCGTTGTGGCGATATTTATAGCAAAATGAAAATAACATTTTTAAAGATGATCGTATATACATAATTAATTTGTTCCGTAGTATAATGTATGCGAAAACAGTCAAAGAAGCTGAGTTATGCATGTTGAATTTATTACAAGAGAAGCGGGTCGACGAAAACAAAAAACTGAAAAATCATTTATATAAAATTTGGACACGGCGCCGGCGTGAAGAATGGCACTTGCCTTATAGATATGACATTATAAATCGAGGAAATAACACAAACAATTATTGCGAAGCCTCTATTAGGATATTCAAGGATGTTGTTCTACAAAGATGCAGAGTTTTTAATATGTGCGCTCTGCTTGAGTTTGTTACAAAAACTTTCGAGGCTTATCATAAAAAGAGACTTCTTCAATTTGCGCATGGAAGAGCTCGCCAACTCACTATAGCATATGAAAAATTCTGTGAAAGAAGTAAAAATATTGAATCTATATCACCAGTTGACGAAACTACATATTTAATAAAGACACAGAATAACCTTTACGTTGTGGACTCAGAAATGGCAACGTGTGACTGTATAAGTGGTCAAGGAGGTCGATTTTGCAAACATCTTTGTGCGGTAGAACAAAAATATGAGATAATGATGAGGAATTCCGTAAATCTGACAGAATTCGATCGGAAAACTTTGGCGTGTCTGGCATTAGGAGCAAAATTCTCGCCAGATTTTTTTAAAGTTATCGAAACAACAAGCAAACCCGATCCAGATCGAAAACCCTGATGCCCAACCAATACTCGAAACTATTAATTCTGAATCGGAATTCAATCAACCACTGTGTTTAATGGACACTATGATAAATATCTCTCAAAGTCATGAAAACTACACAAATACTGTTGAAAATGTCGAAATGGAATTTCTAAGAATAACTAACATTAAAAAATGATTCAAATCCAAGTAACACAGGCATGCTAAAAAAGTTTGCTTCTGAATTATCGTGGTTACAAACACCTTCAAACATAATATCGTTTATATATGAAAAAAATATTCAAAGGCGAGGAAAGAAGATAAAAGTACAGCCCACGTCAATTTCCAGATGTAAACAAAAAGGCTTGCCATGTAATGGACGAATCGGATCCGGAAAACCCAGAAAACATCCTCATAACATGTCAATGAGTATAGAAAAAAATGAACCCGCGGCGAAGTGAAGTCGACCTACTTATTTTTTTTATTGGTCTTGTTAATGTTCAAGAATAAATATAATAAATCAATCGATATGTGTTTTTATTAGCGCCTTTTGCGTAAAAGTAAAAAGCAAAATATAAATTAACCTACTTGGTGTCGTACTCAACACGGAAACAAGAATACGCAGGCCGCGTTACTTTTTCCAAACCCGTGCGCAGTAGACGCGAAATCGACACGGTTATGTAGTGTGGAACTAAGCCACAAATTCGTGTTGAATTTGCGACCTACTTGGTATCGTACTGAACACGGAAACGGGAATACGCATCATGGACATGTCTTTTCGTCGGACAACATTGTAGGCTCGTTGTTGTATTTTGCATTTCCAACAACAGAAAATGGTTCCTAAACAGAGGAATGTTATACAAATCGTTATTAGTAAAATATTAGGGCTGGATATAACATCAAATCGTTCAAGGGTCACAGGCTGGAGTTGTTGGGCAGCATGCTGAAGGGACTGTAGATCATCTAGGTGTGAAGACTGGAGCCGAATTGGCTTGGAGTCATCAATTGGCGTATAGCTCAATTCTGGTAGTAGTAGCGTTGAGCTTTGGAGTAGTCTGAGACTGATATACAGAACCGTTGATTTCTAGTTGACAATCATCTGGTATTGTGAATTCTGTGGATGTTGCGACGTATTGCAGTTTCGTTGACTGACAGGAAAGTCGAACTTGTTCTCGTTTTAAAGGGAATAGGAGTACATGGTTACGATCGATTTGTTGGATTATTGTTGACTGGGGTTGAACTTTGGTGAAGCGGCAGCTTGCAGAAGTTTTTCCTTTGGATAGGACTGGTAAGCAATCTTTATTGGAGATGGACTTTAGTAGTTGTTGGCATATGGCTATTGATTCCAGGATTGGACATGGTGTTTCGAAGTTATTCCATTCGTTAAATCCCAACAATAGGATTGGTTTTGGAGGGATATAGGGTATATTTTGAATTGGAATAGGGTGAAGTAAAATGTTTCATAGGATGACGGTGTCAAGATCGGAACCTTTAAGATACATGTTATTTCGTCTGTGGTCAGGCTAGCTGTCTGTCACTCCAAAATAATGGTAGTAAATTTACAAAAATTTAAAATTCATCAATTTTATCGCTTAGGTTGTGAAGTTCAACCACTGCTAAACCATTTTTACTAGTTGTGACCATTTCAGGAATTTTACAATCACTAGTTATAATTTTTGGGATTAATATATCACCATCAGGAAACAATGTAGGTAGACAGCATTGAATAATTTCGTTTGAATTTAAATGAACTTTTCTAGAATTATCCAATGGTTGTCGAAATTCAAGGGGAATTTGGAAGTTGGGATTCAAAAAAGATTTATTTTGTAAATCAATGGTTAGATTATATTTTAGAAGACCATCAAAATATTCATGGAAGTTATATAAGACAAATGTAATTGGTTCGGATGACTGAAATTCTGGAAAAGGAGGCACTTCAGCTTTATGTTTTATGTTGATTTCACTATGCATGTTTTTAATTGGATTTTAATTGGATCAACAAAAAATCATTCATGAAAAACATCTTCAATTATTTCAGGACGAATTATCGAATGAGAACAACCAGTGTCTATAAGGAGTTTAATTGGAGGGTCATGAACAGTAATGTAAGGAAGTGATGCTGGAGAAATGATTGTATTAAATTCGTGGATTATGTTGGGTTGATCGAAGGCCCAGGATTTTGAAAATTTCCGTCGGATTGAACATTGTTATTGTCAATTGTTGTGTCAGTAAATTGTTCGTTATATGTTGGTGTTTCATGGTCATATGGATCAGCATTGTTAAAGCCTAAACTATAATTATGTTCGTCATATGGATTATAGTCATCAAAGTGATCATCAAAGTCTGGAGGAATGTACAACTGATTTTCTACAGAATTATTATAATAAAAAAGTGAATAAAGCAATTCTTGAGATGGATCATTGTTTACATTGAAGAGTTCTTCAACGTAATATTTTGGTTGGTTAACATTTTGATTCTTTGGTCTAAATTGAGTAGGTCTCTGTTGGTTGACTCTGGTTTGATTTGTAATACCAGACATAGGGGTCGGTTTGTATGATGGTTGAAATTGATTATTTTTGGGTCGCCATACATTTATATTTTTGTTTTGATTTTGTTGTTGCCCAAAAACTTGCGCGTTTGTCGGAAATCTTTGAGGAATGGGACGTGGCTGTACATTGATAGGACTTGTAGGGAAAGTTGGCCTATAATGAGGTTGAGTGCTAGGTGGAATATTTGTTCCAAGATTTTGATTAAAATAATTTTTTGTTTTTGGTTTTAAATGGTTCAATTTATTTTTATACTGATTAAATTGTTCCTCTTGTGTGACAAAATTTATAGCAACATCAAGGTTGTTTATTTGTCGAGCTCGTACTAATAGTTGATAGTACGTTAGGAGATTCCTAACGTATGTGTCCAAAGCTAGCTGCTCATAGACCCTCCCTGAGAGCTTCTTTAACATTAAGTGGTTTATTAGATTGTATTAATTTTGCCATTAAAAAAGATTTGAATTCTTTAATTCTTGTACCAAAAGCCAAAAGTGATTCATTTTTGTTAATTTCAACATGTCAAATGTATTGTTGAAGACTAGGCAGATCTTTGGGATCTCAAAAGTTTGCCTGTAGAATTTCTTTAATCTCCGCCCATGTCGTGATATCAAGACGGGACGATACTATTATCATTTGCGCTTGACCTATTAATTTAGATCGTATCGCTTCGACTAAAAATTCGCGTCTGTTAATTACTGGTGGGTTCGGATTAGAGAACGAGTCGATTAACTTATCGCATACTCTGAGGAAATCATTCAGCAACAATGTATTACCATCAAACTTGGGTATGATGTCTATAAATAGTGTCACGAAGGTCTCGAGCGATCCCGAACGCTGGGAATATTCGAAACCATCGAGAGCATGCGGAGTTGACTTCCAGTGCGTTCTATACTAGAAGGCTCGTCAAAGTGATTTATCTAGAAACGTCTAGAGATACGTCCCACTGCCTATATAAGAATTCTGTCGTCCAGCCAGGAGTTAGTTAAATCTGCACCGCGATAGTGAGCGATACGGTGCGAAGAAAGTGGCATTGTGTAAAAGTGCGAAAATTAGTTTATAAAGTTAAAGTAGAAAGAAAGTTAGTTAGTTAGTTAGACTTGTAAATAGTTAAGTTGTAAATAAGTGTTCGAAATAAAGAACTTTCTAGTAAATTCGTTACAATAGTTTCAAAGAAGGAATATCAGGGTGAGCCATATTAGGATTTTGATTTAAATTTTGTTCAACGTTACGTAACTTTTGATTTAAATTTGGATCTGGACGATGATGAACAACGTGAGGATTGTTATCTTTGCTTATTGAATTATTGGGACTTACGGTTAGACTGTCTTCAGCCTCTCGGTTTCGCCAGGGTTGGTTCAGTTCTAACACAAGGGATTTCCGCCAGTTCCACGAAGATGAAGGATCACCTGGTTCAGGTCGGGTGAAGCTCCTCTTCAGTGTAGTCTATTGCCAAAACTTCGCCGGGGTTGGTTCAGTTTTCCGATGCAAGGATTGAAATCCGCCAGTTCCACGAGACTGTCCAGACCACCTAGATCAGGTCGGGTCGGAGGGACTTCTCTTAAGCTTCTTCTGCCACCGGATCCTACAACGACTGCACCAGTTACGTCGAGGGTAACGAGATGGCAAAAACACAGAGACTAGTTCGAGAAGTTTATTTGAAGCCATTTAATTCACAACTCAGTAGACTAGCGTTCATATCATACTTACAACTTTTCAATTTGCAGCTTAAGCATATTTTTATGAATGGAGTATTGTATTGATAATAACGCTACTTACTATATGACGGTTTACAATAGATGATAAAATAATAAATAGGGTCTTCAGGTAACTCACAACCTTAATAAATGATATATATCTAATAAAAATAGATAAATTATAGTTGTTAATGGAAATACAACTAAGAATCCTTTTTATTTGGTTACACAATACGACACTGATACAATGGAGTCAGTCGCATCGATGGCAAAAGGGTATCCAGCGATAGTGAGGACATAGTTTGTCTGATCCACTGTAAATCCAAAGATTAAAACTTCACAGACATTCCTCTTCATCCCTATAATACTACCCGATATTTTTTTACTCGCTCAATTCAATTGCATTGTTAAACAGCTGTTTTGTTTAGCATTTGAAATATTTCTGAATACCGACATATGTAAAATAACAACAAATAAACTAGTAGAGTTCTTATAAAATTAATAACAACTTGGATTTATGAAATAACCAATATTTTATTATATTGAACATTCCATGATCCTTAACCACTTTTATTTAGACTCACTTTCATAATTTGTTAGTTGCTTTTGGCTGTGGGAGAAGAATATGTAGTTCAATATTATAAACGAATACTATATTCTTCTACATAATTATATACTATAATCATAATACAAGTAGTAAGTAAGTAAGCTACTTGTGACCTTTGAATCAATTCATATTTAGTTTTGAAAACGGTACAAAGATTATAATTAAAAAAGGACGGCTTAGTATCATATAAACTGTAGCGGGAGAAGAAAAGATAATGCAATGAAAGACGAAATACGGGTTTTTTATTTTTACGGAAAATTGTAATATTTACAGAAACATATTAAATACTTCCATTGCCGTTGTAGGTACTTTTTCAGCACTCGGGATGACTTCATACACGCTTTTATTTGTGGACGCTGCATTTGAGGTCGGTCAATCCTGACTTCGTTGCTTCTATTAGCGACTCTTGCATGTCCAACTACAAACAAAAAAACCATTATATAAAAAACAATAAATGAAGACATGTTGGTTGTAACACTTTCTTGTAAGTAAATAAATAGACTAACGTTTAATTTGTACCTACTACATTTACGCCTTATAATGAAAAATAAAACGGTTCTTGCCTCTATACTACAGAACGATAGAGACGGTATATCATAATAGATAATACCACCGAAGTTGCAGAAAAATACCATTTAATTAGCAAATTAACCTGCAGGTGGCTGCCGCCAACATAATCAAAGTGAAATGCCTAATAATTAAGTTGAAGGATAAACAAATTGACAATAAGAAACTAAGGGAATGAACATGTTACGTGTTATTGCATTTCGTTTTAACATTTGCGATATCGTTCAGCAAATCATCATCTTCGTGCCACTTTTAGTGGTTTTCCGCAACCGGTTCATTTGCTATAGACGCAACGTTATTACGGTTGAATAAATCCGCATTTTCATTGCTTCTTCAGCTATAGACACATTTTAATCGTTCACAGGATATTCTGACAGAATGAATGCCACGTTCTTATCTACCAACTCGTTTCAACAGCCTCCTCGCGGTATTTTGACAATAATTTCATTTAATTTAGTCATTTACCAATTTACTGCTGGAGTCGCCCATTTTGGCCCCGTTTTCTGTTTTCGTTTCAGTGTTTATATATGGTCTTTGAATTTTCTCAAATTTCTCCTACAAGTTCTCTATGGTCCTCCTTACAACTTTTCATATTTCAGTTCGTGTATGAGCCAATGTAACCGTGTGATGACCTTCGTTGACCCTTATAGAATATATATTTTCTTCAACACATTCTCAAGAGTTTTTCGACAGGAAATTTGCAACACGGCTTTTGCAATCAGTCACATTTTTCTCGATTTTTGTTAGCTTGTCGAGAACTGCTGCTTTTAAAGTGTCCATTTGTTTCGGTTTATTCAAGGAATTTTCGTAGTCATCATCAAAGTATTGTTTGGATTCGAATAAATTGTATTGGGTTTTGGGGGTTGTCGGTCCCTTTTTAAACGACGTTGTTCCAAATTCATCAATAGCAATTGTATCAAATCCATTTACGTTACGCGTTAGTGGGCTTATCTTTTCATTTACGGGAGTAGCTATATTGGAATACTTCAAGTCATATTGAGTCTAGGAAAACAATACAGATAAAAACACAAACCCATACATTTAAACTAACATAAAATAAGTAACACGCATTTGTGCTATTATAAATACAGCGAGAAAAATTGTTTTGATATTTCATATTCCAAATCGAATAAAGATTTGCTCCACCCAACATCGGTTTGGTATCTAAGTTTTGTTTCGGGTTACTTATCAAATAAAAAAAAACGTGAGTTCTATTATTAAAATGGAAAGTTGGATTATATATAAATTATTTAAGATTTATATTTTATTGTTTTGGAATCATTATTGGGGCTATCCTTCTTGGCCAAATATTTGCCTTTAACTGATTTTCCCGCGTCGCTGTCGTTATCCTTTCCATCCAATTCCGTTATTTTCTGTTTAAATTCAAATCATCTTTTATATATCTTCTTTCACAAGAGGGTGTTGAACAGAATACGTAGTTGTGCCTAACCTATAAAAATAAAATACAGATAAAAACAAAACTTTCATGTAACCCATACATAACATACGTGAAATGAATAAGATGCAATTCTGTTGTATTGATTCCAGCGAACAAAAAATGTTTTCATAGTTGACTTCATATATTATAAAATTAACTTTGGAAATTGGTGGAAGTTAAAGAAGAGTATTTCATTTTGTTTGGGTTCAGTTATTAAGTTATGGATATTTAATGTGATATTTTCTTGGTTAACTTGATATATTAGTGTGCCTAATAATCTTTGCATAAAAGTTGAAAGCGCATTAATAAGGCGTACACAAAATTAGATTATTTAATACAGACGAACGAACTGCTGTCAAAATGGCACAGTTTTGTTGTTACATTTTTTCGTCGCGTTGTATTTGCAATAAAATAACCGTTATCATACACTGATAGGGTAAATTTATAATAGCAATTTATATTTTGTGTTTAGTACTAAACTATATTTCTAATAAACCATTTTAATTATCTTTACATTTACTGACTGCACTATTTCTCAAAAGGAGTTCTATACTTATAATTTAATTATTAACTCAATCATAGACAAAGTATTTAAAGTATGTTTACAGTCTGCGACACATCGGAGAATCTCCTTGGACAAATATTTGTCTTTTAATTTTTCTTTCCTGCCAACGTTATCCTTTTTACTAACTACGGTTACTTTTTTATTTATTGAGTTTAAATTATCCTTTATATTTTCTTTGTCGAACGTGGGCATTTAAGAATTGTTAGACCGAGCCTAGAAAACAAAATCAGATAAAAACATAAACTTCCATGTAACATAATATAGGTACATTTAAAATATATAATATACAATAAATAAAATGCATTTCTATTATACTAAATACGGGGAATTTTTTTTAATTTGACATTGTAAGCGGAATATTCAATGTTTGTTTCAATTTAGTTGTTAAATTGGGTGATTATACCGAAAACAGCAAGCAATTACAATTATATATATATATATATATATATATATATATATATATATATATATATATATATATATATATATATATATATATATATACCTACAGTTTATTTCATCGCTATTTACCAAATACAAAATCTCAAAGGATACCGACAATCGAACCGGCGGTTGACTCAATGGGAGACCGGGACAGATACATTTTTTACGGCTAGTTAAAATAGCCACTATAAATGCGCTTCCATGCGACGAATTGTTGTGTTTTTATGTATTACCAATAATTAATCAATTTAAATACAATGGTAATCAGAAATAGACACGAAATTAAAGAATAATTGATTTACTGCTAGTTCACCAATTGATGCTTACCCCACTCTACCCCAATATGACATGCTAACATGCTATACATAATGGCTGGGCGATCACAATGCTGCCAGTGTGATGTGAATAAAACGTAAAAGACGAACCACCGAATAAGACGTGTAAGAGATTGAGTATTTCTCGTAGATTGTCCAAGTACTTATAATAATATTTGTCAACGTAGACTTTTTTAATGTATTAACACGACCCAAGCCAGAGCGGACAAGAAAGTCTCGAAATACGTTGCCTTAGAATACGCTCAGTAACTTAGAATCGATCGTAACATTAATGACTCGGCGTATCGTGTACGGCACTGATGAGAACTAACAAGTTCGAAACAGCTGTATGTCGTTCGGTTCCGATCCGGGACAAATGTTGAATCCTACCTGTGGCAGGTTTTATTTTTTGAAAAGTTAGAATACGCTGTAAGAGATAAAGATAACCGATATTAAATAACTCTAAACTGCAATCTAACCACATTGTCCTAGGTTATCCTAACCACATTGTCCCTAGTGTCAATAGGGACGGATTTCGGTAAGTCTAATATTCAATTTTTAGGCGTCTTTGATTAAACTTAAATCTGAGACTTTTGTGCTGTTTAATATTTCGTGTTTTCATGGTGTATATTTAGAATTTTAGAGTAGTTATATTTTGGGGGATAGATATTGTGATTTAGTGGATATTTATCACATTTGTGGTTTGTGGTTGTGCCTTTTAATAATAATTTTGTTTAATAAGTGTCATTCATTAAATATAG
The DNA here is from genome assembly GCA_037954035.1 of Rosalia funebris. Classification (NCBI taxonomy): domain Eukaryota; kingdom Metazoa; phylum Arthropoda; class Insecta; order Coleoptera; family Cerambycidae; genus Rosalia; species Rosalia funebris. The sequence continues at coordinate 22,000,410 of JAZFAV010000006.1, forward strand.
TAAAATGTTCAGACCGTGGGAAGATCCTCAACATAGCACGAGTCAAGAATTTAATACGTCGGCAGTGGAAAACAAAACAGGTGTACAACATGTAGGAAAACAAGCACAACAAATTGTATTAAATGTATTTTAACGAATTTACTAGAAAGTTCTTTATTTCTCGAACACTTATTTATAACTCAACTATTCACAAGTCCAACTAACTAACTAACTTTCTTTGTACTTTAACTTTATAAACTAATTTTCGCACTGTATATCACTTTCTTCGCACTGTATCGCTCACTATCACGGTCCAAATTCAACTAACTGCTGGCTGGACGACACAATTCTTATATAGGCAGTGGAACGTCTCTCCAGGCGTTTCTAGATAAAGAAATTTGGCGAACCTTCTAGTATAGAACGCACTGGAAATCCGAACACTGCACGCTCTCGAGGTTTCGAATATTCCCGGTGTTTGGGATCGCTCGAGGCGTTCGTAGCACTGCCCCCCTCCTAGTACTGATCGTCCCGATCAGTAGATCGTCCTCGGAATGGTGACAAGCGGCCGATGTGTACAACTAATTTTTGCGTGTGGTCCTTTTTGGATCCGGTAAACTAGGTCATTTATTCTGGTCACAATCTTGTAAGGACCCTCCAAGGATTTCTGCAACTTCGGACATCGGCCCTTTTTGCGAGACGGATTGTATAACCATACTAGGTCGCCTTCTTGAAAGCCTTCAGTATTCGTCCTTCGGTCATACCTTGTCCTTCGGCCGCTCTCCAATCTGGTCTTTCGAATTCGGGGCAACTGACACACTCCCTGGAACACACCCGATTTATTGCGTGGACATGGCCTGGCAACGTCGATAGCAATTCGCTCAAAGGGAGTACCGACGTTGTATTGATTCATGCGTCCCCGACGCCGAGTGTTTGGGTCCTTGCTGCTAGCGCAGACGTCGCATTTCCTGCACCAATCTTCTACGTCTGACCGGCTTCCAGTAGAATCGTTCCTTCACTTTACCCATCGTTTTAGCTATCCCAAAGTGCCCTTCTCCAGTTTCGCTGTGAGCAGTTTCCAAAACCTCGGCCACTCTATTCTTGGGTAGCACGATCTGTAGTCGATTCTTTGCACCATCCGGACTTTCCCAAACTCTTTTCAGAACCCCGGCGTCAATAACCAGTGAGTCCCATTGAGCCCAGTAACATTTCGTAATTGTGCCGAGGTCGCTGATATCCGCCCACAATGGTCTATTCTCTCCTATTTCTTTCCGACGCATTATAGGCCCAATATGTTCGTCGTTCCTTTGATCCTCGGCTAGATTGGCACCCCAATTTTCATCCGGCTATACATTCGTTAGGCAACAAGTCACTTGAGGGAATCCGGCCTTTTGCTCCAGATTCAAACAGTGCTGGCAGTTATCATTTGCACATGACCTTCTAGACATGGCGTCAGCATTGTGGTCATGTTTTCCAGCTCTGTGCTTAATGGTGAAATCAAAGATCTGTAATCGCTGGAGCTATCTCGCAATTTGCCCATCTGGATTTTTGAGTTGGAGTAGCCACTTAAGAGAGGCGTGATCGATTCTTAACAAAAATCTTCGTCCGTACAGGTACTCGTGGAAATGCTCCAAAGTCTTCACTACAGTTAGAAGCTCCCGTCGAGTTGCACAGTAGTTTCTTAGTCTGCGTGGCTCTCGGTCTTCTAACACAGTTTTCTTCAGCTCTAGCAGGAAGTTCCCAATTTGACCCTGCTTGGTTTCTTGCTCACTGTTAACTTCGGCCATGCGCACCCGCACGTGCCCTTTTGATGCTTGCTTTGCGGCCTCCAACTCTAGGACATGCACTAATACTTTGCTGGGAGTGTCATATCGTGACATTCTCAGCACCTGCTGCATGTCCGGGTCATTCAAGCCATCGATAAATGTTTGCACGCACAGTTGATTTGCAAACTCCTGAGGTGCTGTTGGGCATGCCAGCTGTACTAGTCGCTCGACGTCTGCCCCAAATCGTTGCAATGTCTCGCTGCTCCTTTGATTTCGGCTCTTTAGTTGCATTTGGTAGACTTGTTGCATGTGTTTATCACCGTAGCGCATACGATCTACTATTGTTGTAAAATTCTGTTGACTTTTCGGTATAAATCGGAGTATATCGAGAGCCTCCCTTCTTAAGGCGACGATAAGAGCTATAACCTTTTCCTGATCGTTCCAATAGTTTGCGCAAGCAGCAGCCTCAAATTGTCTTCGATATACCTACCAAGGAATCGAACCATCAAAAGTTGGTGCTGTCACTCTGGCTGGCTGTTGGACCCCAAGGTGCAGCACTTGTAGGACATATTCTTAGTCGGTTAACCTCCCTTTGGATCTCTTCCATCTTTGATGCTAAGGACTGATTGGCTTTTTGTTGGTCTTTTCGTATTTCGTCTATTTCTGCTTCCTGTTTAGCTAACCCCGTTTCCACCTGTTTTATACCCGCTTCTAGCTTCTTTTCTGTTTCTTCCCGTAAGACTTGGAGGTCCATCGTGACCTGTTCTTTTATCTCCTCTTGAAACATTCTCATGGCGTTGTGTACAGTCTTGAGTTCGTCTTTCATTTCCTCTTGGTTTGTTTTCATTTCTTGTTTCATTTCATCTTGTCCCGCTTTCATTTCATCTTGTCTTGCTTTCATTTGATCTTGTCCTGCTTTCATTGCAGCTAACATTGCTAGTAGCTCATTCATTTGTTCCTCCATGGCCGCGGTTTGGCTTCTTTCCTCCAGTTCCTACTGGTATCCAATTCGCTTTTCTTTAAAAATTTCCCAGTAGACGTCTTGTTCTTGACGAGACAATTCCGGTGATAGGTCACACTTGGGGGTTTTCTTGACTGTTATGGAAAGTTCAATAATGTTCTCTGACCTTCTTGAAACGTCGATATTCGACCTCTTCACGACGAGACGAGCTCAGTGATATGTCACACTCGTGGGTTTTCTTGACTGCTATGGAAAGTTCGAGATTGTTCTCTGGCCTTCTTGAAACGTCGATATTCGACCTCTTCACGACGAGACGAGTTCAGTAATATGTCACACTCGTGGGTTTTCTTGACCGCTATGGAAAGTTCGAGAATGTTCTCTGGCCTTCTTGAAACGTCGATATTCGACCTCTTCACGACGAGAGGAGTTCAGTGATATGTCACGCTTGTGGATTTTCTTGACTGCTATTGAATGTTCGAGAATGTTCTCTGACCTTCTCGAAACGTCGATTCTCGATTTCTTCTCCAACTAAACCAAGTGTTCCAGAACTTTCTACCACGTTCTATCCCAACTTCTGACACCAATGTAACGAATTTACTAGAAAGTTCTTTATTTCTCGAACACTTATTTACAACTCAACTATTCACAAGTCCCACTAACTAAGTAACTTTATAAACTACCTTTCTCACTGTATATCACTTTCTTCGCACTGTATCGCTCACTATCGCGGTCCAAATTCAACTAACAGCTGGCCGGACGACACAATTCTTATATAGGCAGTGGAACGTCTCTCCAGGCGTTTGTAGATAAAGAACTTTGGCGAACCTTCTAGTATAGAACGCACTGGAAATCCGAACACCGCACGCTCTCGAGGTTTCTCGAGAGAATATTCCCGGCGTTTCGGATCGCTCGAGGCGTTCGTGACAATATACAAAAATATAATAAACAGCGAGGGAGAGAAAGGAGCTGTAGAGAATACGTCATATTTGACAGAATCATCGATATGGACTATTTATGGAATACTTCAAAAGGGAGCTAATGAAATAAAAGTACGAGATGACGCAGGAATACCAAAAAAAATTGATCCATCACAGGTAAAACTACTACGAGACACAATTTATGACAAATATAAAAAAAATGAAATTCCAACTGTCGATTCATTACATATGGAATTGAAGGAAAATGATATATTGCATATTAGTAAAACAACGCTTTATCGATGGCTTAAAAAGATAAGATTTAGATTTAAAATTATTAATAAAAGGACGACGATAATGGAAAGCCGTAGAATTGTTTTGTGGCATATGGGATACTTGAAAAGCATAAAAAAATTTAGAGAAGAATAAAGACTGATTTATTACTTGGATGAAACTTGGTACGATACACATGATACAGTCAAAAGAGGCTGGACGGATAGTTTAGATAGATGTAAAGTAGATAAACCCCCAAGTAGACAAAAAAGGTTATTAATTCTACATTCTGGTACTGAGAATGGATGAGTTCCTAATTGCCTCAAACTTAGTGGAATGAAATTGGAGGATTCAATCGTCGAAATATGAATGCTGACATTTTTGAGGAATAGTTTAGAGATACCTTATTTCCGAATCTTGAAAGGAATAGCGTTATTGTCTTAGACAACGTCCCATACTACTCAAGATTTTTAGAGAAGATTCCAAATACAAGCACTAAGAAAGGAGAAATTCAACAATTTTAAAAAAATCATAATTTAGCATTTGAGAAAAAGTTTACGAAGGCTCAACTTTTGGAAATAGTAAAAAGAATATTTTTTCTAACAAATACATACAGGTATGTTATCGATAAGATGGCTAAAGCTCATGGACACACTGTTTTATAAGATAACCTTCGTATTTTTGCATATTTAACCCGATTGAATTAATATGGAGTAGAATTAAAGCAAGGAATTCGAAGAAACAATAAATTTACTAAATTTGATAAAAAAATTATTGATTTTATAAAATCGGAGGTAGGGAAAGTATCACCAGATAACTGGAAGAAATCTATAGAGTAAGTAAAGAAAATGTAAAAAGAATTGAAGATGAATACATTGAACTCGGAAGAGCCATAAACCCTAATCAAGACCGGTTTATTATAAATGTGGGTGAAGATTCTGAAGAAAGTAGTGATAGTGACTTTAGTGACAATTTGACGACGAATAGGTAAATAAATGATTTGTTTTTTTAACCAATCTGTAATGCATTTGCATGTTTTAGTGTCAATAATAATTATATTTGTGTTTTGATATAGTTTTTGATATTTTCAATTATTTATTTTTACTTTATAAGAAAGAAGTTTATTTTAAATTATAAGTTATGCAAATTTGTTTTAATTTTGTATATTTTTTATTCGTAAAAGAAATATTTTACTTTATGATCCGATCGATCCTTTTACCCACATAAGCAAGGTATAGAAATGCTATTTTATTTTACTAATATTACTTTATTTTCCTATATTAAAGAATATATTTTTTTTTAATTTTATATTTGTGCTTATGCTTACACGATACTCACACTCTACCCTCCCCTTCCTGGCAAGGAATATGCTCATACCTCCCCGTGGTCCTTGCTAGGCAAGAATCATTTTTATTTGAAAATAATTGTTGGCTAAACTGAGCACATACCTAATGAATCATAGACAAGGTATAAAATATTATTTTGATTTAAAATATATTGTTCCTATTATTCTGCCCACATGAAAACGCATATCGGCGGCTCGGTCTGTCGGCAAGATAAGAGAGTTTTTTATTTTTCAAATAGCGATGAAACAGACAATATATATATATATATATATATATATATATATATATATATATATATATATATATATATATATATATATATATATGGGCACGTCCATTACTTTTCGACGATAGTTTGCGCACTTGGATCAGCGACTTGGCTCATGATTTTTTATATGAAACTAAGGTCCTAATATATGATGTTTTCCAAAGTCTCAGCCCAATCAAGGCAAATTTGGCTTCAGGAGAATTTTTTTATTTTAAATCTAGCAATTTTCAAAAATGTATTTCTCTGAGTCTTTTTAACCGATTGATCTCAACCTGATCGCATTTTTTTTTCGCTGAACTCTCTATTTATCGAAAAAAATTATATTTCATTTTATTTTATATTTTTAAAAATTAAAGCTTAAATCGTATGCACGCTTTCGGGAGAAGATTTTAACTGATCCGTTAATTTCATAAAATTTTACCCTTTTTTAAAATGCTGCTATTTGTACAAATTTTAAAATTAAAAATTATGTATGGGCTCATATTGTTTGGCTCGATTCATAGTTTCAAAATTAATAAAAATTTTAAGTGTCTAATGGTTACACTTCGTAATACGACCTGTCAAATTTAATCGATTTTCAAAAAATAGCTATTTTAAATTAGCTTCAACTTTTTTCTTTGAATTTCGAATTATTTGAAACTTTCACAAAGGTTGACTTATTATATTCTTAAATAGCCCTGAAAATTTGAACTTCCGAATCGAGCCAGGATACGAGTTACAAATTTTCAAATAACCTGAAAATCGTATTCGAACAACCGAGCAATTCATTCATTTTTAGAGTCATTCATAATACTTTAGAAAGTAAGTAAGTACAATTAATGATAATACTTTATTTAGCATTATATTGTTATCATAAAATATAACAAGATTTTGTTTTAGTGGTTTTTTAGTGTATTTGAGAATCATTTGTTTATAAATTCAGTTGAACTACTTATATTATTTTTTCAAAATAAGTTACTATCATTTGTAAAGTATTATCATTAATTTATATAAGTAAATGGTGAATCCGAGTGTCTCTAATTGTTTTCACAGCTTCCAATCGCTTTTTCAAGTTTGTAATACTATTGAAAATAATTTATCTGAAAACAAGTATATACTATGATTATTATTGAATTGTAAATTATTTAAAATATACATTACCAGTCTCGACAAAAATGTTTTGGGTATTGTCCTTCTTCGCCAAAGACTTCAAAAATTGGCCACTTTTAGATATTTTACAACCATGGTCCAATTTAGAGTCGCAATCACTGCTTAAGGCACCTTAGTGAGTTGAGTCGTTGGAATAACTCAAAACACTGGCTGCTGTTGCTTCGTTCCTCGCATATTTATGTGATTTGTGAGAAAACCCGTTAGAAATTACCCACGTCATAGCAATTTCGTTACCGTTCACGAGCAATTTACAATGGACTAGCTGGATTTCATCTGAGTGGCACCGGCTAGTCCAGCTAGGTTGCAGGTGTTCAGCTTCATAATTGAAATTAGCCCTAAGCTTCAAAGTTGTTTACTTTGACGTCACAAAATACGGTTAGAACGGTTTATATCCGGAAGCTAAGCCCCCCAAGATATAGTCACTTGACATAAGCACTCACTAAAAACGTTATTTAATAATTTCAGATGATTTTGTAAAGTGCGAAAATGTAGTTTTGCGAATAAAGTTTCAAAACTATTCTGTAGCAAACTTGTTTACAATAAAAAAAAATAGAACGGCAGCCAATGTAATAATGTTATAATCTGAAGCGGAACATGGTGTTTATACTCTACTGACAGAGTATATATTTTTCAAAATAGTAAAAGTAAAAATGCTCCTGCATTTTGACTTTTACTATTCTATTATCTACTATGCGTATTTTCCAATATCTTAAAGAAAATAAAGATCTAAAATTACCGTATGGAATTCAACAAAATTAAATTCGTAGATATTATTTAAAAATCTCAAATAAAATTAAAATTATCAAGAAAAGACCTAAATAATCAAAATTTTCATGATATAAACGTGGAAAAACTATTACTCTAATAGTTAATCAACTTAACTACGTAAACGTATAAATGTAATTTAAAATACAAAATCAACAATTTTGAGAAACTATAAAACTCCCATGTTTCCATAAATCAAAGTCACCCAAAACTTTGTAGTTGAATCGAATAATCAATGTCTAGCTGTGTCGCCGCGGCAATGTGATATACAAGTCTCGCGTGTGGGTAGTGGCCGACAGTGCCACACAGTGGAGCCGAGACACAGTGCCATGGCGCACAGTGGGGCCGAGATGGAAAAAAACCATTTTACAAGATGTCCATTTCACTGTGTAGTATACATTTCTTACCGTATTTTTCCCGTAGAATCTGGCTGTGATAGTAGTTTTGCCGTAAGAACATTGTTTTTAGCATAAAAAAGGGTTGCAACTTAAAAATTGCGTGTTATCCCTATTAAAAGGGTAAATGTGAAAAATCGTCATTTTCATTGACTAGTCATTAAAAAATTTTCTATCATATATTTTGTGGATTCTAATCCACTGTTATATTACATATAAAACATACGCCCCAGACAAGTTTAGACGTGACAATCGTTAAAAAATCGATTTTTGGGCGAAGTTCGTCCTCTTTGTAGTGTTTTTTTTCCGGAAAGCAACAATATTGAACCCACTACCCTATAAATTTCATAGCCGCAATCACCCCGCATTCGCCATTTATTACAATATTACGAAGGTCGACAAAGATGAGGAAAATCAGTGGTCTGTTCAAACATGATTTGTTTGCTCAAGTGGAGGTGAACGGAGCTCCTCACTGCATTCGACGTTATTATTAGAGCTGTATAATCGGTTCCAAGGAACTAATGTTATAAGGTACCATCAATATTATTTATTGATCAGTTTAACTGTATTTTTAATACATACCATATTTTTCCATTATTTTTTAACACATTCTCGAGTTGAAAGTGAGTAAACAGAATTTGAAAGCACTGTCGCATGTCGTTTCAAGTGCACAAATTCTAATTGAAATAAACAGTCACTTAAAATACCGACGAGTAAATTTTGGTCAAATTTGGGTGGATCGATGAACTTTGAGACTGTTAAAAGTTGCAATTTGCCTTATTGAAGTTTTCTGATTTGTACTTCCATCGAACAAATATTGAAGAAACAAAAAGTTTTATCAATGACTTGATTTCCAAATCTTTCCTAATTCGGATAGTATGATTTTTTTTTAAAGTTTGAGACTACCAAACATGTTATTTAGTACCTTATTGAAGTTCCCTGAGTTTCATTTCGATATGGCAAATATTGAGAAAATAAGAGGTTTTTTCCATAAATCCGGCATTTGGTACTAGATTTTGGACGGGTTGCAGTGGTCCAATCAATTCAAAAATAGTTTCATCGAATTTAGCGTATAAGAAAACATATAAAACGATACTCATGATGGTTATTAGTGACATTTTGTCTATTTTTGGATTATTAACCATAATTTTGGACGGGTTGCTGTGGTCCAATCAATTCAAAAATATTTCATTGAATTCAACGCATCAAAAAAGCTTGGGTATACAAGATATGCGATAGTTATCTCAAATAGTTTGGATGTTACTCAGTTTTTTTCCACTTTTTTTCGAATTTGAAGTTTTCGTGGTTAGAAAAAACTTAGAATTCTGAATTTCTGGACTCCAGGGTTATTCAAGATTCTCTTTCATTTTGAAATATTTTCAAGGTCATACCACTTCCGATTAGTCCGGAAGTCGCCAGTAACTTCCTTATTTTAAATAGAACACCCGGTATATTATTTCATTTTTGGATTCCTGAGAAAATTTCATGGGTTCCATCAGGTTTCCCTATACCTATTTTCAACTGTTTCTTAGATATCTTGATTATTTTGAAAGACAAAACTCGTTTATATCATGAATCATGATCTTAATGTCGAAGAAGGACAATAATTAATTTCCCTTTGTAAAAATTTCAAAGATGTGTTCTTACTTCTGAACCAATCTCTTTCATTCACAAATGACGTAAAGCATAAAATTCGCCTTTCAGATGATACCCCTATCTATACCCGCTCATATCGATTCCCATATGTCCATAAACAAGAAATTCACAATCAAATCCGAAAAATGTTAAACGAAAAAATAATTAGACCCTCTTGTAGTCCCTAGACTAGCCCTGTATTGCTTGTACCCCTTGTACCTAAAAAACTTGACGCTAGAGGAAAACAAAAATAGCGATTACTTATTGACTATCGCAACCTGAACAAAAAACCATCGATGACCGTTACCCACTCCCCAATATTACAGATATTCTTGATAAACTTAGACGATGTAACTATTTCACAACTCTCGACTTAGCTCAAGGCTTTCACCAAATTGAAATGGATCAAATTCTATTGAGAAAACAACTTTCACAGTTGACAATGGCCACTACGAATACCTTCGTATGCATAAACATACACTTCAACATAAAATTTATTTAGTCTATATGGATGACGTATTGTGTTTTCTATATCCCTTCAGGAACATATTCAAAATTTAAAATTAGTTTTTGAAGCTTTTTCAAAATACTTCCTCAAAAAATTTATTTCTTAGGACACGTCATTACCACCGAAGCGAAGCTTCTATATTCTATTATTCAAAGCGGAGCTCATCATCATTAGGTCATCAGTCCTAAGACTGGTTGGACGTTAACCTCCAGCTTCTCCTATCGCTTCTCCTAAAGCGGAGCTATAAAAGAAAAAACACTCCGTGTACTGAGAAATAAATTCAGTCCCCTTACTAAAATAAAATTGAAATCGTGAGTGGAAAAACAGTATAACTCCAAAATCAACGATTTTTAACTGAGATAGCCTAAACCGTATTTAAACGAAGCTCTTTAAGATGAGCTAAGGAACAGTATAACTACCACACTCTGTGCGCTTGTACGAGGCTATCTATCCCAGTGTTGAGTGGAATAACGGTACCAGTCTAGGAGTTATATTATTCTTCCGCCCAATATGATGTCATTCTGCGCAGCTGTTCCTGTTAGGGTCGCTATGTCACTCAACTTGTAATCTCGTTAGTGCAGGTTGTTTATATTAAATATAAACAACAAATTTTGTTGTCCTCGCGTGCACGTGGAGTATTAATAATTTATAAAATGTCTAGTGGTGATAATTGTAATGACAGTGCTACAGAAGATAACCAGCAAAATTCATTCAAGCGTAAACGGTGTCCAGAAGCTTGGAAAAAAACTGTGAGAAAGCAGGCCCGTCTTCATGGAAAACAATACACCACTGAAAAAGGGAGTCTGGTGAATGCGAAAGTTACTGCGCCGAATTGCATGTAAGTTTCTTACATTATTGTTCATTATGTAATAAATTAACGTTTTCTTTTTCTTTATTGCTCAGATGCAAGAAAAAATGCATGTCTAATCACACTCAGACAGAAAAAGAATCAATATTGATTCAATTCTATCAACGAGAATCCAAGGACGAGCAAGACACATATTTGCTTGGTCTAATGGAATGTAGACAAATAAGTAGAAGTCGTCCACAAGGAGAAGCCAAGCAAAAAGACAGAACCAAAACATTTTCATATTTTATAAGAAAAGATACAGAGAGACAATTGGTTTGCAAAGTGGCTTTTTTGAGTGTGCATTCAATAACCAATTCACGACTTCAGCGACTTAATAAATTGCTGGTTTCAGGACAAACTCCTAAGGATTTGCGTGGTAGGCACAACAATAGACCACATGTTTTGCCGCCTGAAATTATCGCGAAAATAAGACATCACATAGAGTCATTTACCCTGAAGATTTCCCATTATAGTTTCAAAGAAGTCCACTACCTTGACGCGACTTTGAATGTGAAGATCATGTATTAGATGTTCACCAAGAAATACCCAGAACTAGAAAAAAAAGTCAAATACGAATTTTTTTTGAAATTTTTCAAGGAAAATTTTGCACTGAGGTTTGGCAGGCCTCAGGTTGATGTATGTGGTGAGTGCGAACAACTCGGTACAAAGCTAAGAAATCAGAGTCTTAATGAAAATGCAAAACGAGTTGCTGCCGCTGAATTGCTTGTCCACAAAAAAAGAGCTAATAAGTTTTACGCCAAACTGAAGGAAGTCATAACTTTATGCCAAGAGCGTGACAATGTTGGTGGAATAGTTTTTGATTACATTCAGAATATGCCTCTTCCTGTGATACCTGTTCAAGAAATGTTTTACTACAGGCAACTGTGGCTCTACGGATTCGAAATTCATGACTTGAAAAATAATACTGGGCACTTCTACACATACCATGAAGGTCATGCCCTGAAAGTTCCGAATGAAGTTTGCAGTTTCATTTATGACTACATAAGAAAAATTCGTCCAGAGATACAAGAACTTCACATTTTTTCAGATGGTTGCCCAGGGCAAAACCGCAACCACATAGTTGTGAGATTTCTATTATGCCTTGTTGCTACCAAACGTTTCCGTAAAATTTACCAATATTTCCCTATTCGCGGACACTCTTTTTTGCCATGTGATCGAGATTTCGGAAATGTGAAACGGGTAATCAGGAGACATGATCGCATTTATCTACCAGAAGATTATGGAAGCATGATTTTGAGTAGTTGAAAATTAAAACCATTCACGGTATCAACAATCAACTACACAGATGTCACAGACTTCAAAAACTGGTGGCCAAAATATTATAAAAAGACCTGTAAGTCTGTGGTTCAAGGACGTACTGAAACCTTTGCTATTTCGTCATACAATCAGTTAATCTACGACAGCTCTACGCCAGGTTATATTTCAACCAGTTGTTATATTGGAGGACTTTCCACGAATACGTTTAAACTACTGAAGCCTCACGTGAACCCAACATCGCCCAATGAGTCAGCCTACAAGGTCCCATTGGCAATCAATGGGAAGAAGATTAATGATATAAAACAAGTGATGCAGTACATGAGTGGTGAAATCCTAGAGTTTTACTACCATATTACGTCTTGGGAGACAATCAACGAAGAGCAGCAGGAATAAATATGATAATCAATACAGTATAACACTATGAATACCATTAGTAATTAACAAAGTTCTTAATAACAGCGTTTTGGTGTCTTTTTTTACGTTTACAAAAAATGAGTGGAAAAACAGTATAACTGAAAAAAAATTTTTTTGATACCCAGCTGGTTCTAATACTGTATTTATAAATCTTTGTTCACATTCGTATAGATGATGTCATCCTCTACAACTCTTCTGTACATCTAATTGTTGTGACATGTATACTTTTCCCACAAAACAGATTTTAGCGTTTTTCTCAAAACTAAGATTTTGGAGTTATATGGTTATTCCACTCAGCGATTCAATTATAATCTCAAATTCCTGCGTCACTGATCTAATAGAAGATCGTGAAAAAATTAAAGAAATTAAATTTTGGCATGAAACAAAAACAACACACCGAGGTATCAATGAAACCATCAAACGTATTTCAGCAAAATTCTATTGGGCTAATATGTCTAACGATATTAATCACTATATAAATCTCTGTGACGTTTGTCAACGAGCAAAATACGATCGAAATCCACAACATATTAAATTGCAATGTACTCCAACACCTACTAAACCTTTGGATGTCTTACATATCGATCTTTTTCATATCCAATCAGAAATTTATCTTATTGCATTGGATCCCTTTTCTAAATACGGACAAGCTATTAAACTTCCTTCAAAAAACGCAATTGATATTGTCCAAGTTTTTATTCACTTCCTATTCCTTCCTAGTTCTTATTTCCTTCCACCACACTTCCTATTTAGAAACGCCTTCCTCAGTGGCGGTGCGTGAACATTGATTGTATGTGTTCTGCTTAGGGTTGTCACATTGGTCAAATTTAATTCCTGGATATTAAGTCTGCCCGGAGAGCCTCTAAATGGCACCGCATGAGAAAATTTTTTAAATTTTCACGCGTATTCCTGGCACTTCTGAATTTTAAGAAACTATTCATATATTATACAAAAATACCGACTTTCACAAGTTGACTTTTTGAAGTTGACACTGAACCCTATAACCTAATTTTTCTACCAATAAACAATAAAATAGATATACATAATATCACATTGAAAATACTTGATCAAAATTCTGAGCCAGTTAATTTTCGAGGAGAAGAAATTATAGTACGATTAGAATTAAGAAAGGGACTATGAGGTTACTATTTGAACAAAAGAACTATATAAACGATATTTATTCTAATCTGTGGCGTTCAGTCAGAGGAGGGTGGTTGAAGAGGAGTATGAAGAAGACCTCAGTGTTAACTCTTGCTAATATTCTTTATTTAAAATCTCTGGGCTATAATATTAGAACAGCTGCAGTTATTTCAAGACCCCAGTTACGATGAGTCCATCGTCGGGGATGAAATCCGAACGTATCACCCTTTTGTAAAATCATTTTTAAACAACGATGAAATAGAAATTGCTATTTATCAATAGGATGCATTATTATTGATGAGCGAAGCCGCCCTATCGATTGAGGGAACTTTAAAGAAGAACGTTGAGGGTACTGGTACCGTTGAATTCACTAATAATGCAGGAGCATATTTATTTGATTCAATTAGTTATGAACTAAATGGAAAGGAATTAGATAAAGTACGAGATCCGGGAACTGTGAGCCTATTAAAAAGCTATTTATGTTATGAAAAAAATGATACTTCTCTTAGTATTGCTGGTTGGAATAACCCTGAAGGACAGATGGTAACATATCATGCTACAAAAACAACATTCTCTTTGAGAATAGCGTTGTGGCATTTACTTGGATTTTTTCATGATTATAAGAGAGTAATTTTCGGTAAACAAGTTTTACGTCTAATAAGAGCTCGCAATGATAATAATTGTTTTAGAGTGTCGAATGATGATACTAAAGGCGAACTAACAATAACTAGCATAGAGTTAAAAGTCAAGCAAGTGTTTCTGAATGATGCTTTGAAATTAAATTTTCTCTCTCAAATAAATAGCGATAAGCTACTTCTACTTCCATATAGACAATGGGAATTTCATGAATTACCCGCTTTGACCACTGGCACTACGAAAGAAATATGGTAACCGTAAAAACCTGTACTAATGTGGAGAGCCCCAGATACGTTATTGTTGCATTTCAAACAAATAAAAAAGATAAAAGCATGCAACATGTTACATACTTGGATAATATCGATATATCAAATATTAAATTAACATTGAACTCTGAATATTATCCCTATGAAGATATGAAATTAGATTTTAGCTGTAAAAAATATGCTGAAGCCTATTATATGTCGTAGTCTCATGGTGAAATACGTCAATTCATGAAAAGCCTAGGCAGTACATGAACTGCCGGCATATTATGTAAATTATTAAAGTTACACAATCTGCCTAGGCATTTCATGAAACGCCGTGCTCGTCTCGGCACATGATGTTTCAAGTCGTACTGCACGATCTGCCGTAAATTAGATATCGACTGTTCGTGAAGTGACCAGCGTTTCCCGGCAGATTGTGTTCTATTACTTGTGCTTATTTGTTTTGTTTTGTTTAATGGAAACTATGGAAAGTAAGAGTGAAAAAGAACTGTTCGGTGAGCATTACAAAGAATACTACATAGCAAAGCCGAACAAACGACCGAGTACCATTAGTCAATTAAAGGAGGTGCGTATTTTTCTACATAGAGTGATAGGTAGAAGTCCGTTTAAAGCAGTTTTTGGGATTGACTCGAAGCAAGGTCTGGAATCAACAAATCTCCCTAAGAGTATTATTTCAACTATAACTACCGCAGAGGAGGTAGACAAATTGCAGAATGAAATAGTTGTAACTCAACAATATGAAAATGATCAGCACGAAAAGCAGCAAGATGAAATGAATGAAAATGAATTAGATGTTCAAAGACACACACTAGTCCACGAAGTGACAGAAGAATCACCAGAAGTCGATACTACTCAACGGTACGAAACAGAGCAGGGGGGGTTGCCAGGAGAGAATATGGTAATCCAACTGTCAAATGAAAATGACTTGATTGATTATGATAACAATCTTGTCGATATAGATGATGTACAAATTGAAATTGAGGCCATTGAGTTAGGCAATTGTGCAGAAAATAATACAGATAACTGTATTGTTTGTGAAAACAATATAACAGATGACGTGAGTAGGTGCGATATTTATAAAATGGCGGTACATTTAAATTGTACTAACGGGAAAAACATGTGCGATTTTTGTAGCTCTGAATAAACTATAAAAACTCAGCAGGAAGAAAGCTTTGCGGGACAAAAACGCCAAGCAGAACAGATGATTGCGACTACAAAAAAAATGTTACCAAACATAAACATCGGGAACTGTGTCTTAGTTAATGTTGATAAAGTTGATCGCAGTCCAGGAGATCCACCAAATCTTATTTCAGTAGTTACGGATATTAAAAACGGCGTATACCAGGTTGCTACTGTTGGCGGAATTATCAAATCGTGGTTCAATAGACCTGCCCTTAAAAAAGCAACATCAAACTTTGTTAACCTTAATCAGGTAAATAAATCTAAATTTATATCAATTAGAGAAGCCGTTTCTTTCGAGTCTTTGTTTAACGGGCAGGGGTATGTAAAATGTTCATGCCGACCCTCTAAGGTACAATGTAAGACCAAGAGATGCAAATGTCTTAAAGCAAAACTGCAATGCAATTTCAGATGTCATAAAAGTGGCCCGTGAGCCAATAAGTGAAAAAAAAATTCTGTATATATAGATAGCTAGTTTATCTTTTTGTTGTTTATTGCAAGTTTGAAGATAATTTTAATTTTTTTAAAGATAATTTAATTTTCTAGTTGTAGAATATATGTATTTTACCTGTATTATTATTTTTTATTATCCTGTTTTGTTGTTTATTGCAAGTTTGAAGATTATTTTTATTTTTTTAAAGAGAATTTTATTTTTTAGTTGTAAAATATATGGATTTTACCTGTATTATTATTTTATTTCATCCATATAGATAGACGATAAATCAGAGAACACAATCTGCCGGCCATCGTGGTCACTTCACGAACAGTCGATATCTAATTTACGGCAGATCGTGTAGTACGACTTGAAACATCATGTACCGAGACGAGCACGGCGTTTCATGAAATACCTAGGCAGATTGTGTAACATTAAGAATTTACATAATATGCCGGCAGTTCATGTACTGTCTAGGCTTTTCATGAATTGACGTATTTCACCATGACACTACGACATATACACAGTTCCCTAAAATATTTGCCTCAAATAATAAACGGATACTTGACTTTGATGCTCTCAGTGGTCGGGCAGTATTTAGTCATAGATTGCTCGAAAAGAAATGATTCTATAAAAAGTTTCTCAAATACATTAAAAAACTACTAAAATAAAATCTTGTTATATTTTATGATAATAATATAATGCTAAATAAAGTATTATCATTAATTGTACTTACTTCCTAAAGTATTATGACTGAGTTTAAAAATTAATGAATTGCTCGGTTGTTACAGTACGATTTTCAGGTAAAGTATTTGAAAATTTGTAACTCGTACTCTGGCTCGATTCGGAAGTTAAAATTTTCAGAGTTATTTAAGAATATAATAAGTCAATTTTTGTGAAAGTTTCAAATACTTCGAAATTCAAAGAAAAAAGTTGAAGCTAATTGAAAATAGCTATTTTTTGAAAATCGATTAAATTTGACAGGTCGTATTACGAAGTGTAATCATTAGACACTTAAAATTTTTACTAATTTTGAAACTATGAATCGAACCCATACATATATATATATATATATATATATATATATATATATATATATATATATATATATATATATACATATATATATATATATATATATATATATATATATATATATATATGTATATATATATATATATATATATATATATATATGTAGGCTTTCTTTTAGGTCTAGGGATCATTTAATAAACAAGGCCAGAATAAACAAGGAATGTTACAGATAGACAATATACTCCAGGAACTAAATGTACAAAGCACAGTGTTGAAATAAGACAAACACACAACTTCTAAAGTAACGTCCCATTTATTCACTCGTCTTAGCACTCGTGATCGGCACTTTTTGTTACACAGGGCAACCGTCTTACGTCTTACTCAAGAAAATGCTAGAAACGTCTTTCCTCAATTGGCAGCTTCCAATCGACTGACTTTTCGAACATCCAGAAACACTGTGACGAGCGTTCGGGGACTTACCAAAAGAAATAGGTAACGAGGAAGGAATATTGTGAATAAATAAACTAGAAACAAAAATTAAAACTATTTTACTACAACTCGGCCATCCGACTAAGAATCCGCCTCGGATTTAGTGTCATCATTCTCCACCCATCCCTTCATGAACTCGTTGGACGTGGAGGTCTTCATTGGCACCCTCATGATGCCCCACTTTTACGACATCGTAACGTTCATTTGGCTTACATACTAGTACTTCGTATGGTCCAAGGTATTTCTTGTTTACCTTCAATCCCATTCCAAACTGGGTTCTCTTTATGTCTACTAAGTCACCCTTACTGTAAATTCTTGCTTTCTTCCTTCTTAAGTTATATGCCTTTCTATTTTCCTCTTGTACCTTCAAGATCTGTTTTTTACTATCAATTCTTAATTGTTCTCTGTGTTTATCGAACATTTTTACAGCTTCTTCCTCAGTGAACTCCTTGATCCTTGTATCTTCTTTATTTCTCATCGGGACGCCGGTTAACACTTCAAAGAGTGTGTTAGCGATACTTCTTTGATATGTTGAATTCAATGTTCTTTGGACACGATCAACAAACTTGTACCATTTCGTCGGATCGTGGATGGCAAGTTTAGTTAAAACAGGAATTACGATTAGATGTACTCGTTCGATTTGGCCATTGCCACGGGCTATGCCAGTAGTTATCGTCACATGACTTATATTTTCAGCAATACAATAATCCCTAAATTAATTGGATGTAAAGGCAGTCCCTTTATCAGTTATGACTCGTACTGGGTTACCGAATATTCTTTGTTGTTTTACCAGACAATTCACCGTCTCCTTTGATGTGGTAGATTTTGTCGGGTACAGCCACGTAAACTTTGAAAAATCATCCATAATGGCCAAGATGTGCTGATAATTTTTATTGCTCGAGGGAATCGGACCTAAATAATCGAAGTGATAGGTATGTAGTACGGCCCTCTTGCATTGGTACAGGATATAAGGAACCCTCTTTCTTTCCTTCTTTCCTACTACCTAGTATACACGGTATACAGTTTCTAATGTAATTTTCGACCTTCTCTTTCCCACTCGCTATATAGAAATCCTTTTTTATCATCACTTCGGTTTTCTTAATACCAAAATGACCATTTTCATGCGCTTTTCTTAACACTTCATTTTGCATGGCTTTAGGAACTACCAATAATTCTTGCCCGCTTTCATAGAATTTATATAGAATATCGTACATTATAAAATAATCTTCATACTGTTCGTCCGTCTTTAATATCTTTTTTAAAGCTACTAGATGTTCATCCTTCCTGTGTCAATTGAATTCTTTTGATTAATCCGTTTTCTTCAGTTAAAGTCATCATCACAGGAGATCTGCTTAAAGCGTCTACGTGTGGCATACAGGTTCCTCTTCTATGTTCTATGGTATTGTCACGAACACCTCGAGCAATCCCGAATGCCGAGAATATTCGAAACCTTGAGAGCATGCAGTATTTGTTTCCTGTGCCGTTCTATACTAGAAGGTTCGCCAAAGTTCTTTATCTAGAAATAGTTCCACTGCCTATATAAGAATTGTGTCGCCCGGCCAGCAGTTAGTTGAATTTGGGCCGCGACAGTGAGCGATATACAGTGCGAAAATTAGTTTATAAAGTTAAAGTAGAAAGCAAATTAGTTAGTTTGACTTGTGAATAGTTGAGTTGTAAATAAGTGTTCGAGAAATAAAGAACTTTCTGGTAAATTCGTTACATTGGTGTCAGAAGTGGGATAGAACGTGGTAGAAAGTTCTGGAACACTAGTTGGAGGAGAAATCCCAAGTGTGGCGCATCGCCGAAGCCGTCCCGACGTGGAAAAGCTGAAAATCAACGTTCTGATAAGGCCTGAGAATATTCTGGAAGATTCGACAAAGGACGAGAAAACCCACAGGTATGATATATCACTGAACTCGTCTCGTCGTGAAGAGGTCGAAGATCAACGTTTCAAGAAGGTCAGAGAACATTCTCGAACTTTCCATAGCAGTCAAGAAAACCCACGAGTGTGACATATCACTCTACATTTCCATTACATAATCTACGATTATGTAATAGCTTTGCTATTCGGGAACTACTTTGATAACCGCTTGGCGGTTTGATGGTTCCTTTCTCGATTTCCGACTTATATGTTACTGACAGAGATCGTATCGATAAAGATGTATACGCCATAAAGTTCATTCGGCATTTGTCCTGAATCGGCGTACCGTGTACGGTACTGATGAGAACTAATAAGTTCGAAACAGCTGTATGTCGTTCGGTTCCGATCCGTGACAAATGTCGAATCCTACCTGTGGCGGGTTTTATTTTTTAAAACCTTATCTGATCGTGCAGAAACACGAGAAAGGGGTCGAGGATCGCTTCTGGGTATAATTCAATGCCTGGCGGGGCTTTAGCCCGAGGAGTAGTTGTTTCCTAGAGCGATTATGTAATAGCTTTGCTATTCGGGAACTACTTTGATAACCGCTTGGCGGCCTGATGGTTCCTTTCTCGATTTCCGACTTATATGTTACTGACTGAACTCGTCTCATCCCGAAGAAGTCGAAGATTGACATTTCGTGAAGGTCAGAGAATATTCTCGAAAGTTCGATAGCAGTCAACAAAAACCCCCAAGTGTTACCTATCACCGGAATTGTCTCGTCAAGAACAAGACGTCTACTGGGTTTTGGGAAAATATCTGAATATAAGTGAATTGGATGCCAGTAGGAACTAGAAGCCAAGCCGCGGCCATGGAGGAACAAATGAATGCACTACTAGCAATGTTAGCTGAAATGAAACAATAAATGATAGCAAGACAAGATGAGATGAAACAAGAAATGAAAGCAGGACAAGATGAAATGAAACAAGAAATGAAAGCAGGACAAGATGAACTGAAACAAGAAATGATAGCACACCAAGATGCAATGAAAGCAGACTGGCTAGGCCGTCCCTGGCTCACGCAACTCGCGACCGTGTATAGACTAGACATGCGCAACCCTGAAGACAGAAATGTTACACTAGCCAAGAAGCGAACAGGTGTTTTTTGAGGCTGAACGTTTTATGAACTAAATGTTATATTTATATTCATTTGTCATCTTACATTGTAAAACACAACTCAAATATTCAACATTAACATTGTATTTTAAAGTATCCTTTATTAAAGACAGTTTAGTGAAGGTGCTTTTTTACTCACAACAGTAAGCTTAACAGGAAGCTATCGAAGCAAAACAAAGAGTTTTCGGCAGTAGAAGACTTAACATATGGTCCTTCAGCCCGATGTTTGGATATTGTCCTTATTAAAAAAAAAGAACAAGGATTTGTGTAGTACAAATATAACAAATGAATATTTTTTAACAAGAAGTAACCATCAGAGGCGATCCATGGTAACTTTAACTAGCATAAAACCAAACAAGACAAGTATCGAGTAACATTATTCACTCAACAAGTGAGAAAATTGCAAGAAAATTCCAAGAAACAGTCGAATTTCTGCAGAAAAAAGGTTTCACAATCTCCTGAGGTACAAGGTCGAAGTTGGCGACAAACAGCAACAGAGAGAGACAGAGGGAGGTAATACGCAGCTTCAGGATTGGCCACTCGACAATTAAAGTGAGTCCATTCCATTTTATTACCTATCCCTGGTTTTTATAAACACTTCTTTGACACAAAAACGAACATAGGTATTCCTAACCCTTTATTTAACATATTCAAATTTAAATATACATATTTTACAAATTGTTGGCATTGATAATATTTTACGATGTCTAACGAAGAAATAAAAACATTGTGCGTAAAACGTGGTCAAATAAAGGGCCAACTTACACGATTCAAAACATTTTTAGATAATTATGCTGCGACAAAAAACACATCAGAATTAATAAAGAGGTTAGAAAAAATTTAAATCATGTGGGATAGTTTTAATGAATGTCAATCTGAAATTGAATTATTAGATGACAGTCCAGGTCAAGTACAAGAGCGGGAAAGTTTTGAAAGTACATATTTCAAAATTGCTTCAAAAGCACAAGATATCGTTGACAATAATAAATTTACAATACAGGATGCCGTTGGTATGATTCCGGGCAGCTCTAACAATAATATACAACAAAATTTACAGAATGTAAAATTCACTGTAGTCAACTCAATAAGTCAACAGTACTTTTATCAACAGCTTTAATTTATGTTTATAATGTGAAAAATCAACATATCATATGTAGATGTCTGTTAGACTCTGGTTCACAAAGCAACTTTGTAACAAATAGTTTAGCTCGCAAACTAGGATTAAATTTTACTACAATAAATTTACCAGTTGTGGGTATAAATAAAAATGAAATGAATATTAAATACAATGTGAAAGCGAAAATCAAATCAATTCACAATAATTATTCTAAAGACTTATCATTCCTAGTCTTAGATAAAATAATACAGGTCAAATTCCAACAGAATCTTTTCACTTAACAGATATTAATATACCGCGTGATATTTGTTTAGCAGATCCAAAATTTAACATATCACAAGATATAGATATGCTTTTAGGGGCCTCAATATTTTATGATCTTTTATGTTTAGGTCAAATAAAACTAGGCGATAAAAAACCAATACTACAAAACTCTGAATTAGGTTGATTTATATCAGGTCCGTTGCAAATCGTTAACAAAGGAAATCAGACATGTCTATTATCGGTCACTGAGAATTTTGATATTCAGTCACAGCTGGAAAAATTTTGGAAATTAGAGGACATGCCTCAAATAACAAAACGTATAAAAAACGAACAGTATTGTGAACAACATTTCATAAAAAATTACACACGAGACAATACAGGGCGTTTCGTTGTGTCCTTACCATTAAAGGAAAATGCACGCTTACCATGCACGCATTGGCAATACATTAGAAAACGCTAAAAAACGATTTTTTTAGTATTGAAACGAAATTACAGAAAAATCCAATCTTGTTAGAATTATACTCAAATTTCATAAAGGAATATGAAAGGTTAGGTCACATGACAAAATTAGACAATTCGCCAGTCCATTCTAGTGACATTAAATATTACTTGCCACACCACGGCGTTTTCAAGGACTCTAGTGCAACTACCAAACTAAGGGTAGTATTTGACGGATCAGCTAAGAGTTCTACAGATATTTCTATAAATGACGCGTTGTATGTAGGTCCTACCATACAGGACGACCTATTTACTATATTAATCAGGTTTAAAATACACGAGTTTGTTATTAAGGCCGACATCACAAAAATGTACAGGCAGGTCAACATTAACGCAGATCAGCGTAATCTACAACGAATTATTTGGCAAGATCATGAATTATCACACTACAATTTAAATACTGTAACATACGGTACAAGTTAAGCCGCATTTTTAGCAATAAGGTCGTTACAATAATGCGCATTAGACAATATGAATAATTTTCCAAAAGCTAGCAATGTAATTCTAGCAGACTTTTATGTCGACGATCTGATCACAGGTGATAGTTCTATAAACAATTTACAATAGCTAAAATTCGATATTAGCAACATTTTAAAATCAGGCGGTTTCATTCTTTCGCAATGGATGTCCAACAATTTAGAAATTTTAGATCACGATGAACGTAATGAACTTAGAGAATTTCATTTTTCAGAGGATGATATAGTCAAAACACTAGGTATATTATGGAATCCGAGGTTAGATACATTTCAATATACAGCACGTGGGAAATTACATTATCAAAATTTAACAAAACGTGCACTTTTGTCAGTAATTGCACAGATTTTCGATCCACTTGGCTTGGTAGGTCCTGTGGTAATAAAGGCAAAATTAATTCTACAACAATTGTGGAAATTGCAATTAGGATGAGACGAAACCATGCCACCAGAATCGAAATCACAGTTTATGCAATTTTTTAAAGACCTTGATGATTTAAATAATATTTCTATACCTAGATACATTTTAGTTTCACATTATATTATGATACAATTACATGGGTTCTCAGATGCCTCACAGGCTGCATACGGTTGCTCTATCTTTATAAGAACAACAAATTTACATGGCGTACATAATACGCAACTTTTGTGTGCTAAATCGCGGGTAGCGCCGTTAAAGGTCATTACATTACCCCGATTGGAACTGTGCGGAGCATTACTTTTATCCCGTTTAGTGAACAAGGTTCTAAAAACAATAAAAATAGATTTTGATAATATATTTTTATGGACAGATTCGAAAATAGTCTTAGCATGGTTGGAACAAGAACCGTATAACTGGAAAACTTTTGTGTCCAACAAGGTATCGGAGATCCAAACTTTGGTACCTACAGGATGTTGGAAACATGTACCATCATCAGACAATCCTGCAGATATCATTTCACGCGGTTGTAATACAAAACAATTAATGCAAGCCAAATTATGGTGGTCAGGTCCGGACTGGCTGCAGTGCAACCCTGTGCATTGGCCATATCTGGAAAATTCAAATTTGCACGAAGTTCCAGAACAACGAGTTATAAAAAATTTGATGCACACATGTTTAAATAATGATTTGACATATTTAACAGATTTTCGTCATTAACACGTCTATAAAACGTCACAGCTTATTGTTTTCGTTTTATCAAAAATTCAAATTTACCAAAATCATTAAGGTTAACAGGTCATTTAACTATCAATGAGGTAACTGAAGCAACTAATAGTTTCTTGAAATTAGTTCAAAATGCCGAATTTTCTCAAGAATTACACGATCTCAAGGTATCAGGTACAGTATCAAAAAATAGTAAATTAGCTTGTCTAAATCCATTTTTGGATAGCAATAATTTAATAAGAATAGGAGGTAGATAAAAGAATTCGGACTTAGAATTTTATCATAAGTTTCCGATAGTGTTACCAAGCACACACCCTTTTACAAATTTAGTTATCTTACATGAACATATACGAACATTACATGGAGGCACTCAAACTGTATTGTCTTCCATTCGTATGAATTATTGGCCATTAAATGGAAGGAATGCAGTCAGGAAAACAACTAGAAAATGTATAACTTGTTTCAAGGTAAAACCTACAAGTGATGTGAATCCTATCATGAGTCAATTACCTACTTTTCGCGATAAAGTTTCACGTCCATTTATATCATGCGGTGACTTTGCAGGTCCAATTCTAATAAAAGATGGCACCCTAAAAAACAGAAAACTAGTAAAAAATTACATATTTTACGAAAGCCGTACACTTAGAGCTGACGGGAGACTTATCAACAGAATCCTTTTTAAATGCTGTAAAGAGATTTGTTTCTCGTCGAGGAATTTGCAAGGATATTTTACTGACAATGCTGACAATGGTTTAAATTTTGTTGGTGCAAACAAGCATCTCAATAAATTATATGACATTTTATTAAAACTAAATAACGATGAGTCTATCAAAGATTATCTACTGTCGAATCGTGTAACGTGGCACTTTATTCCACCTAGAGCCCCTCACATGGGCGGTTTATGGAAATCTTCTATAAAATCTACCAAACAACATTTGATAAGGGTTATAGGCAGTGCTCATTTAACCTATGAATCGTTTTACACTGTTTTAACACAAGTGGAATCAATATTAAACTCTCGTCCTTTATGCCCATTATCAACCGATCCTAACAACTATGATTCCCTTACTCCTGGACATTTTCTAATTGGCTCCAAATTAATCGCATTACCTGAAGAAAATATTGAAAATATCCCAAAAATCGACTCTCTAAATACAAACAAATCCAGCAAATCACACAACATTTTTGGTGTCGTTGGTCCAGAGAATACCTACATAACCTGCAGCAACGAAACAAGTGGATGGTCAACAGTCCTCAAATTCTAAAACCAGGCCTGATGGTTTTGTTAAAGGAAGACAACGTACCTCCTTTCGCCTTAAGAGGGGAGGCTCTCGATATACTCCGATCTATTCCGGAAAGTCAACAGAATTTTACAATAGTAGATCGTATGGAGATGTGCTACGGTGACAAACACATGCAACAAGTCTACCAAATGTAACTGAAGAGCCGAAATCAAAGAAGCAGCGAGACATTGCAACAATTTGGGGCAGACGTCGATCGACTTGTACAGCTGGCATACCCAACAGCACCTCAGCAGTTTGCAAATCAACTGTGAGTGCAAACATTTATCGATGGCTTGAGAGACCCAGACTTACAGCAGGTGCTGAGAATGTCACGGCATGACACTCCCAGCAAAGCATTAACGCACGCACTAGAGTTTGAAGCTACAAAGCAAGCATCGAAAGGGCACGTGCGAGTGCGCATGGCCGAAGTCAACGGTGATGAAGAAACCAAGCAGGATCAAATTGGTAACTTCCTGCTAGAGCTGAAAAAGGTTTTGTTAGAAGACCGAGAGCCACGAAGACTAAGGTGCTGGAATTGCGGCCGCATGGGACATCTTCGACGTGACTGCCGAGCTCACGGGAATCAAGCGAGCAGCAGAGACAGGCAGTCGGAAAAACTGTCTACGGCTCCAATATTAGGCTATCCACAGTTTGACAAACCATTCATTGTAGATATCGATGCCAGCAGCAAGGGAATTGGATGAGTACTGTTGCAAGAACAGGATGGACAGGAGAAAGTAGTTGGCTATTTCAGTAAAGCCTTGTCCAAACCCGAGAGAAACTACTGTGTAACTCGACGGGAGCTTCTAGCCGTAGTGAAGACTTTGGAGCATTTCCACAAGTACCTGTACGGACGAAGATTTCTGTTAAGAACCGATCACGCTTCTCTCAAGTGGCTACTCCAATTCCAAAATCCAGAAGGGCAAATTGCGAGATGGCTCCAGCAATTACAGATCTTTGATTTCATCTATTAAGCACAGAGCTGGAAAACATCACTACAATGCTGACGCCATGTCTAGAAGGCCATGTGCAAATGATAACTGCCAGCACTGTTTGAATCTGGAGCAAAAGGACGGATTCCCTCAAGTGACTTGTTGCCTAACGACTGTACAGCCGGAGTAAAATTGGGATGCCAACATACTGGACGAGGATCAAAGAAACGACGAACATATTGGGCCTATAATGCGTCGGAAAGAAACAGGAGAGAATAGACCATTGTGGGCGGATATCAGCGACCTCGGCGCAATTACGAAATATTACTGGGCTCAATGGGACTCACTAGTCATTGACGCCGGGGTTCTGAAAAGAGTTTGGGAAAGTCCGGATGGTGCAAGGAATCGACTACAGATCGTGATACCCAAGATAGAGTGGCCGAAGTTTTGGAAACTGCTCACGGCGGAACTGGAGAAGGACACTTTGTGGTAACTAAAACGATGGGTAAAGTGAAGGAACGATTCTACTGGGTAGGAAGACGGTCAGACGTAGAAGATTGGTGCAGGAAATGCGACGTCTGCGCTAGCAACAAGGACCCAAACACTCGGCGCCGGGGACGCAGGAAGCAATACAACGTCGGTACTCCCTTTGAGCGAATTGCTGTCGACGTTGCCGGGCCATGTCCACGCATTAAATCGGGTGTGTTCCAGGGAGTGTATCAGTTGCCCCGAATTCGGAAGACCAGATTGGAGAGCGACCGAATAAGGACAAGGTATGACCGAAGGACGAATACTGAAGGCTTTCAAGAAGGCGACCTAGCATGGTTATACAATCCGTCTCGCAAAAAGGGCCGATGTCCGAAGTTTCAGAAATCCTGGGAGGTTCCTTGCAAGATTGTGACCAGGATAAATGACCTAGTTTACCGGATACAGAAAGGACCACGCATAAAAATTAAAGTTGTACACATCGACCGCTTGTCACCATTCCGAGGGCGATCTACTGATTGAGACGATCAGTACTAGGAGGGGGGCAGTGTCACAAACGCCTAGAGCGATCTCGAACGCCGGGAATATTCGAAACCTTGAGAGCGTGCTGTATTTGTTTCCAGTGCCGTTCTATACTAGAAAGTTCGCCAAAGTTCTTTATCTAGAAACGCCTGGAGAGACGTTCCACTGCCTATATAAGAATTGTGTCGCCCGGCCAGCAGTTAGTTGAATTTGGACCGCGATAGTGAGCGATATACAGTGCGAAAGTGATATACAGTGCGAAAATTAGTTTATAAAGTTAAAGTAGAAAGAAAGTTAGTTAGTTAGTTTGACTTGTGAATAGTTGAGTTGTAAATAAGTGTTCGAGAAATAAAGAAATTTCTGGTAAATTCGTTACAGTATAGTCGTACTCTTCCAAAAGCAGCGCCCATCTAGCTACACTGGTTGTTAGATCTTTTTTATCCATCGTTTTCTGAAAGGCAGAGCAGTCTGTTATTATTTTGAATTTAATTCCTAATAAATACACACGGAATTTCTTCACAGCTTGAATAACGGCTAGTACCTCTAATTCATAGCTGCTATATTTTTCCTCGGCAGGCGTTGTCTTCTTACTTATATAGTAAGTAGGATAGAACTTCAAGTCAATGTCTGATCTTTGCATTAGACACGCACCGTATCTGTATTTATTAGCATCTGTGTGAAGTTCAGTCTCACACCCCTGTTGGAAAATATATAAAACAGGTTCGCATGTGAGTAGTCTTTTAAGTTCATCGAAGGACTTCTGCTGATCTTCAGCAAAGATGAACGGCTGATCTTTCTTCAATAGATCACTCAGAGGCTTCGCAATAATTGCTTACGCAGAAATAAATTTCCGAAAATAGCCCATCAATCCGAGAAAAGACTGCACCTGTTTGTGACTCGTAGGCACTGGAAACTTTCGTATAGCAGTAGTTTTCTCTTCAGATGGCTGAGCTGTTCCTTCTTGGATAATAAAGCCTACAACTCTACTCTCCTCAATAATCGGCATTTCTTCTTATTAATTTCAAGACCATGGTCTCTTACTGTTTAATACTGTCCTTAGTCTTTCTACTCTTCCCTCTTCGTCTTTGCTGGGTATAATGACATCATCCATATAGTATATGGCGATTCCAGCCATCGTTAGGGGTCTAAATATGTGATTAATGAATCGCTGAAATACGGCTGGGCTATTACATAACCCAAACGGACAAGAAATGTATACTGGCCGTTGTGCATCACAAAAGAAGTATATTTGATACTGCTTTCCTCTACAGCTACATGGAAAACCCATTTTTCAGATAAATTGTACTGAAAATCTTGGCAGGTTGCAACCTATCTAAAACATGTTCTCTCAAAGGCAACAGGAAGCGATCTTTTACGATATTTTTATTAATCCTTCTATAATCACAACAGATTCGTGTATTCCCATTCTTCTTTCTCGCCAATACAATTGGACTCGAGAAATCTGAAGAACTATTTCTAATTATTCTGTCATCTAACCATTCCTGTATCTGATTTTCAACTTCTATTTTCTCAGGTACTGATAATCGTCGAGGTGGTTGATATATCGTCTCTTCATTTTTCATAACTATTTTCATTGCAATATCCGTAGTTTTAGTCTTTTTAGGTTCGTAATCTTGTATAAGCGTCTTCACAGCTTCCTTTTGTTCTAAAT
Organism: Rosalia funebris; assembly: GCA_037954035.1. Taxonomy (NCBI): domain Eukaryota; kingdom Metazoa; phylum Arthropoda; class Insecta; order Coleoptera; family Cerambycidae; genus Rosalia; species Rosalia funebris. The sequence continues at coordinate 22,029,513 of JAZFAV010000006.1, forward strand.
CCGCAATATGTTCTAAGTCCAATTCTTCTTTTTCTGTGTCGTTATTCAAAGTAATTTCCATCATAAAGTTCGCTTTCTCTTCTTTGTATACTACTATACCCTTTTCTCTGATGCTGATTTCAGCCTGTTCTAATAGATTTGCTCCTATTATGGCCCTAAAGCCAGTCGTATCTGTGGGAATAACATGGAACCTCAATATAAAGTCCTCATCATTTACAATAACATTTTTGCAAAACGATCCAAGGGTCGACACATTGCTTCCTACTATTCCCTTTATAGTTATAACATTTTTAACTAACTGGATGTCAGGGAAACACGTTTTAAAAATATCTTCTCTAACTGCACTTATGTCACTTCCGGTGTCGAACAACGCCAGTAACTGAACATTTCCAATCTTTAGTCTCATAGAATTCTTTGGAACTACTTCCATAGTATTAACGTCTGATGATGTGCTAGGTTTGACATCCCTGTTTGGCATCGTTGTCTGTTTTTTGGGACATTTCACAGATACGTGACCAAGTCTACTACAACTAAAACATTTAGTACCCTTACTTTTGTGAGGGCACTGTTTGGACTGGTGGCCCTTTTCTCCACAATTATTGCAAACTTCGGTTTTTCCTTTCTTTCTCTTTTTTCACATCTATTTTCTCTTCTTTTCTTCCCTTGAATGTAGAATGTCTACTTGTCTGGTCACTTATAGGTTTCCTCTTCACAATACTCTCGTATATTTTCATTTTCTCCTTAAACTGTGAAAAAGTTTTGGCTCCATATAGTACAACTTTATTTGACGTGCCGTCCTGTATTCCATCAATTATATATTGTATAATAATATCAACTTCGATATTCGTTCGACTTCCAAACTCTCTCATTGTAAGTACGTAAGTTCTTGCACGTTTTCGTCTCTCTTCTTTCTTCTGTTCATTAGAATTTTATGAATGTGTGCACTGCTGACGGGGACCTCAAATTCTTTAATTAAACGCTTCTTTAGCGTGGACCATGTTTTAATCCCCTTCTCAGATTGCACAAGCAATTTTGCTAATCCTCTTAGTGATTTCTTGGCGAATATAAACTTTTGCAGGTCGTTGCAACCCGTTATTCCAGCTATTTTCTCGAAATATTCGATCCACTTTTTCACCGGATAATCATCTTTTCCATCGAAATGTCTAATGCTATCCTTTACGTCTCTAAATGTTAAGGAAAATGGTTCAACTCTTCCACTCATATTAGTGCGTCTTGCTAATCTTCCATCGTTCATTTGTTCGTTTTCATCTTCGTCTTCTTCGCATTTTCGTCTTCGTTATTACTTTCGTCCTCATCTTCATCTTCTTCGTCTTTATCGCTCGCCTCTAAATTAATCATAAAGGAACAAATGCGATCCGCCACGTCATCTTTTGAACCGGAATAATCTAAGCCGAGAATATGACAAACTGCAATCAAATTGGCTATTGGCTATTGGCTTTAATCGAATAACCTCGCTAAGCTTCGTTATATATTCATTTGAATTTTTATTAAAATTGAAACCGGAAAATTCACGTATAGCCTTCCTCGTTCTTCTGGGTTGACCTTCATGACCCCAAAAGCAATGACATGTAATGCTTTCACTGCTTTTAAATTACCTTTGGTAATATTACACTCAATATTTGGAATATTACCCAACGTCGCCATTTTGTTTTATTTTCTCTTAAATAAAAATTATAAAACCTAACTATTGTGAGAATGCTATTGTCACTATGCTTCTAGATAGTAAATCGAAAAATCAAAATCTTAAAAATAGCCTTAAATAATTTTGTACCTCTTAATACAGCATCTAGCAACACAGAAAATGGCAGCAAGTCAATTAAAACTAAATAAAAAAATGACTATCTGTAAGTTATATTCCACGAACATTCAAGTTAATTTACTTCGTGGAGTGATTATATGTACGCTTACAAACAATATATTCAAGATAATCTTTTATGCATAAATAAACACCTAAATGTTTAATTTTAAAGTATTGTAAATTTCTCTAAAATACACGAAAGTCTTTGGTACGCCTCTTAGCTCGCTTCTCAGGATATCTCTCCTGAAAAACTAACCGAAACGATGCCTCTGGGCAACAGCTTTCAGTAAAGTTAATAAACATGCATCCTACCTCTGGTTAATTTTAATTATTTACACCTGCGACAGAATTACTCCTTTGCCTTCTTTTGTACCAGTTTCTATGGAATTCGCAGCTAACGGCTTGGTAGAAAAGCAGCAGGCAACTAGCAATACAGTTTACAGTATACAATTTCTCCAAAAAGCAGCTATGGTTCTCGAACACTCGGTTCCAGTCTTTTTCCACTGCGCATTGCTGAATTGTCCGACTAAAATGGCCGCGATCAATTCTATCGATGTTACAAATAAGTCTATGAACGTATCAACGTAACATAATTTAAGCGATGGCACCGCTTTCACAATGTTCAATAATTTTAGTTTTGCCACGCTTTATTTTTGATGAACACGTTTTTGTCCTATGCAGTCTTACGCAACTTCGTCACAATTTTTAACCGAACAAACGGATAAATTTTTGTATTCGTCTTTAGTGCATTAGTGTATTTATCTATTTCACCACTTAATACCTTTACTTTTAGGTATTGTCTATATCCCGGACGAGCCACCAAAAGTGTAGGCTTTCTTTTAGGTCTAGGGACCATTTAACAAACAAGGCCGGATTGAATGTTACAGATAGACAATATATTCCAGGAACTAAATGTTCCACACAACTTCTAAAGTAACGTCCCATTTAATCACTCGTCTTAGCACTCGTGATTGGCACTTTTTGTTACACAGGGCAACCGTCTTACGTCTTATTCAAGAAAATGCTAGAAACGTCTTTCCTCAATTGACGGCTTCCAATCGACTGACTTCTCGAACATTCAGAAACACTGTGACCGGCATTCGGGGACTACCAAGTCCTCGAATGATCTCAGCCTAATGGTCAAATTTTAGTAATCCCCACCATGCCAATCGAAGCCAAAGAAAAATGCTCTAATCTTGAAGTCAAAATTTTACAAGAAATATCCATAATTACACCAAAAATAAACTGCACCCTTTGGATCGATCAAGAAGAATTCTACATGTCTCCAGTAGCTCTTCCTAATTCAGTTACTTACCTATTGCCCGAACCATTGATGAACTCAAACTATACATCTTTCCATTTGCATAACGTCTCCACAACGAACTTGGAGGAACTCCACCAACAAATTCGCAACCCTAAACATATCACTCTACGAGCACCTGATCTAGATCCAACTACTCACTCTTGGATCACCAAAATTACACTGAGCATCGTATTAATCCTGACCATAATCTTCACGTTTTTGGGTCTTCGAAGACTTTATAAGCGACATAGGACCAATCAACTTAAAGTAAAAATTTCAACCCACAAGGACCCCATTCCGGCCCATGTGCCTCCATCTAAGGCGGGAGGAATTATATGAGTGAACGATGATTCATTTCCTTTTTATTTTATTGAATCATAGTCTAAGACACGTAATACAAAATTACAGGAATGAACTAATCATAATGCTGAAAAAGCAAAGTGATAAACCTAGTTTATATAAAGCCAGAAATGATTCATTTAAGGGAAGTATTATACAGTTATTGTACAATCATCGTCGAACTGTATTTTACTCAAATAAAGTATTAGTGAAATTCTTCGGCATAGTTTATTTTGTGTGACTAAAGGGGTCAACAAACGAAACTATATATATGTAAACGTTTGGGGAAGATTAAATAATAATCAGGGGTTTTTACCACCTCGGACTTTATTTTTGGACTGTATTCAACGTCTACAACAGTACTCGCGAATTCTCTGGGTTGGACTGCCGCCTCACTCCCCAAACGTCCCGCTGCTCGGTCCGTTACGCCTCCGTTCGGCCATCCTCCCGACTATAGCGCGAGGGTCGATATTATTGACTGTTTACACGGCCATCCTGTTTGCGGGACGTCCTCGCACCGACCGAGGTGATGTTGATCTGAAAACAGAATACCGAAACAGAGACTGCCCAAACAATGGTATAATGTTATTGTTAGTACTGTGCAGAGTTTTAGGTAATACAGTCAATTACATGGTAGTACTGCCATTCTCCTAGTTTTTATCGCACATCAGGTGGTACTGCCACCTTTTCAAGGCATAGTGGTACTGCCACTATCCGCTGCTTCTTTGAATAGTAGGTGGTACTGCCACTTTCTCAAGGCATAGTGGTACTGCCACTAGCCGCTGCTTCATCGAATGGTAGGTGGTACTGCCACCTTATCAAGGCATAGTGGTACTGCCACTATTCGTCCCTTTATCTCGTTGTTAAAGGTTAGTAAGTCACATTAAAATAAATCAAATCCAAATCATAGGTCAGTTACTAGGTCGTAAAACTCATGATGTTGTGTTCAGAAAACGAGTCTGTGACCTAACTATAAACAATCTCACACAAACACTGGATTTACTGACCTGATAACTTAATGAAATGTAATTAGTAATTACTATTCGGACTTACATTGCGCTATTCACCCGAGGGTCAAGCTTGTAGTTGTTCGTGAGCTGCTACCGTAGTCCGATGTCCCTTCTTATGCAGCTCGTATCGCTCATTTGGGAGAACTGTCCGAACAGTATACGGTCCTTTATACTTCGGTCTTAATTCGCCACCACCTGCTAGTTGCGAATCCTCAATCGCCACAACATCGCCTGGCTGGAAAGGTTTGACGCCGCAGCGAACGGTATTAAATTTGTGACCATGTTTAATCGCTCTATTTATAATCTTTATTCGAGCTTCTGAGACGGCCTTGTCTGGGTCGATGAAGTCATCAATCGGCATTGCATCTTCTAAAAAGTGCCGAGTTGCAGGTAATCTCGGATTCACGTCCAGCTGTAACACTGCAACGTAAGCACTACAGGAATGTTGCGAGGGTCATAGTACAATTCGAGTCCGTCATCGTTTTTCTCAACACGCACACAAGGTTGACCGATAACGTCCCATCCAATAATAAGGTCAATGCTACTCGGCATCACTCCATCAGGCACTATTATGAAGTTTATTTCTAATGTCAAATTCGGCAAAGTTATTACGAGTTCACATTTAAGGACAGTATAAACAACTTGGCCTCCAAATCCCGAAAAAGCACGTACACTGCGGTCTGTTTTGATAATACCATTTAAAGTTTTTACAATAGAATGTTTAATAAGTGAGACGTCGGCACCACTATCAATAAGATACGGGACCGATTTCGCCTGTGCATTGCACAATAACGTTGCTATCGGTGTCTCGCTCAGGTGGCGTCATTTCTTTAGTACAAATGCCTTTTTCGGACTTCCATGCTTAGCCCAACAATTGGGTTCAGTGTGGCCCGGCTTTTTGCAATGTTCGCAGATAGGGATGCTGGGTTTTGGTTTATCACTGGCAGGTATTTTCCTCAGCCTTGTTTCCATCTTGTAAGGCTGTACACATGTTTTGTCGATGACCTTTACGCCCACACTTATAACATGATCCGTTCCTACCATGGCTCGAGGACCGTGGTTCTCTTAGTCTGCGTTCGTGTTTCTGTCTCCCCACTCCAGATCCTTCATGTGCGCGCATTGATGCTCCGGATGTTCTTTTGCGGCGTGCATCAGCTTCGCTTAATAACTTTAATAATTCACGTTCTGATTCTGATTTTTGTACGTGAATCATTGAACGTGCCTCAGTGTGGTCCAGACCGTATTCTACCATGCTAAGCATAATATTCCACGGCAGCTTATTGTGGAACCGTGTAATCATTCTAAGCTTTTTATTGCCGTAATCACATAACCCATCACAGTCGTGGCTTCGGAGTGTAGTAGCTAAATATGCACGTGCTCCTGGTGTCTCCCGATCAGGAAAAGCCACAGTGAGATCAGCGCAAAAATTGTCCCAAGTACGGCAAATGGGTCTCCAGTCGCGATAGTGACGGTATCCTCGATCTCGCAGAGCATCTCCTGCTTTTGCGATCATGAGAATGTCACTTACATTTAGTTCATGTTTTAGCTTTGTAGCGTCCTCCAACCATTCCTCGATTGAGTAAGCACTCGTCTCCGGATCGTAACTTGCGAGCCTGAACTGGACCTGCGTAATCGTTGACGCAAGCGCACTTGAACTCCCTGCTTCTGATACATTGGGCGTTGCCCCTGGTGTTCTCGCCATCTTTACATGCCGAGTTAACTCTGCAAGTTGTTGTTGTTGTTGCATTGCAACTAAGTTGACGAGCGTCTCCTGCCACTGCACTTTGGCACGTTTCGGGTTTGAAGGGCCACCGAAGTCCTCTGCGCTCACAGCACTTAGCTCGCCGTCACTTTCACGTTCAACACCATATTTTTTGCTAATAAGGGCACTACGCACGGATCAATCCCACTTCTGATGTAAACGTTTAGGGAAGATTAAATAATAATCAGGGGTTTTTACCACCTCGGACTTTATTTTTGGACTGTATTCAACATCTACAACAGTACTCGCGAATTCTCTGGGTTGGACTGCCGCCTCACTCCCCAATCGTCCCGCTGCTCGGTCCGTTACGCCTCCGTTCGGCCTCCGTTCGGCCATCCTCCCGACTATAGCGCGAGGGTCGATATTATTGACTGTTTACATATATATATATATATATATATATATATATATATATATATATATATATATATATATATATATATATATATATATATATATATATATATATATATATATATATATATATATATATATATACATATATATCATCATCATAAGGTCATCAGTCCTAAGACTGGTTGGATGCTAACCTCCAGCTTCTCCTATCTTGTTCTAACCTACGCATTTCGCTAATTGTGCTACAACCTACATCCCTTACTATTTGCGAGCAGTAGTCTAATCTAGGCCTACCTCTGCCTTTCTTCACTCCTATTTCTGCCTCCAAAATATCGCGGACTATTCCCCCATGTCTCAGCAAGTGGCCTACCATTCTATCTCTTCTCTTCTTTATGTTTTTCCACATACTTCTTTTCTCGCCGACTTTCTCTAATACTTCTTCGTTTCTAACCCTATCAGTCCACGGTATTTTCATCATTCTTCGGTAACACCACATCTCAAAAGCTTCTAATTTCTTCCTACTTGCTTCCCCTACCGTCCAGGTTTCGCAATCGTATAGTGCCGTACTCCATACATACGTTTTCAAAAATCTCTTTCTTGTTTCTAAGTTTATTACCCCCGAGCATAAAAGTACTTTCTTTTTGTTAAAAGCTACTCGACCCTGCGCTATTCTTTGTTTTATATCTTTATCGCTTCTTCCATCCCAATGTATTTTACTTCCTAAATAAGTGAAGTCTTTCACTTCTTCCAATCTTTCATTATTAATTTGTACTTTCGTTTTTGCTCTGCTCTCGCGCCCTCTACACACCAATACTTTAGTTTTGTTTTTATTCACCCTCATTCCGTATTCCTCTGTCAACACTGCCTCCATTTCGTTCAACGCTGATTCCAATTCCGCTTTACTAAATGCTAATACTGCTATATCATCCGCGAATCTCAGCATTTTTAGTTTCTGTCCCTTTACTTTAATCCCGAAATCCACTCTATCTTTTACGACATTAATCGCCTCTTCGATGTACAGATTAAAAATTAGTGGTGATAGCGTACATCCTTGTCTTACTCCTTTCCTAATACCCATTTCCCTTCTTTCCCCTTCTACTTCTATAACATCAGTTTGCTCTTTGTATAGATTGTGTACTACTCTCCTATCTCTGTACTTCATTCCCGCGTTTTTTAGTATCTCGAACATTTTTTCCCATCTTACATTATCAAAAGCTTTTTCTAAATCTACAAATCCTATATAAGCGTTCTTTCCTTTTTCTATTGTTTTCTCCAAGAAGACTAGAGAACAGGAGACTTACCCCCACCACTCGAGTGGTGGGGGTAAGACGAAAAACGTCCGCACCATGGTGATCCTTGCGTAGAACCGAGCGAGGTTATGTTTATTTTTGTTTACTGTGTTTTGAAAGTTTTGAGCGTTTCCAGTTTTTCCGTTAAATATGTCAAAAGCGTCGAGATATTGTTGCATTACGAATTGTTCCAGCAAAAGCCCTGATTGTGTCATAAATAAACGAACAATTTTTAAAGTTCCTGAGGTAAGTCTTTCGATAAATAAGTATTGTAATGTTTGTATACACCGATAGTAACGCTTACTTTGTAGTAAATAGTAAAAGTGCAGTGTAATGTAGAAGTAAATTGTCAAATAGTAATTTACAACTCAATTTCGTTTAAGGACTGTGAGACGAGAAAAATGGTTGGAGGTGCTGTCACCGTATTACCTTAATATTATGCAGCTCAAGGAAAGAATACTTTATAGTAGTAGAAAAAGAAAACTCAAAATACCAGTTTTCCTTCACTTAAAGATAATGAATTTGAACTTCCCACAGAACGTTTCCGTAATAAGATTTTTGGTTATCATAGTTTTTTAATAACAGGTAACATCCTATATTATTTTCCAAATGTCCTTCCAATAAATGAAGACAAGTACCTTAATCTTATGCAGCTCAAGGAAAGAATACTTTATAATAGTAGAAAGAGAAAATTCAAAATACCAGTTTTCCTTCACTTAACGATAATGAATTTGAACTTCCCACAGAACGTTTCCGTAATAAGATTTTTGGTTATCATAGTTTTTTAGTAGGAGGTAACATCCTATATTATTTATTTTATATTATTATTATGGCCTTTTAGTTAAATTGAAAAAGTTTAATTACAGTTAGTTAGTTAAAGTTAGTTAGGTACTTTAGTTTAGTTCTTTAGTTCAAAACTTTAGTTTAGTTCTTTTCATTGCAATGTTATTTCTTCGCTTACATTAGAATGCAACTTATAATTTCAATTTTCTTGAATAAATAGTTTTGTGACATTTCTTTTTTTATTCCTGTACCCTTCAATTTATGTCTAATTACTAACGTTAATTCTGAAAAATTAATTGATTTTACATCACACACTGTATTGCCTTCATAGTACACTGATTTGAATAAATTGTACTCTTATTGAATGCTTTGTTTTTACTGAAGCAACATACAAAAAGATCGGTAAATATGTAATGTTATTATCACAAAATCGCAAATTTTAAATTAACCGAATATATACATATTCGGTTGATTAGTAATTGTTTAAAAACAACTTCACATTTCATACAATAATAGCTCACAAGCTAATTTCACAGGAAAACTATCGGTTACTTCTTGGATGTTTGAAATATCTTGTACAGACTTCGGCACATCCCATTCCATCCATTCCAAATATTCACTGTGTAAATACACATTCACATTCAACTTCTTATCAATGCATATGTTTAAATTGGTGTCCAAACCAGACTCAACATACCGTTTTTCACTTGGCAATTCAATGGAGTGTCTGTTGCTTTGTAAACTTTCAAACAAAATATTTCCTTCCGAGATCAAACACTTCTTCATTTCCCCATGCAAAAGTGATCGCAGTTCGACATTTTCAATTCCACTTGTGGCCATGGTTAAAATATGTAATCTTCCTGTGGATGATTAAAACTCGTTAGACTAAAAGCTCATTATGTTATTTCATTTCCACAAAGCTAAATTATCATCGATATCCTACTCGTGGCAGACATAGAAGAAAATTATAATTGACAGATGAAAAAATGCAATAACATTTCTTGCTCTAAAAGAAAAGCATTCAGAACTATTATTTTTTGTACATACTATGTATTTAGGACTGAAAATACTGTATCCCAATTTTCATAGCGTGTTTTCACCAAACAATTCGGAAACAACAATTGTAAAGAAATGCACGCGAAAATTGTTTACTGTTTACATAATGAGCATAATAGAACCCTAACCCTACATTTAAATAGTGAAGACCCGCGATAGACGAGGATAAACGGCATGCGCACATCCCGCGCGATTCTACGCGAGGCTACCATATTGGCGCCGTTTTTCGTCCTACCCCCACCACTGATTTTTCGAGGAGCTATGTCTCCTTACTCTCTAGTCTTCTTGGTTTTCTCTAACATTACTCTTAGCGCCAGAATAGCTTCGCGAGTTCCCCTATTTCGCCTAAACCCGAATTAGTCTTCTCCTAGTATTTCCTCCGCTCTATTTTCCATCCCCTTCTGCACTATTCTGGTTAAGATTTTTGACACGTGGGAAGTTAGGCTAATCGTATATATATATATATATATATATATATATATATATATATATATATATATATATATATATATATATATATATATATAAACAAGGTTGGGAATTGGTGCAGGGAGAGGGGACCCTCGGTCAATCCCTCTAAAACTGAGGCGGTGTTCACCAAGAAATATAAGTGGAACAAAACATGTCCGCTGAAACTTGGTGGCCAAGAACTAAGCTATAATAGCGAAGTGAAATACTTAGGAGTAATACTGGACGGGAAACTGTCATGGGGAAAACATCTAAGTCACATATGTTCCAAGATCACAGCAACACTTTGGCAACTGAGAAGAGCCATTGGTAATAGCTGAGGCTTGAAACCGGAAACCATGAAATGGATGTATGAGGCGATTCTCAAACCCAGATTGACGTATGCAGCACTGTTTAGAAACCTGAAAAAAATTGGGAGAAAGCCTGTTTAAAGTCGGAAGCCAACCGACTTAACAAGTTAAGAGGATTGATCCTTAGAAGTATAACCGGAGCCCCAAGATCAACACCGATCGAAGCGATGGGGATACTGACGGGGATACCACTTCTTGATGTCATCCTGAAAACGGAAGCCGCAAAGGCAATGCACAGGGTGGGAAACATGAATAGGAAGGTAAGGGACCTGAATAGATTCTGAAGAGAGCTAGCTGAGGAAGGACTCCTATGGATGCCCTCTGACAGTACGGGTGTCCACTTCCTGTTTGATAAGAAATATAAGATTACCCTCACCAGTAAGACCGACTGGATGGAGTCGAGTTGGATTGCCGCCCAATGGAGATATCTGGTACACGGATGGAGCCAAGAGTGGGAACAGAGCGGGTGCGGGGGTGTATAGGCGACGCGACGGGATAGATAAAATCTTCCCCTTGGGCAAATGCACTACCGCACTCCAGGTCGAGCTAGTTGGAATTACATACGGTGTTCTGGGGGCCGACCAAAGTCGGACCCAGGAAAATGTATGTATCTGCTCGGATAGCAGGGCGGCGTTGGTAGGCCTGAATTCAGTAACGACAAAGTCGAAGCTGGTCTATAATTGCTATGAAGCATTGAACCACTTGGCAGGGAAGGGACCGGTGGAACTCTTATGGATACCTGGGCATAATGGCATTAAGGGAAATCTAATTGCAGATGACTTTGCCAGGCTAGCGATCAGGGAAAACCTCTATGGACCAGAACCTGCAGTGGGAATAAGTCGGAATCTGATCAGAGACCGCTTCAATAGCTGGGCAAGAGACCAGCACAATAAAAGATGGAGAGGAGTAACGGGTTGTTGAATAACCAAACTCTTCATCCAATACTCAGAGATTGAGAAATGCGCCCAAGAATTCATTAAATTGAACAGGCACAAAGCCAGAACCCTGGTGGGAATCATAACGGGCCACCATAGTAGCCTGAATGCATATAAGCACAAGCTGAGGCTGACTGATAGCCCGGCCTGCAGATACTGTAAGGAAGACGAGGAAACCTCGATTCATCTTCTTTACACCTGCCCCGCACTGGAGGAGAAGAGGTATCTTATATTAGGGACCCCTTTTATCTAAGAGGAGGCGAGGCTTAAGGCGAGGGATGTGCCTAAATTGCCCCCTTTATGGGATATCATTTTTGGATAATGACCCGGATATGAGGGGATCGCCAAGGGACTACCCATGCGATCAGTGGCTGATGAGGCCCAAACCTATATAATATATATATATATATATATATATATATATATATATATATATATATATATATATATATATATATATATATATATATATATATATATATATATATATATATATATATATATATATATATATATATACTCCTCGCGTCCGTTTGGTTAGTGATTACTGGGCCGAGGTCGTGTGCCCTGAGTAGATGAAGCGAACCGAGAATTTCGGCCTTCTACATGCGACCGGCTAAGATTTCTGTCGAGTTTCGGCATGCCAGTATGCTCTTTAATTCTGAAAGCATTATATCTCTTGGTCCACCAAGGGCTTCTATAAACAGTACCTTAAGTTTAACAGAATACTCTGGATAGAGTCTACGAACATTAAATCTCGATATTTTGTCCGTTTCTCCTCCTCTTTCAAAACAATGTTACCATCCCCGGGTGCCGATAACTCGATGACGAACATTGCCCGAGTTGGTGGTCGAGGAGGACTACGGCAGGCTTGTTGGCTTGTATTTGCCTGACGGTGGAAAATGAATAGTTCCAATATATTCGGCACTTCTCGTTTTCCACAACGGACTCAATATCCCCCGGGGCGTAAGGCAGCACTGGTGTCTCGTCTATCTGATACGAGTGCCTTAAGTGATAATAAAGCACCCGTAACGCTGCGTTGTGTCTATGGATATAGACCGAGACTGCATATACCGGACAAGCCGACAGTAAATGCATCAATGTCTCCGGCGCCCTGCAACTGACATCAGGGACCTCCATACCCATGAAACGACTCCGATAGACGATCATGTTAAATACACCGTCTTGGCAAGCCACGATGAATCCCTCGGTCTCCAAATTTAGCCCGGCTGACCTTAAGAAAGCATAGGTCAGCCTTTCGGATAAGCCTAGGGCTTCCATATTCCTATAAAAGACCCCGTGCATGGGTTTATCCTTGTGAAGCTGCAGAGCTCTTAAATGCTGTGCAGCTTTTATTTGGGCTTTTAACCGAACGGGTTCCAACTCGGTGACACGTTCGGTTAAAATTGATTCGATTGAAATCGAGTTGTGATTGGCACGTTCGGTGTCGAAGACGAGACCGAGATCATCAGCTGCTCTACGTGCTGCCTTAAATAAAAATGCTCCTATCCCTGCACGTTCGTGATCTCGGACCATGCAAAGAAGGGGATCCGAACTCTTAATAACTTTACAGGCTCCATCCATAACCATTCTGTTATGGAGACACTCCAAACTCAAGAGTCCACGGCCTCTGCTGTGGACATCCCTTGTTCTTTAACGACAGTTCTGAAGACCAGATCTGTCGTAGGCGGTGCTGATACTTGCCGCGGAGAGCGTTTTTTACGACACCCACCTCTTGGGTGGAGCGTTGCTCAACACCCAAGTAGGCGTACGACTCTCCGGCATCTAAGTGGTGTAAGATACTTCCGTCTACGAGCTGCGCATCCTCTGCGTATTCCCGGCTTCGCCCTCTCGAGATGAACCTGTGCACATTTGTCCAATCCAATGGCCTGCGTGTACTCCTGCACCATCCGTAGGGACTATCATAATTCCCTTTCTCCGGAGGCATGAAGTTTTAAGTCATCCATGTAAAAGAGATGGGTGACCTTATACCTCCGATCGCCGGGGGTGCCGCAGTTATAGCCACGGGTTTTCCTGAGGGACACGGACAACGGCAACAGCGAGATGCAAAACAGAAGGGGGCCAAGGGAGTCTCCCTGAACACGCCCCGTCTGAACGATACCGGCTCTGTCCGGACTCTAGTATCACCCGATGTTATGGTAGACCGAGTCCTCCAGAGCGGCATCAGTTCTTGAATACATCTCACTATAGGACCAGGCACCACAAGGAATTGGAGCAAGTGAATTATTAGCTTATGCGATGTCATATCGAATGCCTTGCGGTAATCGATCCAGGCCATGAAAAGGTTTCGTTTGTACTGCACGGAGTCCTGTGTGATACATCTGCCAATTCTCCTTGCAGCCAGCGACGCCCCTCTTAGACCCTCATTGTTCGTATATCCCCTCGAAAGCCGGCTCAACTGCTAAGAGTACTCGCGGGTACAAGATGCGTGTAAACACCTTGTAACATGCGTTTAAGCAGGTTATCGGTTGGTAGTTCGTTGGGTTGGGCAAATCTGCGGTCTTCGGGAATAGGACGGTCTGCCCCTCGACAACCCAAGAAGGAATTTCCTGCTCCCCATTTAGCCAGGTGGTAAAAATCCTGGCTAAATGGGGAGCAATGGGTGGTAAAAATCCTGGTGGTGGTGGGTACTAGATAATTTTTTTTCACCATAAGTTATTTATCCCGTCGGGACCTGGAGCAGCAAAGTTTTTAGAGCCCACAAGAGCTTTTCGAATCCCTTCACGTTATCGGGTGGCACACTTGTTCTGGTTGCTGACGACCTTCGCAAAGTCTCCAAAGTGTGCCAGGGCTGGAATGTCTCTTTGGAGTGGGAGCTTCTGCTTGTACAGCGCCTTCCAAGGTGCTGTACGAGCAGAAGCAGACAACCATTATACCTCATGAGATATAATGGTTGTGTTATAACTGTTAGAAACAAAAAAAAAAACATAGAAGCCATAAACTTTATTAACAGTACAACTTGATTACCTACAATTCCGGAATAAAATTTCAGGAACTGAAGGTGTGAGCAATTTAGTTAATTTTACTTGATTTGATCAGTCAAAAAAGTACATATTATATTATTATTATTATTAACTATACAATAAATCACAAAAAAACCGTAATTGGAATGTTTATTAAAATATCACCTAGAGGGTCCAATCTAATATAACATCTTTCCTAAAATAGTTTTCTGTTTTTCCTTGTATCATTATAATTATATATCTTTAATGCACTTTAAACCTGTATATGTTACAAAAATTGACAAGTTTTTGATGAACAATAATTTCATTATCACTTATTACTTACAATTAGGCCATTATTTTTATACTTTTTAAAGCTATTTTAATAATGGTTTAGCAACTGGAAAAACAAAAAATAACTTCATATCATGATCTCAACATAGCAACTTTCTTAAGCCTTAATCTCTAATAAAGCAAAAACGTAAGTACATAATAAGTACTTATTTTTCTCTTACAACTAATTTGAATATATATATATATATATATATATATATATATATATATATATATATATATATATATATATATATATATATATATATATATATATATATATATATATATATATATATATATATATATATATATTTATGATTTTAAGGACTGTTTGACACAATGCCTATATTGTAGAAGGAAATCATAACATATGTTTATGATTTTAACCACTGATTGATACAGCACATTTATTGTGTATGTTATAGAGGATTACTCACTAAAAAAAAATTGCAAATGCATCTTTTTATGGGATACTTAATATGAAATAGTTTATATGAATTTAATTAGAACATATATTCACATGGTGTCACACAGACCTATTCGAAAAAACTAAAAATAAATTTCAATTCTCTTTCATTCAAGGAGCTAGAGAACAAGGGAACACTTTCATTTTAATAAAGTCATTAACAACTTCTTTCAAGTTATCTGCAGTTGGCTGAGATACAGTTAAGGTGAATCCTAAGTTAGTCAATTTACCTCCATCTAATCTCAAGTGCTTATGTAAGAGTAATTCAGAATCCATATGGGGTGAAAGCGGGGTGTTCAAAATGTTGTTATCACGACATGCATCAGCCCATGGGCCTAAATGCTTATCATTTGCGTCATCAGCAGCACCTGATAAATCTACAACAGCAGACACAAGATTTCCATAATAGTCTACCTTAATGCCAAAGAGTTCAGCCAGAATGTTAGAGATGGAGCCTTGAGTAGAATCAGCTTCATCAACCACGTTATAAGTCTGCAATATCAAAAATAATAAAATGTGTAAATTCCTAATAATGTGAACTAAAAAAATCTATATATACAGCACAAAACTATATTTTCAAGTTTTAAAAACTGCTGTTAATTAAACGTTAAATTACTATTGAGTATGTGGTCAACTTATTTCTCCTTTTTATTCAAAGTCTTTTCAAACCAGCTTATTAAATTGTCAGCAAAAAATAAAGATTATATTCATCAATATGTTTTATATAATAAATGTCATAAACATGAATCCTAGATTTAACTTCTCTTGCCAATTCATATACCATAGTTTAAATAGTCATATTTATAGTACAAACAATATAACAAAAGTGTTATATTGTTTGTACTATAGTTAGGTTTAGGTGTAGGTAGGTTTATTTATTTGAGCTTGCTGTATCTAAATACTCGTCAGCTTTGCATAGTCATAGCCATTAATATTCATGATAAGGCTTCTGCGTTTGAAGAATACAGGTTGTAACATAAAGGTTGGGGATAAATTAAATGGTGGATTTTTCAGTAAAAATTAATTTTTTTCATATGAAGCTATGTTCTAGGGGTTTTCGTTTCCAAGCTACAGGGCGATAAAAACATTGAAAAAATTTAGTTTTTCTTTAATAACTTTCGAACATTAGAAGATAATAGAACGAAATTTTAGCTGTAGCTTAATTTTATAATGCCCTGATAACAGGAAAAAGATTGACTTCGTAAGTTACTCAGTGGCGTGCATAGGCATTGTACCGTAGGGTTTTCTGAAGAAAATTGTGATACACCACTGATAAAAACATTTTCTTAATATTTATTTAAGATCCACTTTTTATTTTAAACAAAATTACCATCTTGCATTTTATTTATATCTCTTGTCATTTTCCCGTAATTAAAACTTTTGTAAATACCATTTTTCCCACTGCTAACATAGGAAAATGAAAGTAACAAAAACATTATCGAGTATATGTTTTCCTGTTACTAGGGCATTATCAAATTAAACTACGGCTAAACTTACCTTCTAATAATCGAAAGTTATTAGAGAAAAACTAAATTTTTTCAATTTTTTAGCGCCCTGTAGCTTGGAAACGAAAACCTGTAGAGCATAACTTCATATGCAAAAAATAATTTTTCTTTTACTGAAAAGTCCACCGTTTAATTTATTCCCAACCTTTATGCTACACCCTGTATAAATAACATTTAAACTATATGATTATAATTTGTTTAAAAACAGTAAATTAAACTGTAACTTCATTAGTACAGCTTATAAAACCTTTATAAATAATGCAGAAAAGTCATCTGATGACGATGAAAAAAAAAAAAAAGGTATACTCGCATACTGTCTGCGATGGTTTATAATAACACAGAACTTGTTTTCCTAAAATATTGTAAATGCCTATGAAGATTGGTGTGATTACTTTAACAGTGTTTTTATTCATCTATATGATCACCAAGGAAAAATTTAAACGCCCCTACTGCAATCAATGAGATAAAAACTGAGAATATTTTTAAACAGTTCAACAAATCTTTTTACAAGGGGCATGAATGGCGTTTCTAGTTCTATTTTCACAAATTATGTTCATGCTGTTGCAGAACCACTGGATATCCTGTGTAACCTCATTACAAAAAAATCCAACATTTCAACATTGTGGAGCAAAGCTTATGTATGTTCAATATCGCAGAAGGGAAAGCAAAATGATATCACAAGTTATAGAGGTATTTTCTTTTATTATACAACTTTGCTAACGTTTGTAAAACAATGTAATATAAAATGTATTACTCAAACAGTTGATATCGCATCAACATGGATATTCCTATCGTTCATCAACAATCTTCCTGATATTGTTACATGTGAGAAATTGCTATTTGCAGGAGGCTTTATTCAAAAATCACATTTTCATTAGATTGCATACATCTTCAGACATGTGTTAACAAGATGTCATCATAGTGTAAAGAAACTCAGCTGATATTGAATGTCAAGTTTTATTTTTGCCAATGAGAAATTATTGCTCGTGACTCACATATTTAAAATTACATATGTTATTAACGCGTAAAATATTCAGGGACTTTCAATGCATTTAAAACGTATGGTTTTGCACAATATTGAAATTGCAGAGATTTATCTGTCTGAATTTTTAATTTTATTTTGTTCTCTTATAAGATCTAAATTGGAGCACAAACTCATTTTGAACTCTTAAATTAATTCATGATTATTTTCCAGCAAAATCATTTTTATTTTATAACTGCTTTTAATGATCTCCAAGCTACTAGTTCTATTGCATTTATTTTGAGAACATAATGGGTATTCAGGCCAGCTGTGGACACGAAGCTAATAAAAGTGTATCATTTTCCTCCACCCACCACAGTGGGTTAGTTATACACACCACCACAGTTAGTGACCCACCACATTTTCTTATAGAGGTGGCTAGGCTAAGGAACTGGGCATAGTACACGGGGTGCCATTACATCCCTTGGTTTGAGTCCCAATAGAGGCAATTTGGCTCCAGTCCTACTGAGCATGGGTGAGTTTATCCTCATCTCTATGTGTACTTTCCCCTCCCTAGCCTAGGGCTATAGAAGAAGAAAGGCAGTTTCTGTGGGTCCAAACTTTTACCTCCTTTTACAATTTTATAAACAATAAAATCAATATTAAAATAAAATTAGTTTTACGAACAGTTAAAGCTTAATAAATTACGCTATGTGCCCTTGTACATTAGTTGTATATAAAATATAAGAATAAAACTTTTTTGTTTTTCAACTTTTACTAACGGGTGTCCTAGCAAGAGGTAGCCGATATAAACTTGCCGCGATTACTCTTGCGGCAGGTTTTGGAAGTTGATGCTTTGTAGTTATTAGATGGAGAGTATGCCATTACAAAATGGAGTGCTATACTGTTTAGCAATGCATACTTTTTGTCAAAGCGTACTACGAAAGTAATGGTTCAATTGTAGGCACTGAAAGAAAATTACGTGCAATTATGAGTCGTCGTGAGGCACCTGCTAAGCATTTAAGACCTCATTAAACCCCTTTAGACCCCATTAGACTTTTTCTTGTGTCGCTACGTTAAAGCAAAAGTCTATGCCAATAATCCCGTTACAATTGAACAGCTGAAAAATAACATTAGCGAAATTATTGCGGACATAGGGCCACAGCTATGCCGTGAAGTGATAGAAAACTTCATCAAAAGAATCCACTGCTGCCACAGAAGCAGAGGCGGCAACTTACAAGATATTTGGCCACTTTGTATTCCATGTCTAATGGCATAGTTTAAATAAACAATTGAACCCAAAGTTATTGTAGAAATGTTATTTATTTGCCCATTAATTACAAACATAATCGGCTACCTCTCACTGGGCCACCCTATATAGCTGCATACAAATCGTTTCAATATTTTGAACTTTGTATATGTTTACTACTTATATTTTGTATAAATAATAGTTATTTTTTTAAAGTTTAAATAATTTTTTTCTAACAAAATAAGAAAAACTCTTGCCTGAAATGCACTAAGAAATGTAATTATGTATATCAAACACCCAATGTTTACACTACATTGTAAATAAAAAGCATTAATTATTTAGGAATGATATGAATAGTTAATATGTTTTCTCTTTTATGTAATATTGAAGATCTGAGGAATGTTATACTTTACACTAAAGAAAATTAATACCTACTACTGATATAGATTAATTAATAATTAATATGAATATGCATATATGTATTATCTTATATGAAATACTTTTATCATTCCTATAAAAATTACTTTATAGTGTTTAATATCTATAAAGATAAATCATGGCATAATAAATATATCAATAACATTGTTTTTCAATAAACAACAATATTCTGTTGTTTCGAAGAAATAAACTGATGATAACCTATTTAATATTTTGGTTCACAATCTTATTAGTTAGCTTTTTATTTATTTTCATATGACAATTGAAGATAACAATGTAGTAATTTTGTTTTCCAGACATGTGATGATATATCCTTTAATGTTTTATAATTCCATATGGATGAAGAAATTATATTAAAAAAGGAACACTGAGGCTTACCTGACCTATCGTATCTTCTCTGTTACTAACAAACCATATCGCCCTAGAAACATCAGTCACATGAACAGTATTAATTTTCAATTCCGCATTCCATAATAGTTTCATAGTTTCACCTAACTGTTTATAAATAGCAGCGACCATTATCCTTGGAGTTAAGCCAGATCTATCACCAGGTCCATATACAATAGGTAATCTAAGAATTGTATATCGCAAATCAGTTATTTCAACCAGCTGTTTTTCTACCTACGAAAATAGACTTATTTGCTCCCCTCTATGGAAATCTTTAATAAAAAGTGAAAAATGTGTTTACTTTAGAGTAAAATCAGTGATAGCAATATTATTAAAACATTTACTTGTCTTTTCCACTTAGCCACAAATGTCCATGGTTCTACGGGACCATCTTCTTTATGCGGTACTTTATCTAATGAATACATACTACCAGATGACAACTCGGTGTAATGTTTAACATTTTGAAGACTGGCTTCTTTAGCACAATTTAAACTTAACTTTAGGATGCCCTCATTATAAACAGGATCAGTTTGGCCCAGTTTAGTTTCTCCTGCGCAATTAACAACAATATCCCATGGCGCACCATCAGAGGTGTAGAAAGCATTTTTACACGATTCTAAAAGATATGAAAAACAAAAAGTATTATAAACAAATAGTTACAAATAACACCATATTCTTACCAGGATTAATTAAATTAGCACTCTTAAATTCCACAATATTACTATTAAATGCTTCAGAGTGACCTTCATTCAACCAAGCTACCTGAGGTGGCACTTTATCAACAACCCTTATCGCACTTGCGAGATCATTTTGAATTAAATAATACACCAAATTTCTTCCAACAAAACCACATCCTAAAAATAATAGGTTATGATTTTATGATTCATAACGAAAAAATTATTACGATGAACACTTTAAATATACAGTTACCTCCGAGCACGAGAACCCTTGGTTTAGCCATTTTTTTACCCAAATCAGATATATTTTCCGTTTAATTCCTTAATACCGGTTCTAAATGCATTCGAATGACGTCAGTGTCAAAGAAGAAAATTGTTTAAGCGCTGTTGCCATATAGTGCGTTGCATTAAGTGAATATTTTAATAAAATAAATAATATAATTAAGATAACAGATTTTATTAAAAAAAAATACTACTATCCCTATCTCTTCCATATATATGTGTATAAGCACGAAAGTAAGAACAGGACTTATTAATTACCAAATATCTAAAACAATTATCACCAAATATCTATCTAAATCACTAGTCTAAACGATTGCGTGTAATAAACATAATCTAACAAAAGTAAACAAATATGGCCCCGTGGGAAACCGCACATTGGGTTAGGAGACGTTACGTATAAGATATTCTTAAACAGATATGTCCAGTTAACGCAAGTGAAAAATAATTCCACTTCACATAACGAGGGCTAATAGAATATACGAGGCTTGTTTCAAAAGTAAGGTTCCCATCGCGATAGCTCCGCAAGGATAAGTATTAGGTGAAATCTGTGACGGACCTCCAGATTTCCGTCACCGCCAGGTGCGAAATATGCGCAGTTATCCGATATTTGAACGCAAAAAAGGTTCCGCCCACAGACATTCATCGCCAGTTGTGTAAAATTTATGATGAAAAATGTTTCACCGTTCAACATGTCCGCAAATGGTGTAGTGAGTTCTCGGGCTGTCGTACAGATATCCATGACGAAGACTGGAGCGGACGACCGTCGATTTCCGACGAGACTGTCGCCAAAAGTCGAGAGTCTACTGCTCGAAGATCGGAGGACCACCATCCGTAAACTGGCTCATCACATTCCTGAGATATCTGCCAGCTCAATTGATAGAATTGTGTCAGAGAAATTGCAGTACCACAAGGTGTCCGCGCGGTGGGTCCCACGAATGCTCACAGATTCGCACAAGAAGCAACGCATCGAGTGTGCTCGCCAACTTCTTCAACAATGTGGCAACAATAGGAGGAATTGTTGGACTCATCGTCACAGACGATGAAACGTGGGTGTTTCATTTCACTCCCGAAAAAAAGGAACAATCACGCGAATGGCGCCACTCAAGTTCACCTAAACCGGAAAAGTTCAAGCAAACGCAATCTGTGCGGAAAATCATGGCAACTGTGTTTTGGGACCGTAAGGAATATTGCTCATCGACTTTATGCCTCCTGGGACAACAATAAACTCAGACAGTTATTGTGAACCACTAAAGAAACTCAGACGAGCCATCCAGAACCGTCGGAGAGGAAAACTGAGCAAAGGTGTGACGCTGTTGCACGACAACGCTCGTTCCCATGTCTCCCAGCAAACCCAGGATCTCCTGAGCAAATTGGCTGTACTGTCATTCTCCACCCTCCCTACAGCCCAGACCTAGCCCCTAGTGACTACCAACTATTCCCAAAATTGAAGGAACACTTGGGTGGATTGCGTTTCCGGACCGACGATGAAGTCAAAGAAGAGGTTAATCGCTACCTCAGCGGGTTGGAGGTGGAGTTCTATGACATGGGGATACAAAAGTTGGAAGAACGTCTACAAAAATGCATCGAAAAAAATGGCGATTATGTAAAAAATAGGTTAATGTTCAAGCTTTCCAATCATGTAAATAACTTTGATAATAAACAATGCTGTCTATTTAATGAAAATGTGGGAACCTTATTCTTGAGACAACCCCTCGTACTTTAGTAAATTAGATAGCCGTTTCTTAACGGAAATATTTTGTTAAATTAAAATAGTAGCTATGACTTATTAACGTTTATTAGATAAATTGTTGACATTTAATAGAGATAAAACAGTACATAAGCTGCAAATAAGTACATAAGGCTGGTTCTTGCTCACTTTCAAGGTCACCGAGCTCCGGATGGCATGCGGTCATCCGATGTGACCAAAGATTGGAATATTGATATGAAGAAGTGTGTAGTGGTCAATGACCAGTGGGTTTAGTCCAGGCAACGAAGACCAAAAAAGGTCAAATAGCGGAAATAATTCATGTAGAAACCAATTTTGGCACAGTTGTAGGAGGTGTCCTTAACAACATATTAAAAGTACTGATGGATGGGAGTGAAGCTAAGGGAGTGGGAGCTGTAAAGATCCTTTGTTTTCATTTTTTTGTTAATAACTCGAAAACTACTACCTCTAGCGAGAACATGAGAAACCAAAACATGTAGACACCAAAACATGTATAAAACTGAGAATCTAACAGCAGCATGATTATGTATATATGTATTATGCATGTTATATAAAATATATTGTATTCCATTCATTATTCAAAGTAGTTCCCACACTTCTATAACTTTATTATCAGGTAACATAAAACCTTCAGTATGTTATCTGAAAGCCAGACGTAATCCAATACTGCTACGTGTCTTATCATATAACTATATACATTGTAACCAACGTTTATGATCATTTGCTGAAACATTATAATGTTCTTTCTTTAAATTAATCTTTTGCCAATTGTATTTTAATATTACTTTCAATGATGTCAGCATAACGAAACTTATAAAGTCGCACCAAACCCGTTGCATGAGCAGTATAATTTTAGTATTAGTATTATTGTTATACTCACACATCTAAATTCTTGTTCGTTCATTTAATAAAATAAAATTATTTTTAAAAAGTTTAAATCCAAACAAGTGATTTAATATGCATGTACGCATAAACTGTGTTTATTTATTAATCTTTCTTTCTACTTTTGTTGGTGGATTTATTTTTAATTCATCTTGAGAGTAAAATTTGCTAATCTTTGTCGACGTCGCGTGCCCGCCTCTTCATAGGAGGCTCCTCCTCTCGCTCCATCACTCTCTTCCATCTCGCTTTCATCCCCTCGGGGGTGAACGATGGTAGGTGATGGGGGTGCCCGTGTACGGAGTACGGTGGGTTCCACGACGACTCAACGTACACGTCGCTCTTCCTGGATCATCCCCTTCACGTCGTGTCCCTGGTCGACGCGACGCAGTGTTGCCAACAATTGCGCTCCCGACGCTGACATCGGGGTGGACGCCCTTGAGGTCCGCTGGGATGCCTCCTGGATCCGGCTGGCCGCGCTGCTCCTTGATTCAGGGACGGACCGCTGTTGGTTGGCGCTCCTAGGTGTTTGAGGAGGTTTCCATTCCCTTCGCGTTGCATGGGTTTGCACTCCTTGTGCAGCAGTAGCCGGGTCTCGCTCGGGCTCCGTTGGATTCCTGCCGCTGCGCGTTTCCATCGTTGGATGCGTTCACTATTCTCAACTTTCCGGTCGTACCTCGTATATCGATCTTTTTGATATACCTCGTATATGAATATAAAATATATAACCAATGGGCGAATCGTAAATATGGTTATTGATCAGTATGGGTAGACAATTTATAAACAAACAATTTCTTTCTCAGACAATTTCTTTATAAATTCGAACCTTCGCTTTATTAAACCTACGTGTTGTAATATGCTACGTTAAAGCCTACTGGGAACAGGAATCTATCTACGAGTGGTATTCCGAGGGGTCTCTTCACAGTGTCGAGCGGTAGGGCTTGCAAGTTAGGGAATTAAAATGGAACAGACTTTCCAATCCAACAGAATCCAATTCGTCTAGTTTGATCACACTATTGGCCTCCGGTCGTATCTGCTAACAGACACACTCTCCCGTCGTTTCAATGGCGATCCCCGACTCGGGACCTATGAACCGTCGACTCACGTCGCGACTTTACACTAGCGCACACAGTCGATGGCGAACGTGCAAAAACACTACGGTTTAAAATATACGAATGAAAATAGGCGCGAAAATAGGAAAATGGAACCGTGGGATTTCAGTATACCCCTTTACAAGGTACTTAATGACGAACGGTTATTTAAAACCTCTTTTTACCCCGATTGTTTTAACGTATTCTTTAATAGTAAAGATTTTATGGGCAGGGCCACATAAAATATACAGATCGCAGGTCT
Source organism: Rosalia funebris (assembly GCA_037954035.1). Taxonomy (NCBI): domain Eukaryota; kingdom Metazoa; phylum Arthropoda; class Insecta; order Coleoptera; family Cerambycidae; genus Rosalia; species Rosalia funebris. Next base: position 22,054,206 of record JAZFAV010000006.1, read on the forward strand.
TACTGAAAATCTTAGGTCCTTAATACGAGGTCCAGGATTAACGTACAACGCAAAGTTTGCGACTCGATTTTCCGGGCATCATCTTCAGCTTTCTCGCTAACACAAAGGTAATTAGGATGCTTGGCTGCTGGTCCAACCTGGCGTAAAGGAGCCTGAAACAGAAAATAATACATGAGAGCAAATATACTTGATAGAGTGTAGGTAACCTTGGCTTCAGAGAGTCGCTCGCCTCAACGTCAACTCGGGTTGCGGGGGGCTATCGCTGGCCGTTACCCTTGGGTGCTGCGCTTAGCCGTTCCCTGGCGTGTTGCGCGGGCTTCATTTCGGTGCGACACCTGGGCTGGGCTCGCTCCTACTGGGCGCCTTCCGCGTCGTCGTTTTCCTCTTCAGGTTCGTGAAGGTTCTCATCGGCATCGTCGTCTTCAACGCCCCGTTCAGGATTGTTCAGTGGAGGGGGTCTGAGGTCGTCGATATGCACTTTGATGTGCAGACCATCTCGCTCCACGGTGTAGGTGTTGTTACCGTGGCGAGTTACGACTTCATGTGGTCCCGTCCATTTTGCCTGGAACGGATTGTTGGTTCGCCGGAATTCAAGCACCATGACTCGTTGTCCTGATCGAAATTCCACGGCCGCGTCTCGATGCTCCGGATAGAGGTTTCTTGCGTAGACGATCTGTCGTCCATGTGCCCTATCAATCCTTTGTTGGCGTGCCTGCGCGGAGCGGTCGGGAGGCGGTCTCACAGTGGCGGGTACCGTCCACTTCCCTGGTTTTGGCAGGATGGCTCCAAGGTTGATTTCGACTGGTGCTTGTCCTGTGGTCGCGCTTGTGCGGTTGCGTAGTGTGAAGAGAGCCTGGGGAAGTTTCAGATCCCACGTTGTGACTCCTACTTGCTTCACCCTGAGGATCTTCTTCAACTCTTGTACGCGTCGTTCCACTGGATTCGCTCGTTGATGATAGATCGGAGAGGTGTAATGGTCGATCTTTCGAGCCGCAAGATAGCGTTCCCAATGGTGTCCCTTGAAAAGCGTGCCGTTATTATGGATTCTGGGTGTCCCCAGCGCGCGAATACTTCTTCCAGAAACGCCAGAATTTCGGTTTGGTTGCCTCGGGGAGTAGCTTTGGCCTCCACCCATTTAGAGAATAGGTCAAGGAACACAAGGATGCATTCGTTCCCCATCTCGTCTTGGGGTACTGCCCAAGTACGTCCAAGCTAACCGTCCTCCATGGTGCTTTGGAATCCGTGGTCGTAGTGGCGCAGCCTTCTGCCAGTTTGCCTTAGAGGAATTGCATATCAAGCAAGCTCTAACGTGTCGCTTTACTGACAATGCCACTCCCGGCCAATCATACATCCTGCGAATCGAGAGAAGCATCTCACTTCGCCCTGGATGCACGGCCAGTAGCGAGTCGTGGTATTCCTCTAATACCCTTTCTCGCATGTGACATGGAACCAGTAGCGCACGCTAATCTACACCTTTCTTCTTCCATATCAGTCCATTTTCTACAAAGTGGCTTCGGGCAACTTTTTCTTCTTCCGCGTCTTGAGGGCCGTTCCTCTGTACGGTTTCTAACCGTAGCATGTTGAGTCGGCATGCCTGATCGTTCCGTTGCTCTTCGGCGACGAGTTCAAAGAAAGGACCTGGTGGTCTGGGCGGATCCTCCGGTTTTTCCTCTTCTTCTTCCTCCCTCCTTGGCTGTGTTTCGCCCTCGGCTTCTGCGAGTGGCGCTTGATCAGGTGCCTGTTCCTCAAGCTCTCCGTCGTCTGCATCGGATTCTTCATCGGCTGCGTAGACGGTCGGCTAAGTCCTTTCGTCGACCTCCTCTGCCTCTTCATCCCGTTGCGTTGGTTCAGGATTCCTCGACAGGAAGTCCGGTAATTCATTGCACCTGCCGGGTACATAAACCATCGTGAAGTTGTATGCCTGTAGCATGATCGCTCAGCGCATCAACTTCGACTTCTCGTCCTTTTACCTGTTCAGCCACAGTAACGCCCTACTGTCCGTGAACAAGGTGAAGTGTTGGTCTTCCAAGAACTGCCTGAACTTCCTCGCGCCCCAAGTAACCGCAAGGAGCTTTTGCTCGTTCACGTGGTAGCGGGTCTCTGTCTTCGAGAATTTGGCTGACGCACACGTAATAAGCCGACGCCTGTCGCCGACTTCCTGGTCCCATTGAAAGAGTACCGCGCCCATCCCCACAGAGCTTGCATCTGTTTGCAGACAGAACTGCCGGGTGTCGGTCGATGCAACTCCGCGTGGTTAGATAAGGCATCCTTCAACTCCTCGAAAGCCACTTGTTGTCGTGCGGTCCACCTAAATCCTCGGGTCCCTTCCAGTACGTCTGTTAGAGGCGCAGCTATTTCAGCGAGTACATACTCCCGTAGCCAGCCGGCAGTGCCAAGAAACGATCGTAGCTCTTGTTTTTGTTCGTGGTACTGGGTATTCCTTGATCTTCTGTGAACATCTGGTTTGTGGTTCATCACGTTTGGACGTAATCGTATGGCCTAGGTAGTCTATTTTAGTTGCCTCAAATCTGTATTTCCCTGGCGATTCGTGGAGTCCGTGTAGATGAATTCTCTTCAAAACCACGCCTAGATTATACAAGTGTTCTTCCTGACTTCGGCTGTATACCATGATGTCGTCCGGGTATACTTTGGTAAATTTGTGGATGCATCCTTCCAAGATTTCGTTCATCAACTTCTGGAATGTTCCAGGTGCTCCCGTCAGTCCAAAGGGCATTACTTCAAATTCGAACTGCTCTCCGTCGGGTGTTTAGAAAGTCGTATATTTCTTACTCCCTTCAGTCATCGGTACTTGCCAGTATCCGGCCTTCAGTTCAAGCGTAGGGAAATGATGCGCATCTTCCAACTCGCGGATGGTGTCGAAAATCTGCGGTAGAGTTCCAACTTCCGCCTCCGTCCTATCGTTCAGCTACCGATAGTTCACCGACGCAAAACCGTTGCTCTTGGCCACCCTTCTTCTTGACCAATAAGACTGGGGAGTTGTAATCTGAGCGTGAGTGTCGAATAACTCCCTGCGCCAGCATCTCCCGGCGTGCCCCATTGATCTGTCGCTTTTTCTCTTCGCTGCATCGATACGGAGGAATCCGTACCGGAGCTGTGTCACGTAGGACGATGGTATGTTGCGTCGAAGTTGTCGTTGCTGGAATAGGTTCTTCGGAGAATACTTCGGCGAACTTCATTATCTCCCCCAGGAATTCTTCTCGGTGGGATTCCGGAATGTTGTCCTTGATGCATTCGTAAAGCTCGTCAGGCTTCAGCGCAGTCCTTGGCTGATGGTATAGGTCACCCCAGTACACCGTGTGCCTTCGACGAGTTCCAAATATGAAGGTCTTCCGTTTCTAATCCACCGTTGTGTCCTCCTGATCCATGAACGGCCGTCCTAGTATGGCTTCCTCGTGTAGGTCGTCGACAGTCAGAGCGGATAGGTGCACATGGACTCCAGCAACTCGCGCCTCCATCTCTATGGAGCCGGTCGCCTTGGCGGATGAACCACGAGTTATCAGTCGCAATTCTGTGCTAACCGTACGCTGCAACTGTCCAACAAAGAGACTTGTCCGAACTAGGTTTACGCTGGCACCAGTGTCCACCAGTGCCTTAACTACGGTACCTCCCAATTCAAGGGGTACGTGAGTCTGTACCTCCCCTTGTAGCCGCCACTAAGTCGGGGTCTTGTTGCTGCGCTTTCCCGAAACCTTCTTCGCGGATCGTGTTCATATTTTCCTGGTCGGATTCTTCCGATGTTACGCCGCTGGTTTGCTCTTCTCCTGAACCTTCGTCCGTCTTCTCTTCTTGTTGCCTGTCGAAGATTAAGCTCGCGGTCGAGGGTTGCTTTCTTCCTCGCCCCTGCCGGCGTTTCCCTGTCCACTGGTTGTCGGCTGTTGCGGTCTTCGACATTCGCGACGTCTCCAAGGTTCCCCGGAGGTCGCTGGTGGTAAATTCCTATCGTTGTGGGCCCCTTCCCTTGGGTTGTCCCGGCGCCATTCCCGCCGTTGGGGTGGTGGCGCGTTGCGTCGGTTTTACGGGCGTCTCGTGGGTTCATTGTGCCTTCGATCTTCGATCGGTGGTCCTCTGCCTACGGTTTCTAGTTCCGTCGTCGGTTCCCTCCGTCCGCGGTGTCTTCTTCTCCTGGCGCTTTCCACGCGGGAGTGATCCCCAGCGTCGAAGTCCTTCGATGTCGTCGTTTCTTCCATCGTCGTCATCCCGGCGGGTGGGGCTCCTGTTCGGCGTTGAGGCGACCCATCATCTTCGGTCTCAATGGCTATGTCTATCAGGTCACTGAGGGCTTCTCAGTGTCCGACTTGTAGCAGCCTGCGGGTACCGCATCGCAGTTGTGCCTTGATAGTGTCCACCTTTTTTTCCTCGCTTGCATCAGGAGCCAGACGATCGAACAGGGCTATCTTCATCGAGATGAACTCGAAAGCGTCCTGTTTTTGCGTCTGCATTTTCCCGTACAGCTTGCGCCTCAGCTCTGTCTTGCGCATTCTGGAGTCATACCGAGAAACCAAGTTCTTACGGAATATATCCCAACTCACACCAGGGCCGGCTACGCGTTCGGCCCACTGTTTGGGTTCTCTCCTCAAACAGCTGCGTGCCGTTCCCACGTATCTGCTGTACGGTACTTGCTCCTCCTCCATGAAGCGTTCGATGTCCTTCAAGAACGTTTCCGGATTCTCGTAGTCGAGGGCAGAGAACGTTAAGTCCGTGGGTGGCCTCGTATATTCAGGTCGGCGAGGTCGAGTCTGCTCAACCAGTTGTTGGAGCGCCGTTACCACCGCCGTGTTGACGTCTAGTAATAGACGTCCCTGTGATAGCACTCGCCCTCGTACCGAGCTGCGTCCACTTGACCTCCCTCCTAAGTCCTGCTCAAAATCTTCATAAGATGTTTCGTCTTCTTCATCCTCAGATGGGTAGGTGGATCTTGTCCTCCACTGCATCCTGGATGGCTTCTCGGGCGCCAGGGACTTTCGTCACGTTCGTTGAGCACCGGGTGCTCTTCCTTCCTGGTAGTCCAGGGATTGCTGCCGTCCGGTGAGCCTTCATTGTGCAGGAACGTCCCGTTCCTGCTTCACAGTCCCTGCTCGGGCGCCATGTCGACGTCGCGTGCCCGCCTCTTCATAGGAGGCTCCTCCTCTCGCTCCCTTACTCTCTTCCATCTCGCTTTCATCCCCTTGGGGGTGAACGATGGTAGGTGATGGGGGTGCCCGTGTACGGAGTACGGAGGGTTCCTCGACGACTCGACGTACACGTCGCTCTTCCTGGATCATCCCCTTTACGTCGTGTCCCTGGTCGACGCGACGCGGCGTTGCCAACAATTGCGCTTCCGACGATGACATCGGGGTGGACGCCCTTGAGGCCCGCTGGAATGCCTCCTAAATCCAGCTGGCCGCGCTGCTCCTTGGTTCAGGCACTGACCGCTATTGGTTGGCGCTCCTAGGTGTTTGAGGAGGTTTCCGTTTCTTTCCCGTTGCGTGGGGGTGCACTCCTTGGGCAGCAGTAGCCGGGTCTCGCTCGATCTCCGCTGGCTTCCTGCCGCTGCGCGTTTCCATCGTTGGATGCGTTCACTATTCTCAACTTTCCGGCCGTACCTCGTACATCGAACTTTTTGATATACCTCGTATAAGAATGTAAAATATATAACCAATGGGCGGATCGTAAATATGATTATTGATCAGTATGGGCAGACAATTTATAATCAGACAATTTCTTTCTCAGATCGAACGTACAAAAACACTACGGTTTAAAATACGCGGAAGTTTCGTTCGCTTAGGTCCCTCGGAGGAATGAAAATAGGCGCAAAAATAGGAAAATGGAACCGTGGGATTTCAGTACCCCATTACAAGGTACTTGATGACGAACGGTTATTTAAAACCTCTTTTTACCCTGATTGTTTTAACGTATTCTTTAGTGGTAAAGATTTTATGGGCAGGGCCACATAAAATATACAGATCGCAGGTCTTACTGAAAATCTTAGCTTTGTGCAAGTAAACACGTATATTAGATATGTCACTCGAAGCGCTGCTAAGCAAGATCGAATTCGCCAAAACCTCCGGAATTTATACTCTCCGATCCAGCTCCGCCGTACAAGCCGATCGTGACGTCAGGTGGCGTGATCGCTTGATGGGGCCGATCTGAGTATAGCCAGAGGGGCGTGGCGAATACGTCACTTCGAGCGAAAGTATAAATTAAATCGAGGTCCAGGATTCCGCTTCCTCGACATCTTTTAGGCTTGTTACATCTGGGTGCAACACTCAAATTAATAAAACTAATAAACATACGCTTGTTTTATTCATAAAACGAGATATTTTTTGTCAACTGCTCTAACTTTCTCTAATTTTCTTTCAATAATAACTTATATTCATCTGAAGGAAGCATCTTACTGCTTAGCTGTCTAGTAAATAACTAAAAATTAAGTTGAGGTAACACAAAATTTGACAGGATATGTAGGGAGGGAAATAAACAGACCAATTAAATAGTTTTGTATTTATTTTGGTAAATTTGAATGCAACCAATCATAAAGTTTTACATTATTTCTTATACTATGTACACATACATTTAAAATTGTTGTAATGATGAATACATTGTGAAAATCTTTTAAAAAATTTGGTGGTATACTGATGTATTCGTTAATATGTTCAATATTAACTACAAGAGGCGGCGTTGCAGTTTCAGCTACAGTTGAGCCGCTGCAACTTTACTGCTATGTCACAAGCAATATTTGTATGAACTAAGATGAAAAATCAGAGTCAAATGAGTGACTGTTTACATAATTTAAATTTACCGCCTTTACAGTCAACTGTATTACCGGCACCAAAACAAACTAGAAAATGCCTTTCAAATAAGTTATCACGGCGACAAACTTTATAATCCATGGGCTTAAATGTAAAAAATACTTGCAAAAATTATGTGCAAAACACAATATACATATAAATTGGCCTGTGATTGTCAAGATAATTGCATCTTTCTGCCGATCGGAGCTTTGGCTCTACTATGGAACTTGGGCAATTTATTAAACTACAAGTATTACAAACTACTACTACATATTCGCCTAATTTATCAGTATTATTTATTTGGGAATATTTTAGTTTGTTACACTACACTGACTTTAATTATGCACCTTCTGCAAGAGTTTCTCTTATCTAAACTGCACTCAGACCTTTTACATAAAAAAATGTGGATGCATTATTGTGAAGCAAGCTGGCCCATATCTGAAGATTTGGAGACCAGTATTGATAGACTATCATGTGAATTGAACGCCCTAAGTTTTGATACGGAACACGACATGGTCCACAGTAATAGCTATGACGAGGACACTATGCTAAGGCACGATGGTTTGGCTAAAAAATACCGTTTAGGTGCGAAGTTATGCCAAAAGTTTCTTTTTAATATAATAGATTTGGACGAATTTTGCATTTTATTGATATTAGGCGATTTAAAAAGTTTTCTATATAAAATAGTAGAACATTTACCCGAGGATATTATATCAAAATTCCAATTAAATGACTCAGGTCTTGACGATGATAATGGAGAAGTATTAACATAGTTGGTCCTTGGTGAACAAATATCGCATGTGTACTTGTTAAAAAAAAAAAAATGTAAAGTCAAATTATATATCAAAATATTTTTTCCTAGTTGTATAGTTATCGATAAAATGTAATACTAGTCAAATATGTTTATTCTTATATTATAGTATAATCAACTTGATTTACCAGACTGTATTCATACTGTACTTATCAAGCAAAAAATGAATATATAAAACGTATAATGTGTTATTCACATTCTTATACCATCTTTGATAAAAACATAGTTAAATAAATAAAAGACATAAGTAGACTTTTTGGTTTTTCCCAGGTTGTATGGAAAATGGAATGTTCCTGTAAATGGTACAGGTTATGTTAATATATTGTATTGGTAACAAATTTCAAAGATATATTTTTTTTCTTTTGTAAATATTTGTAGATATGAGAGGGTACCTAGTCCCAGAAATACTCGATATAACAAAGAAAACATATATAGTTGAAGATGTTCATTTAAATGTAATAGAGGGTATTATATATGTAATCGTTTTATATTATAGTTGTATAAATAGCGACCTTCTTTCCATTGTCTAATAAAGTAAAAGTTTGGTTGTAGATGCGGGTGTGTGTAAACCAGACACTTTATTCAAATAAAAAAATGGTACATACAAATTTTATTGTCAAATACAATGTTTTATATACATTTATGAAATTACAAATGCCAAAAATGCAAATATTAAATATTATTTGAATTATAAAACAATATCCTTTTCCAATATCCAAGAGTTGTGTTTCTCGGTGAAGCCGGACCATTTCACTAATACTTCCTTGGTTCCATCTTTCCTTTTCCGACGTCGTAAAACTTTTTCAACGAGGTATACATTGGGATTTCTTGTTTTTTGTAGTTCCATTTCATAAAAATATACTTTAATTGGTCGACCATCTATGTCTTCTAAGGCGTATGTAACAGGATTTGTTCTATTTACATTTACTATCTTGAATAATTCCGTTGACCAGTTGGCATTGTAACCCTTTTCAAACGCATTTTTAAATTTACTGATTCGCACAATGTCTCCTATATGGAATTTTACTTTTAAGGGTATAATTTTAGGATGGTTAGGCTTGAAGTTCTGTACTGGGTGTAACATCAGCCGGTTTCATACCTATCGTCCGATGCTTTGACTGATTATATTTATGTGTAATGTCTGAGAGAATACTCAACCACTCATATTGACCCTTAACTGAAAATTCTTTGTAAATCGAATTCTTCAATGTCCGTATAACTCGTTCTACTATCGCGACCTTCTTAGAGCTATATGTGGAATAATGATTTACATTATTATTACTCATTAGCTTTGAAAAATTTTGATTGTAGAACTCGGTGCCATGATCGCTTTGAATATTAACTGGTGAGTAACCAGCTTCTTTGATAATGGTATTCATAGCTTTAGTAACCACCAAACCAGTTTTATTCCTAAGTGGTCGTGTCCACACATATTTGGAGTAGCAGTCGATTACTACAAGTATATACTTATAACCATTATTTACTTGGGTGTATGGTTGCATTTCAATCAAATCGACTTGCCATAAATCGCCATATCCTTTTATGATAGTTTTCCTTCTTATAAAATTTCGTCGAGCCGATCTATGTAATTCATTAACAATTTGACGTTTAATATCTAACATAATTTTAAATGTCAACTTCTCTACTGGGTAACCATTGAGGAGGAATAGCTAGTCTACCATTACGGGGATCTATATTATCTTGGACTGGAACTAGTTTTTTGTTTAACAGTGCAAATTGTTGAGCTAAAGTCTCCTTTGCCTTCTCTATTTCTCGAACCTGTTTTTTTAACACCTCAATTTGTTTAGGTAATGTCTCTTCAATATTTTCTAATTTCTTACGCAGCTGATCTTCATTCTTTGAGACAATTATTTTAACTGTCGCAATTTCATTATTCAAGTGGTTATATGTGGAGTTTAAAATCATTTTCGCCGATTCCTGAACGGTATTCTGAACAGCTTGTATAGTTGACTGTAATTGGTCAACGACCTTGTCGATACATTCGGTTACATATTTCTGTGTGGCAGCATCACTTTCTTGTAGAGGGTATCCAACATTTGTCAGACGTTTACTTTGTACATCATAATTACCGTCCTTTAACTTGAAGCCAACACCTGGAGGTCCGCGTAATATTATACGCTTGTCCCCACCTTGTCGTCGTCCAAATTTATCGATAGTGTTGTTAAGTGTACTCATTTCTGCATCTATCTGATACAATCTGCATAGTTTGCTCCCTATTATACTTAATATTGTCCTGTTACCAACCAATATTCATATTTTTAATATTTAATGCACAATGTTCTCACGCAGTTCCTCTATTATGCTTAAAATTTCGTTGCCGTGACCGGTATGGCCTGCCATCTTTGAGCTCCATAACAGTCGATCCACCAACTCTTTAGGCTTATTCCAATACACGTAATCGACTGCCCGACAATTTTCTTGGGTGTAAATCACTTTCGTGCTAGGTAGTTTTGAGGGATGTATACCTTCACCACTACGTTGGTTCTCTGGTTTTCACTCCATAGTTCAACATTGCAGGATTTATGATTTCCACATATTTCTTGCTTGTACTTCTATTTTTACCTCTTTTAATATCATAGTCTTGGTAGGTGGCGTTTGTTAACTTCAACATTTGACCATAAGCTTGTAAATTATCATCGTTAATAACACCTTCGGGTCTATGTAATATAGGAGGAACCCTAAGAAATATTAAATCATATAATTCAGAATTTCCTTGAAAGGATTTCAGTTTTTTATTTCCACGCCAAAAAGAAATGGTATTTCTGATAAAACGTACTTCTTCATCTCCCATCCGTAGCTTATTAGTATTTGGGTCGAAACGTATACCATATACAGTATCATAATTAGACTTTTTGGTTTTTAAGACTTCAATGTAGCTGTATGGTAAGAATTGCTCGTCATTAGGGCCGCTTGCACTGGCCGAGAAGGATGGTGTGGATGTTATCATAGAAAGCGAGGTATCTGGAAGTGTTGGTGCAAATGGACTCTGTAAGAGCATTGCATTATCCTCCTCATATTCTGTTTCACTATCCTCACTCTTTGTGTTAGGGCTCATTGTAGAGATTGCGTTACTTTCCGTTTTCATCCGTAATGGAGTTCGAGAAGATGGAATTAGCTGAGACTTTACATCCGTTGCAACTTCTAATATATTTTTGAGTGGTTTTGTTATAGGTTCATATAGTTTTTCGAGGGCTAATTTATTTTCAACATTTCTGTTTTTGACCATGTGAAATTTTTTTCTAACAGCATTAGTGGCATCCACCAGTTTCCGTTTTATATCAATTTTTTCAGTGGCTGCGTCACTACTGTAAACCATTTTGTAAACAACACACAAATTAGTTTGATGATGATGTACACCTACCGTTGACTGCTTAGCAAGTGAGATGTTAGGTTATTGCCCTACACATAAATATGGCTGTCGAAATCTTTTCGATACCGTCTCTTTTGTATCTCGCTATCTTTATCGATCACTAAGAAGCCATATTTGTCCTTCCAACATAGTGCACACATATCTAGAACTTGATTGAATGTTATATCAGGTGATACATGATCAGAGAAAATGTGTCGTAAGTTCAATTCATTATGCTTGAATAATATTAAAAAATTTGTATTGCGAATTAGCTGTTTTAGCACTCGCGAATACGTTTGTACAAGGTAAAAGCAATCTATGTTCTTATGACGACCCATACTAAAATATGATCTGATTACGTCTTGCTTTTCACAAATTACATCGTCAAATATAAAGATGGAATCTGACGGTGCTTCGGATGGTTCCATGATATGAGCATTATCTCTATGAGTGTAAAATCCTAGTCCTTTGATTGGTGCCAATACTTTGCGAAGGTATTCATACTTTGGCTGATATAAAGACTTTGAATATATATAGACATTGACGAACTGTAAACCGTGAGGGTGTGTTAATAACGATATCATTACATTGGTCTTTCCACAATTTGATGGACCTATTAAAAGAGTTCGAACAGTTCGGGGTAGAAGATGTCCGTGACGCGGTATTTGATTATCTTGCATTGTTCCACCTATAACCCCCTCATCCAAGTTATCAACGACAAGTCTTTGTTTCTGGGGCACCACTCTCATCGTTTTATATAATAAATATGTAAAGTTGATATGGAATGTCTTATTTCGATGTCGACTCTCAAACGAGTAGGGGGTTATTCGAGGTGTTCCCACCGCCGCAGAGGATACAAAACTGGAAGTGGTATTATTAATTCACTGATTAATAAACTAACTGTTGAGATTCATTTGCCTGGGGGGGTACCAATACTGCGGACCAGGTACGAAGCTAGACAAGAGACTAGCAAGAGGAGACGTTGGTATAAATCCACTGGATGCTGTCTGAAAAAGTCACGATATAGCTTACGCCAAAAGTACCGACTTAAAAGATCGACACAAGGCAGACTACGAGCTCGAACAACGTGATTGGGAACGTGTGAAGTCTAAGGACGCAAGTATCGGGGAAAGGGTTTCAGCTTGGTTAGTCACGAATATCATGAAGGGAAAGCAACGCTTTGGAATGGGTTGTGAATCATCGTGCAAATCTAAAAGAAAGAAACATACCAGGAAATCGACAGGGGGGAAGGTAGAGCGCAAAGTTGCATTTGGAAGTGCAATAGTGCATAAAGTTCGTGATGTATTGAGAAAGAGTGAGGGAAAATGCACAAAGGATGTACACAAGTAAGATCGCCATAAACGCAGCTCGTCTAGCATTGAAAAATGTAGGGGGTAAACGAAGAATTCGTACTCCACGTATAATACCGATTCCTAAAACTAGTGGTATTTTACCTTTATTGCCAATATTTGCCGGTTTATCGGCATTGGGAGCACTTGCTGGTGGCGCTGCAGGTGTATCTAAAGTTATTAGTGATGTCAAGTTAGGTAAACAGCGTCTAGCTGAAGCTGAACGACACAACAGAAATATGGAAGCCATAGCCATAGGCAAAAGTGGAAAAGGATTATACTTGAAACCATATCGTACAGGGTTAGGCCTTTACTTGACCACATTAAATAATTAAAAAAACTACTAGACACCCTACCCCGAAAACCACTCAGTGATCATCTTGATTTACACCACTATTGTAAACAATTGAAAGTACCTCATTTCAGAGGAGTGTTTATGCGCGATAATCTACCGGTAGATGGGCCACATCGAAGTGAAGCAGCCATTGTTAATTTGGATAGTGCAAACGGTCCAGGGACCCATTGGGTTGCATACAGAAAAAGCGGCATTTTAATAAAATATTATGATAGTTTTGGTGATTTTCCCCCACCTATCGAGTTAACAAGATATTTTAAAAAGGGTAGGGTACCTGTTAGAATGATAAGCTATAACTATGAACGTCATAAAAAATTCAACACAGTTTGGTGTGGTCACTTGTGCATTAAGTTTCTCTCATCCTTCTCGAGTTAGACAACGAGAACAATACATTAATATGGACATAACACCGCAATGGATCGTCAGCAACTCAAGAGAATGGGGCATGCCCTTATTGCGTTTTCACGTTTACGCAGTTTAACAAAAATGAGTCGATAACAACTAGCTGATATGCCCAAGGAAGTGATGATTGCGTGTACCCCAAATGAAATTGCTTTAGTGTGGGATAAATTACCAGAACATTTGCAAAGCGATATTGATATACTAAAGTATCAGTACTGTACGGATCATATTGATGATTATACAAACGAGATGGATCGAGATGTAAATGATGGACCGCCACCAAGGAAGTTAATTTGTTGCTATTGTAAAATGAGTGATGTAAACGTAGCCACGGATAATAATATCGAGATGTCTTTGACTCCATCGTCGAAAACTGAACCGAGACCCAAGCGGTTATTTTTAAACTGTTGTTGATATTGATAAAATATTAGTGTCGAAATCTATCAATCATGTCGCGCACGTTCACCATATCTGGACAGTCGAGTGTATTACACGTAGACTTTTATCCACCTCTTGAACTAGATCGTGATCTACCTTATGGATTGGGTTTGCTTGGATTCTATTCGTACAACTCAATTCATAATATCAGTAAAAGTAATAATGTGCTTGCATATAGAAAGAAAAATAAAACTCAGCTAGAAGTTATTAAAATACCTCCGGGTGCGTATGAAATTGAAGAAATCCATAAGGCAATATATAATGCTTCTCACAGCACCGCTTCTCCGAAAGAGACTGTTGAAAACTTATTTTCCCTCCAAGCTAACAATAATACCCTAAAATGTGAACTTACTTCAGTATATGAAATTGACTTTACACCTGCTAATTCTATTGGAAATCTACTAGGTTTTGAATCGAAACGTTTAGAACCAAATAAAATTCATCAATCAACGTTACCTGTTAATATTATGAAAGTACGAATTGTACGTGTAGATTGTAATATTACATCTGGTGCGTACCATAATGGTGAGCCAACACACCAGTTATTTGAATTTGATGTTGACGTGGAGCCTGGCCATAAACTCACCAAAGAGCCACAGAATATTATTTATATGCCTGTTAAACCGGACGGTCGTCAGTTTATTGACAACATTACGCTGGGCATATTAGATGACGACGGCGACTACATTGATTTTCATGGGGAAAAGATTATCATAAAACTGGAATTAAAACCGATTTTATAAAAAAAAGAGAAGAAGAAATAAGATGGGTTTCTGTTACAACACTCAATTGCTTCGGATACGTCGTAATAATGAAACTATGGCGGCTAACACTTACCACAGAATAGTTGGAAATAAAAGAATTAGGGAGGACAAGAAGAAGCTCATTCGACGCAAAACTGTTAAGCCATCAACACGCCATTGTTTACCTCCCGAAGATCGTTTATTTCTTCAGTCAATTGGGCTTCAACTAACTAACAAGGCACAACCACCAATTAAAAAGATGCCTATTTCAAGTACATGTGAAAAGCTGGAAGTTTTCGATGAATCAGTATTTGACAATTCCTTACTTAGTTCACACGAGCATACCTACAAACCTTATGGATCACCAATCTATAGAAATTCCGATGAGATACGCATACCTGTTCATTTTCAAGATCTTATTTTGGATATAGCTGACAGTTATATTTACATTGAAGGAAAATTTACTCCGAGTGATATTTCCAAAATATGTCATTTATCTAACAACAGCCTAGCATTTCTTTTTGATGAAATACGCTATGATATGGGTGGAGAGCAAATAGCAGTAGTTAGAAAACCAGGCATAAGTACGGCGTTGAAATCTATGGTATCATTCAGTGAAGCTCAATTACGAGCATTATTAACTAGTGGATAGGGTTTAACAGCAACTAAACAAGACATTTTTGATCGGGGCCGTAACATCTTTAGTGGAAAGTTACCCCTTAAATATCTTATGGGTTTTGCCGAAGATTATACCAAGGGTATATTAAACGTTAAGCAAGAATTAATCCTTATCATTGCTCGCTCCTTCAGAAATTGTTATATTGGGGAAGTTGATGCTAATATTCAAATAAATAAAATAGAATGGAAAATCAAGCATATTGTACCTGAAGACCGACAAAAAATTAAACTGCTATCCCATATAAATAGGGGAAACAGTAAAGCATCTGTAAAGATGGCTTATAGAATGTGGGACCTGTACGAATTGCCTGCTCTACGGGAAACCTCTTCAGATGTGTGGGCCATAAAGACTAGTACAAGTCTGGAGAGGCCACGATATGTTGTTTTAAGTTTTCAAAATACCGCCCAGTCTGATAATAGAAGCATGGATGCGACACAATTCGTTCACGCAGATATTAACAACATCAGATTATATATAAATTCCGAAGTTTTTCCATATGAACGCTGGAATCTGGATTTTGGAAAGAAATTATACTCTACTGCGTATTACGCATATGAACATTTTCAAAAGAATTACTATGGCAAAGATATGGGGGAACTTATCATGGATTATGGATAATTCTTAAATAACCCCCTATTTGTCATTCATTGTTCACATCAAGCCGATGCCTTGAAATCATCTACAGTGGACATCAAACTTGAATTTGAAACACGTAAAAATAAATTTCCCACCAATACCAAAGTATACGCGTTGATTATTCACGATGAATACATGTGTTATAATATATTGGATGGATCGGTGCACAACGCTTTTTCTTTATTAATGTAATATTAAGTTTTCAATATAGCAGCTCTCACAAGCTTATATCTGTAACTTTATATGAACCAGATTTGTATTAATTAATATTACTGTACTTATCAAGTTTAAAATAAATATATGTAAAAGAGATAATGTATTTTGTGTATTTCATGTAAACACATCCTTACACTCCCTTATTAAGTATGTAGTTAAATAAATAAAAGAAAGTAGCACTGTTAAGGGTTTATTATATTTAAGAATATAAAACATATAAAACTCTAAATAATCAACTTTAAAATACAAATTATAGAATAAACCACATAAATACCGTAAATAATAAACATTAGGATTAACATAACAATATGTTGTGATATGACTTTTCCAGTTTTAACAGATCAAATTTTACATTAGTTGATATTATTTAATTCATCTATAACTGCCATCAATGCATCCAAATTTTGTTCTGCTGAACTTTGGTAAAATAAATCATCAAAATGTACTAACTCATTGTCAAAGTTAGTTTCTGCAGAGATATTATCAATTGGCATAATATCATTCAAGGCATTAATTACCCACTGATTATTTAGTGCAGGGTCTGTATGGAAAAACTCAATATCTGTGTGACCCCATGCTAAGGTTTTGGTTGAATTTGGAATTAAAAAGCGCTTGTTGTCAGAGCGACTTTATTCTTCATTTCTGTATACATATCGTACAAATATGTTGTAAAGGTGTTCATTTTTCTAAATACCAAACCACCATGTTCCACAATTTTCCTGTAATCATCAATTGTCAACTCTTTATTAATTACAGATTTTTTAACACCTTTTGCCTTTTTTAATTCAACTGTCTGGACATAATATACCTTAGCGCCGGTACCGTAAAATTATTTAATCGGGTCAGCTGGAAACTCATCTTTCATATTCCCTAACATCGACCGACTCACCGGAACATTAAACATATTACCAGGTTTGTAATTCGATGTATCGAATCTGTCTATGTTTTCTGTTATAAAATTATAAAAATTATCTGTGTATACTTTGATTATTAAAGAATCGGTATCTGTATATAATAATGATGCATTTGAACCGTAATTTTTCTTTATAACATTATAAAATAAATCATAGAGTACTGTCTTAGATAATTCTAATATAGAAAATCCTAAATAAATGGGTTTATTGTACATGACTTTTAGAACATCCAAATGAATTGCTACGAAATTTTCAGAAAAAATTGAACATGTTTTAAAATTGGGGCGAGTTATAAGCCCCCTAGCACCCAACTTTTTACCATAATTTTCCCAATGTGTCATTAGTCGTATATCCTTTCTATTTTCAACATTTTCCATGGTCTTGCCAAAAACTGAATTATTCATTAATTTATAAAACCCTTTCTCAAATTTATTTTCAGTCCTATTTCGCATGTCGGTATTTAAATCGATATATGTTTTCAACCATCGGGACTGGTTAAACTTTAATACGCGGTGAATTTTTTTCAAAACTAAACCATTTTCAATAGCCTGCTGTAAATTTTTGTAGTGAACAACATAATTTGTTTTACCATTCAAATTTGGTATCAGTTTTGTTAGTTTAGAATTTGAATTTGGAGGAATTATATTTTCGGCTAAGAATGGAAGATCTGAATGTATATCATGCAATTCATTTGGATACTGGACATCTACTTCCAAAATATACCCATATGGATTATTGTCTGGAATTTGCATGACATCCAAGTTTGTAATTTCACTTTCAGTTAGCCACGCAAACCCACTTGTCGGCAATGCTTGGGACATACTATGTCCATACAAATTTGTGGCATCCAAGTACATAATAAATGAAGATGGGTCGTCAGGATTATAGTTAGGAAGAAACGTATTATTGGCTACATGTTTTCTATCCGAACACTGACTTATTCCACCTCGAATTCCCTTTTTCAACATATGCAACATATCTATATCGGTCAACAGTTCTAATTCAACCTTTGTATACCTTAACATGGCATTCCAGGATAGCCCTGGTGCTGTGAAGTACTGTAGGGGGTCTAGTTTGTATGTAACGAGACATATTTTTCTAAAATTTTGAAATACATCACATAAGAGAAGCACATCAGATTTCAGATAAATATCTGAATAATCACCAAGGGTGCGACAATCGAATAGATTCCAGACCTCTTGAGCTCGTCCATAGTCTGCATCTGTTATGTGCTCTTGATTCAAATTATCGTAAAATTCCGCTTTGGATGGTAGATATTCTAAATTTAGTTTGTCTAAACTGTCAACAAAACTGTAAGGAAACACCCCCTTCTGTCGCATCAATCTAAATTTTGAGTCATCTGGAAAGTATTTTCTTGTTTCAAAAAATAAATCTGAACTTAAGTTTTCACCCAAAGTTTGTAATGAGGAGGCCATAAATTTGAAACTATCAATGAAACGAAGTTTTAAATACTTTTTCTTTGCATGACCCTGTTTATCAGCATAATCGTCTACATGTAGGTATTTTGTGAAAGAAATATATTTCCCTTTGCTCTGAGCTATAACATCTACATTAGCTTTTTCCACGCAAAGTTCTTTGATAAACATATGACAGTCATACCCACTCATATTATGACAAATGATTGGTATGAAATTGGGAATTTTATAATTTAAATTACAAGCGGAATGTGCTACACATCTTATTTTACCTGTCAAATGACAGTGGTCTTTAACTTTTGATTCGCCCTCTTGAAAAGGTATTTCACAGATACCACATATTTCTGTTTCCATGAGCTCTTTCTCCCTCTCCTTAGAAAGAACTTCCATTGGGACAATATACTTGAAGTACTCTCGATAGATACGTACCACATCACTTTCAATTTTCTTTACAAAAACAGTAGCGGCATTTTCACCCCGATATAATTCAAATTTGGAGAGAGAATCATTAAATGAACATTTTATTATATATGCGAAAGAATAAGGTTCGTGATTGAATGTCTTGTTTGTGTAGGAACATTGTGGGTTAGGTTCACAAGTATCGATAGGTTTAAAACTGATTCAAAACCTGCATAAATCACAAAAGGCACCTCCATCTGTTTTTCAAAGTTCTCAAATTTTAAAATGTTTTCTGGATCATCCGCGCCAAATTTATCTTTTCGATTTTTTGTCGAGGGTATCACCGTACACGTATGATTACAGTCATATTTTTGATGATATAATAATAGATCTTCATTGCTAAAATATAATAAGCACCCATCACAAAAGTACTTCTTATGTTCGTTCCTTGATAACTGTGCAGAAACTAACCTTGACAAGTTTTTAATCCAGCAGTAATGATTTTTTCCCGAATCATCGGCATCGGTTACTAGCAGCAAATTAACATGTACGTTCATTTTTTTCTGAGAATAATATAGAGGTCCCACAACCTCGTATATTACTCTATTATTTTCAAATTTACGTTCTAAACCATACACGTTAACCGAAATATTATTTTTTATTTCAAATTTTGGAATATCCCGTATCTTAACTGGAAAAGACATACCTTCAACATCCAGTACCGTAGAAAAATGTGGATATGATGAAATGTCTGATTTATTTAGTTGTGCGGGGTATAATGCAGACGTTATCGCCCATAAAAAGCAGCATTCATCTTGATTATGTACATTCAACACCGCTTTTTTATTTTCGATGAACTTTGGGAGTTTTATGTATGAAGAACCCCCAAAGCAGCTAAATTTGTTTATGTTCACTTCCATTTACATAATATACTCCAGAGCCCATCCTGAAATAAAAAAAAATATATTATAAAAGAACCAATCTCATTTGTAAAAATATCTTACCTGAATCACGTTCTTGAAACTCAGACATTTGTGTTGCCATTAAATCCACAAAATCACAGAAAACGCTGTCTAGATCGGCGGATTCATCAATTACTTTGTTAACTGTATTAAATGATTTAATGTCAACAACCTCCTGAGTCTTCAAACTGTACCTAGCAAATAATTCCATATTTACTTTCACAGCTCTGTGCACTTTTATAGCATCAGTTAGTAAACGGAAAACATATGTTTTTATCATCTCAAAAAACATGGGATTGTCATTGCACCGATTTTCGCTAGATACTCTATAACTTGCTATTCTTGACTTAAATGCGGTTTGAATTAATTGGACACCTGGTATGTAGTCGATGCATTTGTTCTATGTTCCAAAGTTCTAAAGTGCGCCTTTCGAGCGCTGTATGTAACGGTTTTGTTGCAGCAATTACATACCACGGTTACATTGCTTGACGCAGATGTTGATGGTGTGCTATCCATTTTTGATGTTGATGCCCCCTCTTTTGTTCTGAGTTTTTTT
Organism: Rosalia funebris; assembly: GCA_037954035.1. Taxonomy (NCBI): domain Eukaryota; kingdom Metazoa; phylum Arthropoda; class Insecta; order Coleoptera; family Cerambycidae; genus Rosalia; species Rosalia funebris. Next base: position 22,074,257 of record JAZFAV010000006.1, read on the forward strand.
GGCGTAGAGCCCTCAGCACCTTTACACGACTCCCTAACATGCCTTATCAAATTACGCTCCCTGGTATAACTTTTTCCACAATTATCACACACGTACATTTTGACCGTAACTGTATAACTTTAATTACTTATAAAATATTCTGTTGCACTAATTACATACCCAAAGTCAACGAGAGTGAACATTACAATGCGCAGTTTGTATGACGCTAACCGAAACATGTCCACACTTTTAAACAAAATATCTCATCTGTGATTGGTCCCGATGAAATCGACTTTGAAACAACCCCTACCAAGTGACTTTCACAGGCGACATTACTCAAGGTCAAGGTGACCTCGCTCAAGGCTGTTATGACCTTGGACAAGGACACGATAACCTCTGCCAAGGTCACGATGTCCTTGGCCGAGGTTACCTCTATCGAGGTCAAGGTCGTCCCGGTCAAAGTCACCTTTTCAAGGTCAATGACGTCACAGAAAGTGGTGGAGGGAGCTCTAGCGCCGGCTGTCGTCCTCTACTAACAACTGTACAGCCGGATGAAAATTGAGGATGCCAACATCATACTAGCCGAGGATCAAAGGAACGACGAATATCTTGGGCCTATAATGCGTTGGAAAGAAACAGGAGAGAATAGACCATTATGGGCGGATATCAGCTACCTCGGCGCAATTACGAAATGTTATTGTGCTCAATGGGACTCACTGGTTATTGGGGTTCTGAAAAGAGTTTTGGAATGTTCGGATGGTGCAAGGAATCGACTACAGATCGTGCTACCCAAGAATAGAGTGGCCGAGATTTTGGAAAATGCTCACGGCGGAACTGGAGGAGGGCACTTTGGCGTAGCTAAGACCATGAGTAAAGTGAAGGAACGATTCTACTGGGTAGGAAGTCGGTCAGACGTAGAAGATTGGTGCAGGAAATGCGACGTCTGCGCTAGCAGCAAGGGCCCAAACACTCGGCGCCGGGGACACATAAAGCAATACAACGTCGGTGCTCCCTTTAAGCGAATTGCTATCGACGTCGCCGGGCCATTTCCACGCACTGAATCGGGAAATCGTTACATCTTGGTGGCTATGTATTACTTCAGCAAATGGCCGTCCATTAGAACTACATTCCGACCAAGGTAGATTCTTTGAATCGGGTGTGTTCCAGGGAGTGTGTCAGTTGCTCGGAATTCGAACAACACCATTACATCCCCAATCGGACGGAATGGTCGAGAGATTCAATGGTACACTGGAGGCCAATTTGAGAATGATGGTTAGCAAGCACCAAACCGACTGGGACCAACACATACCGGTGTTCCTGTTGGCCTATAGAACTGCTGTCCATGAAACTACTGGGCAAACACCAGCCCGCATTCTCTTTGGCAAGGAGTTAAGACTGCCGTTGGATTTAATGTTCGGAAGACCGACTGATCAAGCGATGACAACCGAAGACTACCTACAGTCCCTGGAGAAACATCTCTAGGAGGCTCATAAGGCCGTGCGAGAAAAAACCAGATTTGAAAGCGACCGAATAAAGACAAGATATGACCGAAGGACGAATACTGAAGGTTTTCAAGAAGGCGACCTAGTCTGGTTATACAATCCGTCTCGCAAAAAGGGCCAATGTCCGAAGTTGCAGAAATCCTGGGAGGGTCCTTACAAGATTGTGACCAGAATAAATGACCTAGTTTACTGAATCCAGAAAGGACCACGTGCCAAAATGAAAGTTGTTCACATCGACCGCTTGTCACCATTCCGAGGGCGATCTACTGATCGGGACTATCAGTACTAGGAGGGGGGCAGTGTCACGAACGCCTCGAGCGATCCCGAATGCCGGGAATATTCGAAACCTTAAGAGCGTGCAGTATTAACTTTCAGCGCGTTCAATACTAGAAGGTTCGCCAATGTTCTTTGTCTAGAAACGCCTGGAGATACGCACTTCCTATATAAGAATTGTGACGTCCGGCCAGGAGTTAGTTGAATTTGGACCGCGATAGTGAGCGAAATACAGTGCGAAAGTGATATACAGTGCGAAAATTAGTTTATAAAATTAAAGTAGAAAGAAAGTTAATTAGTTAATTTGACTTGCGAATAGTTGAGTTGTAAATAAGTGTTCGAGAAATAAAGAACTTTCGAGCAAATTCGTTACAATATCAAATGTAGATGAGTATATTAAGAATGACATATTTTCTCCGGAACCTCAATATTGAGCATCTAACTTCCGGGATATACATGACAGAATTGAGAAAACTACTCTGAATGAATATTTTGAACATGGATATTGTTCAAAATGTACTTTAATTTACTTTAGCTAAACACTGTATAGATTTTTTTACTAAACGCAAAGATTATGATGAAACCTATAGCGTTAGATTGGATATACAAATAAATATATACAAATATATTACAAATGAGTATATTGGTAATATGGAATTAAAAATCGGTCGTGACTCTGAAATAATTATTGATGATAAAGTGTATGATGGCAAAAAGGGGTTATACAATCTACTTTTTTTGAAGTATCGCACAGATTATGATAGAAGTAATTTAATTGAATATGAGGAAATTTTGCAAATTACTAATGTGAGTAGAAGGAATTACGATCCTATAGGATAAATCAATGGAACTAGGTTTTCCAAGTATATTAAAATATTATAGTCATTATTTGGTGGTAAGAATAAGAAAGAAACTAATCGAACAGAATCATCAACTAGCGGATCCTACTAGACTAGTTTATAATTAAAAATCAATCGAATATATTTATTGGGATGGCATCAATGAGCTTGTTGATAGACTGAAGCTTTTGAATGCATCAAAGATTGCAGGAAATACTTATTCTCATTACAATGAGATATTAGTTATCATTAATGAACTGCGTGAGACTGGAATTATCTATTAAATATGTGGCATACATACAATTTGAGTCATACTCAAGATGAGTCTCGATAAGTTTCGAAGGTCATCGTGGCGTGATAATGAAATTCATGATTCATATCTGTTGCAACAACAACGTCGGATTGTATTTACCGAAGATATAAATATCAACATTAAAAATTTAAAGCTGTGTAATGTTCTATCATCAGCTGACGAGGGTGATGCCGTTAATAAGAAATATGTAGATGATTATATACATTCTATTCTATCATACTATATTGATATACTATTTGAACGGTTAAAAATTTTAACGATAGTATAAAACAGGTAACATCAGATTTACATCAACAGAAAATAAACAGATATAAGAAAGACCATTGAAAAATTATATCAAGAATGTTAAGATAGTGTCGGAAAAAGCATTGAATCATCATCAAATACGATTAACGAAACAATTTACAGACCGTCCGATGAAGAATTCTAGAGAAAAAAATCAATTAGTTGGTGAACTTCATAAGCCTGCACGGAAAAATTTCAATCGTATACGTATAAAAGGACTAGACGATTTGTGGCAAGTAGATTTAGCCGAAATGTGTAATTATTCTAAGGACAATCGCAGTTTGAGATACATACTCATAGTGATTGACTGTTTTTCTAAATTAGTATGGACTAAACCTATAAAAAACAAGAGTGGACTAGAAGTTACATAGGCAATGAGATTTTTAAGGATAGCAAGAGAAAATGTAAAAATTTAAATAAGGACCAGGGTACTGAATTTTATAATGTTCACTTTAAAAACTTGATGAAGAACTATAAGATAAACTATTATATCACCTATTAGAATGTTAAAGGAGAAATTATACAAATATTTTAGTTTAAACGGATCATATAAATGGATAGATATACTCCCTGATATTGTCAAAGAGAACAATAGGAGCCGTCACAGAACAATAGGAATGAGACCCTTAGATGTAAATAAACAGAATGAGAAACAAATATTTAATTCAGTTTATAACAATATTATGTTCGTAGCAATTAGACTGTACGAAGTTCGGGATATAGTACGAATTAGTAAGAATAAGCATGTTTTAAAAGGGAATATACGCCTAATTGGACAACTGAACTATTTAAAATTGTTAAAGTACAACTCTCAATCCCACCACCTATTTACTAGAGCATATGCATGGTATACGAATTAGCGGAGATTTTTACGAAGAATAACTACAGAAAACGAAAACTCCTGATGTGTATCTCGTTGAAAAGGTATTACGTAGATGATTTAAACAAGTTTACACAAAATGGTTAGGTGTCGACGCTCATGATAGCTGAATTAATTCAGATAACGTAGTTTAATCAAATATGCATTGATTCTTATAGAAAATACGAACATTTTTACGACAGTATAGTACCTTTTTTAACAATGTTTTAATTTAAATATCGATAAAACGGGGTTGAAACCATGACCATTCATTAGTCTACTGCAATTGTTCATTATGACATCAGTTACATCTAGTTCCGCAGAAGATTCTGATTGTTAAGATGAAGTGTATAGAGTTAGTGTACAATATAAATAATCTGCAGAAAACGAGGGGAATTATATTTTAGAATACAATACTGACATCAAAATTCTGTGTATAAAGTAACTACGGGATTTAGTGCTACAAGAAGTTATGTTCCTGCTGTAAGAATTTTACTGAATGTGAATCAAGACTTCACCAACCTAGACAATATCTCATTTAAGAGCGAATATTGGGATGGTTTTATTACTTACCTTCAACAATTTATTGTTGATTATTTCGATGTGATAGAATAGCCTGAAGAAATAGAAGTGAAATTTTTACATTATGCTCCAATATCATCGCAAATTATTGAAATAATAATTGCTGAAAATGAGCAACGGCTTCTGTACATTTTATTTATCTGATAACTTTGTTGATGGGATCATCTACATCAATAACATTATATCATATCATATGGACTTACTAAATGGTTTAAGTTTTGAACATCACTTTTCAAATGTACCTAATAATATCTTAAGTGAACTTAATTATGAATCATCACCTTATACTATTATGTTAAATTTATGTGACGTATATAAACATAAATAAATTATATACAGTATCAAATTTTTCTTATAAAAGTAATGTACTTAATGATTTAGAAAAATGTTTATTATGAAATGCTTAAATATATATATATATATATATATATATATATATATATATATATATATATATATATATTACAATTATAATAATGTAATACAACTCAGTGGCCGACTCAACCTGACGTAATCCTCCTCGACCATCAACTCAGGACAATGTTCGTCATCTAGTTCTCGGCACCCGGTGACGGTAACATTGTTTTGAAAGAAGAGGAGAAACGGACAAAATAATCAAGATTTAATCTTCGAACTCCGTAGACACTTTCTGTTAAACTTAAGGTACTGATTATAGGAGCCCTCGGTGGAACGAGAAATTCACTGCTTTCAGAACTAAAGAGCATACCGGCATGCCGAAATTCGGCAAAAATCCTAGCCGGTGGCATGCAGAAGGCTGTAATTCTCGGTTCGCTACGTCTACTCAGGACACATGACTCGGCCCAGTAATCACTAACCAAATGGACGTGAGGAGTGATTACTGGTATCACCAGCGCACCCTCTATGTGAGTCGGAGCCACAGAAAAGGGTGTCTGGGTTTCATTAAAAAATAATAATTAATACAATAGACAGAAATTTGAAGTTGACGAAAACTATATCATTGCTGAAATTACGACAAATTCATGATTAAATAGTAACCCCACGGAAGAGTATCGTGAGCCCAGGGAAGATTGTAGAGCTTATCATCAAAAGGATAAAGAACAATTTTAGTTTGCTCAACGCTGTATACTTCATGTAATTTTGATTGTATACAGCGCTAAGGTTTGTGTAGTAAACACTCTTCCTGAGGCTTTTTGTTCGAAAATTTCTCTAGCTATTTGAGGTAATTCTCAAAAGTAATTTTATTATTCACCACATTAGACTTTATACCTTTTGCTTTTTTAACTTCCTTGTTAGGCTCAACTCTGTAGGTATACTGTTCAGAATGTAAACCGATAAAGTAGGTCATTAGCTTACCGTTGTTCTCATCCTTCATTAGACCTGGTATTTTTTGTTTACTTCCAACGATTGTCTTAGGGGTAATTCTCCCCCTAGGAGTCGCCGCCTTGTCGTGGCGGGGGAGCTTAAGTGTGGAGGCTAAGTCCTAGAGCGAAAGTCGAGGGCGTGTCAAAGTACAAACTAAGTAGCGACTCACCCCCAGGTAATGTGTCGGAAGGCACTTCTCGGGATTACTGGCGAACCCGGGGGTACTGAGCTGTGGAAGAGTGAGCGCCGCTCAACCACTACATACTGTATTCGCGGACCACACCTCAACGACTTCAGCAGAGCGTGAGTGAAGAATGTAGTGTGCATACGTGATCGGGGGGCCTGCCTTTATCGGCTGGCTCGCGAGGAGTAAACCTCTATAATAAACCGACAGCGAAGTCGTTAAAACCTGCGGGGCACCAGGCACACCCCGTAGTATAAGTGCCTTCTCCCCGGTAAGGGCCCACTGCCGGGGAGCGAGATTTATTTAGGTCAAAACGTAGGAACTATATGGAAGATAAAAAGGAATCAAAAGGAACGGGAAGTGGAGTAGGAGAAAGAAACAGAGAGCGAGAAGGTGTTGAAGTAGGAGCAGAAGCAGGAGTAGGAGTAGGAGCAGCAGTTAGAACAGGAAGTTCGGAAAGAGCAGGAGGAGTTAGGGAAGGAGATGTAGATGGAAGAATAGGAGGCCCGGAAAAAGCGGGAGGAACAGGAAGTGCAGAAAGGGCGGAGACTAGAAGGGGTCAAAAGACCAAACTGAGTACTCAGACCCTAGTCAGAGCGGCTAGGGCGAAGAATAACAGAATGGTGGCTCTATCTGTATTAACTTCCCCACCGTCGGAGTATAGAGGGGGCAAAAAGGAACACGCCCAGGCAGGGAGTGCTGCACCGGGGACGCCGGAGACGGCGACCCCCCCCTAGGACACCAGTGGGGAATGTGGCGACAGTGAGCCTTGAATGGGATGAGGAGCAGGCCACGTCGGTGTGGAAGCCGGAAACAAGTGAAGTGGTGACGGGGAGGCCGACTCCTCGCAAGTTGGAAAGAAGCCAGGAAGAGCAATTGGCTACCAAACTACGGCGGCTGATAAAAGAGGCCGACAATCGGGCGAGGATCCTTCAACGATTAGTAAAAGATAACCCTACTACGAAGAAGGAGATCAAGGAAGCAGTCGCAGCGGCTAGGAGTATCTCCATCCAAATAATGACGGAGCAGTGCCAGGAACTACTTCAACGCCTAGGCAGATCAAAGGTGGAAGGCGGTACTGTGGCGAATATGGTCGACGCCTCCACGCAAACGGTGGAAGGACGTAACATGGTGGATATGGTTTGAAGGATAGAGAAGATTCGAACCGCCCTCAGAGAAGGAAAGACGGAGGACTTCAAAGTCCTGGAGGGGGAGGAATGGCCCGAGGCAGCCTTCGAAAAGACCAAAGTGGCGGAGGGGAAAATAGGCGATCTCCCCACCGAGTGGGATTTGGTGTGGTGCGGGGCCACTGATTTATCGGTGGACGAGGGCATCCCCAAGGCTACGAAGGAGAAATTCTTCGAAAGCCAAGAGGTTGGTGACCAGGAGGTTCCTGTTGGGGGAGTAGCATACCTGCGTCACCTGACAGCTAGACTCTCGAAGGAAGGGGAAGAGAAAGTCATCAAGGATAGGTATGCCTATCACTTGATGGTGGCGGAGGAGGGGAACAGACCTGGAACCTTTGAAACCATGCTGGAAGCATTAGGTCGTCTTAAAGACTTGATGAAGAAGCAGGGAAGGAAGAGGTTGGCGTTCCCACCTCACAGGGTTACGGAATGGAGAAGAATCCGTAAGGTGGCCGAATTCGTCTTTCGAGGCCAAGAGGTAGAAATCTCCATGTACCCCCCGACGAAGGCGGGTCAGGAGCGACAGGAGGGAAGGGAGAAGGATCCTGAATGGAAAGTCGTCGAGGCAAGACGAAGGAAGGGGAAACCCAAGGAAGATGGGGCTGAGACGGCCCCTAGGCGTAGCAATAAACCCGCGGCGGTCATTGTGAGAAAGCACGTACTCCGATATGCTAAGAAGAGTTAAGGAGAGTGTGGATCCGAAGGCCATTGGAATGGAGATACAGGGTCTAAGGAAAACCAGGGAAGGAGGGCTCCTCCTGGAGGTTAAAGGAGGGGGAGCTAAGGCGGATGTTCTTAGAAATGAGATTTTAAAAAGGGTAGAAGGGACGGAGGCTAGGGCGATGAAAAACGCAGCAAGGCTTTCTGTGAGGGACATTGACCCACTTGCTACGGAGGAAGATGTAAAGGAGGCCCTGAGGGAAGAACTAGGGGATGGGGAGATCTCCGTTGTGTCCCTAAAATCGGGTCCGGCAGACAGTCAGGTAGCTGTGCTAGAGGTCAGCAAGGCGGGGACTAAAAAGCTCTTAGACAAAGGGAGAATACGTATAGGTTGGGGAAGGTGTAGGGTAAAAGCCAGACCCTTCCAGATGAAATGCGTGAGATGCTGACCGACCACTTTGTGGCCCAGTGCAGAGGGGTGGACAGGAGGCGACTGTGTCTCAGGTGTGGACAAGAGGGACACAAGGTGGCGGAATGCAAAAATGCCACTTTCTGTCCTATTTGCAAAAAGGAGGGCCACAGGACCGACCCGGCTAACTGTAAGCAAAGGGTCAGGATATGCTAAGAAGAGTTAAGGAGAGTGTGGATCCGAAGGCCATTGGAATGGAGATACAGGGTCTAAGGAAAACCAGGGAAGGAGGGCTCCTCCTGGAGGTTAAAGGAGGGGGAGCTAAGGCGGATGTTCTTAGAAATGAGATTTTAAAAAGGGTAGAAGGGACGGAGGCTAGGGCGATGAAAAACGCAGCAAGGCTTTCTGTGAGGGACATTGACCCACTTGCTACGGAGGAAGATGTAAAGGAGGCCCTGAGGGAAGAACTAGGGGATGGGGAGATCTCCGTTGTGTCCCTAAAATCGGGTCCGGCAGACAGTCAGGTAGCTGTGCTAGAGGTCAGCAAGGCGGGGACTAAAAAGCTCTTAGACAAAGGGAGAATACGTATAGGTTGGGGAAGGTGTAGGGTAAAAGCCAGACCCTTCCAGATGAAATGCGTGAGATGCTGACCGACCACTTTGTGGCCCAGTGCAGAGGGGTGGACAGGAGGCGACTGTGTCTCAGGTGTGGACAAGAGGGACACAAGGTGGCGGAATGCAAAAATGCCACTTTCTGTCCTATTTGCAAAAAGGAGGGCCACAGGACCGACCCGGCTAACTGTAAGCAAAGGGTCGAGACCGAAGAGGGACAGAGGAAAGGAAAGGGATCGCTAGAACGTTCAGGATCATCCAGGTCAACCTAAATAGGTGCCGGGCGGCCCAGGACTTACTCTGGGCGACGATGAGGGAAGAGAGGGTGGATGTGGCCATCATCAGCGAGCCCAACGTCAGAATGACCCGGGGGAAGGGGTGGCACGTCACGAGGGAGGTAGATGCTGTCATTAGGGTGGCGAACTCAGGGCTCGTCGTCGCTGGTTCAGGCCATGGTCCTGGATACGTGTGGGTTAAGATAGGCGGGAGCATCCTCTGTAGCTGCTATTTTTCTCCAAACGAAAAGCTAGAGGAACTTCGGGCCCCGCTGGATAGTTTGGAGGAATTGGTGGCAGGCGCGGATGATGACTGCATCATCGCGGGCGATTTCAACTCCAGAGCCCCCGAATGGGGGGGGGGAGAGCTCCAAATGCCAGGGGGGACCTGGTACTGGAGTGGGTAGCAATGCTGAATCTGGTCGTGTTAAATCGAGGGACACAGCCAACGTTCGAAAGGGGGAGATGGACGTCAAACCCGGACGTAACGTTCGCTACGACAGGTGTAGCAGCCAAAGTGATGCGATGAAGTGTATCTGACAAGGAAACACTCAGCGACTACAAATACATCCTTTTTGAGGTCGGTGAACGTGCGGGTCAGACGCTTAGCGTGACAAGTAACAGAGGTTGGAAGCTGAACAGCTGGGACAGGGTTAGTTTCTGTGGGGTCATGGACGACCAAAGAGAAAATGGGAGTATCAGGGATCCCAAATCTTTGGTTGAAAGCGTCACGAGGGCGTGTGACGCATACATGTCCAGAAAAGGGAGAAGCAGGCAGTCCCCGAAGATATATTGGTGGACAGAGGAGATCTCTGCCCAAAGGAAGAAGTGCGTTGCCGCACGAAGGCAATATATCAGGGACAGGGCCAGACGAATCTGGAACCCTAATGAGCAGGGAGAGGCGGAGGTAGCGTATAAGGCTGAAAAGAAAAAGCTGAGAGACGCTATCAAGGCAGAGAAGAGGAGAAAGTGGGACGAATTGTGCGCCGACATAGATGGAGATGTCTGGGGTAACGGATACAAACTGGTGGTGAAGAGGACGAATAGTCACCAGCAGGAGATTCCTCTAGAAAAGATGAAAGAGGCGGTGGACGCGCTCTTCCCCGTGAAACTGGTGGAAGAATGGGAACGCCAACCAGGAGCAGATCTCGATCCGCTTACGGAGGAGGAATTGCTAAGGGCTTGTGCCAAGATTAAAAATGACAAGGCGCCTGGTCCGGACGGTATCCCCCCTGAGATCCTGAAGGCCGTAGTGGAGGAATATCCTGTGGAGGTGCTGCGAATCATGAATGACGTCATGACGAGCGGCGACTTTCCCGAGGGATGGAAGATGGCCAGGCTAGTTCTAATTCTCAAGGCGAACAAGCCGGTGGAGGACCCCACATCTTTCAGGCCGATATGTCTGATCGATGTGTTCGGGAAACTCCTGGAACATCTCATCCTAGGAAGACTCCTAGGTGAGTTGGAGAGAAAAGAAGGCCTGTTGGAGAACCAGTATGGGTTTAGGGCAGGGAGATCTACGGTGGATGCTATCATGGTCATAAGAACTATTGCACATGAGGCGTGGGAGTCCAAGAATTTGTGCGCGTTGATCACTTTGGACGTGACAAACGCGTTCAATTCGGCCTCATGGGGAAAGATCATGGGGAGGCTGCGGGAGCTAGAAATAGCACCGTATCAGGGGTCGGTTATGGGTCCTACCCTATGGAACATTACGTTTGATGGGGTATTTAGACTCAGAGTGCCCGAAGGAGTGAGGGTCTTGGGCTACGCTGATGATGTCGCGGTGGTCGTTACCGGAAGAAGTGACATCGACGTGAGGAAAAACGCCAACCTCACTATCGAGAGTATCAAAGGATGGGTTGAAGAGAGGAAACTGACTCTGGCGTTGGAAAAAACAGAGGCAATCCTCCTGACAAGGAGGAGAAAGCTTCCGTGCATCACGTTTCGAGTAGGGAATACCGAAATCGTGCCGAAGCAGAGTATTAAGTACCTGGGAGTCTGGATTGATAGTTCTCTGTCGTTTAGGGAACATATCAAACAGACGCTGGAAAAGGCGGGCAAAACTGATTCGGCCCTTGGTCGCTTGATGCCAAACATCAAGGGCCCCAGGGCGTCAAAGAGGAGAGTCCTCAGCGGGGTGGTGCAGTCGATTTTGCTGTATGCTGCCCCAATCTGGGTGGATATATTGAGAAGAGACAAATGGAGGAAAGAGCTCACCAAAGTCCAGAGAAGAGCAGCGCTAAGAGTTTGTAGCGCATACAGAACTGTACCGGCAGCGGCAACGCTGGTGATAGCCTGTATACCACCCATCGATTTTCTGGCAAGGGAGAGATAGTAGGTGTACGGAGGCGCTGACAGAGGTGCAGCAAGGGAGAGCCTATGGGAACACTGGCAGGAGAGATGGGAGGCGGAGACCCGAGGGAGATAAACGAGGGTGCTAATCCCGGACATAAGGCCATGGTGCGAAAGGGCACATGGTAATGTCGGGTATTACTTAACCCAGGTCCTTACTGGACACGGCTGTTTCGCGGACTATCTATTGGATATAGGCAAACGCGAAATCAGAGAGTGCTGGTTCTGCGGAGAGGTCGATGATGCCGGCCACACAGTGTTCAGCTGCAAAAGGCGGACAGAAGAAAGGAGAGCTGCAGAGCAAAAGATAGGACATGCTATCATTGCGGACAACATGATCTCAATCATGCTCGGGAGCAGAGAAAGATGGACAGTGGTGGAGCAGATGGTAACGTCCATCATGAAGGAGAAAGAGAAGGAGGAAAGAGAAGTGGGGAATGAGTAAGTATCCTGATTGATATGTCGAGGAGAAGTAAAGCGAGAGCGGTTCCTCTTCGGCATCACACTGATAGGATAGCGGGGGGTTTTTGTCGGTAGGCGTATACGAATCCGACACTATCTGGCCAAACAATAACAGAACACCAGAGGCCAGGTGTCTTTTGAAGATTTTCCCCTCGAGAAAAAAAAAAGAAAAAAAAGGGGGTAATCACTAGTATCAAATCTACGAATGTCTTGTTTGATAACTTCTTCATATACATTATTATACTGAAGTTCGTACACGGGACTGTTTATGTCTGTGTAAAAAAGTTTACATTTTTCCACAGGCAATTTCGTTAACATGTAACCATAGTGGAATTTATATACGCAAGTTTTAGAAATATCTAAGATAGCCATTCCGATATACAGGGGTTTATCAAATATAATGTGGGATTTTTTTGTTTCGATTGCCATAAGATTATCGCCGAAAATATCTGTTCTGGACTTGAAATTAAATTTTTAGCTCCGTAATGACCATCTTAGCAGCGAACAAGTTTCATTATTCGGTGTTTTCGAACATTCTGCATTGTTTTGCCAAATGTAGCGTTATTCATTAATTTATAGTTGTTTTTTTCAAAGTTTGACTTTGTTTGAGCCCTCAGTCTATGTTTGAACTGTAGAACTCGGTAGATACACGTTAATTTTATTCCATGCTATAGGGTCTGCTTGAGATTTCAATGGTGAATAACTTTTGTTTATACTGCTGTTTTGTGCATACTTTTGTTTATTGTAACAGGTGGTCATTAACTTAAGGAATTTTGAATTTGGCGGGGTTTGGTGTTCCAGGCAGAATGGTAAATTTTTATATAAATCGTGTAAATTTTCAGGATATTCGAGATTGACCTCTAAAATATAACCAATTTAAGCATCATCAGGCACGCTGGTGATGTCTATGTTGCAATCAGTAAACTGGGGTCCCCCGTATGGGAGAAATTGTCTCATAGCCCATCAACACAGATTATTTATATCTGAATAAAGAATATGGATGGTCTGCTGCCATCATATGTATTCACATACTTGTCGTTAGCATATGAAAGCCGATTACAACATACCGATTACAACTTACGCCGCCTCGAATACCAGGCTCAATAAACATTAATATATCTACATCTTGAACAGTTTCTAGCCTACACTCTGTATATTTGAGCATACGTCCCATGTATATCCTTGAATCATATAATAATAAGCAGGATCAAGGCTGTATGTCTTGTAGCAAGTACTACGAAAGGTTTTGAAAACGCAGGTTAATAGCATGATATCGGTTTTCATATAAATATCTCTGTAGATATCTAGAATTCTCATACCTCTCATACCTTTCTCCCAAACGATTTACGCATGTGCATAATTAGCCTCTCCTATATTCTTGTCGTTTAGCTTATTATAAAAGTGTTTTATATCGAGTAATTTGTTTTCGTCGAGTCGCTCAATGTTGTCTAAATGGTCATAAAAGAATACGCCTTTTCGTGTTAATAATTGAAAATTTTCTTCATCTAAATCATGAAATTCGCGTTTAAGATTTCCAAAGTTTTCATCGTTTAGTGTGGAAGATAGTTCTAGAGAATAACCCATGAATCTGAAGGAGTCTATAAATCTAAATCTCAATTTAGTTTTATTATCGTGAACTGTGAAACTAATGTATTTTTACACATTCTAAGTCAGCAAAGTAATATAATTTCGTTCAGCTAAGAACTTTGTTATGTAATGATCATCGTAACCTTCGAGGTTATGGAAGACCACAGGAATTACAAAGGAAAATTTGTAATTTAAATTTAATTTATTGAGAGCAAAACCTCTAAAGTTTCTAGAAAGATGATAGTGATGCCTAAGAAGTTTATCTATTTCCTTAAATTCCTCTTCGCAAAGAAGCCAAATTTTACTCGTATCCCGTAAACTAACTTTAGTATTCATGGGATCCACGTGTTAACTTGGAAAATGCAAATTGTGCAACATTGCACTTCTGCGAACTAAGACATATATATAATCTATACCCAGCACTTTTATAATATGACCAGTCATTATTATAACTTTTTTTTGTGGAAGGGGAAACTCATCATGAGCACCCGTCGCTTTTGCTCTATCGCAATCGGGTAGTGCCGGACTCCTACCTACTAAAACCCCTCCCTCTTCGCTCAGCCTACTCTCGGAACAGTCGGAAAGACATACATCAATAGGTAGGGTCGCTTTCATTACTCCACTCATTCACCTTCCATTCCTTTCCGTCTCTTGCCTTAGTCAATCTACATTCTCTCGCTGTTTCTCTCGTTCCTCCCTCTCCTTCTTGGACATAATATCTCTCACCACATTCCAGATGATGTTCCAGTTTTCCTTATTACTCGTCATCAGAAGTACAAGGTTATCGACAATAATAACGGTATTTAGGCTCAGCTGGGCCAAACTTTATCCACAACAAAATTAATATCGTCACTAGTAAAACGGTGAAAAACCGAAAATATTATATTATTTTATTACCCTTCGATGCCGAAGAGATAATAGAAACAATGTTTATTACTCCTTACAAAGACAAAGACATTTTTGAATCTTCAAAAACGTATTTTGTTGAAAACAATTTAGATTTTCCAATACTCGAAATGTTATTTTATTTTCGTTGAAAAAGACTTGAACTTAGTTAGTTGCCAAAACATAATAAACGAAACCATTAGGAGAATAAGGAATAAATATAACTGGCCCGGTCTAACTGAAGATGTAACTAAATTTATTCAAAATTGTGAGATGTCAGAAAACAAAAACTTTACAAAAATTTAAATAACTCTTTGGTGATAACTGAAACACCAAAAACACCATTTGAGAGAATAAACAGCGACATATTAGAAATTCCAAAAAGAAATTATGTTTTAACCATTAGAGATTAACTGACTAAATTTACTGAAGCGTACCCATTAGATAATAAATCCGCTAAATCGACAGTGAACACACTACTCGTATATTTCCAACATTTTGGCCTTGCACCCCCACCTTGTATTCATTCGGATTACGGTAAAGAATTCGATAATTTATTGCTTAAAGACTTATGTTCTTTATACGATATAAAATTGACATTTTCTAGCGCTAGCCACCAAATCCAACGAATCTGTGGAAATATTTCACTCCACACTATTAGAGATGATTCGTACTAATCAAGCGGAAAACCCTAACGAACACCCTTTAAACATAATTCCTTTGCTAAACTGTTATTTGTGATAATAACTCCCCAAATAAAACACACCATTTTTCTCCATACGAGCTTGTATTTGGACATACGTCCAGTCGCCCACCTGAAACCTTGTATAATCAAAAGAAACTTGTTTCAAAATATATATGAGACTTAAATAATAGAATCTCGTACTATTTATTATAAAATTGCATGTAAAAAAACTGATCTTCAAAAAGAAAAATCTAATATACGATTCGATGAAAACGTTCCAAAACATTCTACACAATACAAAATAGGCGATAAAGTCCCTAATAAAAGACAAATTACATAATAAATTTAACGGTCCTTTTAAAATAATAAAAATCTTCCAAAATTCTGCAATTTTATTAAATCTCGAAAGGTTACAAACAACAAAAGTCAATTTCGACAGAATGAAACCATACTTTGAGAATTAAATGATTTTCAGGTTTCTCCTGATTATCGGAGCAGCTGTATCCCAATACACCATTACTCCAATAAACAACACTATTGGAATATATTATCATTGAGACAGCGAAATCGTTGTAACAAATACACAATGGACTCTTTTGGTTCACAAAAATATTTCATTCATTCATTCAAAAAGAACACTTTTCAATTCTTTTCAAGAAAAATTAAGCGAAATTTATTTTGACACTAAACGCTATAAACGTGGAATTCTAAATGGCGTTGGTACAATATTTAAGTCAATTACAGGAAATCTAGATTCCGAAGATGGCAAATATTACATGAATCGCATCAATAAATTAACTAATGATGAACACCAAATAGAAAATTTAATGAAAAATCAAATATCAGTAACAGCATCGGTTATAAAGAATCTTAACGCTACCACAAAAATTGCAAATTGATGAAGCTACTTTCAATAGAGATATAAAAAGAATCTCAGACACAATTTATCGGACAGCAGATTAAATCAAAGTAATAGAAGCAAAATTTTTAGAAAAATATGAACTCATGGAAAATTACCTGTATATAGAGAGTAAATTAAGTGACATTCTAAATTCAATAACTCTCGCGAGATTAATAATTATTCACACCTCTATAATCAATCTTGAAAATTTGATTACCTTGCTTCAGAAAATTTCATAAAATTTACACCAAAATAATGTACCACTTATTAAAAAATCCTCCAATGTTGCCAAATATAGAGATATTATGGAATTAGGAGCATACCAAACTGATTCAGACTTGGTATTTGTATTAAAAATCCCTTTAATTGACCAAGAAAAGTACACCCTTTTTAGACTATATCTAATTCTTATCCTAAATAATAGAACTGGTCTATATCATGTTTTATCATCATCACAAAAATACCTAGCGCGTGACGTCGTTCCTTTGATGTACATATCCATCAAAAACCTGAAAGATTGTAAACCACTTTTCTTTGGCACAAAAATATGTTCTAATCTATTTGCATACCCCATCGACGACAATGCTATATGTGAAACCCAGATCCTGAAAAACTTGAAAAATTTACCTGAAAGCTTCCAAACTTCGATAATATTTGCAAAAGACTACAATGTCTAACAACTGACAGACTCATCACAGTTAACAATTACTTCAGAGCCACTTCAAATTACTGTGAAGTGCAAACAAGGAAACACCAGGACAGAGATCATTTATAAAAATTCAATTCTTAACTTACAACCTGAATGTAGTGCATTCGTAGGAGTAACAAAAATTCAAGCAAACTATAAGAACTTTTCCCAATCCAGTGTTAGTGATCACCCTATTTTAATTCCCTTTAATTGTTGTCAAGAAATCCTCGATGACATCCAAATTCCAAAATTACAACCGCTGAAACTGAACAATTTAAATGTGGAAGACCTCGAGATTGCCAAACATAAATTGGATGAGTATTCCCGTACGTTAGACGACTTAATCAACGAACCATTTATCACCAAATACATCTCCTGGTTCACGTATTTCATCATTGCACTAACAGCAACCTTGATTTTATTATATGTTTTCTGTAAATGCCGAAAGAAGAACAGATTAACAATCGTCCTTACGACAAATTCGCCACCACCTCCACCTGGATCTTCTAAATGCTTGAGAGAATCTTTCAGGAGCATCTTACCCAAATAAAACCATCGATTAGACTCAAAGATGTAACCCCAGAGGAAGAAATCGAACTGAACTAATATATTTCAGTTATAAATCAGTTTAAAAAACTCTATAGACTTTAATTTTGTAATTTATTGTATTTAGGAATATTAATTGTATAATTTAAACTCAGTTTAAGATTTTATTATCCTCACTTAACCTCTTTATTGTTATGTAGCTTCAATTTTGCTTATTTAGAAAAGTTGCTGTATAACAGCAGCTTTTTGTTAAAAATGAGAGTTGTTATATAAAATACATTGTATTGCATCTATTATTTAAAGTAGCAGTCCATTTTGCCTGGAACGGGTTGTTGGAATGCTGGAACTCACGCACCATAACTCGTTGTCCTGGGCGAAATTCCACGGGAGCATATCGTTGCTCTGGACAGAGGTTCTTCGCGTGGATGACTTGTCGTGCACGTGCCCTGGTAATACTTTGCCATCGTGTCTGCGTGGTTCGGTCGGGAGGCGGTTGCCTACGGTGTGTGCCGTCCACTCCCTCGGTTTCGGTAAGATAGGTTCAAGGTTGATTTTGGCCGGTACTTGTCCAGTGGCCGCGCTTGTGCGGCTTCGTAGCGTAAAGAGAGCCTGGGGTAGCTCGATGTCCCACGTTGTTACTACAGTTCGCTTCACCCTAAGGATCTTCTTCAGCTCCTGCACGTATCGTTTCACGGAATTTACTCGTTGATGACAAATTTGAGAGGCGTAATTGTCGATCTTGTGGGCTGCGAGATAGCGCTCCTAATGGTTTCCTTCGAAAGGCGCATCATTGTCCGTGACTATGAATTCTGGGTGTCCCCACCTCGCGAATACTTCCTCCAAAAACGCCAGAATTTCGGTTTAGTTGTCTCGGGGAGTAGCTTTGGTCTCGACCCATTTGGAGAATAGGTCAACGAGTACAATGATGTATTCGTTGCCCCATGTCGTCTTGGGGTATTGCCCAAATAAATCCAAGCTAACCGTCCTCCATGGTGCTTCAGGATTTCGTGGTCATAACGGCGCAAACTTCTGCAGGTTCACCTTAGAGAAACTATAAATCAAGCAAGTCCTGACATGTCACCTCACTGATAGTGAAGTGACACGTCAGGACCATTCACTCCCGGCCAATCATACATCCTGCGGATCGAGAGAAGAGTCTCTCTCCGACCTGGATGCGGGGCCAGTAGCGAGTCGTGGTATTCCTCCAATACCATTTCTCGCATGTGACACGGGACCAGTAGAGCACGCCGATCCATACCTTTCTTCCTCCGTATTAGATCGTCGTTGATGAAGTAGCTTCGGGTAACGGTCTCTTCTTCCCCATCCTGAGGGCCGTTCCTATATACGGCTTGTAACTCAGCAGATCATTCCGTCATTCCTGGGCGACATGCTTAAAGAGGGGACCTGATGGTTTTGGCGGTTCTTCCGGTTCTTCTTCTTCCTCCCCCGTTGGCTCTGCTTTGTCCTCAGCTTCTACGAGTGGTGGCTGATCAGGTACTTGTTCTCAAGCGCTCTGTCTACATCTGGATCTACCGGGTACATGAACCATCATGAAACAATATGCCTGCAGCATGATTGTAATGCGCTGGGCAATCATTCTACAGGCAGTTTCCACTTCTCGTCTTTATACCTGCTTAGGCAAAGTAGTACCCTACTGTCGGTGAACAGAGTGAAGTGCTGGTCTTCCAGAAATTGCCTGAACTTGTTCACGCCTCATTGCCTGAACTTGTTCGCTCACGTGGTAGGGGGTTCCATCTTCGAGAATTTGACAGATGCGCATACAATAAGCCGACGCTTGTCGTTGACTTCCTAGTACTGCCCCCAATTCAACAGAGCTGGTGTCCGTTTGTAGGCAGAACTGCACGCCGAGTAACGGACGGTTCAACTCCGGGTGGTTAACCAAGGTGTCCATACAAATCCTCAGTTTCCGTCCAGTATGTCCATGAGAGCTGCAGCTATTTCAGTGAATTTTGGTACGCACTCTCGTAGCCAGCCGGCAGTGCCAATAAACGATCGTTTCTCTCTAATCGTTCGCGGTACTGAGTATTCCTTGATTCGCTGTAGACATTTGGCTGGACTTAATCGTATTTTAGTTGCCCCAAATTTACATTTCCCTGGTGATGCGTGGAGTCCATTTTGTCGAAGTCTCTCCAAAACCACGCCTAATGTTACAGGTAATCCACTTGACTTCGGTACCTGTCAGTACCCAGGTTTCAGGTCAAGCGTTGAGAAATATCGCGCATCTCCCAACTCGCGGATGATATGAAAATCTGGGGTAGAGTTCCAACTTCTGCTTCCGTCTTAACGTTCAGCTGCCGATAGTTCACGCAGTACCGTTGTTCTTGGCTACCCTTGTTCCCGACCAATAAGACTAAGGAATTGTAATATGAGCGCGAACACCGAATAAGTCCCTGCGGAAGCATCTCCCGGCATGACTTGTTGATCTGACGCTTCTTCTCTTCGCTGCAGCGGTAAGGAGAGATCTTAACCGGAGCTGGATCGCGTAGGATGATGGTATGCTGCGTAGACATCTTTGTCGTCAGGATGGGCTCTTCGCAAAATACGTCGGCGAATTTCATTATTTCCTCCAGGTGTTCTTCTCGATGAGAATCCGGAACTCTATCCTTGATGAATTAGTAGAGCTAGTCGGATGTCAACGCAGTCCTTCGGTGTATGGAATTTCCATGCGGTGTGACTTCACCTCCGCATCCCCTTCTATTTTCGTCGCTACGTCAATCAGCTCGCTAATCGTTTCGTAGTTAGCGGCATAGAGCAGTCTGCGAGTGTCACGTCACAGCTAATATTTTATGGTGTCCACTCGACCCTCTTCAGGAGTATCCGGTACCAGCCTGTCGTACAGGGCCATCTTCATCGAGATAAACTGGAAGGCTTCCTGTCTCTCGGTCTGTTTTTCGCCCAACAACTTGCGCGTCAGACAAGATATGTGACGTCAAGGGTTGTACCTAGAAACGAGGTTCTAGGAGAACCTGAGAACTTTAAGTCTTTAGGTGCCTTAGCATGTTCAGCTCGGTGGGGGGCATCTGCTCTACTAGTTGTTGAAGCGCCATAACCACCACTGTATTAGCGTCCAGAGTAGGGTGTTTCTGTGGGAATACCCGCTGTCTAACAGAGCTGCTTCCGCTGTACCTCCCTCCTATAAGTCCTCCTCGAATAACCTTTTTCCCTCCATGTTGTTAATCTCTTGGGTGAGGGACTTCCGTTCCATTTATTGAGCTCCAGGTGCTCGTTATTGATCCAGGTCCTGGGATAGCTGACTTCTGGGATAGCTGACGAGCATCCGTGTTGTAAGAATGTCCCGTTCCTGTTTCACGGTCTCTGCTCGGGCGCCATGCCGTCGTCTCGTACCCTCCTCTTCGAAACTGGCTCCTCATTTCTCTTTACTTCTCTCCTCAATCTCTCTTTCACCCCCTCCGGGTAAATAGTGGGAGATAGGGGTGCTCATGTACGGAGAGCGAAGGGTCCACTTTCGACTCGACGTACACGTCGTACATCCTGCAGCTCCCTCTCTACAATGTGCCTCTCGGTGACGGGTCGTAGCGGCGCCGGCGTGGACGCTCCCGATTATGGCAACGAGGTTGACGCCCTTCCAGAACGCAGGAATGCCTCCAGGATTCTTCTTGCAGCATTGCTCCTTGCAATGCAAGGTGCGGGTGTGGACCGCTTGGGCGTGGCGCCTATTGGTGGTTGGTTGGTTCCTGTTCTCCTCTTCTCCTGGTATGCTGAGATATTCCCGCGACGGCGAAGGCGAGGTACTGCGTTGAGCTTGCCGCCTTCCTGCTACGCGTCTCCATCGTTGGAAGTGTACCGTATTACCTTATACCTGTGTAGGATATTTGATTTTGTTAAATGACCTTATTATGACAAGAATCTTTCAATCGAACCCTATCTTATTTAAAACCTAGTTGTAATTGTGCTTGTCGCGACACATGGGGGACACGTTACATGCGGGCGTTCAGGGGGGTTACTTTGCAGTGTCAAGCGGGGCGGTGGCATGACCCTATGAATAATTTGGAACGGACTCACCTGGATCCAAATCGTCTGGTACAGCAGTCCCCTAATAGCTTTCGGTCCTCGACTTCTACCAGGCACTCGCTCCCATCGTACCACGGCGATCCCCGACTCGAGACCTAGAACCGTTGATTCGCGACGCGGTCGTTGTCTCCGTACCGAGGTTCACTGGGCGTTGGCAGACGTTGACGAACGTGCAATAATGTTCGGTTTCAAACGCGGAAGTTTTGTTTGCCTATTCCCTCGGAGGTAAAGTAATAGGAGTGAGCTGTGAAAATCGTCGCTTCAACGGTGGACGTTTGGGGAATACCCTTTTTAAGGTATTCGTTTACGATAGAAATCGCAAAGTCCAACGGTGGATGTGTTGGATTTCAGGGTATACTATCTGCAAAAACAACGATTCTCACGGTGGAAGTGTGGACGAAGCAAGTAAAACGTGCAATGAATTCTCTTTGTGTGAATAATTGAATGAATAAAATATATATTTACTAAAACATATATTTTATCACATAAAACATCCAGTTTCCAGAATTCCCAACAGTAACTTTTAACTTGTACCGAGTCGTAAGCGCGAGCAGACTCCTCGAAGCACAGAAATCGTGTTGGGTAGCGCATCCATTCCATATTTATCCTCTCCAGGAAAATAACCGTTAGAGAACTCGTGACGTCACTGGGTGGCGTGATTTCTCCCTGGGTCTGCGAGAGTATACCCAGAATACACGTAGCCTTACTTCGAGAAATCCTATAAATTATGGAAAGACGGAAGGACAAGACCAAAAACCTAAGTGTCGTTATGGACGGATCTCTGACGTGGACGGACCACATCCACCAGGTAGCGAGATGAGCCAAAGCCACTGCAGACTCTGGCCGATGACGGGAAACGAAAGCCAGCTAGACCTCAGAAATAAGTTGCTCCTAATCCGACAAGTCCTGCAGCTCAACTGATGTACGCATCGACCGCTTGGGGCTACGTAGCCCAGACCCACATGACGAGGATACAGGCCGTCGAAAGCATCACCCTCCGCCGTGCCGTGGCCGTCCCATGATACATGAGGAACGTGGACATTCGTCAAGATCTGGATCACATCACTGCAATGAAGAAAATCCGAGCGGGGGCTCGGAAACTCTATGACTAATGTGCTCATGACAACCTCCTCATCCGATCGGCATCGAACTACGATCCAGTAAGGCCAAGAAGAGACAAGAGACCCATAATCCAGGTTGTAACACTAACAGACCCCTTTTACAGGTCAATTGTAGTTTTTCATTTCAGCGAAGCCCTACTACTCCTACTAACCATTTCGCCATTAAAGGGGGCTCTATTGCCCTTAATAGCTGTTTCTATTTCAGAAAGACACAAGACAAAATCACACTCACCCGATGCCTAACTTTGGGATCCTTTTCGAAAATGGCCGTACGTTTAGAGAACCTTCCCTATCTTCCCGAGTCCACGACATAACACACCTCGGGGGACGGACTCAGGCGAAATGATGTTGTAACACCAGGCGACAAGTTTTTGCGATGAAGCCGCGAAGATGTTTCTGCCAGCGGGACTAAAAGGCGTCAGGGCCAAAGTAAACCGCCGCCAGCAGCGCGGGTCTCATTTGCGGGTGATATCTTGCCTCTGCGAAGGCGAATACGAAGCGCGGTCTACCGTCGTACGACGGTCCCAGTATACACGAGGGGTGGGTAAAGAGCAGTGATCTCGCTCGACTCGCAAATACCCCTATCAAAGCCATTATGCTGCTAATGAATGAATAATGAGTAACGCCTCACTCTCAGTCGTCTTATACGCTTCGTGCCCTGCATTTGACTAGCTCGCGCAACCGGTGTTTTCGCTGCTAATTTACTTGACTCACTGCGCTTGTCTAATTCCTTAATCATAAGTGTTTTCTGGTTAAGCGACTAGATTTTGTACAGAATTTATGGTGGCCGTGCTCTACACATAAAATAATTATAAAAAGAATAGTTATACGCAATTATATTACTACGTGCCCACGATATTCGACAATCAACGATATTAGTGCTTCGAGTCAACTACGAATACCAGTATTTCTACGCATCGCATCGACCACGTGCTCACCCGCATCCTCAGCCACGTGTTCCACAGCATCATCAACCACGTCAGCATCAGCGTCCTCAACCACGTAATCATCTGCATCCTCAACCAAGTGTTCAGCAGCGTCATCAACTAGGTGCTCAGCCGCGTCCTCGACCACATGTTCAGCAGCATCATCGACAGATTGATCCACGGTTCAATCCCAACAGGTACATCAATCTCCTGTTTATACAGGGCGATAAATAATTTACAAGAAAGATTTCATTAAGCATAAAGGGTCCATTGACATTCAGTATACTGGATGTTCAATATAGTTGAAAGAATTCGCTACATTCAAAGGTTTAAATAAATAAAGGCTTCGTTAACATCCAAGTGTATTTCTATATACCGAGTGTTAGAATTATATTGAAAGAAATTGTCTATCTGTGATTTATCTGCGACGATATACAACGAGGACCAACGCCACGTGGTAGCTGTACCACTCCCAACACCGTCAAGTACTAGCCGCTCCCCATACTCCAGGTTTGCGGGGATTCCGCTGCCGAGAGGAGGTTCACCGCCACTGTCCAGTGCCGTTACCGCCTACCAGTGCTTCGATACCCAGGATCATTGCATCACAGTAGGGCTGTTGTATCGAGGTTGAACCCCGGCTTGCCACGTCGTTCTACGAACGCTCAGTAAGTTCTATTACTGTTGAACCTAGAAATTATCCCGTGTTCATCTTTATTTTAGGGTCATACTGGGAAGAATACCTGCAACTATGGCGACATTGTATTCCCGTCCCCCTATCATCAACATACAGTGCCGATCAACAAAGTGCAGGCACTTCTGTCAGAGACCCCTGGAGACCATCCACCGTTGGTCAAGGCGTGCCGTTTGACGTGCGAATGTTGTGTTCTCTGTTTCCTGGACATTTGACGTGAGACACCGTCTGGTCAGGAAACGGTGCGCTCTTTTGCGGGGCGCCGGTCAATATGTATTAGGTCGGGAGGCCGCGTCCTCTGAAACTATCGTTGGATAGCGCGGGAAGCCGCACGTCGTCAGGAATTCAACCGTGAATCTATCAACGACGTATGAACGTGGATCCACGACTACGAACCAACGAATTAGTATGCCTGGAGGCATGGAAAGAAGAAGGAGAAGAAAAATAATAGGAGAAGTGGTCAGGTAACAGGACCACCTGACGCTCAACTAGCAGGAGCGTTGATCCCAACACCCACAACCACAGAAGCAGCCGTGCAGCTATTCCTTCCGCCAGCGAGACGCCGGCGCCGGAGCGCGGCAGCCTGAATTTGGCAGGAATCCATAGTGGCGTCCCGGACCAATATCCCCATCCCTAGCCTCGGAGGGCGAAGTGGGGCGGAGCCGGATGGCGTGGCAACCGAGGGATGGCGAGGCAACCGATAAAGGGCGCCTGTCGTCGCGGTTCGAGACGTCGCCGGCGCGCCGACCCTATTGAGCCACCTCTATCGCTGGCTCTATCAGTTTCCGTCCACAGTTACAGTTTCAATTACTTTTTATGTCAATTGTGTTAAAATTTTCATATTATTATATTTTTATTCGTCATCGTCATCATTATGACTATCCTCACTACTGAAATTAAAAGTGTCATCCGAATCGTTCTCTAAAATCAATAATAATTTGATCTATTGCTAGATCAAGAGCAGATTCTTGAGCCTGCTCTTGATCTAGCAATATATCTTTTTCACACTTACCTTTTTTAAATTTTTTTTAGCATATTCACAGCGAGCGTTCATGGCACATTCTTGCTGTGAAAAAGACTCAAAAAAATAATTGCATAACTTTTCTACATTGACATGTTTATTAACAACATATTGTTTTAGGGGTGCCCAAACCAGTCAATGAGTTTAAGTTGGGATGATACGGTGGTAATCTTAGAACACTGTGTAACCTTCTATTTGTAAAATTTTGTTGATATCATAAGTTTTATACGTAGGTTTATGCATTTTTATAATATTGTATAAGTCGACTTTTAACATATTATCCACAAATTGTATACCTCTATCGCGTAGCCACTGTTTGATTTTGTCTTACAGATGTCCGGATGTCGGACATCTTCCAGATTACACATTGTAATATGGCGCATTGGCAATGATTAATACACTATTTTGCGGCAAATAAAGTATGAGTTGCATTTGTAACCATTTCTTGTTATTAACACTAATTCATGTCATCATGGTAGTCGCCTGACTTAGTTTTTGGCTTAAATATTAATTTAGCACTTGGTATAAAACTATTTGTCCCTCCAGCATGCATAATAACTAATAGTTGATCTTTTGATATGGGTTTTCGTAGTGCTTTGTCGCTATCATTAGACCAAGCATTTTTATGGGTGTGCGACAAATGAATATACGTTTCATCCATATAAATAATTGGTCAACCCTCTACACGGCACTGTTTCATTCTGCTTAAAAAAATTATCCTTAGATATCGAATATCATGACGTTCTATTAATAACCGTCGGTTAGTCCTTGTTTAGCGCCATTACCGGAATCCTACTTTACGTAAATTTTCTCTGCTGCCGGTATACTCCACATCTTGAAATTCTCGATAGACACGCCTAAGAGTAGGTGATGTTTTTTCTTGTATGTACCAATTTTGGACCGTTTTTCGCAGCAAACTCGAAAACAGTCGAAATCATTGAATTTGCTTTTGTAGATTTTTTTGATTTATTACGTTGCGTTTAAACGACAATACCTCGTCAGCTGTAATATATTTGCCTTACTTAATTATATTCTTGACAGTGGCTACACTAATTCCAGTTGCCTCCGCAATACTTTCTTACACTTAAACTAGAGGAATTACTAAATCTTCATTTTAAAACTTTTCTTTCATGAATTTAAATATATTATGCATAATTTCGC
The DNA here is from genome assembly GCA_037954035.1 of Rosalia funebris. Classification (NCBI taxonomy): domain Eukaryota; kingdom Metazoa; phylum Arthropoda; class Insecta; order Coleoptera; family Cerambycidae; genus Rosalia; species Rosalia funebris. The sequence continues at coordinate 22,100,641 of JAZFAV010000006.1, forward strand.
GACCTTGTGCACTTTACGTTTTAAAATTGACTGAAATTCAATAATTGAAACACTTTTTCCTGGACTGTACACACGATGTTCGTTCGCTGAAGTTCAGCAAGAGAATGTGCTCCGTTACCCCTCTAAAGTAGGCCCTAGACGGTCAATCATTTTGCTCAAAAGCTTGAATCAAGCGATTGAATCAATCATGATTAACCATCTAGGAATTTGTTTGACGCTTGAGCCACGCCTTGACGGTGATTGATAGAATGTTTGAATGACTCAAACATTTGTCTCAAGCGTTTAACCGTCTAGGCGGAGTTTGATAAAGCATTGCGTCAGACACCGCTCTCCGAAAACCACGTCAAAACGAAGAGGAAATTGTAGAAAAAAGCCAGGAACCGCAATCGGAAACTTCAACATGTTCAGAACATCAGTTTGTCAGCCTTCTAATAGACTTGTGTAGGGATTGCCCTCAACTCTGGTGGGTAAAGAGCAAGAAAACGGCTGCTTTTGAAAAAATAGTAAGGGCATTGAAGGCGTTAAACCCGGACTACACAGTTAGTGGATTGAAGAAGAAAATTAATGTTTTGAGAACCAATTTCAACAGGGAACATCGAGATATAAAGGGTATCTGGGGAGTCAACAGATGACATCCCGGAACCTTCGTTGTGGTATTACAACGACCTTTCATTCATAAAGGATCAGATAGAAGTGGCACTAACCGAAACTTCAGGTAAGAATTTTATTTTGCTATACCTAATTATGTAAATTTCTCATGTTAAACTTTGTTACTTGACTGGGATACTTCAGAGGTATTACTTGTCAAATTTCATTAGTTGTATGGATGGGTATAAAATAACGTTAGACAAAGTACCAGTTTCTCATTTTTTATTCATTTCACCGTAAAACAAAAAAAAATAAAAAATCATATAGGTATATGGTAACTCACGAGAATCAGGTATATTAAGTTGTATCTTAGACAACTTCTGCCAAAACAACGTATTCTTCATCACTCTACATCCGACACTCGACCGTTCGCTCCCAAGTCTACCATCATAAATTCATAATTGGCATTAACAATAGCCATAAGCATAATACTAAAGGAACCTTTGTAATTGTAGTAGTAAGAACCGGAGTTAACGGGCTTTTGGAGTGACACGTGCTTGCCATCGACGCACCCGATACAATTATGGAAATTTCATTGATATTCGAATTCCTGTGCGACTTGTTTCCATACCTCTTCAGATTTAGGAACCTTAAACAAAAAACGAAACAAACATTTTAATAGTAATAAGAAATAAATACATTTAATTGAATGTATTTGTGTACTATTAAATTTATTCTCCATCATTTTCATTAATTTATTCATTTCTTTTTTGTTATAGCAACCATTGTCTGATGATGGCCCACAGTCCATCCACCAAAAAAGAAAAATAAAGTTCAACCAGATTCTACTAAACAACTGGTGGGATTAGCAACTGAGTATTTTAAGCTGCCTGATACAGAAGAGGACATACTAGCTAAGGGCTGGGCAATGAAATTAATGAGGCTACTTCCTGACCAAAGACGCTTCACCGAAAAAATTATTAACGACACGCTTTTTGAAGCAGAATTGGGAAACTTGGCAAGGGAAGGATTGCGTTTTGAAATGCACCCACGTTGGTCAGTTCGCCGCCATTTTCTTCGTCATCGTCTACTTCGAATTTTTTTAATAATTCAAGTTACAATTTGCAACGATATCTCAACTCAGCACAACAAGTTCTCTTTCTAGCCCTTCTCCCACTTCAGCGTACCAAGAACAATATCAAGAAACCTCTCATAACTCAAATGCTGCTGATTTTTTTGATCATTCACCTCAATGTGAAATTGTTTACCAATTTTCAGTTATATAGGAGTGCATACATTTAAAACATGATTCAATTATTTTTACTTATATTTTTACTTTATATAATAAAAAAAGATTAAAGAAAATAAAGATACATACCTGAATGTTGATATTCAATGCCTCGATAATTGCTGAGCAAGTTTCCATTATGATGAGTTCCAGAGTCTGAGGAGCAATGGCGCACAAGAACTTCAGGTCTTTCAAATCCATGTCAGAAGCTAGGTACCTTAATGTGATGGAAAGTCTCTGAATTACAGGAATCGCTTCACGCATATTAGTATCCTCTTTCTCGATTTTGGGACGTACCAATTGTAATATAAAATCAAAACTCTCCGTCCATTCTGATGAAGTTTTTGTAATCATCGGCTTCGGAAACCCGTAGGTTAAGTTAAGTAAATCGATTTCGCAATTTGTACCATTCCTTGGACCAACGTCGTTTCCGCTTTTGGTTTTTCCCTTTAACGGCAACCAACGTCAATGCTAGAAAGGCTAAATCCGTGTTGGACATCATTGTTCGAAGTGTAAAATTTCCTTAAAATTTTTTATTAAAACTTTTGACACAAAATAACATAATCTTTAATATATGGTCGAAAATAAACTTTTATTTATTTAAATTTAAACTGAACAAATAAAGTATAAAAACATTTAGAGAACAGAACATAAAGATTGTAGGTACAAAATCTAAAATTTTTATAGTGTACTATAAAAATCTAAGTAATATATTGGGACCACCCGTTCTCAGGTTTTTTATTAAACAGTGATAATATTTTCTTTCCTTTTTTTGATTCCATACCTCCATAGTTTTTCTTTATTTTTCTTTTCCAATGCAACTTTTCTCTGTGTTTCTAAGACGTTTCTCTTTGTTCTTTTGCCACTCATTTGGGACTTTTTTCGTTTTTTGGTTTGCTTTACTGATTCAGAAGGGTACTTTACTGAATGGCGTATTTATATAGGTACATTTTGGGGTATATCATGTACCTTGGATTCATTGGAATACATTTTTTCTGATTCAAAATCAGAGTCTTCTTCTGAGGCACCAGAACCAAAAGGCTCTTCTTCAGAACTGGTTGAATTCGAATCACTTGATAAACCACTACTTGAATTGCAGGTTCACCAGAAAATACTTTGGAACAAGTGGACTCTGTACACTTGTTGTTGTGACAACAAATTTTGTTGTGTCAAAAATAGTTGTAACTATGAGTGTGTCAACTTCTTCTATTAGCTCATCGCTAGAAAAATCGCTAGAATTCTTCACATTCATCCGCTCTAAATAAGTCCTTAGATGGAGTTCTATTTATTAATTTAACACCGTCAATATCTTTTCAACTTTCAACAAAGACGATACCGTGAACGATTGTTGTTTGGAGAATGACTGTTTGGTTTGGAAGATAGGTCTGATTTACAAACTTTATAACATATTCAGTAGCATTTATGGCTTATTTTAAATTATTACACATAGTATTACTTTTAATATTGTTTAGGGACTCTAAAATTAGACGAAAATTCATTTGTGCGTACTTTGATTAAGAATAGAAAAACAAACCTTGGTTGACTATGACTCTATTAACAACATCGTCAGTACTTTTAATCTCTACTTGGTATTTATTCACTACTTCTGTTTTGGTTCCTGCTGGCTTTAATATAAGTTGCTCCCGCTGGATACTCATTGCATAGACTGTAAAGTAATGGGTATATAGTATGTAGTACCTATTAAAATTTATCTGGTTGTTTGATTAAACACACTAAAACATCGGAAAAATCTCAATATTTATTATGTTATAATATTAATTAATTTAAAAAAATTAGCACAAATCAAAATACAATTATTTTAACGAATACTATCCCAAATCAAAAATAACAATAAGTAATTAATGGATTTTATGTAGAATAATGGCACATCAAAATAGTACACAAATTAATAAAATAACTTTTAATATTGCCATTAATATTTAAAAAAATACCGTCGTAAGCAAAGAAATGAGGACATTTTCCATATGAATTATTTTTAACAACGCATATCGTATAAGAAATACTGACCTATATCAAAATGTGATATTACGTATTGCATTAAATATTAAATGTAAAATACGTACCTTTTCAACTTTTGACACTTTTCTTGAAAACATGCGTTGTAACTTATGCAACAACTGAGACACAAGTAACAATGTGTCGCTATTCCATAAAAATGTATACGCGAGTTTGGCAAAGTTAAACTGTCATAAGTCGCCATCTAACAATAATGATATGAGTGCAATTTGTGACAGTTTTTCCTATAACAATGGTATGTAGAGTTGGTCGGCGGGTAAAACTAAAACATGACAGTTTTTGACTTTCGACAGTGTTCTTCCAAGCCAACGATATATGTATATACTTTGTAAGATTGTTGCAAAAATTTACTTTATGCCAACTTTTTAGATGTTCTTTACACACTATACAATATGCGAAATTTCCTATTATTTGTATATAGATCTGACATACCTAGCATAACTTTCTGTATCTAATTTATCAGCAAAAGATTCTGATCGCGACATTGTAAAATCAATTAAAAATTACTAAATTAATTTATTCATTATGTTGTATGATAACTAACCGGTTATCATTCAACATAATAATTAACAAATAACATGCGATATTTTACGTGCAGCACAATTTAGAAGAAAGATGCAGCGAGCTGCTAGAAACAAACGGAAAAATCTATAATCTAACACCTATTCAACTAAGGTCTAAGTACGCATATAGACGCAAACTTAGACTTCAGACGAAGTCGACTTTTATTTTAGTCTTAGACTTAATTTTATACTTAGGCTTAGTCGACGTTTGTAATAGCATAAACGTCGAAACTATCCTATGAATTACTAACGAGTTTCGGAATTTTCACTCTAATAAGTTTTTCACTCTAGTAAGTGTAATTTTAAAATCCAAAAAATTTGAAACCACCGTTCTAAGAATTTCTAGGTATTTACGAGAATTTAAATTTTCATCATACACTTCAAAACATACGCGATTATCCATCATCAAACAAAAAACATTAAAACTAAATGTATTTTGAAAGTTACTTTCACGCACCATTCGTGGATTTTGTTCTGCCCAAACATGCCAATTTTATTTTTTTGGAAAATTTTCCACTAAATATTCTAAATACGTGTTGGTACCAAATGGATGGCGCTCCAGCCCACTCAACCCATGAAGTTTACCATGAGTTAACAAATATGTTTCAAGATCGCTGGTTTGGGCGTAATGATCCGGCTCTATGGCCTCCCAGATTACCCGATCTAACACCCCTTGATTTTTTTATGGGGCCATATCAAGATTAAAGTCTACTCAACGCCCGTCAATACCAGAGATTACTTATTACATCGAGTTAGAACTGCTTTCACCGAACTAGATGAAGGAATGGTATTGAAATCTACGACCGTTGAGATTAATAAAAAAGTTTTATTGTGCTTAAAACACAACGGATGGCACATAGAATAGTTGTTACACCAATAAGACCCAATTGTTAACATTTAGTTATTATTGTTATTATGTTTTATTGTTTAGGCTAATGTAAGTTCCAAATCGTTTAAAATATGCTTTTTATTCATGATGATTTTTTTTTGTTCAATAATTTTGCACCATTGTTTATGATACAAAATTAATATAAATGTTACGTTGTTTTAATTTTCATGGCCCGCTGGTCAGAAGTAAATTAATAAAATGGAAAACTATGGTAGCGAATAAAATATACCTCGATAGCAAGAAAACGGTAGCAGATAGGTATAGGGAATCTCAATACAGATTGAAATATAACTTAATTTTCCATCACAGAAAGTAATAAAATACAGGGTGTTTCATTTAAGAAAATTGACTTTTGAGTAGTTGAAGTTTGTCAGAATGAACTAAATTTTTTAGACACCCTGTAAATAATAAAATATTAAACTACATATCACCTGAAAGCTTAATAGTCAGCCTAATTACAGCCCAAAATTTGCTACTATAACTTTTGTTTGGAATAAGTGACGAGCATTCCAATGGGATACTACAAAACCTAATTTTTTCAAAAAAATTAAAATATCTCAAAAACTGCTGAAGATAGGTATAGGGAATTGTTAAGAAAGTTCACTTAAAATCAGCAGGGTAATTGAAAAATGTAATAATATACTGGATGTTCTATTTAAAATAAGGAAGTTGATAGCTACTTCTGGCATAATCGGAAGTGTCAGAAAATCAAAAATACTTTAGTTGAATAGATCGTCCTGGCTAACCCCTGATTCCAAATTTTAAAAAGTGAATTCCAATGGGAAGTTCATAAACTTTTAATGAACGGGTTAGCTGAATCACCCTGTATATATATACATATATATATATATATATATATATATATATATATATATATATATATATATATATATATATATAAATGTATGTATGAACTTAGCTTAAACTTATACTTATATAAGCATTATAGTTACAAATAATAAAGAGTTTTAAAATGAAATAGTGCTGTTAGAATAAATTGTGTTAATAGTACAAATAAATCGAAATGTAACATTGTAATAGTGTCTTAGCAAAATTATTTACTGTTAAATTGATATGATTATAATCTTAACATTAAAATATTCTTATTATACTACATGTATAATTACATGTTAAAATATACTTATTATTTAATCAACATCATTATAATATAATGTAAAATGTAAATTTTAACAAAGCTGCTTACTTGGTCAATTCTTCTCTATGTACAACCTTTCAGTAGCTACTGTTTTAAAATAAAATGTCTGAAAACCACCGGGGAACAAATAAACCTGTTAGTGCATAAGTTCGGTGTCACTGACGCGAAAAACGGTCCTACCATTAAAACTGAATTCGAGTACTTTGATCAACTGAATTATCATAGGTCGGTTTTCTATGGTGTATGGTATCCTAATATCAAAAATTGAGGAATAATTTAAAAGGGTTTTTCGGCCCATTAAAAGTATGTGTAGTTTGCTTTTTTTATACTTTAATTTAATGGTAACAGTTTTCATAGTAAAGTTTTGCATGTTGACTCTTTAGGAGTTTTACCTTCTGAAGGGTACAAACATAGGTAATCTTGATTTAATAGACGCATTTACAATGTATTATATTTTAATATCTAAAACCAACAATGTGGCAACTTTCTTTTCAGTCATTTATTACATTATTCGGTACCAGCTTTAAAGAACTGGGCTTGCCAGATTTGTCAAATATTCTGGCCATACCAAATATACATCAATCTAGTGGACAAGTAAAGATTGCGAAGAAAATAAGAATATATTGATTTTGAATTTTAGAAATTGATAATTTTCATATTTTGCTGTAACTATATCGTAACTCAAATGGAGTAATACAGTTGGAGTAATAAAAGTGCATGCTGCAAAATAATTATTATTAAATAACAGTAATCTTGTTATATTGGTATTGTTATGAATATTATCTTTCAATAATGTAGTATCAAGAGAGAATGTAATGAGACACAATATAAGAACATAATTAACTTTACTATTTACAAAAATTAATACATTACTGACTTTTTTTAGGGGAACATATTGAAAGTGTCGTATTACATTTGTTTTTGATGGTATTTTAAATAAATTTGAGGCCATTGTATTATAATATTTTAATAAAATCTCTAAAATTTAAACACTGAATGTGGTAAATGAAAATAAGAAAAAACCTTTTATCTTTCAACATTTATTGACATATTTTGTCGTAAACGTCAATGTAATTATTTACATGTAACGGCATAAATATAGCTTAGGAAAATTAAACACCAATCAATATGATTATTTACAAATTAAAAAACCACAATAAAGCAACAAATATTCAATACTCAATATTAAATATATATATATATATATATATATATATATATATATATATATATATATATATATATATATATATATATATATACATATTTCTCTCGGAAATGTTAAATGCTACCTACATTCAAAAAATTGTAGATGTAATTACTTACTCATACTTATGCATGTTATTACTTTGAGAAAACACTAATTTTAGTTATTTATTATAATTATGATACAACGCAACTGTTGTCATAAATTGAAATTGTATAGAAATTAAATCTTCTTTGACTCATAAGAAAATTTCTTTTGATAAATGAATTGAATTGAATTTCATTCTGATAAGGTTATTATTCTGTTTATAAGGTTTCAGTTAAAACATAATTAATTCTAGAAATTAAATCATTTCAGGGAGCTGTACACAATTATTATTACATAACACTACATATAATTTAATATCACAGAAAGGTTTAATTATGTATCATAAATAAAGATAATAAATTATAATAGTTATAATATATTGTATTTATATTTAAAGTGAATAATATTACGCATACCAATAATGTATTATTGACTGTCTTTTAATTTTAGGAACCTATCCTAATGAACTTAATTCTTTAAAAAGAGACGAGTAACAAATATTCCATAGTGTCTTATCAACGATTTTGCAGTGACTAATTATAATTAATACATTTTTGTTATCAACTAAATTTAAATATAGTTGTTTTTTATCGGATATTGTAAGGTATTGACCTAGCTAGCAAGTTATGGAGGTGACAATCAATTGTAATGTATGCAGATATAGTTTTATTGGAGTTTACTTAAACATATTTTGTATTCTTTATTTATAGCCCATCACACATTATACATAGCTACCTCTTATATCTACCTCTCATATTGGTTAGAAGATCAAAAATATAAATACAGTCGCAGTAAAGAAATTCTAGTACAATAATATGCAATATACTTGAAACTTACAATGGCATTTTCGCTGATTTCTTAAAATTGCTAATTGAGTGGGTACACGATAGCTTGCCATAGTTATTTGGTTTGTTTTTAATAACCGTTAATAACTATGAAAATAGACAAGAACGTACCATTCAGATACAAGAAATCATAAATATATTTGAAATTATTGCCACCCTGCAAATTTTCTTATGTTTTAAATGAATAGTTTCAACTTTATATAAAAATATTTAATTTATGTAAAATTAAATATTTTAAATACTTAATTTTATATTAAAATATATAATTTATATTTTAAGTGGTATGTATGTAAGATATTTAATAGGCGTCTTGGTGACATCGTTCATTTCAGCCATTCTTATTAAACATATTTAAATAATTTATACTCAAAATGATATTCACTAAGAATTTATGTACCAACCATCATAATATATTTTTTAGCATATTTTGCATTATGCATGGTTGCTGATGGAAGAATCATCTATCAGATTTGTTCCAATAAGAAAGAATAGTTAATTACTTTCTTTCAAATATGTGATAATATATTTACATCAGTATAATTTATTCGGTCTTTAAGTAGGTGTTACACATTTCTCCATGTAATACATATCACCTAGAAGTTGTGTAATCGGTATTTCGCCTATAGTTTCTTTAAAGAATAATAATTCGACAGTTAAAGGTCTAATCGCCCTCAAACTCGGTACTAGTAATAATAATCGTCCAAATCTTGTTGGTTGTCTGGGATATCTAGTCCTAACATAATCCCCTAGAATGCATTGTGCCTGGTCTTGAAGCATCTCTACAGGTTGGACATCACATAACCCTGCAGTCTCTATAAAGTAAAAATAAATATTTTAATTTAACGTAATACAAAGTAAAACAATTTAAAATTTATAAAGTTTAAAAAATATATAGATAGCTTAATTGTTAACATCTATCAAATCGAGCAGATGCATTATTTGCATAATTATTAATGATAATGATTAACTCTTAAAAACGATAAGATAAATAATATTGGTTTATAGATTTTATAACATAATTCGCAATTATTTTACATAAACAATTACCTGGCGTGAATAATAAAATAGCTTTCATGCACCCGCATTCACTGCCATCCGGAGAAATTTGTCGGAATCGACACATTATTTCCTGAAATTAAACAACAATAGCAATAAATCAATTATAGTAAAGTAGAGAAAAATGCAAGTAAATAGAAGAAAAATTTGGGCATAACATTTTATTTGGTATATTATACTGGATTATACTGGATAATATTTTTTTGTCCTCGATCCAAACATATTTAATTTTATTTGATATTAATATTACGCTAGATAATATTTTGTGGTCCTCGATCCAAACAGTAGAGTTCGAATGAACAACGGCTATTTAATGCACTTTAATTCCAGAATATAACTTACGTAAAATTGTATAGAGCGATTAAATAGGCATTTCTACTATAAATAAATGAACTATAATTAAAATAACAGTTTTAGTCAATTTTGTTACTTATTTAGTCAAATATGTTGAGGATATTGTATTGATACGCTTATCTTTCAAGTTTCCAAAGTTTTCCATAAATCTGTATTGTAATAGATATCCTAACAATCTTAGACATATTTATGTATATAGTCAAGCTACAATTTTAAAAGAAACAATTACTACTAAATATAAGTATATAATATAATAAACTAAAATTGAATTATGTAAATCATGTATATTGCCCAGATATGTATTTTTTATGAACAAGCATGTAATTTATTTATGTTTAGATTAATTCGTTGTTTTTTTGAGTTGAGTTGTAAGACATACTCACACTCACACTATATACATCTCTGCTATTGCCTTTTGTACTTACAAGAAAACATTTTCTCACAATACGTTTTCCAAATTAATTATTTGTATTAATAATTTTCCATTCTGAAATATTAATTATGTAATTTTTTTTAATCATTTATTTTTAAAGTTGACAATCGACAAACAAAATATTGACAATCCAACATTTCGTAGATGTCCCATATCTTATTTATCATATTTGAATTAAATTTATCTCTGGACTATTTGGAATCCTCGAATTATATATTATACAGATTGTAAACAAATAGGATATAAAGGCGAGAAAATGGGTTATATCTTACTCAGTAATAATGTACTAAGTATAATATGTTTATATTCTTGAAGTAGCTATTTTCATTACCAAAAATTAATCATTCATATTGGCCAGTATTTTTCCCACAATTAATTTTATAGTCTCGTCTAACATTAAATGGGTTTTCATTATGTTTTGATTTGCAAAAATTACTATTGAATAAAATCAAATAGATGAAAAATATGAAAATGGAAACAAAATACTAATTTATTTTTGTTGATAACTAGATGTTAACTACATATACATCTTAAATAAGATGTGTACTAGTCTTTTAAAGAAAAATCGCACTAAATAATTACTACTTTGTGTTCTTAGAAAAGCACATCGGATTCAAGGTTCTTCATAATGTAATGAAATATTACAATCTAAAAATATTATCTTGTTCTACATTTGAAGCATATTGTAACGAATTTACTAGAAAGTTCTTTATATCGAACACTTATTTACAACTCAACTATTTACAAGTCCAATTAACTAACTAACTTTTTTTCTACTTTAACTTTATAAACTAATTTTTGCATGTATTACACAATGTCACTTTCCTCGCACCGTATCGCTCACTATCGCGGTCCAGATTCAACTAACTCCTCGATGGACGACACAATCCTTATATAGGCTTGTCTCTGCAGACGTTTCTAGATAAAGAACTCTGGCGAACCTTCTAGTGTAGAACGTACTGGACGTCAACTCCGCACGCTTTCGATGGTTTCGAATATTTCCAGCGTTCGGGATCGCTCGAGGCGTTCGTGGCACTGCCCCCCTCCGAGTACTGATCGTCCCGATCAGTTGATCGCCCTTGGAATGGTGACAAGCGGTCCATGTGTGCAAATTTCATTTTTGCGCGTGGTCCTTTCTGGATCCGGTAAACTATGTCATTTATTCTGGTCACAATCTTGTAAGGACCCTCCCAGGATTTCTGCAACTTCGGACATCGGCCCTTTTTTCGAGACGGATTGTATAAGCTTACTAGGTCGCCTTCTTGAAAGCCTTCAGTATTCGTCCTTCCGTCATACCTTGTTTTCATTCGGTCGCTCTTAAATCTGGTCTTTCGAATTCCGGGCAACTGACACACTCCCTGGAACACACCCGATTCAGTGCGTGGAAATGGCCCGGCGACGTCGATAGAAATTTGCTCAAAGGGAGCACCGACGTTGTATTGCTTCATGCGTTCTCGGCGCCGAGTGCTTGGGCTGCTAGCGCAGACGTCGCATTTCCTGCACAAATCTTCTACGTCTGACCGACTTCCTACCCAGTAGAATCGGTCCTTCACTTTATCCATGGTTTTAGATACCCCAAAGTGCCCTCCTCCAGTTCCGCAGTGAGCAGTTTCCAAAACCTGGGTCACTCTATTCCTGGGGTAGCACGATCTGTAGTCGATTCCTTGCACCATCTGGACTTTCCCAAACTCTTTTCAGAACCCCGGCGTCAATAACCAGTGAGTCCCATTTAGCTCAGTAACATTTCGTAATTATGCCGAGATCGCTGATATCCGCCCACAATGGTCTATTCTCTCCTATTTCTTTCCGACGCATTATAGGTCTAATATGTTCGTCGTTCCTTAATATGTTCGTCATTCTTTTGATCCTCGGCTAGTATGTTGACATCTCAACTTTCATCCACCTGTACAGTCATTAGGCAACAAGTCACTTGAGGGAATCCTTCCTATTGCTCCAGATTCAAACAGTGCTGGCAGTTATCATTTGTATATGGCCTTCTAGACATGGCGTCAGCATCATGGTGATGCTTTCCAGCTCTGTGCTCAATGGTGAAATCAAAGATCTGTAATCGCTGGAGTCATCTCGCAATTTGCCCATCTGGATTTTTGAATTGGAGTAGCCACTTAAGAGAAGCGTGATCGGTTCTTAACAGAAATCTTCGTCCGTACAGGTACTTGTGAAAATGCTCCAAAGTCTTCACTACGGATAGAAGCTCCAGTCGAGTTACACAATAGTTTCTCTCGGGTATGGACAAGGCTTTACTGAAATAGCCAACTACTTTCTCCTGTCCATCCTGTTCTTGCAACAGTACTCATCCAATTCCCTTGCTGCTGGCATCGGTATCTACAATGTATGGTTTGTCAAACTGTGGATAGCCTAATATTGGAGACGTAGACAGTTTTTCCGACTGCCTGTCTCTGCTGCTCGCTTGATTCCCGTGAGCTCGGAAGTCGAAGATGTCCCATGCGGCCGCAATTCCAGCACCTTAGTCTGCGTGGCTCTCGGTCTTCTAACAAAGCCTTCTTCAGCTCCAGCAGGAAGTTACCACTTTGATCCTGCTTGATCTCTTTTTCACTATTGACTTCGGCCATGCGCACCCGCACGTGCCCTTTCCATGCTTGTTTTGCGGCCTCAAACTCTAGGGCGTGCGCTAATGTTTTGCTGGGAGTGTAATGTTGTGACATTATCAGCACCTGCTGCATGTCTGGGTCTCTCAAGCCATCGATAAATGTTTGCACGTACAGTTGATTTGCAAACTCCTGAGGTGTTGTTGGGTATGCCAGCTATACCAGTCGGTCGACGTCTGCCCCAAATTGTTGCACTGTCTCGCTGCTTCTTTGATTTTGGCTCTTCAGTTGCATTTGGTTGACTTGTTGCATGTGTTTGTCACCGTAGCGCATCTCCATACGGTCTACTATTGTTGTAAAATTCTGTTGACTTTCCGGAATAAATCGGAGTATATCGAGAGTCTCCCTTCTTAATGCGACGATAAGAGCTATGGCCTTTTCCTGATCGTCCCAATAGTTCGCGCAAGCAGCAGCCCCGAATTGTCGACCGAAATCGATATGCCGACCAATCATATATGCCGATATGCAAACCATCAAAAGTTGGTGCTGTCACTCTGGCGGGTTGTGGGACCCCAGGTGCAGCACTTGTAGGACGTATTCTTAGGTGGTTAACTTTCCTTTCGATGTCTTCCACTTTTGATGCTAAGGACTGATTAGATTTTTGTTGGTCTTTTGTATCTCGTCTATTTCTGCTTCCCTTTAGCTAGCCCCGTTTCTAGCTTTTTTTCTGTTTCTTCCCGTAAGACTTGGAGGTCCATCGCGACTTGTTCTTTTATCTCCTGAAACATTCTCATGGCGTTGTGTACAGCTTTAAGTTCGTCTTTCATTTCCTCTTGTTTGCTTTCATTTCTTGCTTTATTTCATCTTGTCCTGCTTTCATTTCTTGTTTCATTTGATCTTGTCCTGCTTTTATTTCTTGTTTCATTTGATCTTGTCCTGCTTTCGTTGCAGCTAACATTGTTAGTAGCTCATTCATTTGTTCCTCCATGGCCGCGGCTTGGCTTCTAGTTCCTACTGGCATCCAATTCGCTTTTCTTCAGAAATTTCCCAAAACCCAGTAGACGTCTTGTTCTACGAGACAATTCCGGTGATGCGTCACACTTAGGAGTTTTCTTGGTTGCTATCGAAAGTTCGAGAATGTTTCCTGACCTTCTCGAAACGTCAGTCTTCGACCGCTTCAGGATGAGACGAGTTTAGTGATATGTCACACTCGTGGGTTTTCTTGACTGCTATGGAAAGTTCGAGAATGTTCTATGACCTTCTTTAAACGTCGATATTCGACCTCTTCACGATGAGACGAGTTCAGTGATATGTCACACCTGTGGGTTTTCTTGACTGCTATCGAATGTTCGAGAATTTTCTCTGACCTTCTCGAAACGTCAATCTTCGACATCTTCAGAATGAGATGAGTTCAGTGATATGTCACACTTGTGTGTTTTCTTGACTGCTATCGAATGTTCGAGAATGTTCTCGAAACGTCGATTCTCGATTTCTTCAACTAAACCAAGTGTTCCAGAACTTTATACCAAGTTCTATCCCACTTCTGACACCAATGTAACGAATTTACTATAAAGTTCTTTATTTTGAACACTTATTTACAACTCAACTATTTACAAGTCCAACTAACTAACTAACTGTCTTTCTACTTTAACTTTATATATATATATATATATATATATATATATATATATATATATATATATATATATATATATATATATATATATATATATATATATATTACTAGAATTGATAAGTTACTAAATAGCACTATTATTTCAGATTTATGGAAACCGATAAAGAATTCCACAGGTTTTATTTAATTACAAATATTAACTAAATAGTACTGGTGGTCCGCCAATACTTAAGTTGCGGCCCGCCGAGATTTTTTTAAAATTTTTTGAAAAAAAATGTTAATTATTTTACAGTAAATTTTATTTTTATTTGTATGCAGTTTAGTTTAATGCAGTTGCAGTATGCATTTTAAATTTTTACAATTTCGTCTATTTACTCATTTCTATTTATCGATATTGAAATTATTAATGAAAACTTATAAATGGAATTAATTGAAATCCAATGTGATTCTTTACTTACTGAAGCAAAAATGTATGGAAGTTGGAATTCCAGATTTTTATACATATTTTTCTGTAGATCGGTTTTCTAAAATGTTATCGTTTGTTACGGGTATACTGACTATGTTCGGAAGCACTTATTTATTTTTATTAGTAAACGTTTCAACGCTTTGTTCCTATGAAAATTGTAGATTATGTGTTATTTTATGTTTTATGTCCTATACCAAGTGATATTGTTTTATCAACACCGTATTGTCAATTTATCGTTTTATTTGTCCCTTATCTGTGAGTACTCGCCAAATTTATATATTTTATAGCTTTGTTAGGGACTACTGCCATTTATCTAGCATTAAACTCAATCTATACTATATATTTTTAGCATTGAAATCTTGCAAAAGTACTACTACCCACCAGTAGCCACCAGTAAAGCTACTCAGCAAGCATCCCGCATCAATGGTATTATACTCAGGTAACTCAGATACTTGAATAGATGTAGGTACAATTAATTCAGTATAAATCAATTTAGGTTTGCCATCGTGTTTGCTGACCTATATATTATATAAATATAGTAATATATATTATATAGACTATATAAATTATTATAATTTCTATATAGTTGTTTATTACGGCACAGCCATTGATGAGATATAAATTAGCCGCTCTAGTAATGATATTAATTTCCCATATTATGTAAAATAAATTTTCTATATTGCCGTATAATATGCACAAAACATTTATCTAATAGTAATGTTTTATACCTGTATGGTTTTAATTTCCGTGGCCGTATGTAAGTCGGCTGGTAATCTTTCCCTAGCTTGCGGACATCCAAGCAAGGTAGATAAATCCCATGGTACAGACCATTGAGCTAAGTGCAATAGGAATAATTCCTTCCATGATTCTTGTAATAAAAGGAGTTGATCATGTTTACTGAGAGTCTGAAAGGGAGCTAAACATCTCACCCATCGCACAGCCATAAATAAGAGCCTGGCCGTGGTTTCCTAAAAGGAATGAAATTTCGATTAAACTTGGGAAATTGACAGTGTAAGTAAGATAAAAAAAATAATGCATGTTATAATCGAGGATGTTGTAAGTGATATTTTCTTATGAACACTATAATTTCGTTCCATTCATGACTTTAGTTTTATAATGCCATCTTTAAAAAGTGATATACGTGGTAATAATGAATAAAAATTCACTATGACTATACAATACCAATTCATGTGTAATGTTCATAACGGATATTATTGAATTTCAATGAGATTTTATTTTGTAGATTTTCTTTTAAATTTCACCATCTTCATAATTTTCAGTTGAGTAAATCTAGCTCAAGTACATGCCTGGAATGTTAATATCGTCTTAATATACTGAAATCTTTGGATTCAGTCATATGGAATCATATGGAATGAATGAGATGTTGTACTTTTCACCTATACTTTTTATAAAAAGTATAGGACTTTTCTATAAAATTAACGTTTTTTTACTTTTCATAGAGCATTGCTAGGAAAATGAACCTAAAAATATTAAACACCCTATATTGGGTTCTATTCCATACTGAAGATTATGAAAAAAATAATACTGTACACTAAATGTCGCAAACCTAGAAGCTATTCGCTTACAAATATCAATAGTTGAAATCAAAGATATTCCCACTGTACAATTAATCCTACTGTAAAAATGGGTTGTGTAGGATAATGTTCCATAAAAACACAAAAAACATTTTTATAAACTGATATTAGTTCCATCCTTTCGGCAAAGATTGTTTCTTAATTTTAAGATTCTTCAGCTAGTGAATATTAAGTTTCTACTACTTCTTAAAAATTCATAAATTAGACAACCCTTATATTTGAACATAGGAATTATATATAAATAAATAGTATAATATAAATTCTCTTCCTATTCAACTTCAGATTTAGATCAGAAGTAGTATGGGAAGTGGTGATATACTCGAAAAATTAAAAAAATTGTATCTTTTATTGAAATCATCTATGACCGTTCTTGCATTATATAGATTTTATTATAAGGGTAATACTACACTCTAAGCTATGACTAATGAATTTTTTACAACTGTGTGCGCGCGAGTTTTTCTACTTACGAAAAACACTGGCAAACGATTTTAAATTTTATTAAATATTTATTCCGTTACATACTATTTGACCGCTAAAATTATTGTGTTGCATTAACAGCTATAATATTGAATTTATACATATAGATGACCTACCTCAAGAAAACCGTTGAGATAGATCCGCGGCACAAGCAAACGTGCCCAAAACCTAAACATTTGTTACTGAATGGGGAACTGAAAACTTAAATTTAACAGTCTTTAACGGTCTGTTGGATTTCTTAGAATTAATCATGAAGCAAATATAAATATACAAGGAATTTAACTTAACTAATTACTTTGGGGTTTGGGATTTCATACATTTCCTCCCTTCCTTTGGCATATTATAATGTCAATAAATTTAAATACAATTAATAAATACACATTGAAATGTAATAGTGTAATAGAGATATAGCAATATAGTTATATTCAGGTCGTAGTCTAAGACATATATTCTTGACTTATAACTGGTCCTTTCACGAACTGACTTTTTGATCACTATCACTAGCACTAAGTTCGTCTTTGATGTCAGCGTTGTCGTTGACGGGCAGAACAGCCAGCTTCCGGACTGAACGAGTGTAGACCCCCTGGTTAGTTCTGACAGCAGCTACCCGGATGCGCCCATCAGGACCTGGAAATAGCTTATCGATGCGTCCTGTTTTCCATCTCATGGGCGGAAGATTGTCTTCACTTATAAGTACCAAGTCTCCTACCTTTAAGGACATATGATTCGTTTGACACCACTTCTTCCTTGGTTGCAGTTGTGTCAGGACTTCCTTATACCATCGTTTCCAGAAATGCTGTTGCAACTTCTAAACTCGCTGCCAATAACTTAATTTATTGTCTGCAATATTGCTAACACCATTTTCTGGGAGATACTGTGGATTTACCCCAATCAGGAAGTGAGAAGGAGTCAAAACAGAAAGGTCAGATGGATCATTGGACAAAGGAGTCAAGGGCCGGGAATTGATAATAGACTCGATTTGAGTGGTCAGTGTAACAGCCTCCTCAAAGTTTAGCTTTCCGTCCCTTACTACTCGTTTAAAATGTTGCTTTGTTGAACGGACCATTCTTTCCCAAAGTCTTCCGAAATTAGGAGCTCTGGGCGGTATAAAATGCCATTCGATTTCCTGATTAAGTAAAAATCATTGTACGTTACAAAATTTCTCATCCTTATAAAATTTGTTCATTTCATCAAGCTCTCGTTTGGCACCCACAAAGGTGGTAGCGTTATCACAATAAATAGTAGAAACTTTCCCACGTCGGGACATAAATCGTTTTAAAGCGTTTATGAAACATTCTGATGTTAAATCACTTACCAACTCGAGTTGGATTGCTTTTGTAATCATACAGACAAACAGAGCAACCCATGCCTTAGTTAGTGTTTTGCTACGCCTACTTCCTTGTTTTATGAAGATAGGACCCAAATAGTCTAAACCGACCTTTAGAAATGGTTTGCAAGGTACGAGCCTATTACGAGGCAAATCGCCCATTTTTTGCTCTGTTAATTTGGGATTAGATTTAAAGCACGAAATGCAGGAATGAATTGATTTTCTAACCTCATCCCTACCCCTAATAATCCAATATTTTTCTCTCAGAGATGCTAAAGTCTGAGTTGGTCCTGCGTGAAGCAGTGAAATATGTTCGTGTTTCACAATCAATTGGGTAACATGATTTTTTGGTGACAATATAATTGGAAATTTCCTATCAAATATGAGCGGTGCATTACGCAACCTTCCACCAACCCTAATCAAATCGTTATTATCCAAAAATGGATCTAGTGGATACATTTTGCTACCTTTATGTATCGGCTGCCCGTTTTTCAGCATCGTCAATTCCGAACAAAATTCGTTTCGTTGAACATTTCGTAAGATTACATCCCTAGCCTGTTTAATATCATCACCCGTTAGGAAACCCGACTTTTTACTTTTCTTTCGTGTATTATTAATAAATCGCATGCAGTATGCTATTACTCGCAGCAGCTTCGGAAAAGAGGAAAATTTATTCAAGGGTGAAAATTTAGTACACATTTGTACTGCATTAACGACTCTTCGTTTTTCCGGCAAATCCTCGATTAGCATTCGTGAAACAAATCGTGATTCTGGCCATTCAATGTTATTTTTTGCTAAAAATTCAGGATCGTTCCAGTACAATTTAGAATATAATTGCCTTGGATATTAGATCAGCCCCTCTCGATATTAGATCAGCAGGATTCGATTTAGAGTCAATGTGATACCAATCCTCAACGTTAGTTATGGTCTGAATTTGAGAAACTCTATTAGCTACGAATACCTGCCATGTGTTTGCGCTTGCAGATAAATAATGTAGAACGATTGTTGAATCGGTGAAAAAATATTTTCTTTCAATATTCAAATCGAGTACATGAAGTACCTTGTTCGCTAAACGAGCCTCTAGCAGAGCTGCACATAATTCTAAGCACGGTAGAGTTGTCGTTTTTAAAGGACTTACGCGCGATTTACTACATATTAATTCTGCAAAATAATTACCTTGTTCATCTTTCGATCTCAAATAAATCCCGGCGCCATAGCCGCTTAATGACGCATCACAAAATATTATTAGTTCGTATCGCATATTTCGTTTTGGCAATATTTTTCGTGGAATTTCTAAATTGTTTAGTTCCGGAAGTTCATCGAGATATTTTTCCCAGCTACCTCGTACATCAGACGGTACCGGATCATCCCAGTTTAAATTTAAAGCCCATAAACGTTGCATGATTACCTTTGCCTTGATTATTATCGGTGAGATAAGGCCTATTGGGTCATACAATTTCGCTATGCAACTTAATATAGTTCGTTTCGTAAAAGTTTCACTAAAATTTTTGCGAAGTACCTTATACTGAAAACAATCCCGACTTGGATTCCACCACAATCCTAATATTTTCGCGGTTTTATTTTTGTCAAGATTAATTAGCGAAGGATTAGTATATGTTGATAAATTCGACAATATTTGAGGCGCGTTACTGGTCCATTTAGATAATTTAAACCCGGCGCTATTTAACACGCTTATTAGACCATCGCGCAGCTCAATGACTCTGTTTATTTCATCGGCTCCGCTGAGAATGTCGTCCATGAAAATGTCCTGCCGCAGCATTTTACTTACATCCGGAAATTCGGCCTTACATTCGTCAGCTAGAAATCGTATGCAGCGCATGGCCGTGTATGGCGAATTTGTTAGATCAAATACAAGTCTCGTTGAGGCGGTAGATCTCCAACGATTCTTCCTCAGAATCCCGCCAAAATAATCGCTGATAATCCAAATGAGGATTATCGATTCTTATTTGAAGAAACATTTTTTTCTATATCACACGAGAAAACAATTTGAGGTACGCGGAATCGAATTAACAAGTCGAACAAATCATTTTGTAAATTGGGTCCTGTCATAATATTATCGTTTAAGCTTAATTCATTGCTGGACTTTGCGGACCCATCGTATACAATACGTACCTTTGTTGTCAAACTTGTTTCTTTTAGTATACCCAGGTGTGGCAAATAAAATACATTATCACCATCCCTATAATCGTCTATTATTTCCTCTATAAAATTTAACCTTCGCATTTCGTTAATCGCTCCGCGGTAGCTTTCCCTAAATTGTGGATTTTTTTGAAATTTACGCTCTAATGAGAGGAATCGTTTAAGAGCCATATTACGCGACTTGCCTACATTCGGAGGGTCATTTTTAAACGGCAATGGAACAACAAATATTCCGTCATTTTCATCGCGTTTGACGATATTAATGAAATGATTCTCGCAGATTTCTTCTTCCTTAGAAGTACAGAAATTAGGAAATTCCTTTAACTCTTCTTGTGTCCAAAATGTTTCTATTAAATTTTTTAATTCTGTATTACTATCCTTTACAACAAGATTACAAGATAACGATTTCCGCGTGTTAGGGACGTCGTAAGCTCCGCCTATAATCCAGCCTAACAAGGTTTTCGATAAAAATAGATTATTTGTTAATTTAATTCGTCCGATGCATAGAAGACTCCAAAAAACTTCTGCTCCTAATAACAAATGAATAGGTCTGCTAACATTAAATTCAGCATCAGCTAGTCTAACATTTTTCGGGATGTTTAACTGCGATTTATCAAACGTGCTGTTGGGTAAGTTTATCGTTACTTGACCTACGACTGAGCAATTTATAGTTTTAGTATAGTCATAATGTAGCGATTCGAATGTAATGTCAACCGTTTGTACTACACTACTACAAGTCTGATTGACTCCTGAAACCGAGAATTTATTTTCCCTAGGTTTTAAACCTAATTTCTTAGCTACTGATTCGGATATTAAATTTAGTTGTGACCCATTATCCAACAGGGCCCGAACTTCATGATATTAGTCATTGTCATCTTTTACAAGAACAACCGCCGTTGAAAGGATAACTTGAGGATCGTTTCCTATTGGCGTGCAATGATTCGTACCAATCACTCTCTCGTTATTCGAATTTGACTCATTTATCGTTTCATGTAAAAGAGTATGATGTTGACGCGACTGACAACTGGTACAACCCGATGCTTTACAGTCGTTTGTTTGGTGATTATCTCTTAAACAATTAAAACATAAATTTCTTTCTTTAACTTGGCGTATTCTTTCCCTTACACTTAGCTTAAGAAATTCGTCACACTGGTGTATATAGTGACGTTGTTTACAATAATAACAAGAAAATCTCGATGTACGCACATGAGACGTACGATTGACTGAATTGTGCGTTTGAGCCTTTTTTAAATTCGCACTCACTGTGTTGGATTGCGGTCTAATTTGTTTATTTATACTCATTGATTGAAGGACAACACATTTCTTTTCTAAGAAATCTATAATTTGATCTCGCGACAAAGGATCCGATCCTAATGTTAATTCGAATTCTTTTCGCGTCTGATAGTCAAGTTTGTTCATAATTAAAGTAACAAGAAATGCATCCCACGATTCGACTGGTATTTGCAAAATCTTTAACGCCTCTAAATTTATAGACATATCGTTTAGCAATTTACGTAGTGCCTCCGGTGAGCATTTATTTAATTCTGGTGAGTTTACAATCCCCTGAACGTGGCCTTGTATTATCAATCACGTATTTTTATCTCTTTTGTAAAATATTCCAAGCTGTTAAATAATTAGAACTAGATGTTGTTAGAGATTCAATAGCTCGGGCCGCTTCACCCTTTAGACAAGATTTTAAGTAATGATATTTTTGACAATCGTCTAATGTGACATTGTTATGGATTAAACTTTCAAAAGCGTTATAAAATGGTAGCCACTCTGTATAAACACCTGAGAACGTTGGAAGGTTTATCACCAGTAAACGCACGTTACCCATCGTTTGTGAGGAACTATTATTTGCTATGGAATTATTTCCCACTACTGGAGCTACTCTGGCTTCCACAATTGATTGCATTTCGCTTAATAATGTATACCAATTATCTTCAAAATTCGACATTTATTCAAATTCGGCCTGACTACCTGTTCTATCAACACTTTCCTCCGAACTTGATTCGTTGATACTTATTATTTCGGAATTTATTTCATTAAACTCTTTTCGAATATTAGGCATTTCACTAATACGATTTTTGATTTCTAAAATGTTACCATTCTCCGGAAAATGGCTCATAAACGCTTCGATGTTGCTTAATTTCTTTTTAACTATTGTTCTTTTAGTAAGAGCTCTTTTTAATTCCGCTAGGACATTTTGAGGAAGCTAATTCCACCGATACGCTCAAGGAAATTGGTAGAAAGGAAATCACTTACCTATGGGGTTTCCCAGCAACGTTAATCCGCTGTTTGCAATTCGGTGTTGATTGATGTCGTTCGATGAGTGTTCACGTTTAACGCTTGATATTCACGTTTAATTTCTGCGACGATTCACTCGGTACCTTATCGATAACTTGTTCGTTCACTTAGCGTTCGCTTTTCGATTTCGCGACGATGCACAAAGAGTTCCAAACGATTTACGATTTCTTTTTCTTCACTGTTCGCTTGTAATTTATGTGACGATTCATTAGGCAGCTTGTCGATAACCTTCTCGTTCACTTAGTGTTCGCTTTTCGATTTCGAGACGATGCACTAAAAGTTTTAAACGATTTACGATGTTTTCACTAAAATGTTTGGTGGAGTTTTTCGATTTTTCCACCCAATCCGGCTCGGAGGACCACATGTGCGCGCGAGTTTTTCTACTTAAGAGAAACACTGGCAAACGATTTTAAATTTTAGTAAATATTTATTTGGTTACATACTATTTGACCGCTAAAATTATTGTGTTGCCTTAACGGCTATAATATTGAATTTATACATATAGATGACCTACCTCAAGAAAGCCGTTGAGATAGATCTGCGACACAAGCAAACGTTCCCAAAACCTAAACATTTGATACGTTACTGAATGGGGAACTGAAAACTTAAATTTAACAGTCTTTAACGGTCTGTTGGATTTCTTAGAATTAATCATGAAGCAAATATAAATATACAAGGAATTTAACTTAACTAATTACTCTGGGGTTTGGGATTTCATACAAACTGTTTGTATCAAATTTCTGGAATCAGCCAGTAATTTGATACATAAAACTCGCTGACCACAGCGAGTTTTATTGTACCTTCAACACCACCTGTTTCGATAAATCATTGCATATGATTTTGAAAACATTCCGGCAACATCAATATGTCTTACTCATCATTATTTTCTTCTGCAAATAAACCTAATTTGTTTATGTAAATACATCTATGTAAATTTTAAGTAAAGATTACTTGAATTGAATTCTATAAACAAAAAAAAATAATAAAAACTTAAAAGAACGATTAGGAAAAATAAAATTTGTATTAGAAAAAAATTAAAATACCCTGCCCAGAAAGTATATACGAACTTATTGGGAAGAAATATTAGGAGTATAGAAATTGTTTATCTTGTAAGATTAAATTTACGTTGTAACTTATTTGATATACGCAATAAATTACAATTTTTATATATAATCGGCTTTCGTTACTTTCTCTTACGATCTATTTATAGTAGATTATTTTTTCTTATTATTATGTCATTAAATCTATAATTAATTTTGAAAGCTATAGGTCGTTTCTAATGATAAATTCATATTTCTCCCTACGGTTAAATTAATCACTTATTATCTATAAATACCAAGTTTCAATTACGTATACAATACATATACGTATTGTATACGTAACAGTACAGGCTGTAAAAAATATAAAACCATAATTTAACGTACCAAATAAATTTAAAATGTTTATATTTAATCAATTTTGATTGATGCTGTCTGTTTCTCATATTATACTATTTTTATTACTATTACAGACAGAAGGGCGAAAAGAGGTGTGGTGAAGTTAAATATTGACTTCATGGCATTCGCGGTGACTTTTCGGCTATAATCGTCGTTGGTTGAAATAAAGTCACCCTTCTCTTCTCGGAAACGCCTACAGAAACTCCCCTCACATTTTCAGAATTCGTAATTAACAACACTTGATATTTTCGTTTATTAAGTTATTTACATTATTGTGTAATATAAAACAAGTATAATATATTTTTTTAAATATGATGGTTGCCAATTATAGTTATAAACTATATAATAAAAATATATTTAAAAGTAATTCATAACCTAATGAATATAGAATAAGTGCATTTATATTCATTTTATCCCCGAAATACCCTATATAACTTACAAATTATGTAGCAAATAGAGGATTTAGAGATAATTAGTCACATTATGTTATTTGTTGCCAGTATTCGATAATTATGTATATTTAGCTTGTTTTGTATATTACTTTGTATTTTATTATACCTTTTGTTTTTTGTAGGTACAGCATTTTGAATACTAAGTATTATGACTATAGGATTATACTAAGTATTAAGAAAATGATCATCTCATAACATAACATTAAAACAGTTTTTACTGTCAGGAAAATGACATAATAAGTAACACAGTAAGATAGGGATTTTTTTTTAATATTGATATTTAATTTTTTTAACGTAATACAGTATCCAATCTACTGAAACATACAAATATTCATATAAAATATGTAGTTCATTCTAAAGTATACCAAAAAGTAAATTTTAGAATATACTATAACAATAAAATTGTAAACTAATATGTAATAAACCATGAATTTATCAAGTGAATAAATAATATACAACAAAATAAGAAACAAAGTTCAATAACAGAATAAAATCATTGAAATCAAAATATAAAAAACTATAAACAGGTAGTTAAAGAAATGTATCTCTAATAATAACAAAATAATCACATAACATTTATGCGATTCACGGAAATTAGATTTGTTCTAGAACTCATAATTTTAAATGATCATTTGCAAGATAGAAGAACTTTGATATTAAACTAGTTACATAACATCTGACATATGACATGGAAGCAGATTCACAGAAATACAAGAATGTATAAGTAATATACCATAATATACCATCAAGAAATAAAATAATGAGATATTCATTTTAGAACTAGTTATATCTTTGGTCGATAGAGGGCGTGGCCATTTTAAGATCTAGAGATTAACTATATTTCACAATTAACTAACGAAAATTATAAACTAATTCGTTATTGTCTATATTTCAAGATGCGAACACGCCCCTTTACTTTTTTTTTCGACGGTACATATCATTATTTTCTCATCTACTGCATATCATTTATAAATTACAAATGTTGCACTCATGTCCTGTTATGTTCGATATAAATCTGAAAGGAAGTTATAGATAATATATTTCACATAATCACTAAAACACTATGTACCTACGTGAAACGATGATAAAATACGTTTTGCATGGTACATATTAGGATATAATCTATTTACATATGCTATAGTACTGATTCAATAACACTCGCTATAGTTAGTGAATGCAAGTTTGTATTTATGATTATAGGTTTACTTTATAACAAATTTGGGGAATATTGAGACATTTACTGAGTTAAATCGTAGAAATCACGTTCATCAGCTCTTACAGCCTCCGTTCGTAAGACAACTTCGTACGTGAAGTTTTTACTAACACGTGCGGATATACACAAACGTTTGCACCAGTATCCATGAGAAATTATTGTACATTTGAGTGTACATCAGTAACGGGCAGTCGGTGTATAGTAGGACATGTGTCATTGGTGGCCATCACCGACGGCCCGCGTCATTGTCGTTTCCTGTACTTCGAGCATACCGTTCGTGGCATGTCTGAGTTTTCGATTCGAGACAATGCACATAGAGGTATTTGACAGATCCAACTGGCCAAAAATCAGTATTATGAAACTTGCTGCAGGTAAGCGAAAAGTACTATCTAACCGACTAGAGTAGTTGGTAAGTAATAGGCAACCCCTACCCAGTACATCGGACACCAGTCCGCGCTTGCGTTGCAATCGTAACATAATTGTCGCCCGTATTATACCTATTGTTTCTCAGCGTGCGTGGTACGACGCGCGACGGTTGTATACATATTGTTCATTTTACTATTATTTTCATAAACGAGTGTTATGGATTCTGAAAATACAGGTAATACCGCATATATCGGAAGTCGTTTGCATTGTGTGTACGATATTCTTATGACTAATTAAACAATCCGAAATAATAGCTTTTATGAACGAATTTGTTGGTACCGATATTTTATTCTCGCCAGCATTAGTTACAGTTCAGGGTGCATCCCTGCTATATTTTTGGTTACGTTAGACAGACAAGCGTTGTGGCAATATAACTATTCAAAAATTTGTCGCGGATAACCGTGGTTTCTGCTAATTTCGAATTGTTAAATAAGAAGAAGTATGTAACGTTTTTTCAGTTATTTAGACGTATTGTAACATATATTCGTTTTTATCTTCTTTTAGAGTTACCAGGTAGCTTCAATCTAAGAATAGTGACGCGAAAATTTTTATTTGATAAGATGCGACAACAAGACCTCCCCAGTTTGGACGAAAAATTGGAATATCTGCAAAATTATCTTTTAACATGTGAAGATTATTCTGAGGAACAGATCAGGGATATTAAGCACAAGTTTTCATATGTCAAAGCACAATTTAAACAAAAGTAGTTAAAAGCACACAAAAAAGAAGACGCATTCGTAAAATACAACGAGCAATGGTTACAAGGAACATTCTCAATTATGTGGCAAAGTTATGCCACAGCACAAGCGCTCCGGGCGGCCACAAAACACGTTCCTCGAATCTTCTGAGAGAAGTAAACGAAGAAAAACAGAAGAACTTCGAAGTTCCGTAGACACAGCTGTATTGGTGCATGCAATTCAGACATCATTACAAACATCCGGCCATGTGCTCAAAGAGCTAACTCTATCTCCGAAGCGAGCGACGAAATACAAAACAGTATTTCGTAAGTCTCTGCAAGATAAGATCACACAGCGCATACCAACCATGGCAGCCTATGACTCCTACGCTCCATAAAATTCTTGTGCATAGTGCTATTGTGACGGAACATGCATTATTGCCTATCGGATTACTATCCGAAGAAGCCGCAGAAGCACGCAACAAGCATTTTCGGATCTACCGGCAGAACTTCGGAAGGACATTTTCCAGGGAGGCATGCAACCTTGATGTATTAAATAGGCTGTTGTTAAGCTCCGATCCTCTCCTAAGTGGCATACGACCAAAACTTAAAACCGTATTTACAAGATACAGTTGACATGTTGGTGCCAGCTGAACCTAACCCAATGGCTGATACAGACCGGAATTAGTAGAGGAGGCTTTTGATGAAGAATCATGAGACAGGTTGCCGTTGTCGTCTTGGATTATTTTAGTAGTTTTCATTTCTCATTGTTTGTTTTTAAAATCTGTTTATTTCTCATTAAATGACGTGATTCTCATTCACTGTGTTCTTGTTGCTTGTCTTTATATGTGGTATGTCCGGAAAGTTCATATAGAATCGCCCTCAGGTGTTTATGGAATTATTTATATGAACTTTCTGGACAAAGGAATACAATATACATCCATACACAGTAGAACAATAGAACAAAACCATTTTCAATAATAATTATATACGTAATTATTTTGGCCAGCTGGATCTGTCAAATACCTATATGTGCAATGATCCGAACACAAATCACTTCTGTCGTCGTCGGGACGGTCCCGTGATCGACATCGCGACCGTGAATGAGATCGCGAATGTTTTTCTATTTGGGTATTCCTGCGAAAGTTTCTGCCACTATATCCGATCGAAACGGAGTCGTTGGTACCCATGGTCATACTATGCAGTCACTGCATAGTGCAATAACTTTACCACAGCATCATGATAACTTCAATACGCCGCCAATTTCACTGTGAAATTACTTTACTTCAAACGCACTTCACTTAGTTCAATCGCGAAAACAGCCAAAAACCAAACCGTCATGTTTCGTTTTCCAAAAATCACGTCGGGGGAGGGGGGGGTCTTCCTGGTGCTATGTGTAAGAAAATTATACTAGTAGTCTGTTATTGCTGTGGCTACATTTATTTGGATAAATAAATTAAATAGCCAGCAAGAATAGTACCGAAAGAGGAGAATGTTTTTCGGGCGAGATGCGGAAATCGACTGATCTTAAAACATATCTCAATAGCCACGCTTGTCATAAACCATTGACCTACTCTACAAGTAGGGGCGTAAATAATCTAGGGATGTGATAACAATTTTATAAGGGGAAGAGGTATAGTCGGATGTATGGTAGGCCATACGAAAATGACAAAAATAAAAAAAAGACACTAACCTAAAATGATTATGCCGAAGTACATATTCTAATTTTTAAAATGAACATCAATTCTTCGGTTTTTGTTTGTCCAGATCTTTCCGCGGAACTGCTTGTGGCAGGAATAGTCAAAATTAAACGACACAATTTGATGACTTCGGGAAAACAGAAGATATTGAAGGGACATAATATATTGGTGAAGCACAGTGTTTTTTTCATATCGGGATCACTATAAATCACTGAAAGTTCACTTTTTAAAGGATTTGCATCAAAGAATGTTCCATATGTATCTAATAAAAAAGAAAAAAGTTCACCAGGAAAACATTTTACGAATAAAGTAAATTGTGTGGAATCTAGATTTAAGAATTTCAGTTTAGAAATTTCACTAAACCGTTCACTAATGTTCAAAGTAATAACGTTCAAAATTTCATAAAATAATCGTGCGTAGGTGCTTTTCTTATCTTCTTCAGGAATTGAATCTAAACGCATTCTTTTACTAGGTGGTTGATTTTCTAACACAAATCTGGGATATCTTTTTATTGCAGTAACTATCATCTGATATTTTTGTCTGTAGAATTTTAAACAGACTCTCGGAATGTGGGAATTGCAGAAAACACTGCCAAGAAAAAAATTAAATCAAAGTCGCGCAATAAAGTTAAAAGGCCTCTCACAAATAACGGTTTCTCGATGCCATTCCTCATTTTCATTTTCCACAATTACCTGAAACAACGCTTCCAAATCTTCCTTTTGTTATGGCGACAGTCGCCAAGATGCGTTCACATAATCGCATAA
The DNA here is from genome assembly GCA_037954035.1 of Rosalia funebris. Lineage (NCBI taxonomy): Eukaryota > Metazoa > Arthropoda > Insecta > Coleoptera > Cerambycidae > Rosalia > Rosalia funebris. The sequence goes on from JAZFAV010000006.1 coordinate 22,130,346, forward strand.
CTGAGTCCGGAAATAACGACAACATCCACTCGAGGTTCCACTGTTGACTGCGTAAGATCACTGACCTTTTCGGCCGGCTAACGCGTAGCTTGGATGTAACGTGGGAGTACAATAATTTTGATCGCCTTCACGGCCGATTTGAAATAAAAAAGTTCATGGTAGCGTTTAAAATAAATAATGTATGTTTGCGTTTGATTTCAAATAATTAAAAAATTGTAATAATTGAGTAAATCGATTGAACTTTTAAATAACACTAATTTGACAATTTTTTTAAGGGATTCCACGCATCACTCGCATCCATGTACGCTCCCTGTCTACAAGTGTCTTAACAGGTGGCTGTAGTCACGTAACTTATTGCCTGTAATAATCGCATTTTTACCCCTAAGAAACAGATGTGCCCTGGTTCTGAGTACTAGCTAAACAAGGGTTTCTACTTTCTAATATTTATACAACCTAAAACTAATATATACAAAAATACCATCACGGCTATCTCTAGGCGTATGTGCAGCCACATGTGCCTACAATATTTTATTATATATTGCTACATACAAATTTCAATATTTTAATAATTGATATATAATATACTGTTTTCGTAGCAATGGTAATAGTAGTATCCAAACTAACATCGATGCCTACCTAAAAGGCAGGTCGCCTATATAAATTCGTATATTAGAATGAAATGGTCCATTAGATGAAATTACTGTTTATTGTGGTCTAAATATTACTACATACATATAATCTTGTAAGTGTTGATAACTAATTGTTGTATCATTTTCAATTACTACAAATATAAGTAACATATTTAATCGTAACATCGTAACCATAAATATAGGAAAGTAGGGGATGGGGAACATAAGTTTGTTGATTACAGTAATAATGTAATATTATTTAACATAATTATGTAATTACTTATAATAAGTAGTGTACTTTTACCATGTATTTAAGAAATATGTAATTTTAATATTACTATGATAGGGGAACATTTTTATATTTAAATATTGATTCTTATATCTAGCATTTTTTAATGGGTAAATTATATATTGCCTATGTCCTATATACTTCATTTATACTAATGAAAGGCACATATGGAGTTAACTAACCATCTACTAACCTGTAACATTTCCCAAGTAGGTGTTAATGGTAAAGGAGCCAAAGGAGGGCTTGCTGCTAACGTTAAACCAGCAGGACTTGCGACAATGCCTGAATTGGCATCATTAGCCGATTGATCTATTTGCGATAACTTGGTACCCCAAACCAGTTCCTACGTAAAATACAAAACAACATAATTTAGGTTGTGGCAAGACATTACTGCTTAATAAAAGGTGGTCCAACAAAAACGCACGATATTAATTGTAGATAAAACAAAAAGTTTTCAGAGAATTATCTTAATATTTTTTATTATGATAGAAGGATCTATGACAAATATGTGTGAAACAAAATATCGACTAAATGCTCGCCACGGCTTCGGTAGCATACCTCTATCCGATGGTCCATATTTTCAATGACTCTGAGACATAATTGAGGTTCAATGTCGTTAATGTGCCGAATTATCTCATCCTTTAGCTCTTGAATTATTCTTGGCTTATTGATGTACACTTTTTCTTTTAAACATCCCCAAAGAAAGAAGTCCAACGGTGTCAAATCACATGATCGTGGCGGCCAATTAACATCGCCACGACGTGAGATAACACGGCCATTAAATTTCTCGCGCAAAAGTGCCATTGTTTCGTTGGCTGTATGGCAAGTGGCACCATCCTGTTAGAACCACATATCGTCCAGGTCCATATCCTCAATTTTTGGCCACAAGAAGTCCGTTATCATCTCGCGATAGCGAACACCATTCACGGAAACTGCTTGGCCGACCTCATTTTCGAAGAAGTACGGCCCGATGACGCCGCCAGCCCATAAACCGCACCAAACAGTCACTCTTTACATCGGCTTTTCAACAATCACTCGTGGATTCTCATTTGCCCAAATGTGGAAATTCTGCTTGTTAACGAATCCACTGAGGTGAAAGTGTGCCTCGTCGCTGAAGATGATTTTCTTTGTAAAGTCACCATTCACTTCTGTCTGTTCAACCAACCATTCGGCGTATTGACGACGCTTGAAATGGTCAGTAGGCTTCAGCTCTTGAGTCAATTGAACCTTGTAAGCGTGTAAATTCAAATCTTTATTCAAAATTCGCATCAGTGATGTTCGTGAGATGTTCAATTGTTGGGCACGACGACGAGTCGAGGTTGACGGCTCTTCTGCTACACTATCGAGAACAACAGCAATGTTTTCCGCAGAACGAACTGGGCGAGCATGCACAGGTGTTTTCGCATTTCCTACAGACCCGGTTCGCTGAAATTTGCGCACAACTCTCCCGATTGTGGACACATTTGGTCGATTATGCTGACCAAAAAAGTCACGAAGTGCACGAAATGCATTTTGATTTGAACGCCCATTTTCGTAACAGGCTTCAACAATCTTAACGCGCTGCTCAATTGTGTACCTCTCAATGGTTGAATTTGTCAAACATTGAAACAAAGAAATGCCAAATTAAGTTGGGCAAAAAGCTTGACGTTAAGGTGTGATTCACAATTAACATCGTGCATTATGGTTGGACCACCCTTTAGTATTTGCAACTTATATTAGTTGCAGAACAAATAATTCTTATTATTACAATGAATACATTCTCTTGGCTAATTATTATTATTTTTGTTAATACGAATGCGGCGTGTATTAATATCTAAGTCATCAAGCCTGTGAAAACAGTCCCTTATGAACTCTCTTTATTTCGATTTTCGTAATAAATGAATAACTATAGTTATGTGTTATTATGTTCGTTAAGAAAGTTATAACATAGCTGTTGATTTTCACGGAAATGTATTAAGTCTTTCGTAAAATGTGTTTGTTTTTAAGAATGCTTATATTTCTAAAATATCTACATACATTAAAATTAGTGACATCTTCGCCATTTCATAAAAATATACCAGTTGTATTCTATATTAACATATAATACCCGTAGCACCTCAGTCATAAAGTGTAGTGCATAAATGGCATAACTTACCTAAATTTAAATTGTAATAAACTTTTCCAAAATCTTATCCGGTTTATTTCTATTAGATACAGACGCAGATATATTTCTCACAAAATTAAACAAACTAAAAGACGAAGTCCTTTGCTATGAGGACAACCCTATAGTTTTAAAAGATATGGATAACTCTACAAATCCTATAACCACTATTTGTTATGTATTTCTTGACCTAATAATTAATGACAATATCGTTAATCATTGTTTTCATGTTGTGCTAGACACTTTTCCAATTCCATTCGGAGGTATTACAGGTAACGATTTTTTTAGACAATATTTTTGCAAAGTCAATTACGAATTCGATTATTTTGAAATTAATAATTACAAAATTCATTTATTTCACGCTTCATCAAATATTCAAGTTAATAACGCTGAGAATAAATCAAATAGCTCTAGTTTATCTTCTAGTTTCACAGAATATAATTTTAATCTACACAATATTTCAAATCAAAGTATTAATATTTAACCAAATCAAACTAATTCTGTAGATCAAACAAAAATTATTTTAAAACCAAGGTCAGAAACAATCGTTAAAATCAATATTATTAACCCTGAAATACAAGAAGGAATAGGTGTCGACGTATTAATTCAAGATGGAGTAAGTCTATGTCCAAGTATTGTTAAGGTTATCAAAAATTAATATGCACAAACATCTATTTTAAATACTAATGAAAGCTCAGTTGAATTAAACTCATTACATATTTCTCTAGATGTCCTGCCAGATCAATCTAAGCATATTTTTAATATTAACTCTGAACAAAACAACAATGCTAATAGGCTAGAAAAAATTAAAGAACTTCTAAGAATAGACCATCTCAATAAGGAAGGGATAGAATATATTGTTAAAATTTGCCTGGACTATAATCATATCTTCTATTATGTAAATATAGCATATCTAAGGCGATATTCTATATTTCACCGATTCCATTCATGTCACGAAATTCATACAAATTCATCTATTCCAGTTAATTCTAAAATGTATAGATACACCCAAATTCGCAAAGAAGAAGTAGATAAACAAATCGATAAAATGCTCAAACAAAACATAATAACACCTTCGAATTCACCCGGTTTGGATCGTCCCTAAAAAACTCGATGATTCTGGTAAAATAAAATGGCGAGTAGTAGTAGACTATCGCAAATTAAACGAAATTACTATCGGACACACTTTTCCTCTTCCTAAGATCAACGGTACTTGACCAATTAGGGCATTCGAAATATTTTTCTGTCATCGACCTCACGTCAGACTTTAACCAAATCAAGGTATCCTTCAAAAACACTGAAAAAACCCCTTTCTCTATCCCTACAGGTCACTTTCAGTTCAATCGCATGCCGTTTGGACTACGAAATGCACCTGCCACATTTTAAAGGCTAATGAACAATGTTCTGTCAGGAATTCAAAATATAAATTGCTTTGTTTATTTATATAGTCTTTGTAGACTTTCTCGAAGAGTATAACAGATGTATAATTGAAGTACTTGGACGTCTTTCTCAGCATAACTTAAAAATTCTACGTAAGTAGAATTTCTACGTAAGGAAGTCATGTGCTAGGTCATCTTATTATTGAAAACGGTGTTAAACCTGACATGAGCAAAATCAAATCCGTCTCAGCATTTCCTGTCCCTAGACCACCTAAGGAGATAAAATCTTTCTTAGGCTTAGCCGGTTATTACCGCCGATTTATAAAAGATTTTGCATCAATAGCCCAACCTCTTACTAAACTTCTTAAAAAACATGTCGAATTTAGATGAACTAATCTACAACAAGATTCTTTCGAAACCCTAAAAAGGTCACTCTGTTCTGAACCTCTTTTACAATACCCCGATTTTTCGAAGACTTTCGTGCTTACTACAGAGTTAGCAATTACGGTATCGGATCTGTGCTATCTCAAGGAGATCCTCCTAATGATTTACCTGTCACATACGCTAGTCGCACTCTTAATAAGGCAAAACACAATTACTCAACAATCGAAAAAGACCTTTTAGCGATAGTTTGGAGTGTGAAACATTTTCGATCACATTTATATGCCATAAAATTTATAATAATAACCGATCACAAACCTTTTACTTGGCTTTTTAATTTAAAAGATCCATCATCACGACTTTTTAGATGGAGACTTGCATTAGAGGAATATGACTTCTAAATGAGATACAAAAAGGGTTAATTAAATAATAATGCCGACGCGTAAGTAGAATTCCAATCACCTTCAGTGATAATCCAGAAAATAGCAACACAATTAGTTCTAACTTAATTCACTCGTCTCAAGATTCTGAATCACCTGAACATAATGATCTAGAGTACGATATTTCAGAGAATTCTTACAACTATATCTACAACATATAAGGCGACTCGTCGCAAAAGTACATTTCTTATTCAGAATTCGTAAAATATTCTCAAAAATATTTAATTGATAACGAACATATCGATGAAACAAATAATAATATTGATGAAAATAGTAATAAATCTTATTTCTCTCTAAATACTTACAGCTAACCGAAAGTTATCAACAATCCTTTCAACAAAAAATACAATGCCTTAACCCTTAGACGGTCAGTGTATCCCCCAAGATACAGTCACATGTTACGAACATTCGTGCAAATTGTATGTAATATATAGAGAATAAGGCAATGCATACTGTGATGTACATTCTCTCTGAACTGTGTAGAACATAGCGACATCTACTTCCTTTTGAGATAAATAGTTGGCGCGCTCATTTCTGTATTGAAGTCATGGTAGATCAGATGGCTTTGTGCAAGGTAAGTTTTAACTTTGCATAACAAATTCAGTATTGTAAATTAAGTAACTATATCTATACAAAACACTAATAGATGCTAATGATGAACTATAGTATACTTGAAACTATACCCCAAACTAGTTTTGAAATAGAAACCATGCTCATGACTGTTTGTGTACCGTAGGATACATTGCCCACTGAAAGTTATATATAGTTATAATAAAATTTTGCAGGTTATTCCAACCCGTAGCTTTTACGGTAACAAAAGAGCAACAAAAAATCCGCAGATTATTGCAGTTATGCCACCTGATAATCCTTTGGTGTCAGAATTAGGGTCATCTTCGGATGGAGAGGATGCGTTTGCTGGTGATTACAGTGATGTTGATCCACATTATCAACTTGAATCTACATCTAAATCTCTACAACATTTGCCATTAGTTTCTCTAAGTGACTGGGAGTCGGACGACGATTATCCCGTTATCTCATTCAGTAGAAAAATCTAATACTGCTAAAGAAAGAACACGCAATCAATATAACTGGACTAAATCAGATTTTCAACATGCCAGGTATCGTAAAAAATGTTTATTCACTGATCCAAATGAGAAGAACACATTTCTTACCTATTTTCAAAGATATTTTGATGATGAGTTATTTGAATATATTGCGCATTAAACAAACTTGTGTTCAACGCTGACAACTGGATCATCTGTTGATACTACAGCCAAGGAAATAAAAGTATTTGTGGGCATAGAACTTATAATGGGCATAGTCCAAATGTACAGTCCAGCATTTGAGGATTACTGGAGTGTACAAACACGTTATGGCATTATTGCTGATGTAATGCCCATAAAGCGATTCAAAAAACTAAGAACACTCATATACTTCCAAAACAACAGTGCTAATCAAAAAAAGGAGATAAGTTATTTAAAGTTCGTCCACTAGTTGAGCACATGCGACAGAAATACATAGCTGTTGAAGAGGAGAGTCATTTTTCTGTCGATGAAATGATTGCATATAAAGGGAGCAAAGCTGGAAGCTTACGCCAATATATGCCAAAAACCCAAAAAATGGCATTCGGGAGATATAAGCAACTATATCCTGTATCAAGTGCAATTTGCGCCTGTGTTTGGTAACAGGTGGAAATCCAAGAAATTGTTTTAAATTCTTTCATACAACATAATACAATGGACAATGTGCATCGCAGGGTACAACCTATATTTTTTGTTAATGTGGTTTATTAAAATAAAATTGTATTTTCTAATATTTTTTGATAATAAAGTAACAAAAATTTAGTAGAACTTTTTTATTAACCCTTTACTCCAGCTCTGCCCGTTTAAGGGGTATCATCCCTAGTGACATAAATATAAACGAAATAAATATTTTCACGGAACTTGATAGACAAATAATTTTAGCTACATATAAAATAACTATTGGAATTCCATTTCTTACAAAGATTTATATGATTTTCCGTTTAAATTAAAAACCTATTTAATATATCCTAAATTAACCAAGTCAGTTTTCCTGATATAGGCAATAACTCCGACAAATTAAATTGGAATAAGGTCAGAATGATGTTAAGATTTATTTAAAAAAATACTAACATGCAAATTAAAATTCACCATTATGCATTAATTATCCCAAATAGTAGCCACATATCAGAAATTCTCAACGAAAATCATTTTAATCCTAGATCCGGTCACACTGGGTTCCATAAAACATAGACGAATAAAACAAAACTATAAATAGCCCAATATAAAAAAGGATATTTATAATTTTATCAAATCATGCCAATCCTGTCAAATGAATAAATTAGTCAGAAAAAAGAATAAATAACCGAACCGATGGTATTCACATCCGCCAGTAATAGATACACCATTTGAAAAATTTTTTATGGACATTGTAGGATCCTCAACATTAAACCGAAAATGGTAATGGATTTATAATCACCATTCAAGAGGATTTAATAAAATATTCGCCCACTTATGCTATTCCAAATCACGAGTCAAAAACGATAGCATGAAAATTAGTAGAAAATTTCATTTGCATATTCGGTATTCCACAATCTATTGTCACTGATCAAGGAATCGATTTTATGTCAAATCTGTTTAAAGGCGTAACAAAGCTCTTCAAAATAAAGAAAATCAGTTGTAGTATTTATCACTCGCAATCAAACGGAGCTTTGGAAAGGTCTCATGCGACCCTACATACTATTTAAAGTATAATATTAATAAGGATCAAACCGAATGGATTTAATTCGCCATATTTTCATACAATACAGCAGTACACTCTTCTACTATATTTACTCCTTTGAATTACTTTTCGGGCACCCAGCTAATCTTCCTAGATCTATCACAAAAACCCCAGAATACCATTATGGTTATGACGACTATTTAGACGAATTAACAATAAAATTTCAAAACAATTTAATTAAAACAAAAAATGTAAATAAAACTTATTATGATCGTAAAGCTAATACAGTTAAATTAAACGAATAAAAGAAATTAGAAAAACCTAAAAAACTTACCCAACATTATAATGGTCCTTACAAAATATGAGAACTTAGAAGTTAAATATCCAAATTATAACATATTAGTAGGAAAATCGCGAAGACATTACATTCAAACCATCTGAAGTCAGCCTTTGTTTCAGATTAATCATATCTAGGTATATGGTTTCTGGAAACATCGCCGACATACGTCAATACATCGATAGGAAAACTACCAGGAGTATATTATGAACAATTTCAATCTCTCTATTTTTACGAAAGCTCTTGGGAAATTGTAACATATCTAGATTTAAACATTTTTGAAGAAAAATTAATGCTTTTAGAAAATATTTTCAAAAAAATGTTATTACATTGTCAAAATAACCTAGTTTCAGAACAATCCATTTGCAAAACAAATTTAAAATTATTGAATCAAATAATACCTTCAATATTTTTGAAAGAACAAACTTTGAAGACACTAGTTGGACATAGCGGTAGACAAAAAAGGGATTAAATAACGTAGTAGGGTCACCTTTTAAAACTTTGTTTGGTATAATGGACGAGTATGACGCTAAATTTTATAACGACGCAATTAACAAGATTAACAAGGAAGAAAAACAAATGATAGAACTTTTTAAACAACAAATACATGTTCAGTCAACCATTTCTAATTTTAATAAAACTGTTAATGATCTAAATAATAGCAAGGCAATATATAATGAAAATTTCTCAAAAATCGAAAAATTCATGAATCAATTACAAACCAATCACTTTAATTTAGAATTGAAACAAGCAATTGACAAACAATTTTCTTTATTAACTCTTATGCTGATTTTGAGAAAAATAGAATTATCTATGTAATATCTAATCCTTTAATAAATAATATACGATACGCTTTATACAACTTCATGCCTTTACCTCTTATTAAAGACTCACATACTATTCATACTCCCATCTATTAATTATTTAGCTTTATCTAACGACAAAAAAACATACACAACTTTAAAATCATACGAAAATTGCGGAATAATCGAAAACGATAAACAAATATGTCTCTCGAACAATCCGTTTTTCAGTGTCCATATGCCACCCATATGTGAAGTCAAATTATTGTCAAAAGGCGTTGATATACAAAAAGTACATAAGATATGTGATACTAGAATAATTTCCTCGGATTTAGAGATTTGGCATAAATTGGAGAGCTCGAATAGTTGGCTTTATGTTCTACCTAAGATTACAGACGTTACCATAAGCTGCTCTTCATATAATCCATAATATACCATAAGTTAACATGGCATTAAATAAAACAAGTGTTATTACATTAAGTAAAAATTGTAAACTGTATACTAGTACTGCCACTCTCATTTCCGATGACACCAATTATGAAAGTGCATATCGAGCTATCCTTCCCGATTTTGAAATACAATTAGACGATTGCTGTGAAAACAAAATTAAAGAAAATGCTACAGAACATTTGAAATTAAATCCGTTTCGAGCAATCAATTTGGACAAAGGTGAATTAAACATTATTAGTAACAAATTAAACGATATGAATAATATTGATGATTATTCATCCAACGAACATGAAACACCATTTTACCATAATTCTTACTTTGTATATGTTATTTGTACAAAATTGAAATTAATTGGATTATATGTTATTTATAAACTTTTTAAATGGTGTAAACGTAGATGTTATTCCGAAGGTCTAAAATGTGCTGACATAACAAACTATCTCAAATTTAATATTTGTAAAAAATCTAATAAAATCAATGTGGAAATCGACGAAGGATCAGAGGAAACAATTAAGGTAAAGCGTTAGACTTGCTAAAATAAAAGATAAAATATAAGTATGTATAATTGTAACCTAACATTATATCACGTACAATAGTATTAGTATTATCTACGATGTACATATTTAACCTTAAATTATTTTCTCAAACAGAAAATAATTTCCTTTGCTTTCTTAGGGGGGTGGTGTAATATATCTACCTACCTATATTAGCATTAAGCATATATTTTAAGTATTTCAACCTTAGTTAGGTATACCTTAGTATTACGCCTCTGGTAATACATTATTATAGTGTCTATACTTCTGCATTATTGCAATACTAAAGACAAAGTAAATAACATTAACTATTAAACTATTTTGGCTCACGTATAGTCACGAATAAATAGTAATTAGCGATAACAGAATTTTCTCTTATCTCTTCTGCTATCGCTCTTAGAATTTTCCTGTAAATTCATTGTTCCAAATGACCAACGTCCTAATATTGTTTACTTGTGTCCGACTAGCGGATGTTGACTGTTTACCACCTTATTTACTTTGTCTTCCAATGTAATTGTATGATAATAATTAGAACAATATGTACGTCTATGTTAGAGATTATTCGTATCTCCTATAAATATCGTTAGTGCCACTGGATCACAATCATAACTAGTACAGAATTGTCACTCAATATACATTTACATCGAATTCTCTCCGGACACTGTAACTATTTTAAGTTGTATTATTAAAGTAGAATTTATTAAGTGCTACAAGGTGTCGTCATTTGGTCCCTTGATCAATCCATTACACTATTTTACATTGCCAAGCAAGTTCAGTGTTAATTTACACCCAAAGGTTTAGTTAGTCTTCTGAGTTTTATACAATTCAGATTAATTTTAATTACTTTTATAACAGATCATAATTTAATTATCAATAATTATTGTGATAACAACATTAGCATTTACCAATGCTCAAGGGTCAGACGTTGCCATATTGATTATACTTTAATTATTTCATAAAATGAGTGACTTCCAAGTAATTGTATCCATTATAATATATATATATATATATATATATATATATATATATATATATATATATATATATATATATATATATATATTTTTTTTTTTTTTTTTTTTTCATTTCTACTATACAGGATGTAACGTAAATGTGGATCAACTTATAGAAACCACTCTGCATATCTATCTATCTATTATAAATAATTGCGAGCTTTGTATAAAGTTCGTATAAAGTATAAATGTAGGCTATCTCCGTTGGAGCTATCACCTTCTTTCTTTTCTAGCACCCAGTTAACAAATGTACAACGTTGTAAATTATCTGTAGCAATTGTTGTGTCAATTTAATTTTGTATGCTGACAGATGGAGATTTTTCTTTAAAATCCGATGCGTGGTGACTTTTGGCAGATTCAATTTTTGTGCACAACGTCGAATTGATGTGTTTGGATACTCTCGTACACTTTCTCTCATTGCAGCAATATTTTCATCTCACCGACCACGACGAGAACGTATTGGTGTTGCTTTATCAATAACAGAATCCGTTTCTTCAAATTTCTTGATTAATAAGTTACGAACTGTCAACTCTGCAGGCGCTTCATTTTGTTCTAATTGCGAATCTTTCTTAATGCAGCTGTAAATGATCGCTCACCTTCATAAAATAGTTATGTACAAACTATTCGTTATTGTACTGTTAATCGCTGCATGTTGACGTCAAATGATTTGTAGATGACAGTTGTTAAATATTGATGCCCTACGATCTGTGACAAAAAACAAGAATGGAATTCAAATCCTATAGTTTCAACTGCGACACCCTATAGAAGTGCTTGCGATTGTTTTAGGTAGTTCGTAGTTACTCATTCATTACATATATTTCTAATAATTACGTTCTCATGTTAAATTTGGACATTAAAGTTTTAAATAAAAATCAGTTTTTTAAAAATCAAACCCGCTCGGCCCAAAATTTAACTCGCGGTACTTCGCCATGATAATATACTCATGAAAATAAAGATAAAAATTCGTATAATCCATATGTCCAAAAATGAGCTATTTTCGTCTTTGTAGCGATGCGTTAAACTGGCGCATTAGCAGGGATAATGAGTGTGCCTCGATAGCTTAGCGGTCAGAGCAACCAACCGGTAATTGGGAGAGCCGGGTTCGATTCCCGGTCAAGGCAAAATGCACTTTTATCCTTGCTATTGCCAAAGTGGTGACCCCGACGTGATGTGATTCGTTCCAATACATCCAACCTCCCTTACATCTCAAATTCGCGGATTCGATTCCCGTCCTATCCATCGCCCTATAGTCCGGGGGTTACCGAACAACGGTTCGTAAGAATGGCGAACGTGGTCAATTCCGTTAAATTGTATCGATACAAACCATGTCTCTAGGGAGGGAGTACTGTAGCGATGCGTTAAACTGGCGCATTAGCAGGGATAATGAGTGTGCCTCGATAGCTCAGCGATCAGAGCAACCAACCAGCAATTGGGAGAGCCGGGTTCGATTCCCGGTCAAGGCATAAGCACTCTTTATCCTTGCTATCGCCAAAGTCTTAGTCATTTATTTCAGTCATTTACTTTAAAATAATTAGAAAAATGGGACATGGAACAAATATTAAGCAAATATTTAAAGGGATTATCCCTCGTCAAAGTACAATTTTCCGTAGCAACGTCTCTTAGCTTTTTACAAATACCCGGAGTGTTGCGTATTTCATTGAAACTATCTTTAATGCGTTGACGAAATTTATTTACTCTTAATAGCGTGGGAATATGCAAATTCGTTTAGGCTTGCTCATAGATAAGAATTCAATGGAATAAAACCTGGGCTCATAGTAGCCATAGCAGAAGTCCCACGTCTTAACTAACGTACAGGATAAGCATCGTTCAGAAATTTCCTGGTCAGGTTTTAAGATTATTCAAATAATCATGTGTTCTACAGCTTTCCTCAAAGCAAATCTTGTTCTTCCAATGCAGGAGTTCGAGTTGTAGTTAATCTATTACAACCCAATACTCCACTCTTAAAAATCTTTGTTTCGGTTAGTCGCGCATGGTTTTTTAACATTTTTTCTCGGGACAGTCGTCGATTGGGAGAATGTTCTCCATAAAACTATCTTTCCTGAGTCCTGTGAAAATGGACAATAGCATACATCGATTACGTCTCTGTCATTTCTGCATTTGAATAGTTTTCTATTTTCAACCATAGAAGGAAATATAAACACCGGAATAATGACTATTAACGTCAATACATTCGATAGTCGAATGGCTTTGATGAAACCTATTTGATTTTATTATTTTTTTATGAAACGTTGACTGAATATGTATATTTGATAAATGTACATTTGATTTTCTGATTAAGGTAATTTATCCTGAATTGCCTTAGTTGCTACACAAATATGATTAACCCGAAAAGAACTTATTTTAACCTACATCTGTTTATTTGAACTTTTTTCTTTATTTTTATGAGTAGAATACGCTATCGAAGTAGCGCTGCACTTTTTTATTACACCCTTATATTAAGAGCAAGTTCTCACAATCTGATTGGTTTCTGGCCTATCGGCTATATCTGCCATAAAAATTAGATTTTCAATTTCGGAAAGACTTTATATTTTGAAATTAAAAAAAAAACAATTTAAGTAACAGTTTTATTTTAAATTGTTGCCAATTTTATAATTAAAATTACTTTGAAGGCATTTTTACCTCTTTGGTAGCTTGTATAAATATTAAACATTTTCAAAGTAACTTTTATCTTATAACTAAAAGGCGGTTAGTAAATAAAAAACGAGATACATGATACAATTGACTAACCTGACATTTTTCGGCCGACATGAGTATGTGTAAAAGTCCAGGTGGCGGCGGTAGAGAGGGTGGGTGGAACATAGGAAGCGGTAAAGCGTCAATGTGCGACGTGGGGCTAGAAACTGGCGGAGGTGGCGGCAGGGATAAGGCTTTTAGGGGATGATGTGGAGGCGCAAACAATCCCGAGCTGAAATGAAAAGATCCAGAGCTTGTCGGCAACTTGTTGTCTCCTGTTGGCATGTGTTGTAGGCCGTGACCGAGAGATGGAACGTGTTGGACTTGGCTGTTTGAAGGCCCTTGGAGTTTTGGTTTTCGCGGACCCCTCTCGTGCTGAACAGCTAAAAAATAAAAAAACTTTGATGTATTATAATTGAATTTCAATTCAGTTAAATAATCATCTACTTTAGTATATGATTTATTTAACACAGCATATTGAAGTTCATTTAATATTGTAAAGTTAATAGAAATATTTTATGACTTATGAAGTTCGTAAGACACTCGATTTAAATGTCTGTGAAAAAATTATTATTTAAACACATAAAAATGTTTGTGTTTAAATAAAATAAATACAAAATATTTTAAACGCTATATGTATATTTTAATATTTTTACGCAGTCGAGAAAATTTGTTACTTTAGTTGGGTGTATGATATTTGTATACGGTAATTCATAGCAATATTTTTTTCATATTTGCTTTTTGTTTTCTAGTTCTATACACTAATATGAATCTATTGGGTAAAACTTTATTACCTTTAATGGTGTAAAAGTTTACTATTTCTGGTATAAAACTTAAGACCAACGTAATTCGTAAAATTTGTTTTACTTTACTAATAATTTTTTAATAATTTAATGTAAATTTTAAGAAGCATAAAATAAAAAATAATATAAATAAACTACAATGTAAGACACTCTGCGTGTAGTAAATTATATTCTGTGTGGTACTGTGTGTAATATTTTACAGTACACATACATGTGGCCTTTACATTTTTACGTTGACGTCAAAACTTGAGGCAATATGGCTCTTCGTGATTTCTATTTATCAACTTATGCTTAAATGGTATTTATATATATATATATATATATATATATATATATATATATATATATATATATATATATATATATATATATATATATATATATATATATATATATGTACAGGGTGACCAAAAAGTTCTGTAAATTTTGGTTTTAAGCGTTTTTGGTATTGCCATTATGGTTCTTTGTCATTTGTTATTTTTATTAAATTTCGATCTAGAAAAATTTTGATCTAGAAAATGTTTTACTATTTGTTAGTTTTCAGTTGCGTTTATGTTATGGCTCGTGAAAATGAACGCACCACTGTCCTTGAATTGCACAAGACTGGAATGAAGATAGCTGACATTGTTCGAACGACCGGTTTCAATCAGAGGACCATTTACAGAACCGTGAAACATTTAAAAGATACTGGAGGAACTGCGGACCATCCTCGGAGCGGTCGCCCAATCTCGGTAACTACTCCGGAGAATGTCAACAAGCGCCGTTGTCGAATTCGCCGCAATCCGAAGGCTTCCATGCGCAAAGTGCAAAAAACCTCGGTCTACAGGGGAGTGTGTCCAAAATATCGTTACCAAGAAGCTGAAGCTATGTGCACAAGATCGTCCGCGTCCACTTCCTCAACGACACAATATGCAGTATTTTTATAATTTTGAAGTATTTCAAAAATTAACAGAACTTTTGGTCAACATATATATATATATATACATATATATATATATATATATATATATATATATATATATATATATATATATATATATATATATATATATATATATATATAGGAAGGCCCAAATTTTAAATTCTGCAAGGTCTGAAAAAGTTACTTAGTACATAGTTGGCGACTACTTTAAAAAACCCGAATCTGTACTAGTAAAACTTAATCTAATGAATCCGCACATCGCACCTTTAACATGGATGATAGAGGATGCAGATAAACCAATGTTTTTGGCTAGGAAAGGCGTTAAGAGGGTGAATTACATATCTTCTGAACATGCAGAAAATGCAACCATAGTTGCTTGTGGAAATGTAACAGGTCAGGCAATACCACCCATGGTACTTTTTAAAGTAAAACATAGAAAGGGTGAATGGAAAGAAAACATGGCAGCAGGTACCGAACTAGAAATGACTGCCAAGGGAAGTATGACGTCAGAAATTTTTGAGAAATGGGTAGATCACTTTGCCAAATACAAACCGCCTAGGTATATTCTCCTTATTTTGATGAAGCTGCTTCGCACCTAGATGCTAATATTGTCACTGCAACTGATAAGCATAAGATGTGTACTTACATGTGTACTTAAGTACATTACTGTGCTTACCCAGTAATACTACAAATGAGTTACAGCCACTCGATAAAAGTTTATATATATATATATATAAACTTTTATCGAAGAGATATATATATATATATATATATATATATATATATATATATATATATATATCTGTGTGTGTGTGTATTGTGTGTATTGTGTGTATTGTGTGTATTATGTGTGTACTATTCATTTCATCGCTATTTGTCAAATAAAAAACTCTCTTATCTTGCCAATAAACGGAACAGTCTAGCTGAGCCTAGCCATAAAAACAAGCCACGGTATTAGATAAGAGCCGTTTGGGATTTTTTATTTGGAAAATAGAGATGATTTAAACTATATATACATTACCATTATATTATATATAATATACCAATATATTAATATAATATATTGGTATATGTTACCAAGATTAGAACCAAATTTTTATGATTAGTGGAAAGTAAATCTCTAAAAGAATAATTATTATATCATTGATCCCTATTAAAAGCTTAAAATTTCTGTTTGTGATTTTAGAATAACCTAATTACGTCCGAATGGTTTATCTGCCATAAGAAACAAACATTAAACCAATGATATGACCAAGTTTATTAAAACAAATATATACTCAATATCTTAAGATGTATTAAATTTTAACACAGTCCTTGAAATATTTTGTTGAATTTTAATAAATTGTACGCCGTTGCGTATATTAGCAGATATCCAACGCAGCACATTTATTACTTATTAATCCGGAAGAGCAGACACATTAAAATAATAAGATAAACATAATTAATTATGAAGCTTGATAATATGAATACAGGCGTTACATTCTTCAAATATAATATTTAGGAATTTGACAGCGAATATATAATTATTTCCTAAACTGGCGTTTTATGTTTCATTTATAGACAATATGGATAGTACAAGATGTAAAATTGAATTTAAATTAATTGAGTCTATACCAAATATTATATTGATTTTACTCCTTTACTAAAAATTAACACTAGCAAGTGGCAGTTTCGTGTATTATCGAAACATTTCAATAATATTATTATTATATATTACTATTATATATATATATATATATATATATATATATATATATATATATATATATATATATATATATATATATATATATATATTACTATTCTAACAAAAACTGTATGCTATATAGAATATACATTATTATATAATTAATACTTATTTGTCAGTTGATAAGTAAGTTACGCAATCAATAAATTATTACAACCAGCAAATAAATAAATATTCGCTTATATAAATAAATATAATAAAAATTCGCTTTGAGCGAAACTAGTGTAGCCACGAATGCTCGAAAATCTCTGAAAGGACAGAGTTGCTTAAGATTTGGGATCAAATATATAACTTCTTAGGCGCCAAGTTGCAAGGAGTCGTGGTGCCACTTTCCACAACAGCATTGTCAAACTAAAATTCATGCTGGTTGCTAAATACCTCAGGCTAGTGTATCACCCGTCTTGTCACTGTGGCTAGACAAATACCCTGTATATAACTCCTAAAATAAAATTAATATTCGCTGTTAGATTATATAAGATATTCCTTTTTCTACCCCTATATCCTCCTATACAGCGTTAGTTATTATGATATTTTCAAACTGTTAAACTCTCCACCCGTATTTGTTTTAAACTGACATACTTTCAAAACATTAACTGACATAAAAATTAAATTTGTTTCAGATTTTGTGAAAACTGAATTCCTTATATTTCGAATACAAGAGTATCCATATTGGGAATTTACTATTTAACATTCATAAGATAGAGAGTTAAACTTAACATTACAATATACGAGCATGTATTTACATTGAAAGTACAATTACAAAGGTATCTGTCACTGATCCGGTTGATATTTTGGGTAAACATTTGTTTCGTGCCATTTTCATAATTTAAAAAGTATATAAAATTGGTTTGTGATTAAAAAATACATTTCGTATAAGAGTTCGCTTCATTTGTATTTTTATCAAATATCATCCTCTGTCTATTAAACAGTAACATCTTATTAGAGATGTCATATGGCATCTCTAATATGGGGTACTTTTGTACTCCGAAAACAGTAAGGAATTCATTTTTATAAAAAAAAAAAGAAAGGGCGCGCCACAGTCTACACAAGAAATCTAAAAAAAATTACGTCAGGCAATGTCTTTTTAAAAAATAAGGTTGACTTGTTTCAGACTTTAAGATAAATATTTTAATAGAAAGTTATGAATATTGTATAAATTCACTACGCTGTATATATCCCTTCATTAAAAAATGTTGTATGTATCTCTATATTTTCATTAGTAGGAATCCATAATGTTGTTGTTCAAATGTGATACTAATGCAGATGGTATACCATGCACTTGATATATGCATATACAAAAAATGTTGTATATATAAAAAAATTACTCTTGTACACAACATAATTACTCAGTGCACAAGCAATGAGTAATTGTGTAGTGATATATAGTGTATAAATAGAATTTAGTACGTATTACTTTTCACCGTGCTGGTAAAACAAGTATCTGTTATGTATATTTATATAGTTTCCCAACTTCGTTGGTGCCTGAATGATTTATTATTCTTAGTTAAAATTTCAACCTCTAAGAGTTAAAATGTCCATGTCCTGAATCGAAAAGGATAATGACATTCACCACACCCAGCACCAGGATGGTGTACAGAGAAGTGACCTGTGGTATGACCTGCGCGTAGACGATGTGGGTCTGTTATACTCTCGCTCCAGTAGTCTGACAGAATGACATGACACTATCGGATGATAGGATTACTTCGGCTTAGCATTGCCCTACACCGACATGTCGAGTTCACATGGTACATTCACGTATCAGTTCATTGCTTCAGCCGACAATCGTCATGTTCGTTGCTAAACCTCCCCTACGTTTTATAGTCCAAGCGTTAGAACGTACAATTTATACGACATTCTAAATTTAAATAGTTTTCAATACAATATAGTTATTTTGAATATAGTCATTCATTAAAACTATATGTAAAATGTATTAAAAATATAAGAAGTAATTTTTTGCTTCTTGAGTTGAAAATTCAACTAGTTTACCAAAATATATTAACGAAGAGGACACATCCAAAATTCTGAATTTGAAACTACGTTTTATATATTTTTATGCTCAGAATAAAACCAATATTGAGAAACTAAAAATAATTATTACTGACTCAAAGATAGACTGACTAGAGTAATAACTGTATAATGTTTGTAACTCTAATTATTAATGTAAACTACAACTACAATTAATGCAAAATTATTCTACAGTTTTTCGCTACCGTTTTAATCCGTTTAAGAACGTCTACATACAGGTAACACATAAAAATAGAATAACAGGCAACTTGAAACTTTGAAATTTTTTTTTAATCAATAAAGGAAAAATAGGATATTGCGGGATTCATGTAGTGTAGATTCCAAAAGTTTGACGAAAATGGCAAACAATAGAAAGTTAGTATTTAGTGTAAGATCAGAGTATGTTAAGAAGAAATCATATGAAACTACAGTTTTGGACACATAAAAATCGACGTTCTTCGCGTATACTTTTACACTGTAGAGAGGAGAGCTATGCATAGAGGCGAGGACAAACACACCCTGGAAAAATAGGATATGGCGGGATTCATGTAGTGGTCTAAAAGTTGGACGAATATGGTAAACAATAGAAAGTCAGTATTTAGTGTGAGATCAGATTTAGTGTAAGAGCTAATATTTACGGTAAAAAGAAATCATATGAAACTACAGTTTCAGATACTTAAAAATTCGTACGTATAGCTTCCTTCGAGTATAACTTTAGGCTATAGAGAGGAGGGTTACGTATAGAGATGAGGGAAAACACACCCATATTCAGGGAAAGACCAAACTCCCTCGATATGACTCGATGTATAAAATGACATTCCCAATATGAAACCAAATCCACCACCCATCCATGTCACTGATTCAATCCAAAGACTGGCGGATGAAGCTCCTTATAATGTTTTCTTTTCTTGCCGTCCGTGTAAGACACGTTAGTTTTCAAAATAATTATAACTACAAGTTATATAAAATAAAATAAAACATTCACTGGTCTTTAAATATGTTAAATAAAAGCCTGAATAAGAGATACGAAAATAGAGTATATCAATTTATAATACCATATTTCTAATTTTTATTTGACGAACTCTCTTTTCATTTGCAGTTTTTATTAAATGATCTAAATTTAACGAAGCTTTGAACCTTTAATATTCCAGCAATGTTGACTCATTATATTGAGGTTTTTAAGAAATGAGAAGTGAATTATGTACATTATGTAAAATAATTATTCCGCCACAGATTTACTATTGAACCCAAAGAACGTGTATTACTTTAAGGCTAGGAACTTTTAAACATCTTCAAACTATTGCGTTTATTTGTAAATTTGAGCAGTCAATCAGTTTTATACTTTTTTAAAGCAAACTGAAGGTGAACTGAGAGTGACTCTAAATACGTGTATAACATTATCAACATTTTCAAATTGATATTTACATAATAGACTTATTTTCAAAATCTGACATTTTCAAAAACTACCCAACAACTTTTCATCGAAATTAAACGTTTAATGGACAGTTTATAAAGAGGATAGGTGAATATAAAATTGATATGGAATTGGAGGATAGTGACTCAATTATTATAATTTATAAATATATGGATTAATAAAAAGAAAATAATGACAACCAAGATTTTATACGTATAGATAATGAATATTACAGAGACATTTTGTATAAAAAGTTTCCACAACGAGTCTCGTGGAAATTTTCCCAGCTGACTAAAACAAAAAAGTTAATGTACACAAGAGACTTAATTCACATCTATTAATCCACGTTTTTCTTAAAGGCGTGCATTACAAAGCATAAAAATTAAAACGGCATCACGATTGTCTGGAACTAGATAAGTACAGAAGCTTGAGTTAATAAAAGAGCAAATCCCTTTAGCTCTTTTAAAAATGTAAAAGGCGACTAAAAAATACTGTTTAACTTCGAGTGTTAAAATGATACGGGCTTTGAAAGAGATCTTTAAAATCTTAATCACTTTTTGCGCTTCGTGCTCTGATTCAACGGGATTCAATTCGTTCGCAATTTAATCTATTGATTCAGCATTTTAAAGGGAGCAAAAGATCAGCGGTTCCGAATAAATAGGCCATCAGAATGATAGTGTGGGAACATGGCCATTGTATAGACATATGACGTGCTTACGGCGCTCGGGGAATTAATACGCAGACGAAAACGACGATATTACATGCGCTATTAATAAATAAAAATATTGACATACCGGGTTGCTTCCTAACACGTTTTGTTATTTCAATATTTCAGCTATTAAACACAAACAAAGCGAAATTAATTCAAGTCTGACGGATCTTAACTTACAAAAAAAGGTAGGTATAAATGGGTTATGAGTTATCAATATGTCCTCTTTACGTCATGAATAAACTATCCATATATTAGTCGAAAAAGAAAAATGTAAAACTAGTTGAACAGAAATGAATAAAAGGAAATGATATTTTGACTCACTCAATATATGGCTTATACATACCAAATTATTCTTGGAGGTATTTTATTTCAAAAAATAATTTGACTTGAACTAAAAAAACAAAACCATCTGGATAACTAATTTAGATGCGTCTTTGAAAATCATTGAGAACATTAAAGAACGGTTATCTAAGAGTTATAAACTTCCATGTAGTCATTATCCTTTATTGCAGTTATTAAAGTAGTGATCATCTGGCAGATAACAAAATAGTTAGTCGAAATAAAAGAATGAGAACGTAAAGGAGTTAAATAAAATACCGGATACATACTCTGTTGATCTCTGTGTCAATATAATAAACGAAATATCCTTAGAGACCTATTTCGTGTAAGAATAAAGTGCTATCCATAGTTTTGAAATACATTGATAATGTAGCGAAAGTATCTTATACCAAAAATGAGGTTGATTAAGTTTTCGTACTAAATCTCTAGTGGAGCAAATACTAAACCCAGACTAAAGCCTAAAAACATTTAAAAAATTAAGAAATCTATTTTTTTTGAGGATCCCCCTAAGCAACGATGGTAGATCTGACTAAGGATTTATTACTTCATCAAGATGGTAGAGTTGTAATAATCTTAACAGATTTGCTTCCTTACCGTGCGTTGCTTTTTTTTATTTCAGTTAATGTTTATATTCAGTTTTTTATTTGGTTGTAATAAAACACTTTATAATTAAATAAGTGTTATAATACTTTATGTATTAATATTCATATTGTATTTATATAATATACATATAATATTTATACATATTATATATACATATAATATATCTTCATACTTCCTTGAATTGAACTATATATATATATATATATATATATATATATATATATATATATATATATATATATATATATATATATTATGTGTCTTCGGATTTTATTACAGATCATTCTCTAGATATTATAGGATTATCTAACACATGACTGGCTCTTGTATTCCCAGATAATGGTATACACATACTGGTATCGAATCTTGGCAGTATTTATAAAGATCATAGTAAAGGAGAAGTTTTACTAAAAATCGTATAAAGTAAATATATTAGATACTCCATCTGTTAATAATTATTGTGAAAAATATTTTGACTGTTTATGGATATCTTTAAATTATTTGGGAAGAAGATTTGTTTCTGTACTCTCTGTAAATAATTTTTGGAACAACTGGAAAATATCCTTATTAATTTTATATTTGAATTTTACATTATATGTTAGTGAAAAAAATAATAATTGTACTGCTCCGTTGCTATGCTTATTAAATAAATACAATTTTACTCAAATAGTTTCTCAGCGGACTTATGTTACTAAAAATTTTATTACGATAATTACTTTTAATTAAATCTAATAATGATCTAATTCATAATAGTAATATTATTGGTATGGATAATATATCTGATTATTCATTAGTTGTTTGTGGTATGAAGATTAAAAAAGAAAATAAAAATCAGTTTCTTCATATTTACATAACGCCAATTATGGAATATAACAACGTCTATTTCTAAAAAATTTTACATAATTAATTGCGACTTTATTTATTCTCTTCAAGATGGCAGTGATACTATTGAATTTTAAAATAGCACTGTAATTTCTTTATATAATTTTACTTATTTTTAGAATCAACTTGATTTGTAATGAATGTCTGAATTATATAAAACCCATAATTTACTTCTCACTTAATTTAAAACCTAAAGGCTTATTTGAAATTTTCTAGACATGTTAGTCATTTGGTACAACAGTTATATGTTAAACTTAAACTACATGCATAAAGATGTTCTAGCGATTGATATGAAGCTTAAACATTACGATTCCTTAATTTTTAATCTTTTCTTAATTATTAACGCAGTGTATTGTTGTTCACTGACATATAAAGACAAACATTTCCTATAAAGATAAAAGAGTCTACAAAGAATACAAAATTCGTTTATAAGGTATTGTTTTAATCTATGCAAATTTAATCATACATCTCATAAATATCAAGAACTTAAATGATTGAAGTTAGATGAAAAATGTTGTATATAACATGGCTGGTACATAAAATAGAACTTGAATATTTATTTAATAAAGTTATACTAGTATTAACATACAATAACTGTTTTACATCGTTTCTTTATTTATTTAGAATGCCCAAGCATAAGATAGTCCAATTTCAACGGTCATTTATTTAAAATTTATATTGATATATCTTCAAATTTTAAGATTTACCAACATTGTGATTTAGAAACTGCGTCAAAAAATAGTATTTAGGGCATATTACAATTCTCCTAATTTTTTAACTGCGATATCGGACCGCCCGCGCCCACGAGGTATGCAGTAAATAGCCTGGTTTTTACTCAATCGCACTCAGATATTTGCAGTGTGAATATCGAGTATATATATTACAGGGAAAGTCGATTGTTAGTAACAGTTGACTCTGCCTAGGAAGAGTCAACTTTTACTAAAAGTATCAGTAAAAAGTGGTTGAAAATAAACAGGTCAACTTTTCCTAGGAAGAGTTCACTATGCCTGCTGTGGTTTAGTAAAAGTTGATTCAGAGATGTTGTTTGCACATATAACCGCACGCGCATGTCTTTGTTTATCCCCGCCAGGCATGGTTCCCGCCAGGCAGTCGCCATTACTCGTCTGAATCGTCCGTTTGTTGTTGTGCAATAGTGACCAAGAATTCAGTGTGTCGTCCATTTGTTGTTGTCCGTGTCGTCCGTTTGTTGTTGTGCAATAGTGACCAAGAATTCAGTGTGTCGTCCGTTTGTTGTTGTCCGTTTGTCCGTGTCGTCCGTTTGTTGTTGTGCAATAGTGACCAAGAATTCAGTGTGTTTTTACATTTAAATAATTATTAGTTTCAGTGTGCAATAATTATGTCAGACTCCACGGCAGAACTGTTTCGTGAAAAAATCCAGCTAGAATGCTCCACTTCCAAGATAAATTCACTCACATTGACTAAATATGATAGCTACATTCAAAAAGTAAAAAATCTAAAAACTGCGACTAAAAAGGAAAGTAATGATCTCAGGTTTTTAAGACGATATGACATTATTGAAGTAAATGGTATTACAAAACTAATACATCCTGTCACAGACCAAGAAAGCATAAAGTATTATGTTTTTGATGAAGAGTTGTTTGGAGTTCTTAATGAAGCGCACATATCCTCTGGACATGGAGGAAGAGATCGTATGATTCAGCAATTGAAAGGAAAATTCCAAAATGTTACTACAAAGGACATTTTACTATTTTTAAGCTTGTGCGAACCTTGTGTTCAAAAATTGAAACATAAGAAGAAAGGACTGGTTGTAAAGCCTTTGTTATTCAAGGAAATGAATTCACGATGTCAAGTCGATTTGATTGACTTTCAGTCGCAACCTGATGAAGACTTCAAATTTATAATGGTGTACCAGGATCATTTGACAAAGTTTGTTGTGCTAAGACCACTGAAATCAAAGACTGCAGACGAAGTGTGTGATAATATCATTGATATTTTTATTTTGTTAGGCGCTCCTTGTATTTTACAGTCAGACAATGGCAGAGAATTTTTTAATAAAGTCATTGACGGTTTGGTTAATACATGGCCGAATTTTAAAATAGTGCATGGCAAACCACGACATAGTCAAAGTCAAGGTAGTGTCAAAAGAGCCAACCAGGACATAGAAAATATGATAACTACCTGGATGCAAGACCACAAAACATCAAAATGGAGTGAAGGCTTAAAGTTTATTCAACTTATGAAAAACAGCGCATTGCATAGTGGGATAAAATGATCCCCGTATGAGGCAATGTTCGGTTGCCCCCCAAGACATGGCTTATCTACTTCAAAACTACCTACTGAGATATTGGCAAATTTAGAAACAGAAGAGGATCTTCAATGCGCCATTGATCAAATTCAGGAACAACAAGAAGAAAACGAAATTGAAAGTAACGGGAATGGAGATCCTGATAAAAATGAATATGATAATGAAAATGAAACAAACCAAAATTTATCATATGGTGAAAAGCTCGCAGATGGTGGTGATTATCTATCTCCTCACTGACCTAGACAAGTCTACTGAAGCCATCAAGAAGCAGAGAACTGAAGCTTTCCACTGTCTAGAAGAGCAATCTAAACGCATGAAAAAAACCTCAGATCAGATTCATCCGCTCGTAGAAAAAGGAACATCAGTTCGAATTCCTATCCCAGATGTTGACCGCGGAAGAGGAGATGCTCGATCTATCCTTGGCGTGGTACTGGAGGTTGTCGATGACGGATTCTATCGAATTGGAACAAGAAATGGAATTCTGAAGCAGCTTTTCTCAAGGTAATTTTTCCAAGCTAAAATACAAGATCTCTCTCTCTCTCTCTCTCTCTGTCCCTAGTATTAAATTGTTCAGAGCTCAATGATAATATTTTTTCAGGTCTCAATTCAGTAAATGTCCCACGAACATTATCCAAGAAAAGGAAGTCCCTATGGATAAAACAATAGCTGTGAGAACTGTTGCAACTTCACAATCAGTTGGAAGTGGACAAAGATTTTTCAAATGCTCTTGCAACACGAAATGCATATCCAAGAAATGCATGTGTAAGAAGAAAGATGTGCTGTGCAACTCAAAGTGTCACAAGTCTTTACCCTGCTGTAATAAATGATAAATATTTCTCTTTATGTATTCGTATTATAAAGGTTTTGCTTTTTTATTTGTTTTTCATTATGTAGTAGACCATTTCCTTGCAAAAGTCAACTTTTACTAACTCAAGGCAGTAAGAGTATACTTTCCCTAGGTATAGTCAACTCTGACTAGTACATGTTGATCAAAATTCTCCACATTTCGCTTTTAATCAACTTTTACTGAAGAGACCAGTAAGAGTCGACTTTACCTAGACAGAGTCGACTCTTCCTGGAGAATCGACTTTCCCTGTAACATATATATGAATGGATACAGAGTTCGATTTGGCAGCGCGTAAAGTGCATCCTTTTCCCTCCGAATGCTGCCTCACTCTTTCTTCTATGCATAGAGAAATCTCACACTTTTTCCTATGCTTGATAAGCTGTAATAAACAGTATAGTACAGTAAATAACCTTATATTTTTGATAGAACCTTGCCATATCGAAGACAATAAAAATAATTATGTTCATCGAACTTACTGACTATTTGGTAAGTACGAACTTTATATTCTGCACACTACAGATTTATTCAGAGTTTTGTGTCTTATTGCGTATCTTATTGAGTATCTTGCGCATACTATTATTCATTTATAGATCTTCCATTTTGTGAAAGTCATTCAGGGAAAGGGATTAAAAATTTCTTGCAGTAGCATTGGGAATATCAAAAATTATTAACAGTTTGATAAGAGAGTCTTCTGAATACCATTGCAAATTACTTACCTAACACAACTGCAAGTTTTGGTTAATAGGTACTCATCTGAAATGTTGACCACTCCTACAGAAATATAATTATCAACTGCTGTATAGCACTCTAGAATTATACCAAACATGTATCAACTTTATATTTCTATTATATCTTACTAACTGGTTTATTCAGTACCGAGAAGAAAAGTAATAAACTTAAATCATAATAAATTAAATAAATATTTGAAGAAAATAACTTACTGATGAAACAAATATCCCGTTAAACTAGCTAATTATAAAGTCATAATATGGATAATATTGAGTTGACTACTTAAGTTAGTATTGATTACTACAATTAGTCCTCTTAGCTCTGATGGAAATATTGTTATGCCAATATCTCAAAAGATATACAACATATAATTTTCGAGAATTTATTATTATAAACAGATTCCTATATAACTTCCTTTACAAATCCCAAATTCGAATTATAGTGTTTTCAAATTGAATCGATATTGAAGCCGTCTCTGTGAATCTTTTTCATGAATATATTCAGATATGCTTATATCTTCAGAAATATGTCCTGTTATAAATATGAAACTAGAATTTCTTTTATTAGAACATTTTTATAGCACCTTAATTCTGTCGACATTATTTACTTCCAGTATTGTCGAACTTTGACTATTGTTGAACTTTTTATGGGCGTTTTCAAATAGTGGGTTCACAACGCCTAAAATGCAATAAGTACCTCCTTTATATGATGTCTTTCGGTTTTTTCATGAACCCAATAAACCTTTAAAATGTTTTAGCAAATATTGTTCTATTAGATAACTGTGATGTATTTTCTGTTAGATGGCCACATTGCAGACTATTCTTTTAGTGATAAACAAAACCACATTCCGGGCGATGGGAATATTTTCAACTTTAAAGTTTTGTTAGCGTTGCTTTGAAGAATTGCAGTCTTTTACGCACAGCGATAAACTATACTCCTTCCGACATCCGTTTCGTTAACCAATCTGTCATTATTGGAAAATAATTAAAGCTAATCAATTTTAGCCAGTAGCAAGTAGCCAATCCATACTCCTATTTTGACCACGTCTGACTATTTTGTATGGCATTATTTAAAATTGAAGATCTTCTTAAAATAAACAAAAAATAATCAAATGACCCCGGAAGTTATACAATTTTTTAGTAGAATTGCTACAACGCCTTTAATATTGCCACGAAGTTACTTTACATGGATAATTGACATGGATATTTATAGATATTGCTACATCTTTTGAGGGTAAATTATTCTATAATTGCCTCGCAGAAGGTTTTCAAGTTATCTGAATTGATTCGGGGTAATGATACTAATCGCTGGAGTTCTGCAATTCTACCGGTTTGAAGTAATTCGAGCGTGGGTATTATTACCACATCAGTCAACTGGCTATGTTTGTGTGTATTCATATGAATGTTCTTGGGTTAGGTGGAAGAATAGCATTAAGCTAAAGCTCGTAAAAGTAAATGCGTATAAATGAATAAAAGGCGCATAAATAACTAATTTAAAATATAATATAAATTATTTCTTTTATATCTTTTTACAATAAAATTTAATAATATTACAAACGTAATATTTGTACTAACAAAAGAGATAGGAATTTAAAAAGTCGTAACTGTCGTATAGTCGTAACTGTCACTTCAAGGGGGTTAAGGAGCGAAGTATAAATAATACTCATATATCAGCCTCTAATTAAAACTTGACGTGGAGACCCTTCATATGGTTTTATTTAAAAAAATGTGATATTCAATCTATGTATGTAGGTACACTACCTTACTGTAATCACACATTATAACGTAATATACTAATATACTTTTTAAAAGTGTTTTATCTTTCATCAAAACAAATGCAAGTATCTAGCAATTGTATTTGATTCCACAAGAATTTGATAAAATATGATGGCAATAAATTATTCGATACTGAAACATTTATTCCACAATAGCTTTGATTCAAAATCGAATTTATCCTATGACGACTTTAGTTGCTTAATTCCTTATCTTCCAAATTATAAATTGTGTAACCGTATTATTGCTACATTAACACTACAAAATATTAACTGGGTAAAACTATAGTTACTGGATCATATAGTTCTGTTATACAGTGTTTGAGTATTAATGCAATTACGATTTCAGTGATGTTTTTATTTAAAAGTTGAAGTAAAATTAAATATAGGGATGTTCTGTATCCCTATATTATGACTACATAATTTTAAATTTTAAATAAAACATGTATAACTGCATTAGTAATTGTTATCTTCTAATTTAGAATTTAAAAATATGTTGTATTTGGGCAAAAAATGCTGTTCTTCTTTAGTATTCAACAATTATTTTGGATTCCCGTAATTAAAGTAACTTAGTAACAATCTGTTTCTACATAAATCTATAACTATAATTACAAATGTAATTCCAAGATTTAACAGGTTTAGATGATATGAAATTAGTTGATGAACCATTAAATACGATCTATTCTTTTTGTAACTTATTTTTCTATTCTCATGGTAGAAACTCTTTTCTGTTTTCTCTACAGAGTTTTTAAACTGTTATTATCATCATCTCTTGACTTATATCAAAAGAAAAAAAAGGTTTTTCGATTGAATACTTTTTTCATAAAATAACATTTCTTAAAATAATTACTTCTTTAGAGATCTTAATATATGTATTTAAATTTAATTTATTTACATGTGTATCTTAAAATAATTTAAAATCTCGAATCTTATGACTACAGAATGTAATGTAGAAACAGTTAATTGCGGATATATTCACATTATATTATATTAACTTCTCACAACCCTATATACAGCATAACTTTAATAATTACTTAATAGTATTTATCATGATAATGTTTGACTTCTTCTAAGTTTTGTCTATAATGATTTTACATATTATATACATTTAATATGTTAATTTGGTAATATTTTTAATTTCTTCGCCTGTAAGAACTTAGTCAGTCTCTTAACCCTTTCACGGAGTTAGCTGTAATTTTCCATAAAGGCCTTAAAGTTTATAAGTTTTGTGACTGCGTAAAGCAGTAGGAGGTGTTCGGAAACTTAGAAAGGGTGTGAAACCATGATGGTGTCATGTTTGCGGCTGAACAACGCCAAAACTTGTAAAGAACATCACCCTCTCAACTCATGTCATGTTTCTAAATCCCCTATTCTTATCAAGGAACAAGAACTGTGAACTCGATAGTAAAATGTAAGGACGGAAACTTAGACATCTAACTTTCAAAATCATGTAGTTCGCTTCCATTAACTTTTTAATTAACTTGTTTTTAATTTAATTCTGCTAAATTCTTCGCTGTAATAACTTGCGGTTCTTTTTATTATATGGCGTCTTTTGTTAAAGTACATTTTAGAATCAAATGAAGATCAAATTCTCATTCATTTTGTATTATACAAAAATAACCAAATATAATTGCTAACGTGAAATTAATTCATTTTATATATACATACATAAAAGTAAAATATTTTTAAAAGGTACTTAAAATTAGTACCCAATATTTTAAATTTTTTCGTTAGTAAAAAAATAAATAAAAATGTATTACCAAAAAATAAAGATGTATTTGAAAACAATACCCGTTATGTAACCCATTGATAACGACATAGTCAAGAAAACTATAGCCTAAATTTACGAAATACGAAACAATTAGTCACATAAATGATTTACTAAGAAATTAATTAATATTTTCCGTTGACCAGTATCTACAGTTCTGCCGGTTTACATTCCTATTCAAAGTAAAAGCTTGATTAATGTAAAAAGAAATAAAACTAAGAGCTACCTCATTTCTGTTCAGCTTGTTTATAATTTCTCCGAAAAATTTTACTATCAGGATGATCTGCTTTTAGTTGCTGGGCAAATATCATTTTATATCGATGAAGTTTTTCTTTATGGTGATACTTCAAATCAGTTATATAGCTGATGTTATTTTCTATGGCAATTTGGCGTTAACTTGATGTTGAAGTGTCTTGAACATAATAAAATATATACATTCACACCGTCTCTACTGAATAAGGTATCACTTGACCAACATGTCCAAGTCCAAGCATTGGGCAAATCAGCGTATTTCTGATTTAAGATGTTAGCAACTTCCAGTTGACTTCTAGATGTCGGATGGGTTACCCCTGTAACCGATCATCATCAACGTTTCTATTTGATGAGTTTTTGTTAAATATCGCATTGTTTAGTAGACCGAAATGTAGAGACAAATAAATTTAGGGATAGTTTACTAAATATCTGTGTAAACATATACTTACTGACTTTCTTTTATTGTTTGTAGTTGCATAAAGTATATTCGTATCCGAAATTCAGCGTGTGTAAAGAGTGATCAGTGCGTGATCGCCTCGTGACTCGCTGAAATCCATAAGGCGTGCTGAAATTTTCAATAAATAACTATATATAATTCATGAAAATACAAATAGTATAGATGTCAATAAAATTATTTGATGAACGTAATATTACTTTTGCCAATTCCATATACCATTATTTCCACATTTATAAGCTGTACAGAGAATGAAACAATGTACTAGTAAATAAATTAAACAACTTCTAGTAATTAAACTACACAACATTTAAATTTCAGTTTCTAGTATTTAAAATGATAACAGGGGTCGAGCGTTATCATTTTAAATCATTACATGTTACAAAATTCTAATTCTATGATATAGAATTAGAATTTTGTAACATATATCAGTACATGCTGACGCTTTTCTTTTTATCCAAGAATAATTGCTCACCACAACACACGCCTATTGCGCCTAAAATACGCCTATTATTTCGAATGGAAAATACCACTCAGTAGAAAAATCATTCATTAGTAGCTACTTACTACTAGACGATGCTATTTAAGTGTCTTTAAATTTGAAAAACGTAGTTTACAATGTTGTCTACAAACATTTTTCAAAAATACATGTTTATACTTGACACCCTTGATTTTTATTTGTACATCTAGCCAGTAACTAAAACAAATAGATATAAAACCATATATTATCAATGTTGTTAATGATTTTCGTAGATTGGAAATGTAACTTATTGTCAATATTAGTATAATATAATAACCATTAATAGTAAATGTTCATATTCAATTTGTGACATATAATTAATGTAGCTAACAGATATACACATGATAATCTGGTCATTGGGCCTGATTTGTTATTAGGTTGTATAAAATTCCAGCATTTGTTTGTTAAAGATAATTGGTTTAATATACATATTTTAATGCGGTTCTTGTATTATTTGGTTTTATTTTGACTTATTTCCAGCAGCTACAGACCTACCACCCAAATAATTAACTAATTTAGGAATGTGGAAGTATACGTGTGAGAGCAATGGCTATAGGCGTCAAGTGTGCTACTTTGAGCTGAGGGTTGGCGTGAATGACAAGGGGTGAACGCAGATCGCTTTCACGCGGATTTGCACTCTCCATCGCCGCCGCTGATCCTTGCCAGCTCTGAACACCGTTAATGGGGATTGGCGGCTCCGTAAATAGAGCGGCATTGAGCTTTCTTACCAGACAGACTCCTGGAGATATTTTCTGTTATCTACTTGGGAAGTCGGACGTGATCATTTAAAAATTTTTCGTCATTTTGAATGATTCACCTTTAGTTTTGTCCTATATAAACAAATACATTTTCTTTTAGGGTTTTCTGAGATAAATATTCTTTAATTCATTTTGACTTAGTGTATTTAATGGACTTATTTAAATCCCTTTCATAATTTGGTAGTGACTTTTAAATCGCGACCAGTTAGTTACTTTAGTAGTTTAAGTGGATATTGATTAAAATATATGCAATAATGTATGGAATAATAGGTAATATGGCCCGAAGCATATGGAAAATTAGTGGCGTACAATCTTCACACAAAGACATATGAAGTTCAAATGAAACAAAAATTTGCTTACCGAAAATGAAGAAACTGATGAAGGATTATGGCATAAACACACCTTCTAGTTTGGCTTCATTTAAATGTCAATGAGAATACAAAATGCTGGTACATATTTAGAAAATAATCGTTATACATTTGGCAAAATAACAAGCGGAAGAATTTTCTAGAATCGCAAATTGTCCATCACATCTCTAATATTCTGCCTTAATAGCTATCGTTAATAAGGTGATGGGGGCAAACTAATAATCACATTCTATTGGCATGTGTATTTACTTCAATGTTGGGTTGAAATATGGGTTTAAAATATGATATCAATTGGTTTTGTTTTCAAGTTGTTGCGTATGTAATAGGTGCAGAAACAAACATGCATGCAGAAAAAATATGTATTACCAAAAGAAACCACATCACAATAATAACATAAATATAAGTACTACATTTGCTGCTGGAAGACGTCTTGCAACCTGTTCCCCAGTCATCAAACTGAATATACCGCTCCACTGTAACCTTATTCCTCATCGTACATACACCATCATACATCGCCTACAAAATTCATTACGACGCTTATCAGCCGCTTATGTTACTCTGCTTAGAAATTTGTGATAGTTGCTCTTCAATCGCTAGCCAAATCGGACTTAGCTTTATTCATATAATCTGTTGAGAAACGCCCAACTTTCATCCACTGTCGATGTTTACCATAAATATCATGGATGCTTTCTCAACAAACGTTCTAGGAAGCTGGATCATATATTTTCCCAATTGCGACTTGAAAAAAAAAACAGGGATCCATCTAATCAGCAGCTTCTACATATTAAAGTATTACAATGTACGGTTGTAGTAGTAATAGTTGTAAATGCAGTGTACGATTTAAGTAATAATAGTAGTAATTTCAATGTACAATTACAACAGCAATTCCAGTTAAATGAAGCTTCAGGTCCAGTATAGTCTTTTCGCTATAGTGGTTTGGCATGTTTATGTAATATATATATATATATATATATATATATATATATATATATATATATATATATATATATATATATATACATATATATATATATATATATATATATATATATATATATATATATATATATATATATATATATATATATGTTAAATCACTAGTTTGGATTTAAACTTTTTAAAAACAATTTATTTTACTTAACGGACGAACAAGAATTTAGATGTGTGAGTATAACAATAATATCAATACTAAAATTATACTAAAGCTATATTAAAATTATACTGCTCATGCAACGGGTTTGCTGCGACTTTATAAGTTTCGTTATGCTGACATCGTTGAAAGTAAAGTTAAAATATAATTGGCAAAAGATTAATTTAAAGAAAGAACATTATAAGGTTTCAGCAAATCATCATAAACGTTGGTTACAATGTATATAGTTATATGATAAGACACGTAGCAGTATTAAGTTACGTCTGGCTTTCAGATAACATACTGAAGGTTTTATGTTACCTGATAATAAAGTTATAGAAGTGTGAGAACTACTTTGAGTAATGAATGCAATACAATATATTTTATATAACAACTCCCCTTTTTAACAAAAAGTTGGTGTTATACAGCAACTTTTCAAAATAAGTAAAATTGAAATTAATAATTATGAATTTAACGATTATTGAAGTTATATAATAATAATAAAGTTAATTGAGAATATGAAGCCTTAAGTTAAGTTTAAATTATACAATTAATATTTTTTAAATATAAAATTTACAAAATTAAAATATACAGAGTCTTTGAAACCGATTTATAACTGAGAAACATTAGTTCAGTTCGATTTCTTCCTCTGGGGTTTCATCTTTGGATCTGATCGATGGTCTTCTTCTGGGCAGGATGCTCCTGAAGGATTCTCTTAAGCGTTTAAAAGGTCCAGGTGGAGGTGGTGGTGAATTTGTTGTGAGGGCGATTGCTAATCTGTTTCTCTTTCGGCATTTACATAAAATATATAACAAAACGAGAGTTACTATTAGTGTAATGATAAAATAAGTGAACCAAGAGATGTGTTTGGTGACAAATGGTTCATTGATCAAATCGTCTAACGTTCGAGAATACTCGTCCAATTTGTGTTTGGCAATCTCGAGGTCTTCCACATTTAAGTTATTCAATTTTATGGTTCTAATTTTGGGATTTGGATGTCATCGGGGATTCCTTGACAACAATTAAAGGGAATTAAAATGGGGTGATCACTAACACTGGTTTGCGAAAAGTTCTTAGGGTCAGCTTGTATTTTTGTCACTCCTATGAAAGCACTACATCCGGGTTGCAATTTAAGAATGGAATTTTTATAAATGATCTCTGTCTTGGTGTTTATTTGTTTGCAATTTACAGTAATTTGAAGTGGTTCTGAAGTAATTGTTAGCCATGATGAGTCCGTTAGTTGTTGGACATTGTAGCCTTTTGCAAATATTATTGAAGTTTGGCAGCTCTCAGGTAAAGTTTTTAAGTGTTTCAGGATTTGGGCTTCACATATAGCATTGTCGTCGATGGGGTATGCAAATAGATTGGAACATATCTTTGTGCCAAAGAAAAGTGGTTTACAGTCTTTCAGATTTTTGATGGGTATGTACATCAAAGAATCGACGTCACGCGCTAAGTATTTTTGTGATGAAGATAAAACATGATATAGACCAGTTCTATTATTTAGGATAGGGATTGGATATAATCTAAAAAGGGTGTATCTTTGTTGGTCTATTAGAGGGATTTTTAATACAAATACCAAGTCTGAATCAGTTTGGTATGCTTCTAATTCCATAATATCCAAATATTTGGCAATATTGGAAGATTTTATAATGAGTGGTAAATTGTTTTGGTGTAAATTTTGTGAAATTTCCTGAAGCGAGGTTATCAAATTTTCAGGATTGATTATCGACGTATGAATAATTTTTAATCGCGCGAAAGTTCTTGAATTTAGAATATCATTTAATTGATTCTCGATATACAGGTAACTTTCCATGAGAAGTTCACATTTTTCTATAAATCTTAATTTTGCTTCAATTACTTTAATTTTATCTGCTGTCCTATAAATTGTGTCTGATATTATTTTTATATCTCTATTGAAGGTGGCTTCATCAATTTGCAACTTTTGTATGGTAGCGTTAAAATTCTTTATGACGGATGTTGTTACTGAGATTTGATTTTTCATTAAATTTTCTAATTGATGCTCGTCATTAGTTAATTTATTGATGCAATTCATGTAGTATTCGCCATCTTCGGAATCTAAATTTCCTGTAATTGACTTAAATATTGTACCAATGCCATTGAGAATTCCACGTTTGTAACGTTTAGTATCAAAATAAATTTCGCTTAATTTTTCTTGAATTGAATTTGAAATTTGGATTAATAAGCTGATGTGTGTTTTTACTTCACCTCGAAAAAGGTTCATGTTTTCAAATGTGGGGTTAATAGCGTGTAAGAGAATTTCAAGCATTTTCTCGTTATGTTCATAAGTGTTCTTTATTGATGAAATGTTTTTGTGAACCAGAAGAGTCCATTGTTTATTTGTTACAACGATTTCGCTGTCTCGATGATAATATATTCCAATGGTGTTGTTTATTGGAGTAATGGTGTATTGGGATACTGCTGCTCCAATCAGCAGAAGAAACCTGAAAATAATTTAATTCTCAAAATATGGTTTCATCCTGTCGAAATTGACTTTTGTCGTTTGTGACGTTTCGAGATTTAATAAAATTGCAGAATTTTGAAAGATTTTTATTATTTCGAAAGGACCGTTAAATTTATTATGTAATTTATCTTTAATTTGAGATTCCTTAACATAGACTTTATCGCCTATTTTAAATTGTGTAGGATGTTCTGGAACGTTTCAATCGAATCTTAATTTAGCCTTTTCCTTTTGAAGCTCAGTTTTTGTGCGTGCAATTTTATAATAGTATGAAATTCTATTATTTAGGTCTCGTATATATTTTGAAATCAACTCCTTTTGGTTATACAAAGTTTCAGGTGGGCGACTGGACGTATGTCCAAATACTAGCTCGTATGGAGAGAAACCGTGTGTTTTATTCGTCGAGTTATTATAACAAATAACAGCGTAAGGAATTACGTTTAATGGATGTTCATTGGGGTTTTCAGCCTGATTAGTACGAATCATCTCTAAAAGTGTGGAGTGAAATCTTTCCACAGATCCGTTTGATTGAGGGTGGCTAACGCTAGAAAATGTTAATTTTATGTCGTATAAGGTACATAGGTCTTTAAGTAATACATTGTCGAATTCTTTACCGTAATCCGAATGTATACGAAGCGGAGTACCAAAATGCTGAAAATAAAGGAGTAATGTATTTACTGTTGATTTAGCGGATTTATCCTCTAATGGGTACGCTTGAGTAAATTTGGTTAGTTCATCCCTAATAGTTAAAACATAATTTCTTTTTGGAATTTCTAGTATATCGATATTTATTCTTTCAAATGGTGTTCTTGGTGTTTCAGTTATCACCAGGGGATTGCTTAAGTTTTTCCGTAAAGTCTTTGTTTTCTGGCATATTTCGCAATTTTGAATGAATTTAGTTACGTCTTTAGTTAAACCGGGCCAGTTATATTTATTCCTTATTCTTCGAATGGTTTCGTTTATTCCGCGGTGTAAATTTGCTTTTCCTGTATGGTTTTGGTCTAATATTATCGGAATTTGATCTTCGTCAGGCGTCTTAGTTATGTTTTGGCAACTAACTAGGTTTAAATCTTTTTCAGTGAAAATAAATGACAACATTTCGAGTATTGGCAATTCTAAATTGTTTTCAATGAAATATGTTTTTGAAGATTCGAAAATGTCTTTGTCTTTGTAAAGAGTAATAAACATTGTTTCGATTATCTCTTCGATGTCGAAGGGTAACAAAACAATATAATATTTTCGGTTTTTCACCGTTTTACTCGTGACTATATTAATTTTATTGTGAATAAAATTTGGTTTTTCCTCGAAAATATCTTCAATTATTTTGTAATGTAAGTCTTCGAGTTTTTCTTTTTGGAAAAACGTTACTATGTCTTTATGTCCTTTGTCCAATAATTGATTGTTCGTAATTTTAATTTTTGAATAGTCTATTAGTGACTGGGTTTTATATAGGTGAACAAATGTATTTAATTCTTGTAAAATTGATTCTGGTGAAATTTCGGTATTTTCTGAACTAATCGATTCGTCGTCTGTATTTGATGTTAAAATTTTGTTTTTGAAATCCACACATTTTTGAAAATGGTTAATTTTGATACGGGATAAGGCATCCGCATTTTTATTAATTTTGCCAGGTTTATATTCAATCTGGTAGTCGTAATCTTCAAGTTTTAAGCGCTAGCGTGCTAGGCGACTACCGGGGTCTTTAATAGAGAAAAGCCAGGTAAGAGGTCTGTGATCTGTTATCAGTTTGAACTTTCTACCAAAAATATATGGGCGAAAATGTTTTATAGCCCAAACAATAGCGAGGAGTTCTCGTTCTATTGTTGAGTACTTTGTTTCCGCACTGCAGAGAGTTCTGGAGGCGAAAGCTATGGGTAGATCTTTACCTATTGGACCTTGCGAAAGTACAGCGCCAATCGCAAAAGCGCTCGCATCTGTTGTGAGTAGGAATGGCTCGTCAAAATTTGGATACGATAGTATGGGGCTTGAAGTAAGGGTTTGTTTTAAATCTTCGAAAGATTTTAAACATTCTGAATCGAAATTGAAAGAGGTGTCTTTTTGCAGTAATTTAGTGAGAGGTTTGGAAATTTTGGCGAAATTATCAATGAATCGTCGGTAATATCCGGCGAGGCCAAGAAATGATTTAATCTCTCTCTGGTTAGTTGGTTGGGGAAAATTTTTGATGCATTCGATCTTAATTGGATTTGGTTTTACACCTTGTTTGGTGACGAGGTGACCTAAATATGCAACTTCCTTACGAAGGAATTCGCACTTGTCCGGTTGAATTTTTAAATTAGCTTTTTGAAGACGTTTGAAGACTTCGGTAAGCCGTGAAACATGGTCCTGGATTGTTGGGGAATAGACGATTATGTCGTCCATGTATACGAGGCATCTCTCGTTTTGGATTCCTATTAAAATGTTATCCATTACCCTTTGGAAGGTTGATGGGGCATTTTTCAAACCGAATGGAAGCCTATTAAATTCAAAATGACCGTTTTCGACTGTGAAAGCGGTTTTTGGAATGTCACTGGGTTCGATCTCAATTTGGTGGAAACCGGAGGCCAAATCGAGGGTGGTGAAATATTGACATTTGCCAAGTTGGTCTAAAAGATCAGAAATGTTTGGTAAAGGGTATTTATCTCCTACAGTTAACTCATTGAG
This sequence comes from Rosalia funebris, assembly GCA_037954035.1. Classification (NCBI taxonomy): domain Eukaryota; kingdom Metazoa; phylum Arthropoda; class Insecta; order Coleoptera; family Cerambycidae; genus Rosalia; species Rosalia funebris. The sequence continues at coordinate 22,169,628 of JAZFAV010000006.1, forward strand.
TTTTCTGTAGTCAACTACGACACGCCATTTTTGTTTACCTGACGCATCAAGCTTTTTTGGGGACAACCCAAATCGGTGAAGACCAAGGGGAATTTGAATGTTTGATAATACCTTGTTCTAGCATTTTCGATACCTGTTTTTTCACTTCCTCTTTGTGAATTTGAGGGTAGCGATACGACTTTGTAAAAGTAGGTTTAGCATTGTTGGTGTCTATTGTGTGTTTGATCTCATTAGTAAATGTTAGAATATCTCCTTCGAGATAGAAAATATCTGAAAAGTCTAGGCAAAGTTGAGTAATTATTTCTCTTTCTTCCTCATTTAAGTGATCAAGACGAAGTTGTTGCCTTATTTCTTCGCGTCTATCTATATAAATTTCAGAATTATATTCGTTTAAATTATTTAATGAAAAATTTTGAATTGGTTCTAGTTTAATTTCGGAAAAATCTATTATTTTTGGGACTGCGTTTGCGTTTAATACGGAGGCAAGAAATTCTCCTTTATTGTTAATTTTGACTAGTGCATTAGGAAGTCGTACTTTATCTATTTCCATAGCTGTTAATATGGCTTCTGTATTTACAAGATTACATCGAAATTTTGAAATTTGTTCTGTACGAGGGTTAATAGAAATTTTGTTGAGAAATTGATTATTTTGAACATTTTGTTTTTTATTATTTTGTACATTAGTGGACTTTTCTGTGGCTTTGAATAAAGGTACAGTTTTGAAATTGGTAATTAATTGTTTATTTTTTATGTCAATAATGCAGTTGTAATGTTCTAGAAAATCGGATCCTAGTAATCCGTCGAATTCAATATCAATATTATGAATGTAAACTTTGTGTGGATCGTTGAGAGTAAACGGAACGAGTGTAGATTCATTAATTAGAATTTTTTGATCGGTAATTCCCTGTATTATAACGTTTTCGGGAAAACGTTTAGAATATTTTTCACAAGTTTTTGGCTTAAATATGGATAGTCCGGCACCTGTATCTATTAATATTTTAAATTTTTTTGTAGCATCTTCAATGTAATATAAGTTTTTGGGATTTACTGTTAAAAGGGCACTTGATATTCCTCTATTTATAGGAATATTTGTTTGTCTTGCTGTTGGTTGGTGTTTAAATTCATTATTTGAATTTGGTTTTCTAATTCCGTTATTTCGCATAGCTGTTGATCCGGTGGATGATCTTGAGCTTGAGTAGTTTGCCGAAAATCCTGATCAGTATCAGAATAATTAAATTGGTCTGTTGAAAAATAATAATTTTGTTGATATGTTGGTTCGTCTGAATATGAATCTTGATATTGTTCATAATTTTGATCGCAATTGTAATTGTATTGATGAGCGGTATCATCAGCATATTGTGCATGTGAGCTGTACTGATGAGCAGTATCATCAGTGTACTGTGAATCGTATTGATGAGCCGTATCATCAAAATTTTGGTTCATTTGAGCGTTCATATGATGAGCTCTTTGTTGATTATAATTCGGATTTGGCCGAATTATTGGTGGTCTTGATTGGTTTATATAGTTGGGATTCGGTTTAATAGCTGAAGGCCTGTTTTGTTGAAAACTGTTTTGCTGGTAATTATTTTGTTGGAAATTTGAATTCATCGGTCTATTATTTCCATTTGGATTAAATTGAGGTCGCTGATAATTTTGATTTAAGTTGGATGATTGGGCCTGATTGAAATTTTGTTGAAAATTAGGCCTAGAAAAATTTTGGAAAGGTGCTGAAGAATTTTGTTGTTTCGTTCGGCACTCATTTATTGTGTGTCCATTACGTTTACAATATGTGCATATCTTCTTAGCATTTAATGAATTAGGTGGTAATGGTTTGTTCGCTTTTTGAAATTTCTGAGATTCAAAGTATGACAATTGAAGTTCCCGTTTAATCCTGGATATTGCTTGAAGCATATCCATAGGATTACTTGCTCTTATTATAGATCCTAATTTTGGATCCAGCCCTGTCAATAAAGTGTTAAGAGTCATTGTCTCGATTAAATTGGATTGCGCGGTTTTTTGATCAGCGGTTAAATGTTGTTTTTGAATCGCTGCATGCATTTTCGCATTATGCGTTTGCAAGCGGGATACAAAATTTAAAGCGGATTCGTTTGATTGTTGATTAATTCTTTGCAAGTCCTGAATTAGAGACGTAAGGTCCCTAGAGTCTCCAAAGTGAGTCTCTAATAGATATTTGATTTCTTCCCAAGTTGACGGGTTCCTAGAATTTACTAGTTCAGCGGCTTTTCCACGTAATTTATTTTTAACATGGAGAGTTAAAAGTATTTTTTGATTATCGACCGCCATGTCGAAAGCGCATTTAATAGCATTTAAGAATGTTTGCAGGAAAATTTGATTTCCGTCATACTCCGGAACAATTGAGAAAATTTCTGATAGTTTGTAAGGTTCTAAGATAGCTTCGTTTGCCATTTTTATATGTTAATTAATTATTATGTTTAAATTAGATATTGTAAAGTTATTTAATTAAATAAAACTAAATAAAAATAAATTTGCAGATGGGAAGGATAATAGTTTTTGGTCTATATCCTGTATAATATTTCTTAAAATTATAAATAAATGTTTCAAAGGTAACGTGTCAATTCTTTGACTTACCAAATTTTTTCCATTCGTCTTCCGGCCAGAGTCCACAACCAGTGAGGCAATTCCGTGTTCTGGAAGCGGGGTGTCTTCGGGAAGGATGGCTTGCAGAGGAGAATCACAAACAGTGAGGGCAGGTCCGTGTTCTATCTGCGATTTCCCCTGTCGTTTTCTTTGTTTCTTTGTAGATTTGTTTCTTGTTTCTTCTGTTGAAGTCTTCGTGTTTCGAAGTTGCTTCTTTGAAGTATTCTTGTTTCGTGTTTCTTTTCTTCTTGAGCTTTGTTCTTGATTTCACTTCGGAATTGGAATTCCACGTTACTAGTGAGGCAAATCCGTGTTCTAATAACGCGTGAAATCCTACAACGACTGCGCCAAATTTGTTAAATCACTAGTTTGGATTTAAACTTTTTAAAAACAATTTATTTTACTTAACGGACGAACAAGAATTTAGATGCGTGAGTATAACAATAATATCAATACTAAAATTATACTAAAGCTATATTAAAATTATACTGCTCATGCAACGGGTTTGCTGCGACTTTATAAGTTTCGTTATGCTGACATCGTTGAAAGTAAAGTTAAAATATAATTGGCAAAAGATTAATTTAAAGAAAGAACATTATAAGGTTTCAGCAAATCATCATAAACGTTGGTTACAATGTATATAGTTATATGATAAGACACGTAGCAGTATTAAGTTACGTCTGGCTTTCAGATAACATACTGAAGGTTTTATGTTACCTGATAATAAAGTTATAGAAGTGTGAGAACTACTTTGAGTAATGAATGCAATACAATATATTTTATATAACATATATATAGAGACGTGATCGAGTGCAATCATAATAAGAAGTGTAGCATTTCACGAGTCGGAGCGTGGAATGTCAGAAGCATGAGACAGACAGGGAAGCTAGAGAATCTGAAGATAGAAATGGATAGGTTAGGATTAGATATAGTAGGTATAAGTGAGATGCGCTGGCCGGAAGTAGGAGATTTTTGGAGCGGTGACTATAGGGTAATACACACAGGATCGGTAAATGGAAACGCGGGAGTAGGGATCGTTATGCGGAAGAACGCAGGACAGTGTGTAGATAGCTACCTACAATACAGCGAGAGAGTAATGATGGTTAGGTTAGATTCGAAGCCAGTGGAAACAGTAATAGTGCAAGTATACATGCCTACTTCTAACCACAGCGAGGAAGAGTTAGAAGACGTTTATTCGGACATAGAGCAGGTAATAGGATTTGTGAAGGGTCATGAAAATTTAATAATAGTAGGAGATTTTAACGCAGTCGTAGGTGAGGGGAAAGAAGGAGAATTTGTAGGGTCTTATGGATTAGGAAACAGAAACGAGAGAGGTAGCAGACTGATAGAATTCTGTGAGAAGCACAAGATGGTAGTCGCGAACACATTGTTCAAGAATCACGTTAGGAGGCGGTACACATGGAAAATGCCAGGAGGGATAGACAGGTATCAGATAGACTACATTCTGGTTAGGAAGAGATTTAGAAATCAAGTAAAAGACTGTAAGAGTTATCCAGGAGCAGATGTAGACAGCGATCACAACTTGGTAGTCATGAAAGCTAGATTAAAGTTCAAAAATCTGAAAACCCGGAAGGATAAGGAACGTATAAATGTAGACATATTGAGGGATCAGAATATGAAATATAAGTTCCAGGAGAAAACAGATCAGTTAATAAATAAAGCGAGTAAGGACGAAATCAAGAACGCAGAAACTGAGTGGGAGGGTATCAAGAATAGTCTAGCTTCCGCGGCTACGGACGTTTTAGGACACGATAAAAGGGAAGCTAGGAAGCCCTGGATAACGGACGAAATCTTAAACTTAATGCAAAAGAGACGAGGCTACAAAAACAGACGAGACGAAGAAGGACTGAAAACGTATAAGGCAATAAAGTGGGAAATCATTAGAAAATGTAGAAAAGCGAAAGAACAATGGATAGAGGAGAAATGCAAAGAAGTAGAAGATAAGTTGCAAGTAGGTAAGACCGATGAGGCTTACAAAATAATTAAGAGGAACTTCAGGGATGTAGGAACAATAAGTAGAAATGTTAGGAGTCAATCGGGGGACATACTGATAGGAAGAGAGGAGAAAGCGGATAGATGGAAGCAGTACTTAGGAAATTTATACGAGGGTCAGGAATTAGGAGAGATATTAGAGGAAGAATCTAGCATCGATAGGGAAGATGTAGGAAAACCTATATTGAGAGAGGAATTTGAAATAGCACTAAGGGGGCTAAAGAATAATAGAGCGCCGGGTGTAGATAAAATACAGGTGGAAATTTTGAAATATGCGGGACAGAAAGTAGTAAATAGGATGTTTGAACTGGTAAAATACATATACGAAACGGGCGAGATGCCGGAGGATTATAAGAGGAACATTATCGTTACTATACCGAAAAAGAGAGGAGCCGACAAATGCGAGAACTTTAGAACGATTAGCCTAACTTCCCATGCGTCAAAAATCTTAACTAGAATAGTGCAGAAAAGGATGGAAAATAGAGCGGAGGAAATACTAGGAGAAGACCAATTCGGGTTTAGGCGAAATAGGGGAACTCGCGAAGCTATTCTGGCGATAAGAGTAATGTTAGAGAAAACAATAGAAAAAGGAAAGAACGCTTATATAGGATTTGTAGATTTAGAAAAAGCTTTTGATAACGTAAGATGGGAAAAAATGTTCGAGATACTAAAGAGCGCGGGAATGAAGTATAGAGATAGGAGAGTAGTACACAATCTATACATAGAGCAAACTGCTGTTATAGAAGTAGAAGGGGAAGAAAGGGAAGTAGGTATTAGGAAAGGAGTAAGACAAGGATGTACGCTATCACCACTAATTTTTAATCTGTACATCGAAGAGGCGATTAATGTGGTAAAAGATAGAGTGGATTTCGGGATTAAAGTACAGGGACAGAAACTAAAAATGCTGAGATTCGCGGATGATATAGCAGTATTAGCATCTAGTAAGGAGGAACTAGAATCAGCATTGAACGAAATGGAGGCAGTGTTGACAGAGGAATACGGAATGAGGGTGAATAAAAACAAAACTAAAGTGTTAGTGTGCAGAGGGCGCGAGAGCAGAGCAAAAACGAAAGTACAAATTAATAATGAAAGATTGGAGGAAGTTAAAGACTTCACTTATTTAGGAAGTAAAATAAATTGGGATGGAAGAAGCGATAAAGATATAAAACAAAGAATAGCGCAGGGTCGAGTAGCTTTTAACAAAAAGAAAACACTTTTATGCTCGGGGGTAATAAACTTAGAAACAAGGAAGAGATTTTTGAAAACATATGTATGGAGCACGGCACTTTACGGCTGCGAAACCTGGACGGTAGGGGAAGCAAGTAGGAAGAAATTAGAAGCTTTTGAGATGTGGTGTTACCGAAGAATGATGAAAATATCATGGACTGATAGGGTTAGAAACGAAGAAGTATTGGAGAAAGTCGGCGAGAAAAGGAGTATGTGGAAAAACTTAAAGAAGAGAAGAGATAGAATGGTAGGCCACTTGCTGAGACATGGGGGAATAGTCCGCGATATTTTGGAGGCAGAAATAGGAGTGAAGAAAGGCCGAGGTAGGCCTAGATTAGACTACTGCTCGCAAATAGTAAGGGATGCAGGCTGTAGCACAATTAGCGAAATGCGTAGGTTAGCACAAGATAGGAGAAGCTGGAGGTTAGCGTCCAACCAGTCTTAGGACTGATGACCTAATGATGATGATGAACATATATATATATATATATATATATATATATATATATATATATATATATATATATATATATATATATATATATATATACATATATATATATATATATATATATATATATATATATATATATATATATATATATATATTATTGAATATTGAACATGAGATTGAACACACTTAGAAAATAGCATGCAGTGTCGTTGGTAAAATACTGAATAATCTACAAGTTGTTTAAATCGGATAAGTAGCAAGTGAAGACAGTAAAAGTTAATAAAGTGAGAAAACCCTCCGATCTATAAACTCGTATAATACACACTGGAAATTCACCTCTCGACTGTGCATTCATAACAACATTAAATATGAGTAATGAAGTCTCTAATCCGACCTAGGATTACAGAGAAATAGGTGTTGGAGACAAACACCTAGCATGCCAAGTAACTGAAGCTTTATAGATATGGTACAATCCTCTTAATTTATTTAACAATATTTACCACATAACAGTAGCTGATCATATTGGCCATATCAATTCAGTACTTTGACTTATAATAATTTATTTATCCTAGTATATAATAGAATTATTTACACTAAACGACCCAAATACCAGAATTTGGTATAGATTTAAATGGTAAATGGTAAAACATTTTTAAACACTCGGAATTAAATTAATTTTTTTAATTTCGATAATAAAACATTGTTAGTTAAATTGTGTACAATAAACTGATACAAGTACATATTAAAAATATTGTAGGTAACTATAATATATAATATAATAAGTATAGAATATTTCCGGGGGTAAATATTTTACCAATCCTTTATATCAGTTTTAGTTGTCCTTTTTAAGTCTTACTGAGATCTATTAAATTGTACTACTCTAAGACTGGAAAGAACGGTTGGAGAAAATTGTACATAATATATCTACAAGCGAAATATACATATATTTATACTACGGTATTTATACTTTTTCATGCTTAATGAGTGTTTGTCTAAGAATTTCCCAATTAATTTAATAATAAACTATTCCATTACTTTAAACTAAATTTATCCAATGGCTAGACTTCATGATGTTCTAAATTATGTACATAAAGCTGAAATATTTATCTGGATGAATAGCTTGTCTTCAATAATGCCTTATTGGATTTAATCGATTGGGAATAAAGGATGCCTCCTTTATTCCTAATCCTGAAAATTCATTAAAAAATCTTACGCATATATGAGATAGCCACTGATTTGGGATTACTTAAAAAAAGGCAAAAACTTAACTTATATAATGGATTTAAGGATTCTTTGTTCACAATTGAACATATTATGGAAACATTTATTATATAAAAACAAAGATTATGCTCGGATAATTTTTAACATCGGTTCCATATCAAATCAATCATATCCGGTGATTAATCGGTAGTTGGATGTAAGACTAATTAAATTCTCTAAGAATGTATTTAGTAAGACTAATTAAAAATTTTACTTTAATAACCACATAAATATAAGTAATAAATATTGTCACGAACGCCTCGAGCGATCCCGAACGCCGGGAATATTCGAAACTTTGAGAGCGTGCAGTATTAACTTCCAGCGCGTTCTATACTAGAAGGTTCGCCAAAGTTCTTTGTCTAGAAACGCCTGGAGAAACGTTCCACTGCCTATATAAGAATTGTGTCGTGCGGCCAGGAGTTAGTTGAATTTGGACCGCGATAGTGAGCGATATGCAGTGTAGAAGTGATATACAGTGCGAAAATTAGTTTATAAAGTTAAAGTAGAAAGAAAGTTAGTTAGTTAGTTTGACTTGTGAATTGTTGAGTTGTAAATAAGTGTTCGAGAAATAAAGAACTTTCGAGTAAATTCGTTACAATATATTTATTTGGGAGTATTGTTTATTTCTTGGAGACTATTTCATGAAATATCAATATTGATTTAATAAAAGGAAACAGGCCTTGGGTGCCATTGTTTATCATGTATAAATCCAAAAATGATACCCTAGAATAAAATCATTATATCACTCATTCAGGCTTAGCGTTGTGTGTAACTGTATTGCTTGGAGACCAATGTATTTAGATTTATTGAAAAGAGTTAAGTTATACTGTTTCTTTTATAAAATAATTCTTTTGACATCCATTAATACTCCTAGTGCTGTATTCATTAGAGAGTAGTGCAGTAAAAATAGCTTTAAAAATTTTTAAACTCTTAACTGAATGAACTGAGGATTTTGTCAATGGACAGTTTCCATTATTCCAAATTATATTTTATCTAACAGTTAGGCACTATTAATTCAACAAATAAAAAATATAACTGTGATCTGCAGATACTAAACTTTTTTGCTGATATTGGATGTCTGGATTTATGAAATAATATAAGTGCATATATATATTTCAAATATAGCCCTATATTTGAAATATAGGGCTATATTTCAAATTGCGACTATATTCTTTAATTCATTTGCATTCAATGCTAAAATATGATCATGACCTTAATTCTTTAGTATTTGGCATAAATTCATAATTATTAATTATTTACTGATTAAATCTTATTTTATTATTTATTTATTTTTTTTATTATACACGTAAAGGTATTACACCTTTATAGTTGCCACGAAAATCATATATAAATAAATGCATCTTGCTTATCTCCCATAAAAGCAGCAAAATTACGCTTAATTTAATTTGCTTTTGTGTTATACTTAGTACATTAATATTCCAGAAAATACGGCTGAAACGAGCAGAAGTGATCCCGAAAATCCTATTACAGCATTTGATGATTTATACGGCTGGAAAGCTTTTCAGTTGGTTTGCGTGTCGTGTCTAAATACATCGTCGAATTTCGAGAAAAATATCTCATTTCAAAGTTGTCTATGACCATTCAAAAGTACGTTTCACATGAAAAGCCGTCTCGATGCCTCGCCCGGAGCTTACTTACTTATTGCTAGTCTTCAGCGCGGGGCTTTTTGTGATGGAGCTCTCGCCACAAGCGTAGCTGATAAAAAGCTTATTGAATCACATCACGGAATCTGTCTGTGGCAAATAGGAGCCGGGAATTGAGATACTGATTACTTGCTGGTGAACGAATTCTCTGAGATGGGATGCAAAAAATACAGATGTTTCTATTCGAGGGGGAATCGAGCGTAATAAATGCCCCATATTGGCCTTTAATGGATTTATTGAATTCATTTACTGGTTTACAATGTTTGCCAAATATCGCTTTTTTGAAGTTAATGGATAACTGCATTAAACGAGGAAGAAATTATTTGGTAGAAAATAATAGATATGATGAGCTAAATATAATTTACTATTTCAGTAAGTGGTAAACTATCCTGCATATATTTAGTACCTACCTATAAAAATAATTTAGACGTATATAATAAAAAAAAAACAGTTAACTACAATAATCATATTTTTCATATAATAGATAAAAGTTAATTTAATGTAAGAACCTTGCTGTAGAACATCTGTAAAACCCTAATAAACTATGTAATATAATAATTGATCTCTGGTAATAAAGACCATATATGTAAACTGAACTTTAATCTGAAGATGCATTACAAGGATGCGATCTAATTATTCTACAGTACGCATGAATACATATGGTGTTAAAAATTGAAGCAATATGGATCCTTGTGATTTCTAACTAACCAACATATTCTTCAATGGAGTCACTGAAGGATCTACGAAATAAGTATGTACCTTTTAGGTATTTATTTTTACTTATTATATACATCTTTTAGCATAAAATTGACACTCAACGACAATAGAGATATACGTGTATGTATTCTGCTTGCGAGAATAGATAAATTTTCAATTATTTTGTGGTCTCAGTTTTAATAGATTACCAGTAACCGGTTCTCTATTCATTTAAATGAAAGCTAGGTAAATGAAAGCTAAGGCTTATAATGAATTAATGGCTACTGGCTACTGGCGCCCTCATTATATATGTAATTAATTATTACATATATTAATTAAACAATTATTAATCAAAAGTTGGTCCCCTTATCCACGCCCTGTTGCTCTCTCTGAGATAGCCCGGTTTTCATGCTATTATCACAAAATCGGGACCTCAAGTTATCGCAACAAATATTAATATTATATTAAGCGTGTTGATAAAAAAATTAGAAGCAAGTTCAATAATTATTTCAAGAATATTTCTACAAATTCAAAAGTATTCTAAACATATTTAATAATAGTGTTAGAGAGAATGCTGCAAGCATTAACAAAACAATAAATTTTACCAAAATTATTTAAAGGAAGTAACTTTGCTTTCCGTTTCTTTTAATATACCACATATTTAATAATTTTGAGTTAATATTTAATACCTTGATGTATAGCACTTGTTAACATATAACAGCTTATACTTATTACTTATTACTTTTTGTTATTACTTTTTGTTGGATTTAGATTTTATACTAGGAATTTAAACTATGGTATACGCAATTAATCAACCATTTTCTCAGCATATTGTTGACGCCTCTAAATATTTCGTTGTTGACTTTGTTGAAATGTGTTTAATGTACTGTCTGAAATATGATGTAATAAAATTTAACACTAAACTCACCAAACTGGGTACATATAAGAACAAAACAGTTTGATGTAAGATGAATATCCCAAGACCATGGCACAATTTTACTATTTATTGGTGTCAATTTTTATACCAGTAGTGGAGTAACATAAACACAACGTCTTTTATATTTGTATTATCGAACTTTTTAATTATATATTCTAATCATATCTCTTCCCTTAACTTTCTTCTACAATAAATTAGAATGATATATATATATATATATATATATATATATATACTTAGAGGACTACACCTCATATATATATATATATATATATATTCATATATATATATATGAATATATATATATATATATATATATATATATATATATATATATATATATATATATATATTCATATATATATATATATATATATATATATATATATATATATGAATATATAAAATCAATAGAAAAAAATATATAAATACAATTTTTAGTTCCTTCAAGCGAAAATAAAAGAACCCGTAATGTGCTAAATCGCAATTGCACAACAAAAATAATAAAATGCTTATCTGTTGGAGAACTCAAGCGTGAACGGTAGATAAGATGACACAAAGTGGCGTCTAAATTCAGTTTAACGATGTTGCCGGATGGAAACTTTTCTGCCTCCCCGTATACGTTCTCCTCAAAATGTCTCTGGAAAGGTGTAGTCCTCTAAGTTCATGATCGCAGCTCTGGTTCAATAATCGAAAACACTCGGACGATTAAACGAGTTACGAAAAGAAGAGAGAAAATAGAAGAGGATAGAAAATAGAAACGAATAAAACAGATTAAAATGGAATAAAAGGAAATAAAACGGATTGAAATGAAATAAAAGGAAATAAAACGCAATAAAAGGAATGTAATAAGCGAATACCAAAAAATACAAGGAATAATGCAAAACGTAATAAAAAAAAGAAAATTCCTGAAAATTTCAATAAAATGAGGAAAAAAACTTAAGTTAAACGAAAAGTTAATCTAGATGTGGGGCGGCTTAATAAGTAGCCCAGATTCTTAATATTCTAAGAGATTATATGCACGTTCTAATGATAAAAAAAGAAACCTCATATTAAATATTAATGTGCAGAAACTATAAAAAAGACTTACAGGTCAAGTTCAGTTGAATCCGACATAAATTCTAGAAGAATCCTCGTTACGACTCCAGAAGAAACCTCGTTCGTCGAACAAGAAAACTTCAGCTGTGAGACCTGAATTGTGAATCCCAGCAACCTGGAGTACAGTAAATTTGTACTAAAATATTCAATCCAAATCACCATCTAAACTTGACGCTATAACTAAGCGAGCGGTTCCAACAAGTAACATAAAAAAGTTAGATTAACCAGGAAACAAAAAAAACATAATAAATACCAACGAACACAGAATAAAGATATACGACATTCAGGGAATTGGACTTGGAGAAAAACAAATTAGAAAGCAGAAAACTAACATATATGATATATATTAAAAGAAAAACGTAACATATGAATTGTATTGTACATTATTATTTGTACTGAATTCGCCAGAAAGTTGTTATTACAATGGTTCATATTTTAAATCAGATAGTCAAATCAATAAAATACGAATAACAATATTATATCGTCAATGGCATTATATCTCTCTTACTAAAATATTCTTATACTAAACAAGAATGGGTTAGATATAACGCATTTTTCTAGGTCTGAATCTCAAAGCACGGCTAAGTTGCTAAGTTTACGGTTAAGTTAATTCATTGTTATGTATCTGAACGGTAGCGAAGTAAATGGTTATCAGAGAATTATTCGCATGGTAACGCATTAATCATTTAGACCACTGCCTTAAAAAATATTACACCTAAATTTTGTTAAGCCGAAAATTAGTTTTTTGGAAGATTTATTGGGTGCTTTATTATCGCTTTTGACGGAGAACCTTGTCTGGCTGGAATGTAGCGAGAAGTGAAGTAGTCTTGAGGCCGACGGTGGCACATCATCATTAATGAGTGGGGTTGATGCGAACAGCTGCATGTTCGCAGGCCTCACTGCCTGAAGCCGGGGCCGTGGGGATGCGAGCCCCAAACCCACCCCCACAACACGAAGGTGATTTAGGCTAGACTATTGTAGGTACGAGCGATTACACCCCTGCTGTCTATCCCTATGTGCATACGAGGCCTTATTTCCAAATGTTATATTCGTATGTTCAATATTTTGTCCGAAAAGAATCATTTATCAGATTTTTTAATTATCTTGATTTTGTAAATGATACACATGAAATAGTGAGCAAATAAAATAATTTTCATCAACAATCATAATACATGTTTTACAGCACATCGTGTCTGTGCTTAGTCTATTTCCAAAAAATGTTTAATAAATCTCGTTATTATGATGTTTGTTACAAATATTCTGTATGCTTCCTTAATAAACACGTACTCTAGAAAACCACATCTCATATGTGCTCTATTAACAATTAACAATTCAGTCGCTTCAATCATCAGCAATTCAGTCATATAAGATGCTTCACTGCAGTAATGAATTCGCTATGTTTCACTGCTGCATTTTTTGGCCACCTTGACCTTAGCTAGTGTCTATCCTGTCCTCACAAAATATTTTCACCCACTCCTACACTGATCTTACCAGGAATACTCCAGACCTGCTTAACTCTTTCACTATTTCTTTATAAATATCACATGTACAATTGCTGAATGGCACACCAACTTTTATATAAGTGCATAACTATTGTCGATTCATATTTCACGATACCGAAATAATAGTCTCTGACGAAATATTAGTACATTATAATGCAGAAGACCCACGCTACTACCTATAACAGCGTCCATTGTATACTCCGTATTTAAACGTAAGGTCATTTTTATACACGTATGTGTTTGTGCATGAGGATGACCTATTATTTCACCTGCACATTAAGAAATAATAATAGATATCATTGCATGTTAGAAAAAATATATCAGTTACAAAAAATAAAATGCTATTCTAATAAATTCCTTGTCTAACAATGAGCAAAAAGCAATAGGTGTATCGATCTGATCAGTGTAAAATCCATGGATTAGGAATATTCCTAGTACTTTTTAGTTTTTATCGCAAATATACTCGCGATATAATTTATCAAAAAAGTAAAGTGATTCAAAACCTTGAGCATAATATGAACATAATTTGTATTTTGTCCTATGCTGTAAATTCTTAATTTCTAAACTAATTAACTAATTTCGTGAGCTAAAAACATTGCTACAGTGCCAAAGCAATGTCTTTTGATGTTAAGAGGATACAGTGACATGAAGAATTAAGAATTTCAATTATTATTTAAGCAGTCGTCCATTTATATACATATTAACTTCATGTGAGTTTAATTTTAATATCAGTACCCTATACGAATAATCTTTATGTCAGATCTTTAGGACGCATTCCAACGTATCTTTAAAGTTATAAAATTCCCAAAACTTATAATCTTGTTCCTTTATGATGATGGGAAACATTCGCTTTATGTTTCGGTTTGTATAAGAATTTGTAGTTACTACATGATTAGTATATAGAGCCATAAAATGCAGCACTCATAATGATTAAATAACTCATAATACTATTAACTCATAATACTTAAATAGCTTGTAGGCGCTTCTTTCACAAAACTGGTTATCTATTGATTACATTGTGATATTTTTCTTCAAAAATAATCGGTTCGAGATGTGAAATATTAATATTCCTGTAAGTAGCAACATTGATTTAACCACTGAGTATTTGGTCATAATGGTCATTATAATCAAATGATAGTATTTGATCATAATGATCGTTAATCGTCTTCATAAGCTAGAATAAGAGGTTCCAAGGTATGGAACTATTTTATTGTTTAATTTCACTTCTACGTCAGTATACTAGCTTATTCTCCACATTTTATTCCGTTGGATTATCTCCCCTAATGGGAATGAAATATAGTTGAAGATTTTAATACAATTCTAGTAAACAATATGGAAGAATTACGATTAGTTAAAAACTGATTAGTTTGCAGAAAATATTAATCGAAAAGTAACCTCACGGCGCTTTTGAAAATATTTGTTTATTTATACTATATATATATATATATATATATATATATATATATATATATATATATATATATATATATATATATATATACTTTATAGTATTTATACTATAAATTAATAACACCATCACGCATACATTCAGCTTCATCGAAAAAAATGATTTAGGTGTTCAAAATAGCATCAAAATGCAATTTCTCGGTCAACCATTAGTGAAATTACATTTTTAAGATAAACCCTCAGGTGGAGCAATTGACCATATAAGC
This sequence comes from Rosalia funebris, assembly GCA_037954035.1. Lineage (NCBI taxonomy): Eukaryota > Metazoa > Arthropoda > Insecta > Coleoptera > Cerambycidae > Rosalia > Rosalia funebris. The sequence goes on from JAZFAV010000006.1 coordinate 22,184,771, forward strand.
TGATATAATTTTCTTATCTGTGGTTTTGGGAATACCTTGTTGGGTAGAAAAGCCCCTAACACTTATCTGGAGGTTCGCTGCAACAATGTCTAACATCCTTTCGTTATTTTCTATTATTCCTATTGTTCGCCTTCTTCCACAGTCCTTTCTCTCTTCCATTTTGAAAAAGTTCAGGTACCGTTTGCGTGTAATCCTCGAAACTTAATTACAGAATAGTTAAGCGTTAACTAATAAGATAATATTATCTTGAACACAGTAATAATTGTCAACTGATAAAATCAACGAAAATAATAACATTTAATAATAAATAGTCGTATTTTCATTAATGTTTATGCAAACATCTATATATTTCTTATGAAAATTTCTTATTCTTTTATCTCTTAAAAAAATTCCAGGTATATTCCTGATATCGACTACATGATGCTAAAATCTTCCACAGCCTGAATTGGAACTAGTTATATATACCAGAAGAATAATGAACCAAAGACATGTACTCAAAGCCAAACCAAAAAAATCAATGATAATGATTAGTTTATTTGACTATGATAACCAAAAACAATCAAGATGAACCAGAAAAATTTAGTCATCACTGTCTACAATGAACCAGTATCCAAATGGAAAATTTCAGCGGCCCCTTAATAATTATTGCTATATATTGTCCGCCTAAGCACATAATCAAATAAGACCTCTTTGAGCAGTTTTATTAATCTCTTGGCAATAAATTTATTGTTGGAGGTAACTACAACGTGAAGCACACCCGCTAGGCCTCTAGGCTTCACACACTAAGAGGAAGAGAACTCCTCAAAACTATGCAAGCAAATATCAGCACTTGTCCACAGGAAAACCATACTGGCCCATAGATATTAATGCAATTCTAGATTTCGTAGATATCTGTGTAATCAAAAATATTGTAGTAAGTATCTTAAAGGAGTAATACTTTGACTTATCATTAGACCATTCATCTGCAGTAGTAACTTATGGTACACAATATTAGTAACACCGCGAACACTGTCACTCTACAACAAAAGCCCCAACTGAAATATTTTCAAAGACTGGCTAGATGACTTGTTATCCCTTAATATTTCATTAGAAACTAAATTCAATATGTACGAATCTGTTGAACACTTTAACAGGTTTATCCATAAGACTTAATAATGGGCTGGAATGAATAATGGACAAAACCAAGTTGGAAGAAATCAATGTATCAGCTACAGTCCGAGAAAAAATCATTGAAAAGAGGAAGTGCAGAAGACGCTAGTAAAATACTAAACCACCCGAGTATAAAAATAAATTAAACAAATTACTGAAGGATATCTTGAGAAAGATTAAAGATTCAGAAGTGCAGCAATATTTGGAAAGACGGTACCTTGACGAAATAAATGAAGAGTTCCTAGGGAGAGTTACTAAAAAACTAAAACCAATTTCGTTCAGCTGAAACCCAAAATTTAACGTGGGCAAGGACTAATTCTGCTTGTAAACTACTTAGAAACCAAAAATGTTTTCAAACCACACATAGATGAAAATTCTATCAATAATGAAGATTTTCAACAATTTTTAGAGGTACCTTTACAGATATGTTTGTTCTATTCCAAACTAGTAAAGTTGTCAGTAATTTTAAATGACCTAAAGCCGAAAAAATCCGCTGGCTATGATCAAATCAAGGCAGTGGTCAAGGCTTAACAGACAGAGGTATGAAATAGAGGTACTTTTATATTTAACTCTATATTAAGGCTGAACTACAATTCCCTTGCCATAGAAGGTAGCACAAATTATTCTCATTCCTAAGCCAGGTAGCAAGTCTATAGTTTAACCAACATCACATCACATAACTAGCTTACTCCCCGTATTATTAAAAGTGCTTAAAAACTACTTTTAAACAGAATGATGCCAATACTAATTAGTGACAGTATAATTCCTGACTATCAGTTTGAATGTCGGCACCAACATTCGACGGTTAAATAAGTGCATAAAATAACCAAACAAATTAGAAGAGATCTGAGAAGCTAAACGTTATTACTCAGCAGCTTTCCTCAACATGTCACAAACTTTCGATAGAGTATCGCATACAGTCTTCTTTTAGAAGCTCAAAACCAAATTCCCCAAGATATTTACTTAATCTTTAAAGTCATATTTAACTGACAGGTTTCTCGAATCAGGTACCAACATGAGTACTCATCGTTACATCCCGTATCAGCCGAAGTGCCACAGGGAAGTGTTATAGGCCCTGTGTTGTATTTAATTTACTCTACACTGTAGTTGTATCAGTACAATCGCAATATTCGCAGACGATACTATATCTCTCTCACTCTCATACTAATCCATACATGACTTTAATGCACTTGCAGACGCATATAAACAAAATTCAATATTGGTTAACTATATGGCACATTAAAGTACACCATATATCGCAAATAGATACCTCGCTGTGCATCTAGATCGAGAGCTAAATGGAGAAAGCACATCTGGGACAAAAGAAAGTAACTCGGTCTAAAACTTTGCAACACTCCCAACTGAGTTTAAGTAATGAACTCCTATTCTATAAGATCATCATCAAACCAATTTGGAGTTATGGTATATAGTTGTGGGGCACTGAATTCAATTTCAATATTGATATCCTAGAAAGATTCCAATCTATGAATCCTAAGGTAAATTATAAATGATCCCTGGTATATGCCAAATCACGTGATTGGTATAGTCTTAGAGGTTCTTAACGATCAGAGAAGAGACAATAAAATAGAGTGCAACCTATGTTAAAAAGCTAGAGTTTCATTCGAACCATCTAACAGTCAATATACTTCACAATACCAAGGTACAATATAGACCAAACCGTGCAAGAACACTTCATTTAGTTCATAAAAAATATCTGAAAGTTTCCGTTCATACGTTGATTGGTAAACTTATTTTGATGTCTCAACCACAAAAATAATTAGGATCTGTTTAGGGTCCTACTAAATGTGATGCTATGAAAATTAATAACCATCACGCATAGATTCCGTTTCATCGAAAAAAATGATTTTGGTGTTGAATTAAAATGCAATTTTTCGTTCAATCATTGGTGAAATTGCATTTTTTAAAATAAACGTTCAGGCTTCAGAGCCTGAAGTTCTTATAAATGATATGGGTGGAGCAATTGGTCATATACGCGAGATAATTTTTTTACCTGTGTTTTTGGGAATATCTTATTAGGTAGAAAAGCGCCGAACACTTGTCTGTGGATTCACTACAACAATGTCTAACATCCTCTCTTTATTTTCTACTATTTACATTGTTCGCCTTCTTTCACAATCCTTTTTCTCCTGCGTTTTGAAGAAGTTTAGGTACGGTTTGTCTGTAATCCTCCATAGAGGTTGCTAAAAACTTATTCAATTATTTCTTCTAAGGAATTTTAGGCTATTGTGGAAACAATAGGAAAGGAGTTCTTACAATTCTTTGAATGAATTTTAAAGAAAATGCAAATTGGATAGCGCTTATCATAAGAATGGTGATGGATAAGTACTTTAATTTGAGATGAAATTAATATCATTGGAAATACAAACTATGACAAAAAATGTATTACAAACATTTTAGATTCACATACAACGTTGAAGTTTTCTGTTACTATACGTCATTTGACCATTTTTTATTTTGAAATGTAATATTTTAGTTTGTTTCTAAATTCAACTTTCAAAAAACACATTTTATTAAGTATTCATTCTTCACATTCCAGAATTCATAAAACCATAATTTAAACTAAATACATTCGACAAATAACATAGATCATGGATTACTCTGTAAACTGATAAAAATGTGCGATACCGACGGAAAATGTAACTGATGACAGCGATAATCTGTTTAGGCAGCACCTCTGAAAATTACTCGCGATAGGAAAGCGTTCAAGCTAGAGGGTTACACGCAGAGTGTTTATTCCAAAACAGCATTGAAATAAATCGAATGCTTTGTCCGCGGAATAATTTAATCAAACCCTGCGGCGATCATCTGTAATTCAGACTCTTGTCAATTTTTATATAATAGCATCCAGTGGATACCTTCTGATGATATACGGATACAATGCGAGGGATTTATTGATATTCGGTGTGAATTATTGAGATGGGTTTTTCGTTATGACACGAATACAAAGTGTCGTTTAAGTATTGCTAATTTAGATAAATAATTAAAAGGAATGAATACAAAAGTTTATTTGAAACTTAAGATTCAGTTACAATAATTCAATATACAATATCCACGCAAATAACCTCGGCTGTATATAAATTTTGTTAAAAAATCTTATAAAAGTATGTTTAAGAGTTTATGTGGTTTTTCATTTTTCCATAATTACAGGGACATAAAAATTAATATCCAACATTGTGATTGTTTAAACGACTCCAAATAATATTTTCAAGAGAGAGCTTCGAAAATTGCATTTGAAAAAGACAAGGAAAATACAGATAAATAAAGTTATTTAGTATAAGTTTAGGGGAAATTTGCAATATATGTTGCTATCCCCCGTATCCACAATTATATTACCTAGAACGTGTTTTATAAATTCTTCTATGAGTAGATATGTATGTATATCAATATATCAGCAGGAATAAGGTCAATAAATAAAAACATCTAAATAGTTGCAGTAGAAGTTTTTAATTCTCTAAAGTGCAATGCATTCAAATAACGTAATGCAACGTCTACGATATCGAATGAGATTTGAGAAAAAAGCCTGAGTCAAATAATACGTATTCATTGCACTACATTTATAGTTATATTTACCTATTTATGTCAATATTATGTATGCTACTGATAATTTATTAGTATAAAGGCTTTTATAACCGCTTTTATACAGATAGTATTCCTAATATTTGAAAAGTTATTTAATAATCATTTTTACCTTAGAAATTTTTTGTGAAGAAAATAATTGGTTATCAGTAAAATTACACACCCCAAGTATTGCAACAGTGATATTACTAGTGAAAATCTTAATGTAAAAGATAGCTTCAGAGGATATATGTTCTCACCACTAGCGGTAACAATTCTATATTCATTTTTTCTTTTTTAATTTTTGTCCAGGTATCCAAAATCTTTCCAGTATGTAATAACAGGATAAAAACATGAATTGAAAGGCTGCTATATTATAATAAATATTTAATTAAATGACGAAGTTGAAGCAACTTGAAGAATGAGCTATTACAAACAAAAATAATAAAAATGTAATAATGTGAGTGGGTAACTAAAGATTTATTGTGGGTAAAACGATAACTTCCATTGTAACTTTTCTGACAGAATTTGGGTTCCACGAGTAGTTTTTAAAAGTAGTAATGTAATTTTGTGAAAAAAAAAAAAAACATAATATTTATGTAAATATAAATACCTCTGTTTAAAATCACAAGCTCATAGTCATGATTTTCAATGTAGAAATATTTTAAATATTAAGACACTGCTTTCTTAATATTTTACTCAATAATAATAATATATAAACCCAATATTTTTTCCAAATAAAACTCAACTGACAAAGGACTGGTGGTGGAGCCTCTTGTATGTATACCCCTAAGTCACCTACTAATGACCACAATCTAATTAGACCACTCCCTTTGAGAATTTCTTTTTAATCATAGAGCACTCGTTATATCTAGTAAAAATGTGGATACATAGTACAAATTGTGATACTTTTTAGATTAATTATTATTCTGTATCCTGGGGCAGCTGGAACTTTCTATGCAGCAACAAAAACAGAAAACTAGTTTTCCATGAATACCATACTTACTTTAAAATATCTTAATTGTTTTCTAATACTACATTTTTCTTACATGACAGTACAGCAAAGATTGGGTTTACTGGACCCTCACACATGTCTGGCAGAGATATGGACTTTTACATGTCTATTTCTTAGCTACAACATATATACATATACATATTATACACACAAAACAGACAATTTTCTATCCCATCTCTAACCCCACAATGTGCCCATCCTATAAACCATTCCCGATGACGCTCCCTGTAAAAGAAGGGGGTTGTCAAGTCTCATATGCCTTACCGTTGGACAAACTACCCATCCGTCCCGGCCTAGACAAGGTTCGTCGTAATTAAATAAAACTGTGTAGACACTTGAACTCAAATTTTAATCAGAGGACTAATAAGTAATAACAACGTAGTACATCTTTTTTCTCTGTTGATATATCTATATCACGGATCAGTGAATAATACAGAATAGTAGAAAACATATCTCTCGCAGCGCCACCACCAGGCAGACTAAAGCGGCGGTGCCACTAAACTAATTCTAACTAAAATTCTTATAAGTTGCAACATCCTCCCACTTGAGAAACAGTTTTGCAAAAACTATTTCTCACCAAAATACAAACAACTTAAACTAACATTCTTAAACTATAAATATCTTGCAGGACACTTTATTTTACGCCCGCTTCACATTAGGATCACCAGGGTCATCTGGGTAATCGGCGAATTATCTCACCCGCGCACTATCCCGAACACTACCGCAAACGCAATTGTAATTAGCAACATCTTCTTCTTGATCTACCTTTTCAGAAGACTTAGGATCGAACTCAGGAACTTTCGCTTTGGGAAACAGCCATAACTCGTCGATCGTCGCTTGGTTCCTCTCAACCGAATCATCAACGCACTCTAACCAGTATAATCTTTGTACTGGTCTTAGCAACTCTTCATGCAACATTCGAACTTTAATCAATCTAATCCGACCGTCTTTACCCGGTACAACGTTAATTACTTGTCCCATAGGCCATTCAACGCGCTTACTAGAGTCATTAACTATAAGAACTACGTGTCCCCCGTTTTAATTTTCGCATTCGATTTTATTTCACCAACCGGTTTAAGCTGGCCCAAATATTTTAGCCTAAATCTATCTATTTCTCAAATTATCACGCAGTTTCTGTTTCTTTCGCATATTTCTCGTAAGACATGCTTTTTCTACTAAATCACAATCATCAACGCTATTGTAAGCCTGCTCCCGCAGGAACATAGCCGGTGATAGTGTCACAGGATCATTCGGATCGTTTGACATATAAGTCAGTGGTCGGGCATTTTCCACGGCCTCACTGTCACACAATAAAGTCATTAGGTCTTCATAATCTAAACTCGCTTTACCTAAAACTTTACGCAGTAGACGCTTTACTACCCCGACTAACCTATCAAAAAATCCGCCCCATCACGGCGCACTATGAGGATTAAAACGCCACAGAATCCATTGCGTATTAGTCTCTCGAGCATTATATGCCGGATTATATGTCCCTGGAATGTGACGCCACTGAAGAGGCGGTGTTAGCTCACGTATCTGTTATTTATAAACGTACCCCACTCTTCATTACGTTGCAACCACGAAATCACTGCATACGAGTCGCTCCAAAAGAAACTACTATAGCTCCTTGTCAATTTTTCTACAACCTGAGTTAAAGTCTCGCACCTGTCATCACTTCCAATAATTCTAGGTGTGGGATCGTCAAATTCCCTTTCCTCTTTTCTATCGAGGCTACACTAGACTTAGCTGCCATGAAATGAATTGATATAGTCTCTGCCTTTTCCACTCTAACGAAAACAATCGGTGCATATGAATTTCTGGATATATCTACGAAGGTATGTACAGTGACTTCTTCGGGATTTGCTCCACCAATTTCTCTCTAACGAGGAATTTCTATCTGAAGAAGTTCTGACAGATCTTTTACCCATTTTCTAAACCGTATCGCCACATCACCATCTACTTCGGCGTCCCAGGATATTTTTCTCTCTCACAATACCTGCAGCCACAACTTGGGCATTAATGTTACAGATGACGTAAATCCTATGGGGTCGAAGATCTTTTGTGCTATTGACAACAATTTTCGCTTTGTTATGACAACACTTTCAGTGTCACAAGTAAATAATTCTGGGTTTATAGTTAAAACATCTCTAGTCGGGAATTACTTTAAACCCAAAACTGAAACTCCATCTGCACTGTTTGAGTTGCTAGAAAACTCCCACCCTCTAAGGTCGAATTGTGCCTCTGCCATGATCAAGGTCGCTTCTTTAGTAAACTGGTTCAAAACTCCTAAGTTCGGCACACTTGCTATGTTATTATCCACGTACAAATTACGGGCGAGCTTTTCTATAGTTTCTTTCGCATATTTTCAACCTGGTAATAAACAATTTTTTTTACTCCTGTTTAGGTGATATTCGATCATAGCACCCAACAAACACGGACTGGAGTTTACTCCAAATACCACTCTGTTCTATATATAAACGGTTTCCCCACCTTTCTCATTGATCCACAGAAATTTCAAAAACTCACGATCTCTCGGATTACACTTATCTGCAGAAACGCCTGTTTTATGTCAGCTATGACACCTATCTCATATTCTCTAAATCTGACCAACAACTCAGGTATCAGCTCAATCTAATTTTCCCCCTTCTCTAAACATTGGTTCAGCGATGGTTCATCTTTTCCATGAGAAGAGGCATAGAACACGGGTCTAACCGCAGTAGTAGAGCCTTCTTTAATAACCGGTCTATGGGGCAGAAAATGTCCAACATCATCTCCCTTAATTTTCTCAATTATATTTAACCGCTCCCATTCCTCAAAAACTGTTTTATATGTAGACATAAAGCCATTTTTTTCTAGTTGTTTCACTGCGGTTTGAAGTCTTCGGTTGGCTATGTGGTAATTTGTAGGCAGATGAGGGTGCCCCTCTAACCAAGGCAACCTAACCTCATATCTACCCTCTCCGTCCACTTTTATTGTCTCACAAAACAACTCTTTCGCTGCTAGGGATCTTTCAATCTTCGTTTTTTTCTCTGTAGGTTCTTTTATACCAACACTTCAAGTTGCCACACATCTGTAATCGAAGGATTCGTAAACATAGATATCACAGTCATAGTGGTCGAATTCTGTATAGATACTTGACCTTCAATAGTCCAACCAACATAAGTTTCATTTGTCACCAGTCCACATTTTAACAGATGTCTTCCCCATGCACAAAGACCCAATTACATCTGCTCCCCAACAACATCTCAATTGGATCCTGACTTTGGCAATTGGAAACTTCCACAGTAAGTGCTTTTAATTATTGTATCCAAGGACCATAAAATACTATTGAAACCTCCTTACACATTTGAGCCTGATCTAAAACTTCAAACGTCTTCCTGTATTTATTCTTGGAAATTGTGACGTCAAAGCAATAATGCACTTGTTCTATCTCTGTTCCTCCAAACGGACAATGTACCATTTTTTCTGATCTCTTGGGTCTCAAACCAAGTGAAGATATAGTGGACCTCAAAATGTATGAGCGCTGTGAGCCTGTATCTATAAGTGCTCTTACACTTACCATGTCGGATTGACCTTTAACATTAAAATTCACAGTTTGTAGAAAAACGTAGGAGTTTGTTTGTTTTGACATCGCCTGGTCCCTTTTAACATTATCTTGCTCGCTCGAATTCTCCTTTTGCTGTGGAGAAGTTTTCTTTTCAGCTAAACCCAAACACATCAGTGGTACATGCGAATATCTGCAAATAATGCATTTCAAACGAGACCGACATCTTTTTGACATATTCCCCATCTTTAAACACTTAAAGCAAGCTCCTATTTCTAATACGTCATTCTTACGCTCTTCTAGCGCCATATTCTGTGTCTTAAAACATTTATCACTTTCGTGAACACCGCTACAAAATACACATTTGGCAACGTCGATATTTACTAAACCCGCTGAGAGGAACGTCGAATTGTTTGACAATTTTGACATATTTCTTTTACTAGATTGGTTAGCCGTCCCGGACTTTGCTTTGAAGTTATCAGCTAAACCGAAACCCTCACTTGCTAAGTTTACTCTTTGTTCATTTTCAACCTCTGCGCGTAGAATACTTAAAATATTCTTAAGCCTAACCTTTAATGAAGAGTCACCACCAGTTACTGTGGGTTCATTGTTATCCGAACCATTTGAATTGAAAGCCGATCTTTGCCATATTCGTAAAAGTTCTTGTGGCAAGCAATATTCTATTAACGGAAACAAAAGCGCGGCGTACTTGTCTGGTGCAATCCCTGACGTATCAAGCGCCCTTAGCGGCGTCTCAATCAGATCGTATAATTTCGACAAATCGTGCTTTTCATTTGATACAGCGTTATTTAAAACCAATTTTAGTAATTCGCGCACGTATACCTCAATCTGTAGATCCTTACGCCCGAATCTCGCGGATAAACAGTCAATAATCTTTACATAATTCTCATCGAGTACGGGAAAACTATCTACGATTTGACGCGCACGACTTCCTTCAACAGTAGCCTGTACCAAATCTTATCTTATCGCAATTATCCAACTTAGTATCAGTATGAATTTTCCTGAACTCAGACCGGAACGGTAACCAGTCCCTAATATTTCCATTATACTGCTTGAACTGAATAGCGGGTAACTTAAACTTTCTCTTACCTTGTACGTTATCATAACCTACTTGACTACCTGAAGTTCGTACTGACCCTCTCAGTTACCCCGCATCCTCTACAGCTTCCAACAGCTTGTCAACTTTCAACTTAAGTGTGTTGAACCTCTTCGTATAGCCCTCACGTTACTCAATGTCTGACAACAGTTGTTCCTCAGTCGCTTGTGCCTCCAATAACAAATTATACACTTCTGAGTTTATCATGCAGAGTTCATCAAACTTGGGCTTTACGCATTCCCAGGCAACTTCGATGTCCTCCGACACGACCGGACTTTTCGTTAACAGATTGTCTAATTCGTTCCATGATTTTGTAATAAAAAATCGGAGCACTTTCCTATGCTTTTTCTTAGATTCCATTGAATCAGTCATAATACCCAAGTTCCTCGCAACTGATTCTATTTACTATAGGTACAACGTTTTCACTGCTCTTATTGACTTGTAACCGCCTGCAAAAGTCCTGTCACGGTCGCCACAAACTATGTCAAGTCTCGTATGCCTTACCGTTGAACAAACTACCCGTCCGTCCCGGCCTAGACAAGGGTCGTTGTAATTAAATAAAACTGTGTAGACACTTGAACTCAAATTTTAATCAGAGAACTAATAAGTAATAACAACGTAGTACATCTTTTTCTTCTGTTGACATATCTATATCACGGATCAGTGAATAATACAGAATAGTAGAATACATTTCTCTCGCAGCACTACCACCAGACAGACTAAAGCGGCGGTGCCACTAAACTAACTCTAACTAAAATTCTTAAACGTTAAAACAGGGGTAATGACATTGCCCTGTCGATGTTAACATCTGCCACACTTTTTGTCATTCTTTATTTTATGTAAAGTTTCACTGTTCCCTATAATACAGTTAATTTTGTATACATATTAACAGTTGTTATTTAGTTTACTTTATTTTGTTTTTATGATTATTATATTTTTAATTGATCTTATTTTTATATTTTTGCTTTTATATTTTTGACAGGAAAAACGTTGAAAAACCCTGTTTCAGATATTTTCAGTTGCTTTTGTTTTATTCTTTCTTTCGTTGCTTATTTTCTGTAATGTTAGTGCTATTTTATTTATGTTGGCAATACTCTGCTTTGCACTTGTCCATCGTGAGCGGTTCGCAGAAATCTACCACCGTCCGAATCGGGCAGGCTGCTAACACATACACGTACCGCTATTAGTCATTATTAGGGACAGCGGGTTGTTTTCATCTGGGTTTCTTCGTGAAATACAGTTACCTGCATTCGCTCGCGACTCCCGGTATCCAGCAGTTCCCGCTGTCAGTCTGTGCGCGTTAATATCTGGTTATTTTCTAATGTCCAATATTTAGGTTCTCATTAAGATACACACACCGTCAAAAGTCTTGGACCCCCCCCCCCCCCCCCCGTATATTACAGATTTCGACTATGTTTATTTTGTTCTCGTTGCTAGGCAACAAAGGTGAGTTATTTAGCTGTCAAACAACATCAAACAAATTGATAGATAAAATATTGTTGATTAGTTATAATTTTTTTTAAATATCCATCAGTTTTATTGCATATTTACCAAAGCGACTTTGATACTTTTCTTTCATTATAATGCCAGGACGTGAGGTTTCTACATTTAATAGGACAAGAATTATTACTTTGCATGATGTTGGACATTCCAATTATGAGATATCTGAGATGTTAGTCATTCCTAGATCTTCTGTTGTGCTAATAATGCATATGTATCAAGAATTAGGGACAGTGAAAAGAAGACCACGTAGTGGTCGGCCTCAAGTGTCAAATGAACGGCAGGATTGGTATTTGGTTCAATATGCCCGTAGACACCGAAATGCTTCAGCTCCAACCCTCAGGGCTCACTTTCATGGTACGTTTCGCCTTGTTATATCGACCTCTACTGTTCGAAGAAGACTCCATCGTGCAAATTTACGTACAAGAAGGCCTTTATGAATACCCACTCTATTTATACGGAATCGAGTTGCCCGCTTTCAGTGGGCACGGGAACGTAGTGATTGGCTTTTGCAGCAGTGGCTATGGGTCTTATTCACAGATGAAACCAGAATTGGACCGGTGAGTGATGACAATAGGCAAAGGGTCTGGAGAGAGTCATGTCGTCAAGAGAGACTAAATTTTTCCGTGAGATTGCTCCCTACAATTGCGGGACAGTAATATTTTGGGGAGGAATAATGTTCAATCGCCGTACGCCGTTAATTCCCATAAATCAGAATATAACAAGTCAAGTTTATATTGAAAGTGTTATCAGGCCCATTATTTATCCCCTACGCGACGAATTAGGTGACAATTTCATCTTCATGGACGACAACGCGAGGCCACATCGCGCAAGAACGGTTCAAGAGGTACTTGAACAGGGAAATATTACCCGATTAGATTGGCCCGCTAATTCCCCAGGTATGAATCCCATTGAGAACATGGGGGATTTTGTTTCTAGAGCAATTCACAAATGCATGAACCCACCCCAAAATGCGGAAGAGTTAGCTGCAGCAGCAATAGAGGAATGGAACAATATTCCTTAAGGAATTATCAACAGTTTGATTGTTTCAATGCACGGGCATCTCAATATGTTACTGAGAAACAGAGGAGGCCATACTGACTATTACGTTGTAGTTTACTTTGTTAAAAAAGATGTTTTGTTAATTTTTGTCATAATAAATTTACTTAAAAATTGCAAATTTTTTTCTCATTGCTTTTTAATTAACTAAATTTTTAAAAAATTATTCCTGTATTACAAAAAAATACATTTAGAAAAAACATACTTTGAAAAACAAATACCATATTAAAAAAATATATTTACTAACACAAAACATCGGGGGTCCAAGACTTTTGACGGTGTGTGTATTTGTATGTATGCGGCTCTTCCAAGTTCACCTCCATTTGTTTAGTTAAATTCACGTTGTATTTGTGTTGAGTAAAATTTGCTTGATGTGTTCTTAATAAGGTGTTTAATATATATGTGAGCATTCGTTGCAGTTAAGTTAAAACAAATAAACCGACGGCCTGGGTCGGTGATGTCATCGATAACCGCCTTTGATGTGCTGCTCTAAATGTTTATTATTGTTTATAGTTTATATATTAGGTTCATATATGCGACGGCTCGAATAGGAGATTAGATTTGAATGAACGCTCACATAATATAGATCGGGCCGCCGAAGTTGTAATTTAAGAAATAAAGATTTGTGTTGGTACTTTAGAAACACTTTTTTTTAGTTTAATATTCTCTAAAATCTAACATCAGAAGTGAGATCACCACGTGTGAAAAGTGTGTGGAAAGTGTTAATTACTGAAAAAAAATGGAACAAGTTTTAGTGGATACCTTAATCGAAATTAAACAAAACTCTAATCGTGCCGCAGTAACTGTGCCATACACCATTACATACCATACATTAACATACCAATGTTTGATCCAGCATTAGATGGTGCCTTGAGGTGGTGCGACGAAATCATCATGGAGACCAACTACGGAAGATTGGGAACTGTTCAAGGATGGAAATTGGGAGTCTTTAACCTCCAAAGCGGAATCTAAGTGAAATGTTCCGAAAAGCGGGCCTATACACCAGTGATGACGCAACATCTTTCTGTGAGTATGCCAGGAACAAAATATCTTTATTGAAAGGTTTGAATTTTAATTTATCTGAAGTCCAATTGCTTGAATTAGTTGTTGGCGATACACGAGACGCTCAAGTAAAGACAGCTGCTTTTAATAGTAATTTAAATATAGTTTCAGAATTATTGCTTTTATTAAATAATTATTCAATGCCGAAACGCGAGACTTTTCGGTCCAATATTTCTCATAAAAGAACATATCCTTGTACTGCACCCCATGCGGCAAAATTATGTTACCACTGTAATAAACCTGGGCATATAAGCCGTAATTGTTCACAGATGATCAGTACTCAAAACCAAATTCCTCCAAATCATGACAATTCAAAATCTCCTTTTATAAAATCTATATGTACAGTTTGTGGCAAGTTTGGTCATATTCCTAACAACTGTTTCTTAAAAATCAAATAAAATCGTAGAGCTAATGGAAATCAATCTGTAGCTAAAATAAATTTTGTGTTAACCTAAATAAAGATTTTTCAACTCAATTCAAAATATAAGATTTATTGATAAATTGCTTAATAGATACAGGACCTGAATGCAGCCTAATTTCAGAAAACATTGCAAATAAATTACAACGTTATTTATAGCCAAGTCTTCTCATGTTGAAAGGTATTGGCGAGAATCTACATAGTTACTACGCAAGACAAAACTCTGTTGATTATAGACATATGAACAGACAGAGATCGTATCGATAAAGATGTATACGCCATAAAGTTCATTCGGAATTTGTCCTGAATCGGCGTACCGTTTACGGCACTGATGAGAACTAATAAGTTCGAAACAGCTGTATGTCGTTCGGTTCCGATCCGGGACAAATATCGAATCCTACCTGTGGCGGGTTTTATTTTTTGAAACCTTATATGATCGTGCAGAAACACGAGAAAGGGGTCGAGGATCGCTTCTGGGTATAATTCAATGCCTGGCGGGGCTTTAGCCCGAGGAGTAGTTGTTTCCTAGAGCGATTATGTAATAGCTTTGCTATTCGGGAACTACTTTGATAACCGCTTGGCGGCTTGGTGGTTCCTTTCTAGATTTCTGACTTATATGTTACTGACAGAGATCGTATCGATAAAGATGTATACGCCATAAAGTTCATTCGGCATTTGTCCTGAATCGGCGTACCGTTTACGGCACTGATAAGAACTAATAAATTCGAAACAGCTGTATGTCGTTCGGTTCCGATCCGGGACAAATATCGAATCCTACCTGTGGCGGGTTTTATTTTTTGAAACCTTATCTGATCGTGCAGAAACACGAGAAAGGGGTCGAGGATCGCTTCTGGGTATAATTCAATGCCTGGCGGGGCTTTAGCCCGAGGAGTAGTTATTTCCTAGAGCGATTATGTAATAGCTTTGCTATTCGGGAACTACTTTGATAACCGCTTGGCGGCTTGGTGGTTCCTTTCTAGATTTCCGACTTTTATGTTACTGACAGAGATCGTATCGATAAAGATGTATACGCCATAAATTTCATTCGGCATTTGTCCTGAATCGGCGTACCGTTTACGGCACTGATGAGAACTAATAAGTTCGAAACAGCTGTATGTCGTTCGGTTCCGATCCGGGACAAATATCGAATCCTACCTGTGGCGGGTTTTATTTTTTTTTTTAAATTATTAATACAAACAAACAAAATTTGCAATAGTCGAAAATGTATTGTATGAGTGAGTATTAATAGAGCATTATTAATACAAATAAAAAAAAACCTTGCAATTGTCGAAAATGTATTGGTATGATTGTATGAAAAAAAAATGTATTATTGAAAGCACAAAGGGACGCTTTGCAATATAACTAAAAAAAAAAAGAAAAAAATGTATTGTTGAAAGCACAAAGGGACGCTTTGCAATATAACTATAAAAAAAATTATTGTTGAAAGCACAAAGGGACGCTTTGCAATATAACTAAACAAAAAATGTATTATTGAAAGCACAAAGGGACGCTTTGCAATATAACTGTAAAAAAGAGATGTATTGTTGAAAGAGATGTTCTAGCATAAAAGTACAAAAAATGTTTAAATGTAATTATAATTAAGAGTTGATGCCTTAGATATTGTTTATCTTTTCAGGTAATTGCCAAGAATAAATAGCATCGATCGAGACCATCCCTCCAAACATCCAAACACGATTAGAAAATTAATTCGAGAGCGAATTAAAATGTCAGACTGGCCGTGTGAGCATTCGTTGCAGTTAAAACAAATAAACCGACGGCCTGGGTCGGTGATGTCATCGATAACCGCCTTCGATGTGCTTCTCTAAATGTTTATTATTATTTATAGTTTATATATTAGGTTCATATATGCGACGGCTCCAATAGGAGATTAGATTTGAATGAACGCTCGCATAATATAGATCGGGCTGCCGAAGTTGTAATTTAAGAAATAAAGATTTGTGTTGGGACTTTAGAAACACTTTTTTTAGTTTAATGTTCTCTAAAATTTAACATATAATATATTAATTTTGGCTTTATCGTGCAATTTCTGTATGTTTACTATATATCTATCAGATTGCGTAAGTAACCTGAGGATTTTATTCTGTATTGTTTGTAATTTTTTATAATGCGTGTTAGTTGCGTTATGCCAGACAGGGCAAGCATAGGTCAGTATTGGTCTTAATATAGTTTTATATAATAATATTTAATTTTTAGTTGATAATTTGCTTTTTTTATTAATTACTAGAAAAATTTTGTTCATTGATATGTAATATTTGCTTACCCTGTCTACGATGTGAGCTTTAAATTTAAGTTGTCGTTACAAAATCACCCCCAGGTACTTCGCTTTTCTTATTTCATTTATGTTAATGTTGTTTATTTTAATTGGGTTTGTTATTTTTATTTGGGAAAATCTTCTAGTGATTGTTAGTTGTTCAGTTTTAGTGGCGTTGATCTTGATTTTCCACATTTTAAAAATATTTTTCTATTTTCATAATATGGTATTTAAGTTTTCGTAAGGCAGCCTGGACATGATGGGAGTGACTATATAATATTGTGTCATCTGCATACTGGTCTGGGTGTTGGGGTAGGCAGGTATGTCAAAAGTTTCGTAATTTTCCATAGCGAATTGTCTTGTGGGTTTAATTTCATTATTTTATTTTCCCATTCAGTGTTTCTATGGTTATTAAGCTTCTGTTTTATTGTGTTTTGCGGGTCTATTAATCTTTGTTTATCAATTTGTCATATTTTTGATATCGTCTTTGTATGTTGTTCTTCAACATAATAAAATTTTTTATTTCGTTAGGTATTATTTCAGTTTGTGGCTTCTGCACGTGCAATTTAGTCGTCATGTCTCGTGCCGTGATAATCGTTTCTGTCAATTTTTGTATTTCATTGTCTATTTCTTGTTTTGTCTGTATGTTTTTGTTGATTGTTGTTTTTTCATTAATGTATCTTCTATAATGCATCTAGTTAGTTGTTTTGTAGTTGTAAATATGTCTTATAACGTCTCTTACATGTGTAGATTTCAATTTCTGTATAGTCGGGTTGTGGTCACTAGAAAGTTAGTGCAGTATTGTTGGGCTAATGGCGTGGGGGTAGTTTTTAGTTATTGTCAAATCAATGTATGTAGGTCTCATATTATTTGTCGAGTAATGAGTCGGTGTGTCCGGGACCATTGCTGCGAGATCGTTGTTTATCGAGAATCTGTTCAAGGTGTTACTATTTTTGTTATTGGTGTAGTTATGCCAATTTTTGTGTCTAACGTTAATCTCGGTTAATAATATTATTTTATTTTCAGCAAACATGGTGCTTAGTTGATCTTTCGTTAGTGTAATAGTTGAAGAAGTATAAACCGCCCGGAGTACGTTGCAGTCTGCCAGCTTTACCGCAACATTCTCCTGGACGATGTTAACCTGCCCAGCTGGAGGTGACGCACTGTCTTTTTAACAATCAGCGCCACTCCTCCGCACCTGTTTGCCAGTCGATCATCTCTGTATACATTATAATTATTGATGTTTATTTTATTGTTTGGCTTTAATTTTGTCTCAGTCACTACCATAATGTCTATGTTATTTATTATTAATAAATGCCTTAGTTCATTTAGTTTTGTTATTACTCCATTTGAATTCCCGTTTACGACTGTGAATTTGAATTATTTGAATTATTATTATATTTTTTAAGGTCAGTTGTAAGAAATTTTTGCGTTAATGTAAATATTAATATGGGATCATGTAGATTACTTAATATTCTATTTAGCGTTCTCATTGCTTCTAGAACGTTACTTAGATTAACTTTTTTGTTTAAAGTTTCACACTCTTTTGCCAGGTCAGTGATTACATCAACTGGGGCCACCCCGTTACCTGCATTTATGTTATTTTCGCGATTTGTTTTAAGGATTGCTGAAGGTTGGCTGCGGCCTGCCCTTTATCTTTCTTCCCATAAATTTACTGCTGGTTGGGGAGCTGATATGTATTCTCTTGTTTGCTGTCTCCGATCTTCCCTTTCATTGCGTTTTTGAATTAACTGTCTCGTCCTATGCTGGTATATGGGACACTCCAGATTAGATGCGACGTGAGGGCCGTCGCAGTTTGCGCATTTCCGTGTTTCTAAATGTTGTTCCTCACATTCTCTCGTCCAATGTGTCCCTGCGCATTTAAGATAACTGGGGTTTTTGAAACAATTAGACATGGAATGCCCCCACGCCTGACAGCTACATTGAGTGATCTCTCTGGAATTTTCCCTTTTCTCCCATGTTATCTTGTATGTATTTTATATTATTTTACAGTTTCTTTAGTGTAATATCATCTCCAGTTGTAATCAAATATGAGGGACTGTATCGAGTTTTCATCCCACATATGTTCTTTATCTCAAGTCTATGTTCTTCGGTGAGTTCTTCTTTTATTTGTTCAGTGCTCGAATCTCCGTATAGGCCTCAAGTACGAAGGCATATGTTTTGTTGTCTTTTGTTGTATAAGTATAGAATTCTGTGTCCTCCTGTCTAATTAACTTGTCTTTGTAGTTATTGTATTCAATGGGATCTTTAATGTAAAATAGTGTACATTTCGGAGCATATTTAATATAACTAGCCTTTCTTGATTGTTTTAGTTAATTCGCTAGTTAGGGTTCTGTGGCAATCTGGTTTACCCTGTAACATAATAGGTGGCATCATTTTAGGTGTTGTATTAATTAAGTTTTTGTTAGTTGGTTTTCTAGTTGTACGCTGCGTCTTCTGTGTTGTCGAGGTTTCTGAATTATCCTCCTCTTCAGCGCCATCTCTATTTAGGGGTTTAAATTTGTTTTTAGTATTTGTCCTTGCTTCGACCTTTTTCAATATTTTGTAAATTTTTATAGATCTTGGTGTTTAAAAATTTTGAGATATTTTCGTTTTCACGTTGCTGCTATTTGATCTCCATGTCGCCGATTTTAATTATGTTCTGCGTCATCGTGATTTTATTGGTATTTATTAGCTCCTGTAATTGTTCTAAGAAAGAAGCTGTAATGTTGATTGGGGCTTGATCTTCGGTCTGCATATTTAATTCTTCGTTTTCATCCCCTATTTCTGGGGTTTTATTTCTATTTGTATTTTCCTTTTAAGGTGAATCTTGTTCAGTCAACTTCCTTTTAATTGGTCCCTTTCGAGTTATTACAATATTTAGATATTTTTATGGTCCTCTTATCCTTTATATTTTTATTGCTGTACTTATCTACTGGATATTTTTCTTGCTGTTTGATTAACGATAGATCCGGTGCACTATCACTGTATTGTCTATGCAATAAAGGTCTTTGTCCTATTATTTCACTTTGTTTATGTTTGCGTTCCATTATTTTTAACACTATTAACGTCTTTATTGTTTGTAAGAGTCTCTATCTCTTGGCACAAATAGCCGCTAATAAAAGCACTTTGTGATTCATTATCACTAGAGGAAATGTTTTCTTTGCTCCTTGAGCTTGTTTGTTGCAATCTTTATTGCAATTTGTTATTATTAATCTCAATTGATTTATTTGTTTCGTCTGGATCGCTATCCGTGTGTTCGTCAATCTCGCCTCACATGTGTACCGCTTGACTGACAGTTCGGAACTTAATGAAATAATAATGAATATAATATAATATGATAATGAATACCGAAAAATTACACGTTACTCGACGTGAGTTTCATCAACCAAGTTGGAATAATTAGGGGATGATTGAGACTAAGTTTTACGAGACATATTTTGGGAGATGGTTAAAACAGTTTTACATATCTCCTGATGATGTCAATTTGGTTGGCGGATCACCCGTCGAGTAACGTGTATTCTTTTGATGTGTGTATAAAAGTGATTTACTTTTTTCGTTTTTATTCCTCTGTACTTTATTTTACAATTTTGCGCAACAAGATCAGGTTTTTATAATTTTCCGATACATATTTAATAACTATGTGTATAGATATTTTTTACATCTATTTATCGAACAATTTCTGTCTCAGTTTCTTCTACTGTGATCTATTTTGTCAATAGATATTATTCAATATTCACCTAATAGCTGTTTAACTTATGTAACAAATATAGTATAAAAAATGGAAAAAAAATACAAGAATTAATATATAACACAAATTTTGTTTTATATTTTTAAAACTAAATTAACATAAAATACATTGTTTACTCACCATCTTTATTCATGCTGGCTTGAAAGCACTTGTTCAGTCTGCAAGCTCGGCATTGATTGCGGTGGGTTTTATCAACAGGACATCGTCCTTTTAATTCTCCTGTTGCCTTGCACGTGTATACACGATTGCGATGGATGCTGCGTTTGAAGAAGCCTGAACAGCCTGAAAATATATTATTTTGTAAATATGTATTAAGATAAACATGAAAATGGGTTATTAAATTTATAATAAAATTGGAAGTTATGGTACATTTAAACAATATTGGTATAACTGTACTTACCATCGCAACTGTAAATTCCATAATGTTTTCCAGAGCTTCTATCTCCACATACTTTACAAGGTATATCAAGAAGTCGATCCCCTGGAAAATTATGACGTAATACTTTTATGTCAACAGAATATGTCAAAAGAAGTATTTTGCAATAAAGTCAGTTTGCGTTGCAAAAGTATTGATATAACTGGAATTCTTCTATTCTTGATTTAGGGAATTACTATATTGAACAATTAATAATATAAAAACATTATAAAGACGTTTAAATAAACAGTTTTAAAATATTAAAACGGACTTTTCCGCATGCAGAACATCTCTATCTCGAAATTGAGTAGCCGAGAAAAAATAAAGCAATACATAAATGCAGAATATGTGTTTTTTGCGACAGTTTTACTTTTTTCAATTAGTCCACCATCGTGCATTCTCTTCACCCACTAATAAATTTCTGTATTTTTGTATTATGGCATTACTGAAAGCAGCAGCAAAAAACATTGATGAAACTATAAATAACTAGCTACAAGTA
Organism: Rosalia funebris; assembly: GCA_037954035.1. NCBI lineage: Eukaryota > Metazoa > Arthropoda > Insecta > Coleoptera > Cerambycidae > Rosalia > Rosalia funebris. The sequence goes on from JAZFAV010000006.1 coordinate 22,206,148, forward strand.
TTTCTATTACTATTAAAAAGCAACTTGCCAACTTTTCCCTAGGTTCTGCCATAGCCATAGCCTGGGAGACCAATATCTGAAGAGTAAGAGGGTTAATTTCCAGTCAAATGTATCTGCAGCAAAAGCCTGATCAATCTTCAGTGGTGTTATAATGGAGCAGAAAAACTTTGATGGCGTTTTTCTGTATTCTAAAATCGTTCACTTTGAGTCAAAAACCATGCCATTAGCAACAAATGCCATTAGCAACGCCATTACAATCCATCGCAATAGTTAATATGCTTTTCTATCCTGCTTTGTCGGTAAGGAATTTGCGGCGATGGCACTTCGCAAACCTAAATTAGTCTTAGTTTCGTGAAAAAAATAGAATGCCCGCCTATTCAATAACTGCATATTGAAGTGCTTAAATGCAATATAAGACTGCTCTGAGATATTTCCCACTACAGCATTGCGCTCAGTTTAATCCAACCGCCATAGATTATATATATATATATATATATATATATATATATATATATATATATATATATATATATATATATATATATATATATATATATATATATATATATATATATATATATATATATATATATGCTAAAATACAATATGGAGTTTAAGTCATCCAGACACATTAATATCAAATATTAAGTAACATGAAACTCATTATCAAGTGATAACAGCTCCTTGGACAACAAAAGCGTTCTCAAGTGAAACGCAAGCACAGCATATAACTCCTAGAATGCTTATGCTTGCGTTAATAAATCAATGTTATAAATATAGGTTACACCAAGATCATGACTCACTTGTTACTTGTCATTTTGTTCTTAAACATTAACTTGTCATTTCAATTATATTAAACCAAGTCGTATCCACAATTGTTTGAAAAGTAAAATAAAGTATTTTTTAAAAGGTGAAATTTAATTTAAGTGATATAAAATTGGCGCAGCTGGTAGTATTTGAAGAACACCCTGTATAGGAGCCTAACTGTCGAAAATCACCTGAAGAACAAGGACAATACTTCATAAGTTCCTAACTCCAGGAAAAGGATCGCCAGAACAAGGAGAACTTCAGTACGGGTGGCGGATTCAATCCCTTACTCAAAGAAAGAACCAACTTCCACACAGAACCAACAGATGAATAGCTTCGTGTAAGTATTTATCGAATCATCTCGTTTAAGTGTAAAAATATATCTTTAATAATTGTGTCTATTAATTGTTCGCGAAAGGTTCAATTCTGTTGTATTTCCCCATTGCAATTTAAAATAAATAAATAAATAAACTTAAACTTTTAAATTAGTTTATGCTAGTAATTACTAAAAATATGACTCTACAACAACAACAAAACCAACCCCAGCAAGAAGTTGTTGAACCCTATAAATTAAATGAAATTTTCTTTAGTGTCCCTGAATATGACGGTAATCAAATTGATTTAAACAGATTTATAAATTATTGCAAAACTGCATATGACATGTCAGTTGGTAACCAAAAGGTACTATTAACTGTTCTCATAAAAAATAAATTGAAAGGTCGCGCAGCTGAACTAGTCAACTCTAGAAACCCAGTTACATGGGATGAAATAAAAACTTTATTAGAAAATCATTTCAGTGATAGCCGAGATTTAATGTATTTAATACAAGATTTGTATTTGATACACATGAAGCAAAAATGCACGCTTCTGTGCATAAACAACGGTTAACGCCAGCTCAAAAACAAGCCCAAATTCAGTTAACCGAAGGTATGGTTTTAAATACCCTTCTCACAGGGTTAGAACCTAAAATTGCGCATGTTGTTAGGGCAAGCGATCCAGTGGATATGTTAACGGCAATTACGAGAGTTCGTAGAGAACTCTAACTAAGTTATTTTGAAAATAAAAAATTAAACCGTAATAATAATATCTAATCAATCTAAGTTTGTCTTTGCCTGCAAAGCAATGTTCATTTTGTAAGCGCACTGGACACATCGCCAGTGAATTCCATCAAAGACACAAAGTTCTCGATTCCCTACTTTCGGCATCCCTCAAAATTTTTCTAGACCTAATTATTACCCTCAAAACCCCGGAACTTCACAAAATTTTCAACAATGACCTAACTATTATAATCAAAATTCTGGAAATTCTCAAAATTTCCAACAAAGAGCACCTGTCATCATACCAAACCCGAACTTCAACAGTTTCAAGACCCCCTGCAGTTCAACCGAATCCTAATTATTATAAACCAAATTCTACCAGAAAGACGCTGCATATTAACCAAAATAATGAACTAGAAAATACGGAACAAAATCAAAGTTTTTATGAAAATGCTAACTCTGATTATTATACAGATAATAATCATTCCACAGATCCGAACTATTATACTGGTAATACTTCGGAACACGAAGGTACCTATATAAACTATTATACTGGTAATAGTTCCTCCGAAAATTATTTTAATGAACCCTCTTTTGATACGACGCCTACAAACAATCAGTATTTTCGAACAGGCCGACCTTCCCAGCCGGAAAAAACCACCAAGCCGCCAAGCGGCTATCAATGTAGTTCCCGAATACCAAAGCTATTACATAATCGCTCTAGGAAACAACTACTCCTCGGGCTAAAGCCCCGTCAGGCATTGAATTATACCCAGAAGCGATCCTCGACCCCTTTCTCGTGTTTCTGCACGATCAGATAAGGTTTCAAAAGATAAAACCCGAGACGCCATAAAGTTCATTCGGCATTTGTCCTGAATCGGCGTACCGTGTACGGCACTGATGAGAACTAACAAGTTCGAAACAGCTGTATGTCGTTCGGTTCCGATCCGGGACAAATGTCGAATCCTACCTGTGGCGGGTTTTATTTTTTGAAACCTAAAATTTGTCAAAATTATAGTATGAGATGTCCTGAAAATGTAACGATTCAGGGTATAACCGATCAAAAAATAATTATTAATGAATCTATTTATATTCCGTTTGATCCCAATTCCATTTAAAATATATATTTGCAATATTGACATAGAATTCAACTTATAACTAATTTTAAAACGATTTCGATTCATAAAGTCACAGTCTCTCTCTACAGACATACAAAATTCTACAAACCCAAGCGTCCTTAATAATATTCATAGCATTTCAATTATAATTTCGATAGAACCGCGTACGGAACAAATTTTCAAACTTAAATGCCATTTGACTAATACTGAAGCTATACTGCTAGCTACAGAAATAGATAAAGTAAGACTCCCCAACACTATAGTTCAAGTAAATGATAAAGGTGAATTTATTACATCTACAGTAAATTCAAACGCAATATCCAAAACCATCAACTTTTCGAACATAAAATTAGAACCTTTACAAAATTTCTCACTAAACAATATCAACGAAGGAAATTCTTAAACTTATGTACACAGACATCACGAAATAAAATCCCAACTCCGTCTAGATCATTTGAATGAAGAAGAAAGTGAACTAATCACTCAACTTTGTTTAGAGTTTTCGGATATATTCTATCTTGAAGGTGACCAACTAACGTTTACCAATGAGATTAAACACGCGATAGATACGAATGATGCGAAACCAATATTCACGAAATCATATCGGTATCCCCAAATACACAAGGAGGAAGTTAAAACACAGGTGTCCAAAATGTTAGACCAAAATATTATTCGTCATTCAAATTCTCCGTGGTCCTCCCCAGTAAGGGTTGTCCCCAAGAAGCTCGATGCTTCCGGTAAGCAGAAATGGCGTGTGGTTGTAGACTACAGAAAACTTAATGAGTTAACTGTAGGAGATAAGTACCCCTTACCGAATATTTCAGATCTCCTAGATCAGCTAGGCAAGTGTCAATATTTTACGACATTGGACTTGGCATTTGAGTTTCATCAGATCGAAATAGAGCCAAAAGATATCTGGAAAACCGCTTTCAGTGTGGGCAATGGACATTATGAATTCGTTCGTATGCCCTTCGGACTTAAGAATGCTCCTTCCACCTTTCAACGGGTGATGGACAATATCCTTTTAGGCATCCAGAATGATAGATGTCTCATATATATGGATGATAGCATCATATTCTCCCCAACCGAACACGAACACCTCTCTCGTCTAACAGAAGTGTTCAAAAGTCTTCGCAATGCAAATTTAAAGATACAGCCAGGTAAGTGTGAGTTTCTCCGTAAAGAAGTCCCGTATCTGGGCCACCTCATAACTATAAAGAAGGAGTTAAACCGAACCCCGATAAAATATCATGTATTCAAAATTTTCCCCAGCCTACTAACCAAAAAGAGATCAAATCCTTTCTCGGTCTGGCAGGCTATTATCGAAGATTTATCAACAATTTCGCTAAGCTATCTAAACCTCTTACCAAATTGTTACAAAAAGATGGCCCTTTTGTTTTCGACTTCGAATGTAAAAAATCCTTTGCAGAATTGAAACAATCCCTCATGTCGACCCCAGTTCTCATCTATCCGAATTTCGACGAAACCTTTCAACTCACCACTGACGCAAGTGCCTTTGCTATCGGAGCTGTGCTCTCACAAGGCCCCATTGGTAAAGATTTGCCAATCGCTTTCGCTTCAAGGACACTCTATAAAGCCGAAACCAAATACTGGACCATTGAGCGTGAATTCCTCGCCATTGTTTGGGCCGTGAAATATTTCCGTCCTTACATATTTGGTCGAACATTCAAGCTAATAACTAACCATAGACCCTTAACGTGGCTGTTCTCCATAAAAAATCCCAGTAGCCGCCTAGCACGCTGGCGACTAAAACTCGAAGAGTACGAGTACGACATCGAGTATAAACCCGATCGCATTAACAAAAATTTCTTTCGGACGCTCTTTCTCGTATAAAGTTACATCACCTTCAGGACTATTCTAACATTCAAGAAAAATTCAAACTATCAGCGTACCCTATTCAAAGACCCTCGACTGCAAAAGAACCCGATTCTGATAACCATAGTGACACGACAGAAACAAACAAAAATGACGACGTAAAAGAATACGAAGCTTTTCTAAAATCGAATTCTTTCATTATTTGTTATCGAATTTTCAAACGAACAAATAATATAATCGACTATTCCAAAATCGAATTTTCAAACGGACAACTCCTAGACAAAAGCAACAAAAATATAGTTACGTTTTTTCAACAAAACAATCTCAAAGATTTTCATTATAAAATCCTTGAAGACTTGTTCGAAGAAAACACAGACTTTTGGAATTTAGAATTAAATAAATTATCCAATAAGTCAGTGCGACATAGAAACTATTTTATCGTAGCTCTACCATATGATCCTGATACCGTTATTCAACACCTCTTTGGCACATTGTACAATGATCGTGAAACATTTAAGGACTCTGAAACATACTCTATTGAAAATAACATTGACCTCCCTATTGTAGAAATTTTGTCATTTCTGTTATCCGAAAAAGACGTAAAACTCAAAATTTACCAAGATGTTACTAGGACGCCTAGTAACGACCAAATTCCAATAATTACCGACCAGTATCACACTGGTAAAGCTCACCTTCATCGAGGAATAAATGAGACTATTTGACGCATTAGAGAAAAATATAATTGGAAAGGATTGATAAAAGACGTTGACAATTACATAAAAAGTGAAACCTGCCAAAAAATAAAAGGCTATCGAAAAAATTTAGACACGCCTTTAGTTATCACAGAAACCCCGAAGGTCCCTTTTGAACGTAATAATATTCACATTCTCGAAATCCCCACAAAAAATGATGCACTTACAATACGTGACGAACTGACAAAATTTAGTCAAGCATATCCTATTAGAGATAAATCGGTAAAATCAGTCGCAAACACCTTCCTAGTCTATTTCCACCATTTCGGAACACCCCTTCGAATCCATTGCGACTATGGCCGAGGGTTCGACAATGCCATCCTAAGAGATTTGTGTTTTCTCTATGATATCAAATTAACATACTCTAGTGTAGAACATCCCCAATCTAACGGTTCCCTAGAGAGATTTCACTCCACTCTATTAGAAATGATTAGAATACATATGACAGGACATCCCGACGAACACCCTTTCAACATATTACTTTCTGCTGTAATATGTTAAAACAATCCCGCTAACAAAACTCATGGGTTTACACCCTACGAGTTGATTTTCGGACATACGTCCTGCTGGCCGTATGTCCAGCTATGTTCTTTTTGATTATATAATGTCTCGGGTGATCTTCTGATCACCCGAGACATTATATAATCAAAAAGAACTAGTCACTAAATACGTTAGAGATTTGAATAATCGTCTCTCCTACTATTATAAAGTCGCGCGTGCAAGAACTGACGCATAGAAACAAAAATCAAAAGTTCGATTTGACGCTCATGTCTCAAGAGAACGTCCGGAATACAAAATTGGTCAAAAAGTTTACCTAAAGGAATCCTAAATCACCAATAAATTACGAAACAAATTTAACGGCCCACTTGAAATTTCCATAAAAATTCAGCTACTCTAATTAACCCAAAAAACCAAAGTCAATTTTGATAGGTTAAAACCATATTTTGAAACATAAGTACCTTGCAGGTTCAGCTTGCTGATCGGAACAGCAATATGTCAGTATCAGATAACACCTATCAATAACACCGTCGGAGTCCATTACCATGATGAGACGAGAATAGTAATTTCCAACGACAGATGGACTCTTCTAGTTCATAAAAACCTATCAAGCCTCGAAGAAGCTTTCATCAACAACAACAAAATTTTAGAGTGCATTGTTAGTATATTCACAGTCGACACACGTGAAACAAAAGAATTCCTGGTAAAAGTAAAAACACACATAACACTTTTAAATCAAATATCAACTTCCCTTAAAGTAAAATTTGAAGAAATCCTTGTTAATACTAAACGCTTCAAACGTGGTATATTAAATGGTGTAGGTAGTATATTCAAAGCAATTACCGGCAACCTAGATGCCGAAGACGGTCAATTCTTTACAGATAGTATTAATAAATTAAATAATGACCAACATAAAATTGAAAATCTCATGAAAAATCAAATATCTGTTACTTCTACCGTTACAAAAACCTTTAACCAAACGGTTCAAAATTTACAACTTAACTTTGAAACCTTTAACGAAGACATGAAAAATGTTCAAGTAGCATTGCACAAAGTAAATGATAAAGTTGCATTAGTTCAAGTTGAATTAAGATTTATTGAAGCATGCGAAAAATTAAGCTAAAGTTACTTGTACCTTCAGAACAACCTCGATCACATTCTAAACTCGATCACTTTTTCCCCCTTAAAAATAATACATTCTTCGATCATTACACCTGAAAATCTGATTACTGCACTTCAGAAAATCTCTCAGAATTTAGTCAAAAATAATTTACCCTTTCCAGTAAAATATTCAAAAAATCCCTCAATACCTGGAAATAATTGAATTAGAGGCTTTTTAGTCAAAATCTGATCTTATTTTTGTCCTAAGAATACCATTAGTGGAACAACAACTTTATACTCTGTATCATTTATATTCTATCCCAATTCTAGACAACAAAACTGGCCTACATCACGTTTTGTCATTCTCTCAAACATTTATAACGCGTAATGATGATTCATTAATGTACATCCCTATCAAAGATTTAAGCACATGTAAATAATTAGCTGCTCGCAGAAAATTATGTTCTGACCTTTACGCCTACCCGATCGACGGCAGTTCAGCATGCGAAGCTCAGCTACTGAAAAACTTCAGGAAAATCCCGGAAAACTATGAAAGTTCGCTAGTTTATGGACAGGGCTACAACGTGCAGAAACTCTACAGGACAATGTGTGGTTAATAATTGTTTCTGAACCTATTCATATTGCTGTAAATTGTGATTTAATGGACACTAAAGTTACCAGTGTAAATAAAAACTCTATATTAAAACTACAACCGGACTGTTACGCATTTGTCAGCATAACAAAAGTTCAAGCAAAAGTCCGCAACACCCTTAGTATTACAGACAATTCACACCTCGTGGTTATACCTTATGACTGTTGTAAGGATATTCCAGAAAAACTCCAATTGCCCAAATTAGAACCTCTCCAGTTCGACCACCTAAACGTAGAAAACCTAGATGTAGCTAATCATAAATTAGAACAATATTCCCGCGACCTGGATAAGTTAATAAGCGAACCATTTTTAACAAAACATATTGCCTTAACCACATATATAACTATTGGTGCCGTAGTTTGTCTCCTCATCATCTACGTCGCCTGGAAATGCAAGAAACAGTGCTGTTGCTTCATAAAGTTCAAGGAAGAAACCTTCAACCAGATGTTAAAAAGAAAAAATCCACAATGCGAAATTACAACGACCATCGGAAATACTCGACGAATTTCGCGTTATGAATATAAGCAGGATGGGCCACACAACATCCATCTGGCCTTTGGTGAGTAGCGACACCACTTACTTTAGCTGGGATGCAAAATCGGACCGGCAGCACCAGCGCACCCGGAAGGGGATAACAGATTCACCTTTGGTGTCGGCTGTGGGCTTGTTGGGCTAGCTCCCCGGTAAGCCCATACGTCTGGTACCAAAGAACAGAAGAAGAGGCTCCCACGATCGACCCCGTTTGGATAGGGGTCATGGGCAAGGTGGTGGGACCCAAATGGATGGATTGCCTAGAAATGATGTACGCCAAATACATGAACGCCCTGAGTGGATTGACGAGCTGAGGGACGACCTGCTGCAATGCTATGAAAGCAGTGAGCCCATACGGAGGGGATACAGGGCACGTTTGCATGCCATGTGGTGTGAATTACACCTAGAGAATGATGCATTCACGCTGCAGCATCTACGTAATTATGTATCCTATCTTCGTAGAAAGAGCTATGTGAGGACTGCGCCCCGATTGGCGAATAAGGTAGCTGAAAGACTGCCTAATGAACCAGTTGAGGATGCGGTCTTCACCGCTCCACCAGTAGTAGAGGTCCTCAGTACCAGAAGGGAGTTACATCGCATAAGACCCCCTACCACAAGACCTAGCCAGAGTAGATGCTGCTGAAGTTCAAGCATCGTTTCCAGAAGGGGCCGGCATCTGGCACATAAATTGTGCCGTGTACACTGCCGGCGAAAGCTTCTCTCATATGAAGAGGGCGAACAACTCTTCCTCTCCGCGAGAGAGAGCAGAGCGGCGTGTACGGAAGATAGAGGCCAATATCCAGTCGGCAAGACACAGGTATTCCGTATCCAATATGTGATGGATTATATGGCAGCCAATAGGCCTCTTACGCAAAAATTACGGCGAATCGCCGCCAATTTAAGATACGACCATCACATACTTAATGAAGTAGTGCTGTGTATCACCAAACAGCACTATCTTGATAGGATATGGATGCTAGTGATGTGCAAAAAGTCACTAGTGAGGCGGGCGCGAAGGCTGGCGGAAAGTAATTTGTTCCGCCAAAAACCCTCGCGCCTATTCGAACCGCCTCAATCTGTTGTCGAAAATCCACCGACTGTAGATCAGGTGGAAAACTTTTGGAAGGCGCTGTACGAGCAGAAGCTCCCACTCCAAAGAGACACTCCAGCCCTGGTACACTTTGAAGACTTTTGCGATGGTCTTCAGCGACCGGAACAAGTGTGCCACCCGATAACCCCTGAAGAGGTTCGAAGAGCTCTTGCAGGCTCTAAGAACTTTGCTGCTCCAGGTCCTGACGGGATAAATAACTACTGGTGGAACAAATTATCTAGTACCCACCACCATTTAGCCACAATTTTTACCACCTGGCTAAACGGGGAGCAGCAAATTCCTTCTTGGGTTATCGAGAGGTGGCCCGTGCTAATCCCGAAGACCGGAGATTTGTCCAACCCAAAGAACTACCGACCGATAACCTGCTTAAACGCATGCTACAAGATGTTTACGCGCATCTTGTACATGCGAGTACCCCTAGCAGTTGAGCCGGTTTTTGAGGGGATATACGGACAACGAGAGTCTAAGAGGGATGTTTCTGGCTGCAAGGAGAATCTGTTGATTGACAGATGTATCACGCAGGACTCCGTGCAGTACATGCGAAACCTTTCCATGGTCTGGATTGACTACCGCAAGGCATTCGATATAACATCGCATGAGCTAATAATTCACTTGCTCCAATGCCTTGTGGTGCCCGGTCCTGTAGTGAGATGTATTCAAGAACTGATGCTGCTCTTAAGGATTCGGTTTATCATAACGTCGGGTGATACTAGAGTCCAGACAGAGCAGGTGTCGTTCAGAAGGGGCGTGTTTCAGGGAGACTCCCTTAGCCCCCTTCTGCTTTGCATCTCACTGCTGCCGTTGTCCGTATATATATATATATATATATATATATATATATATATATATATATATATATATATATATATATATATATATATATATATATATATATACATATATATATATATATATGTATATATATATATATATATATATATATATATATATATATATATATATACATATATATATATATATATATATATATATATATATATAATAAATAATATAATAATATTAATAAATAGTGGACGAATTAATATATCCCAAGTTTTATTTAAAGTGAGTTAGTGAAAAACCAGAATGTTAATTAACGAGTATTACAAATAAATATACATTCTTATTACTTACCTTAAGCAAATGGCCAACCTTTCCCTTCAATGAAATGGTTTTCTCCAATTCGTGGTGCATCTTGCAATATTTACTTTTATTAGGTCATGTAACTCTTCGAAGTACATTTGCGACATACAGAAATATTGTAACAATCTATCTTCATGGGATTGCAGTTCAATACAGAGACGGTGGTATTCCCCAAATTCTTCTCGTTTCTTATTAATGTCTTGTACCCAAAAACGTCTTTTCTTTTTCTTTTTTTGTAGAGCAAGTAGAAGAAGAAGTTGTTCCTCGTCGTAACTGGACCTTATAAAGACAAACAGGTAGTGTATGAACTATCATCACCTGACTTCTCAACTTTTTAACCGCACGTAAAGCACGAAAATTCCGCGCTCTGTGTGGCATCCTAAAATCTGCCGGCCGCGACAGATCGCTCGACCGCTGCCCACCGTGACAGTCCGCGTTTTGTGTGCCGAGGCTTTTAAGGCACCCATATCAGATAAACAAGACACCAGTGCTGCCTTACACTCCGGGGGATATTGAGTCCGTTGTGGAAAATGAGAGGTGCCGAATATATTGGAACTATTCGTTTCCCACCGTCAGGCAAATATCCAACAAGCCTGACGTAGTCCTCCTCGACCACCAACTCAGGACGATGTTCGTCATCGAGTTCTCGGCACCCGGTGATGGTAACATCGTTTTGAAAGAGGAGGAGAAACGGACAAAGTATTGAGACTTAATCTTCGAACTCCGTAGACTCTATCCAGACCATTCTGTTAAACTTAAGGTACTGATTTTAGGAGCCCTTGGTGGAGCGAAGATACACTGCTTTCAGAATTAAAGAGCATACCGGCATGCCGGAACTCGGCAGAAATCTTAGCCGGTCGCATGCAGAAGGCCGTAATTCTCGGTTCGCTTCGTCTACTCAGGGCACACGACTCGGCCCAGTAATCAAATTACTGGTATTACCAGCGCACCTTCTGTGTGAGTCGGAGCCACAAAAAGGGGTGACTAGCTTTTAAAAAAAAAAAAAAAAAAAAAAAAAAAAAAATATATATATATATATATATATATATATATATATATATATATATACAGTTTGAGTTGAATGTCGTTGGGCTGGAAGGAATAGTACTACAATAGCAAGTAATATCATGGTAATTAGATTTATTTTTAGTGTACTTCTATTGTGAAGTGACTTAAGGATAAAAATTATATAATACAATCTGATGCCGCTTTCAAGAACATGGGTTAATACATTATGAATGAACCACGTTAAATTATCAACTATGTTAATAATAACTTTTAAGCTATTTCCTTATTCGTAGTTTTCTCCATACGGGAAATATCAGAAAATATTAAACTAAAAAATATCAATAAATAGGTTCTTGTGATCAGATATACATGTATCTCTTATAATAGAAATAACATATCTAAATAATAAACTATAGTATATATAATTTGATCTTATTTTGGCTTTTCTTTTCTGTATGCATCAGTTTATTATCGACACTGGTATGGGTAGTAGAGTCTTCCGCTTTATAGTATATTGTATACTGCATATTATTTCAGCATCGTGAAAAATAAGTCGATATTAGTCGCGAATTTCAATTGATGAAAGTGATCAACACTGCTGTATGAAGATTAGTACTTTCAGTAGAATTATTCCTGGTATATACAAAGAGTTAGTCAAAACTTGTTTACATATAGTTCAGTTCTTTACAAATAGTTCAGGTGAAAAACAAAAAATTCGTGAGGATAGACACTACTGGAGATCCATAAAATGTGGCGGTTTGATTAAAACTGAGCGCAATGCTGTAGTGGGAAATATTTCAAAGCAGTCTTATATTGCAATTAAGCACTTCAATATGCAGTTATTGAATAGACGGGCATTCTATTTTTTTCACGAAACTAGGACTAATTAAGGTTTGTGATCGAAGTGCCATCGCCACAAATTCCTTACCGACAAAACGGGATAGAAAAGCATGGAATACAGAAACGCCATCAATGTTTTTTTGCTCCTTTATAACACCACTCCAGATTGATCAGGCTTTTGCTGCAGATATATTTGACTGAGAATTAACCCTCTTACTCTTCAGATATTAGTTTCCCAGACTATGGCTATGTCAGAATATAGGGGAAAGATGGCAAGTTGTCCTTTAATAGTAGGAGAAATACTTGTAGGTAGTTATTTATAGTTTCATCAATGTTACGCAACTGCTTAGCGTAATATATTTTGCACCCATGTTTGAATGAGATTACCTGTAAAATTGCTGTGGTCTTAAGGTAAGTCTACTTCAAAGAAAATTTACGATGGCATTCAGAATATATAAAGATTTGAAAAGTAATTTAGCAACTAAATAAACTTCTGCTTTGTTAACCAACTGGAAACAGAAACAAATCAATAAAATTGTTAACCAATCTCTACTTAATCTTATTAATTTACGTTGAAACGGCTATAATATATTTATCAAAGCCAATTAGGAATTCATGAAATTCATTGAGTACGCCGTTTCCGGTCTACTAAATATTTCGTAGTCATAGCTACAATGCCAACTCTGTGGCATCGCGGGATAGGGAATAAGGATTAAAGTTCGATCGGATGTCTTTGAAGTTGGGAATGTTTATTCCTTGATTTTGTGTCTTAGCAACTTTGAATGTAATACATAAGATTATGTGGGTTTAGTTTTCAGTGAATTCTTTGCATTTAGTATTTCGGTACAACGATTTTATACGAATATATATGATTTGAAAACATCAAAGTTTTTATTAAATAGGGAATATTCAGCTCCATATATATATATATATATATATATATATATATATATATATATATATATATATATATATATATGTATATATATATATATATATATATATATATATATATATATATATATATGTATATATATATATATATATATATATATATATATATATATATATATATATATATATATATCATAACTTTATCTCAGAATTTCTTACTATATTTCGAAATTTATAACTCTATATTTACAATAGGAAATTACATAAAAGTCTATATTTATACCATATAATTTAGACTGAATCATAATTTTTTCATACTGTAGTTTTACTCTTTAATGTCTCACTTAATGAATCGAGAAGTTATGGTAAGGAGGTATGATCTACTGAAAACCCCTCAATTTGATTTTATAATATTCTTTTAGAAGATATTGATTATACATCATTTCTAGACCTAAAGTTATTTTATGCCTTTCTCGTTTATTCGCTTTAGTTATTTGATACGTACTAATGTGTCTCTGCTTCATTACGATTTTACAGATTCCAATTTTTTTAATCTTGAAGAAACATAACGATTTAGAGTCAAATGCTGGTTCCATCACATTCGTATTTAAATCAGCTTTCAATTTGTATTTATGAGGCTGAAGACAATACGTTTTGTGTTCCGAACTAAGTGTTTTCCTAAATTTCTTGACCGATTAGTTTTATATGTTCATCTGCATATTCATCTTCAACAAACTATTATCATCATTTTTCCAGAGAATGACTGATACAACTCCATTATTGACAACTAAACTGAACTGGAGATGTGTTCTATTTCATTTATTAATTCAATACAATTGAATAAGAATTATTGTTGTCAACGTTGATGACTTTTATTCATACTTCCTTATTTATAATAATTATCGTAGATTTTCTCACTCAAGCATGCGCATATATACATGTTTTCCTTTTAAGTTTAAATCAACTTTTAAACTTTTAAGTGCTCTTCTTCTGCATTACATTATATTAATGAACAAGAGTTATTAATATATATATATATATATATATATATATATATATATATATATATATATATATATATATATATATAGATATATATATATATATATATATATATATATATATATATATATATATAATATGAATGAATTTTTCCTGTTAATATATTTATTAGTATCCATCTTAATAACAGTAATTTTCGTAATTCGTAATAATTTTTGTTTAGTATTAGTTAATATTCTTTTATATCAATCTCAAATTCATTAATACCTTGAAAATTACACACTGCACTTTCTACATATAAGACAAGACTCTTATTTTTAGGGAAAACATTATCTCAAATATTATAGACCCAAAGTTTAATCGTCAGATACCCCTGTAAACGAAATTTCATAAACTTGCATCACTAACGGTATAGAGATACTATGCCACATAGATCAATTGTTATTCAACAATTTAAAGAAGAATTCATCATATTTTAAAGAGTTAATTTAGTTGTAGTTAGCAGACTTGATGTGGACGATTGACTCAAAAATTGTTTCTTATTTGTGGCTGTATGACTGTACTGTACTGTGTGTCATCATCATCATCATCTCTCAAAAGACTGTGACGCATGAATAAGCAATCGTTAAATATAATACATTTTTTGCAAATTGAAATATGAAATACAAAATACAAATACTTCTTTTATAGAGAATAAGTGACTACATGCTAATGCATGTAATTATTAATAATTACGTAATTATTATTAATATTAATAATTTTTCAATTATTATGCTTTTCTTAATATATGCATAACACTATAAAATATATTTTAAATCTAATATTTAGAACATTAGCTTATTGGGCCTTGAGGAAGTAAAGCTTATATACTACCAATTAGTTAATTCTGACACCATTAAATAATGAATTATGAAATGGAAGAGTAGTTGATATTCAGGTGTATCACCTTGTAACACTAACAGTAAAAAATTAATTCTTCTTAATTTAAATTTTTTGGAAATTTATTCGATATAAAACAAATTCAATAAAAAAAAAAAAAAAATATATATATATATATATATATATATATATATATATATATATATATATATATATATATATATATATATATATATATATATATATATATATATATATATACAAAGATCTAACTACAATCACCAACTAGAATTGGTCTTCTTTCCGTCTTTGTTAATATATTTATGTAGACAAACATGCACCGTCAATCCTAGAGACATGAATTAACGAGGACATTAATTTTATAATATAACTGTTTTATATGTCCAATCAATGATCAGAGATATTGAAAAAAGGCGAATTTCATATGGATAGAAATATGTCTATTTACCTGTCCCCATTCTGCGGCCTTGCCCCGACCGAACCTTCCCCCAAATAGAAGAATCTATTTTGACGACTAAACTATTTCAATTTTCAGAAAAGCAAGATCCACTAAACACCTCTTACACGCCGAAAGATATGGCTGTCATCGGTTTGTTCAAAGCGACGATCTATCTTTAAATATTGGCGGGAATTTCGTGTAACAATGCAACCCCCGAGTGTGGTAGAAGGAATATCGCGACTAGCCGACTGATCCGTAGCCAGCTATCTTCCGTCCGCAGGCCATTTTGTCACACCCCTACTTGCTATAATGTCATCCCCACCCACGCACCATTTTTACCCCTTCAGAGTGCCACAGCAGAGGGTTGGTTACTGCTGTCTAACAAATGCTCACAACATAATCATTAACTTGCTACCATAAAACACACATTTCTTTCCCGATTCGCCGTTTATCTGTTTACACTTTTTAGTTTTATACAGAGATATCCACAGAAGGGTTTTGCAATCCAAATGTAGTTATTTTTTTATAAAAAGACGTTTTTAGTCATTTTAGACTAAACCTTTAGATTTATATATATATATATATATATATATATATATATATATATATATATATATATATATATATATGAAAGCTTCATTAAGCTTTATTCATGTAAAACTATAAACAAAAATCCCACCCACCCAAATGAAAACACCTTACAAGTAAATTTTCGGTTATTTTACGCTTTCGCACCCCATGCACATTGTGTCCTATTATTAGTAAAAATGAAACAAATTTTATGCAAAGAAACTTTTGAAACGAAAAGGGAATATTTGTTGCTGATGATTTTTTCTTACTATTATCAATTTTCAAAGTATTAAATGTGTATACATTCAACGAAAGGCGAAGACTGACTTCTCATACAAACCCTGTATATAAATATAAACTCTTAATTATATTTCTTACATGGATATATTTCGTTAATAGGTTTCCTTGCCATAACTTATATAGCAATACTAATAAGATTTCATACTCACGCTGTGATGTGCTCCTGCAGCAAATCCTGCAGTAAATCGGTGGTAGTATCAAGTGACCCGTGGTTGTAAAGTGTGGGAAGATGCAGATGGGCGTAACGACTTGGTGGGGTTGCTTTCGAGGGCGTGTCACCACCCTAACGTAAACCAATCATCGAGGAGGATAGGTGAACGTCAGTTACAGTCACATAGCTTCCCGCTTCAACTAAAGCTTAAAATGTGCTTTAGTTAAAATTATTCTAGCTACATTTCGTACGGAAGTAGGTTTCCCTGTTGATTTTTTCTCGATATAATAAGGCATATAGTTAAAAGAATTACATTGGATACAATATTCGAGTTTTGCCAATATTTTGTAAAAACACTGTTTTATTTTAGTTAATTAATGAGTAAAGATGAAATATATTATTGGTAATAAATCTTGTTATTTAATAAATGCTATTTTCAAGTATTAAATTGAACATTAAAAACAAATATATTATATAATTATGTTAGATACCTGTATTAAAAAAATAAATAAAATGCTTAATGTACTATTATTCAATAATATAATAATTTAAAATAAGTAAGAAATAATTTTCCTGTTAAATTATAAAATGCGTAATTACTTAACAGTTAAATATTATATTATTAATATTAATTTAATAATATAATATTTCTAAAAATAAGTTTTATTAACAATAATAAATTACATATATAACTTTTGTTATGAAATAGGTAGAATTTTTAAGTAAACCAATTAACTTTATATTAAACACGTTTAATATTTATGCTTCTTTATACTTTTGATATATTTATATTTTAGTTCCTGTATCATTGCTTTTTCCATTCTTCTATTCTGAAACTTTAAATCGCATTAGGCACCATGTAGTCTACAATTTTTGAACTCTTTTTTTATTATAAAACGTTATTTTTAAAGTATAGCAGTTTTTGAAAAATTACCATTCCAAATAAGAAAATTAATATAGTTGTATTTGTATGTAGTAAACGCTAGACTTCTTCCATGTTCTGTTCACATGTACACATATTTATCAAAATGTTATGACATACTCTGTATCTATGGAAGTTTGCTGCCTTCATTGATAACACTGGGGAACAAAATTGTTGTTGCATTTAATACAGAACTTGTTCTTATCTAATTTGAAGTGACTGGGTTCAAATCTGTATTTTTACTCTGTAAGCTTTAGATTTTTTGCAATCGACATATTATGAAATTTGGCTTCGTATAATGACATGGCACAACAATCAGTTACTCAAAATAAAATACATATATTCAAATATGGGTAGGTACTAACAACTTTTACTTTATTATTTAGCATGAGAAGATTTAGCATTAGAAGATTTAGAATGCAGGTGAGTAGTAGCAAATGATATAGATGCAAATTTAAATACTCTTTTCGGCAAAAATTTTGTAGCTCTTGCGCCTGTAGACTTTCTCAGGGCAATCTCGTTTGATACTCCAGCTGTCTCTCACTCTCTCCCTCTCTCTCTCTCATGCTCTCCAGGCATATGATAGTCTGTAATTATAATGCTTGTCCTATCGCCCTTGGTAGCGTTCTTTCATCGTCAAGAAGTTTTGATCGAAATACTCCCCCTTTTCGTCACTTACAGCGTCAAGGTTCTCTGGGAAATGATCGAGGTGACTATACAGGAAATGGAACTTGACACTCATATTACAACCAAGATTTTGAAAACCCAACAGCATTGTAGTAACCCGAACTTCATAGAGATGTAAGATGATAGAGTTAGATTAAGGTGATCGATCACAAAGCAAGTTCTCTGAAGATAAATCTGGTAACAGTGGGGACAATGTCAATGACTATCCTTTAGTAAATATACTTTAAAATCTCGAATATGATGAACATTTTTTTTATGAAAAAGTAATGGCAAAATTTATTCCAGTGTTGGTGGAATATATCATATCACAATACTGCCGTGTTACAGTAAAACTTAGTAAGTTGAGTTACTAGGTTTTGAATTATTATCAATTTCTGAATTTGGCGCGCCAAAATTACCCTATAAGAATTGTTTCCGCGCTGCTATCACTGTAAATAGAGGCTATTTGTGCATGCTGTTTTCTAGTAAATATAAGAAATTGAGCATTTTACTTCTTTAAAATTCAGTAAGTCAAGTTACTAGGTTTTACACATTTTTTTATTATTTGTTTCTATTGTTCGTTAACAGATTTATGTAGTATGTCGGAGTTACTATATTTTACTTTATTCTTCTCAGTTGAGTTTGGACCACTGAGTGGAATGCACGCGTGTAAAAGTTATTATGTTGGTTTTAATATTATAGAATCTCGGTCAAGAAAAATAGTGCAAATGTGTCTAAACAAGTCTGGTAAAATAATGTTAAAAGTAGATTAGTTATATTGTTGTTTAGTTTGTTTAGTTGTATGTTATTTTAAAAAAATAAAGTTACAATTATATCACGTATATGATAGATAATTTATTTATATTTTAAGGGTACCGACTCCCGTTCAATGGTGATAATAAAATTTATTCTCACTTGAGAAATCAAAAAAAAAGTTTATACAGTTTTTCAATCTTGACGATTTATGTGACAAAAGTAATCAAATACTAAAAGAAAATCAAAAAGCCCCTGTCAGGAGGTTGAGGTTTTGAATAATAATAATGAAATATTAGTGTCTATCGCTGGAGCTGAAGGACAATGTGAAAATATACAAGACTTTCATGATTCTAACCATGAAAAAATAAATAACATTTGTAGCTCATTGCTAAAATAAATGATGGACAATGTTATAAAACAATTAAAAGGAAAAGGAGAACTCAAAAAGAAATCGTTAAATAATAATAGAAAACATGGCTTTACATGGGTTACCTCCTTGTACTAATAAGTGTAGACAAAGGTGTTATCAAAAAATTGATGACGCTTCAAGAGAAGAAATTAAAAAACTTTTGGAAATTAAATTTTGGATGAAGAAGGTTTTTTCTAGAAGCATACATAGCGCAAAATAAAATAAAGTACAGAAGTCAGAAAGATATAAATTTTAAAAAGTTTTCTTTGCATTATCTTTTACCATCGAATAGTGATAATGATGAACATAAACTACAAGTATGCAAGACAATGTTTTTGCGCACTTTAGGATTAAAAACTGATGGTATGATTACAAGCCATTTCAATTCAAAAATAAATACTAATTATAGGTTTACCAAAGTAGAAGACGAAAGAGGATTGACAGCAAGAGGATTACTTCAAAGCAAAAAAGAAGAAACAGAAAAGCTAGTAACATCCCACATTGAAAAATTCCATCCAGTTATGTCACATTATAATTTGCTGCATTCACCTAATAGGCGCTATCTTCCTTCAGAACTGACGATAAAATATTTATGGGCAGACTATTGTGGCACATATGATAAAATTTCATATGATCTGAACATAAAAATATTTGAAAAACAAAATATTGGGTTTAATCGCCCTTCGCAGGATGAATGTGATACTTGTTTAAAGTATGAAGGTCACCTATCAGATGACACAACATGTTCTACTAAAGATTGTGAGACTTGCATCAATATGACACAACACAAAATTAGATACACGATCGCCAGAAAGGATTATCAGTCTAATGAAGATTAAAATTTGGATGATCATCAAAAATATACAGCGTGTATATGCAGAAAGTCCTTCTGCTTCTGCTGTTTTTTGTATCTCAGGGAGTAAACACTTCTAAAAAAGAAAGAATATTGTAGTCATTACGCCCAGCTTTTCAAGATCAGCGACGCAAACTGTTTTGGCAATTCTTACCGACAAATGATAATGCACCAGATTTGTGTAACGTTTCAGAACGTTGATTTCCTTTATATATTAACATGTGGATTATATCTGTTTATTTTACTTGTCTTATGGTTCTTGACAAAATAGGCCATACCTATTTTCTTATGTTAATAGTTATAGGAACATTTTTTTTTTGTGTTAAAGTTTGTAATTAATAAATTTACTTTCTCCTATTTCGGTTTTAATTTTAGTAAGTAGGCATGCCAGTTTTTTCATTCATAATTTACTTACATTTCTACATTTCTAAACTTAGTTAAAATAAAGTGAGTCGAATTGCTTAATTTATATCTGCATGTTAATTTGAAAATACACTTTTTGTAAAACCTAGCAAATATTGTTACTATTTTTTGAAACTAAACCAGTAGCTATATTTAATAAGCTGAGTCTTCATCAAAATCTAATAACTCTAGTTACTATATTTTAGAATCTTAGAATTCAATTTATTTCAAATTGTATAATTCAGCAAAATATAGTAAGTATCATTTTTTCCTTCTGCATTAATTTTAGACCGATTTCAAGTTCATATTTAGAATCAGCATATGAAAAAACCCATATCACCGTTTAAAAATTCTTAATAAATGTTAAGAAGACAAAAGGCTGAAAGAAAATCGATAAAATGCGTTTCCTGAAAATATCAAATATTTGACTTACTAGGTTTTCCTATATTACGGCAGAATAACATAGACCCATGTATACAGTATTTCTAAACTCCAAAAGATGATTTTTATTTGATGTGTCGCGTAGTGTATAATTTTTTGAGAAATTAAAGAAATGAGTAAGACTGATCTGTGAGTGATCTCCACTCGATTTCATATTGCATAACTAATTGTAAGTAAAACCTATGTAATAGAATAACGCCATATATAGTTACGCCAGTATTTTCTATTTCTTTGATCGTACAATCCTTAACTTCGAACTTGAAAAATGTTTATAACGTTTATATATATATATATATATATATATATATATATATATATATATATATATATATATATATATATATATATATATATATATATATATATATATATACAGGGTTAGCCACGGTGGATGGAGTATTAAAAGTATATGGAGAACGGATCTACCGATTGCTTTGAAATTTTGGTCACCAAAATAGTCAAGTACAATCTATGCAACTAAAATACTTTCGAAAGTGCGGTATTGCCACTTATAAGTAAAACCGGCAACATTTTCGTTATTTTAAATAGAATACCCTGTATACTTTTGCATTTTTTGTATTTTCGTCTCTTTATGAATAACTTTTGTTAATATTTCTCTATATCTATCTCAAGCCGTTATCAAGATAATAATTCTTTTCTGAATTTATTGCCAAAAATTTTACTTTCAGTAAATCGTGTTTTCTCCTACCTACGCAGTAATTAAAAAATAATTTTTCAGTTGCGGCTAAGCAAGGCCTGGGGGCATCTTCTTCATTAATCAAATGTTTCCAATATCATACAGGGTGAGTTATATATATATATATATATATATATATATATATATATATATATATATATATATATATATATATATATATATATATATTGTCTGTTTCATCTCTATTTGCCAAATAAAAAACTCGCTTATGTTGCTGACAGACCGAGCCGCCGAATATTTTAAATCAAAATAATATTTTATACCTTGTCTATGATTCATTAGGTATGTGCTCAGTTTAATCAACAATTATTTTTAAATAAAAATGATTGTTGCCCAGTAAGGACCACGAGGAGGTATGAGCATATTCCTTACCAGGAAGTGGAGGGTCAGGTGTGGGTTTCATGTAAGCATAAGCACAAGTATAAAATTTAACAAAAGATATATTCTTTAGTATAGTAAAATAAAGTAATATTAGTAAAATAAAATAGCATTTCTATACCTTGCTTATGTGGTGTAAAAGGATCAATGGGATTATAAAGTAAAACATTTCTTTTACGAATAAAAGATATACAAAATTACAACAAATTTGCATAACATATAACTTAAAATAAACTTCTTTTTTATAAGTAAAAATAAATAATTCAAAATATTAAAAAATATATCAAAACACAAATATAATTATCATTGGCACTAAAACATGAAAATGCACTATAGATTGGTTAAAAAACAAATCATTTATTTACCTATTCGTCGTCAAATTGTCACTAAGATCACTATCATTACTTTCTTCAAAATCTCCACCCACATTTATGATAAACCGGTCTTGATTAGGGTTTATGATACTCATCTTCAATTTTTTTTACATGCTCTATACATTTATTCCAGTTATCTGGTGATACTTTCTCTACCTCCGATTTTATAAGATCAATAACTTTTTTATGGAATTTAGGAAACTTATTATTCCTTTGAATTCCTTGCTTTAATTCACTCCATATTAATTCAATCGGGTTAAATATGCAAGAATACGGAAGTAATCTTGGAACAGTATGTCCATGAGCATTAGCCATTTCATGGATAACATATTTGTTAGAAAAAATATTCTTTTTTACTATTTCCAAAAGTTGAGCCTTCGTAAACTTTTTCTCAAATGCTAAATTATGATTTTTTTTAAATTGTAGAGTTTCTCCTTCCAAAGATTCCAAATACAAGCACTAAGATGATTGTATTTGGAATTTTCTCTAAAAATCTTGATTGGTATGGGGCGTTGTCTAAGACATTAATGCTATTCCTTTCAACATTCGAAAGTAAGGTATTTCTAAACCATTCCTCAAAAATGTCGGCATTCATATTTTGATTATAATCTGCGCTTGAATCCTTCAATTTCATTTCACTAAGTTTGAGGCAATTAAGAACCCATCTATTCTCAGTACCACAATGTAGAATTAATTATCTTTTTTCTTTACTTGGAGGCATATCTACTTTAAATTTATCTGAACTATCCGTTCAGTCTCTTTTGACTGTATCATGTGTGTCGTACCAAGTTTTATCCAAGTAATAAATCGGTCTTTGTTCTTGTCTAAATCTTTTTATGCTTCCCAAGTATTCCATACGCCACAAAACAATTCTTCGACATCCCATTATCGTCGCCCTTTTATTGATAGTTTTAAATCTACATCCTACCTTTTTAAACCATCGCCAAAGTATTGTTTTACTAATATTCAGCATACCATATTCCTTCAATTCCATATGTACTAAACCGACAGTTGGAATTTAATTTTTTTTTATTTGTCATAAATTTTATGTCGTAGTAGTTTTACCTGAGATGGATCAATTGTCTTTGGTATTTCTACGTCATCTCGTACTTTTATTTCCCTAGCTCCTTTTTGAAGTATTCTGTAAATAGTCCATATCGATATCTCAGTCAAATATGGCGTTTTCTCTACAGATCATTTCTCTCTCTCGCTGGCTATCATATTTTTGTATCCATTTAATACAATTTGTTGTGCTTGTTTTCCTAAATGTTGTACACCTGTTTTGTTTTCCACTGCCATCGTATTAAAATCTTCGTGAGTTTGACTCGTGTTAGGTTGAGGATCTTCCGGAGTTACAGTTATTAGCTAACTTCCGCCGCTTCTAAGGAAGCTAAATCTGCTTGTAGATCGGATAGAGCTTCAGAATATAATCGAAAAAAAGTATAACATACCATTATTTGACTTTTACCGCGGCGGTTGTCTTAAAATTTTTGTTCGTAAAAACTTTAAACGCGTTTTTCTCAAATCTATTTTTTCTATTTCATTGACATAGTGTCTCAAGTTCTATCCAATCTATTAACTTCAAATTTGACACGGACCTTCTGTATATGATACTCTGTCATCCCTACCATTTTTGTATCAAAATCTTTTTTACTATTTTTAAAAAATTGAAAACTTCAAAAAAGAATAGGTAAATTCTTTTTCGAACAGCCGCCATTTTGCGAAAAAACAAATTTCTTCTTTCATACCAATGATATCGACATTCTTACTAATTAACAATCTGCTTTTAAAATTGGTTTTAGAGGAACGGAACCCTCTTACCCTTTTCTTACCCCTACCTTTGACAACTCATAACTGTTTCAATTTACAATTTCTTTTCATTGATTTTTTTATATCCCTAAAATATCAATAAATACGGCGTGAAGAAATGGATAATAAAAATATATTTATTTTGTTTTGTCAATCCCGAAAAAAACACCCAAAACTCAGGTCTCTAGACTAGAATACGACCTTAAAAACATAACAATAATAAACCAGTTTATAAATTCCTTGTAAACAATAATAAAAATATATGGTGAGCCGTTAAGTAATTAATATGTTGCGTTGTGACTATGATGTGTCCTAATACTACGACTCATATTAACTCTCGGTATTCGTTCCCCTTATCCGTTATACCCTATATATTCCTAGACGCATACTGGATGCATCAAGCTTTCTAATTAAAATGCACTTCTTTCAAAGCCCCAATAATTCATTCATTTTTGAAATGAATTTCTTGATGTCAATTAAGAATTTTAAAGGAGGTATATAACTTTAAACCCCTTGCAATAAGTTACTAATCCCAACAGTGCTGCGGCAAAAGGGTTGTCGGCCTAAGTTTACAAAAGGATTTGCTCATTTACCATCCAAAATACCGAAGTTTGAAGATTTCTCGTTGGAGACTCCTAAAAAGTTACAATTATCTTATGCTCCTCGTTTTGTATGGGTCTTCCGTAGATAATATAAACTGTATAAACATAATGAAAGTTGAGGAAAAATCAGAAAAAAGTATTTGTAAATATAATAACTAGTTTCATAATGACTTAAAATAAAAGACTAATAAATCTTTTGGGTGTCCCAATAATTAATAAAGTTTGACTGAAATCTTGTAGGGACTTCATGATTATCATACATCAAATACTTCTTTTTTATTTCAAAGGTTACCGCAAAATGTATTTTTGTAGATTTATCTTTATAATTTTTCAAATTTTTTAGCATATATTTAAAAGTATTAAAATGTTTTTTAATGAATGTACATTTTTTACATAAATAATTAATGAAAATATGAAGTCAGTAAAGTACTATATTTCTTTACCGTTATATTCGTACAATCTTTTTACTGTAGCTTTGTAAATTATATAATCATGAAGTAATTATACAAAGGTTCTTACCAATTATGAAAAGAGTGAATAATAGACAAAAATATCAATCTGTTGTGTGATAATGATGTAATTTTCGATACTAGAGCTACCAGACTGTATGTTTTTACAGTTTGGACATCCATAAATTGGCTTCGTTCCCCTATATTGCACTTTAATAATTTCGGTTATTTCTTACATATCACAACATGTCTTTATATACTTTTTATTACGAATTAACCTATTAATACTGATTTAATGCACTATTCATTTCATTACTGCTTGCTAAATAAAAAACTCTCTTATCTTGCCGATAAACGGAATAGTCTACCTGAGCCTAGTTATAAAAACAAGCCACGGTATGAGATAAGAGCCGTTTGGAATTTTTTATTTGGCAAATAGCGATGAAATAAACTATACGCCAAGGTAACATTTAGAACTAGTTCTAATGCAAGTTTCTACCACTACATAAATATATATATATATATATATATATATATATATATATATATATATATATATATATATATATATATATATATATATATATATATATATATATATATATATATATATGTATATATATGTATATATATATATATATATATATATATATATATATATATATATATGTATATATATGTATATATATATATATATATATATATATATATATATATATATATGTATATATATATATATATATATATATATATATATATATATATATATATATATATATATAGTGGTATAAAACTTAGAAGTTATTTTACTCAATTGCGTTGGAATTATGAACTGCCACAGAGTAACGGTTCGATCAATTTCTTGATAAAACATATAAGAGGAATGAATGCACAGATATATTTTCCAATTAGCGACTATACCCAATAATGTACCGGAATCACTGTCTAGCAACCCCATTGCTATATATGCAATAATAGAATCCTGTCAGCAAAATTGCCTCTTTAGCTAACTGTAAATAAACTGTAGACATATACAAAGTGAATAGATCCATTTAAAAGGTGGCCAACAACCATAGCTATTGTTGCCATAGAACCATATCCAAAATGATATTAATATTTCCATAAGAAAAATTTCCTGTTTGCGTCGAGATAATCCTCAACTATGGCCAAGTTCTCTTTTTTATGTTGAACCGGTGCTCCAGTGCGTCCAGGATGTCGTCCCATTTCGCGCTATCGAAGGCGTTCCTCGCGTCCAGTGTGAGGAGGATGCAAACTTTGCGCGATTGAAGTTTACCAGACCACGCTTCGGCTGCAACCAGCATGATCTTAATTGCACCGATCGTTGATCGGCCATTTCGAAAGCCATGTTGGTTTTCAGCGAAGCCACCGACGCGGACAATGTCATTTCGAAGTCTCGCCTGTATTAGCTTTTCAAGCAGTTTTCTGGCGATGTCTAGTATGCAGAGTGGCCTGAACGACAAAGGTGTTAGAGGGGTTTCTTTCCCCTTCTCCAAGAGGACCAGTCTCTGGCGCTTCCAAACGGTAGCAAACGCCCCAGTTGCAAGGCATGCGTTATATGCATTCACCAGTATGTCCGGGAATTTCTGGGCTATAATTTTAATCACCGACGTTGGGATATCGTCGGGGCCGGATGCTTTCCCTGCCTTGAGGTACCTCGCTGCATCTTGCAGTTCCTCTGCTGTGAAAAGTGTAACACCATTATTTGCATAATGCCTTTTTTCTCGACACGGGTGTTAGGGAAACAGCTCCAGTGTTTCTGGAGAAGACTTTCCGACTTTCTTGATAACAATTTGGTAGGCTTTGCTACAGATATCCTTGTCAAGATCATTGCAGACTTCTTTCTACAGTGTCGCTTTACTTGCCTTAATGGAATATATATATATATATATATATATATATATATATATATATATATATATATATATATATATATATATATATATATATATATAGGGTGATTCAGCTAACCCGTTAATTAAAAGTTTATGAACATCCCATTGGAATTCATTTTTTAAAATTTGGTATCAGGGGTTAGCGGGGATCATCTATTCAACTAAAGTATTTTTGCTTTTCTGACACTTCCGATTATACCGGAAATAGCTTATCCCTCCTTAGAATCAACTTCCTTATTTTAAATAGAACACCCAGTATATTATTACATTTTTGAATTACCCTACTGATCTTACCCTGAATTCTTAACAATTCCCTATACCTATCTTCAGCAGTTTTTGAGATATTTTAATTTCTTTGAAAAAATTAGGTTTTGTAGTATTCCATTGGAATGCTCGTCACTTATTCAAAACAAGAGTTATAGTAGCAAATTTTGGGCTGTAATTAGGCAGACTATTGAGCTTTCAGGTGATATGTAGTTTGATATTTTATCATTTACAGGGTGTCCAAAAAATTTAGTTCATTCTGACAAACTTCAACTGCTCAAAAGTCAATTTTCTTAAATGAAACACCCTGTATTTTATTACTTTTTGTGATGGAGAATTAAGTTATATTTCAAGCTGTATTAGGATTCCCTATACCTGTCTGCTACCGTTTTCTTGCTATCGAGGTATTTTTTATTCGATACCTTAGTTTTCCATTTTATTAATTTACTTCTGACCAGCGGGCCATGAAAATTAAAACAACGTAACATTTATATTAATTTTTTATCATAAACAATGGTGCAAAATTATTGAACAAAAAAAATCATCATGAATAAAAAGCATATTTTAAACGATTTGAAACTTACATTAGCCTAAACAATAAAACATAATAACAATAATAACTAAATGTTAACAATTAGGTCTTATTGGTGTAACAACTGTTCTATATGCCGTCCGTTGTGTTTTAAGCACAATAAAACTCGTTTATTAATCTCAACGGTCGTAGATTTCAATACCATTCCTTGATCTAGTTCGGTGAAGGCAGTTCTAACTCGATGTAATAAGTCATCTCTGGTATTGACGGGCGTTGAGTAGACTTTACTCTTGATATGGCCCCATAAAAAAAATCAAGGGGTGTTAGATCGGGATATCTGGGAGGCCATAGAGCCGGACCATTACGCCCAAACCAGCGATCTTCAAACATATTTGTTAACTCATAGTAAACTTCATGGGTTGAGTGGGCTGGAGCGCCATCTATTTGGTATCAACACATATTTAGAATATTTAGTGGCCAATTTTCCAAAAAATTGTAAACCACCGTTCTAAAAATTTCTAGGTATTTACGAGAATTTAAATTTTCATCATACACTTCAAAACACATGCGATTATCCATCATCAAACAAAAAACATTAATAGTAAAAAGTATTTTGAAAGTTACCTTCACGCACCATTCGTGGATTTTGTTCTGCCCAAACATGCCAATTCCTCCTATTTATTATCCCTTCTCTGTTAAATTTTGACTGATCGGTGTAAATAATTTTGTTAAAAAAATGTGGGTCTTGCGTTTTTAATAAAATGCTTTCGCAGAATGCCACACGTGCCTCGTCACCTTGGTGTAGAGCTTGCAGTTTTAAAATGGAAAAAGCATGCATTTTATGTTTTTCCAGAATTCTCTGTATTGATGAGTAAGATAGTCCCAAATCTTGTGACGCAGCTCTAATCGACGTATGTGGATTTACATTGAAATATGCTAAGACATTTACTTGGTTGCCTTCATCACCAGTAACATCTTTGGGGCGTGTTCTAGTAACTTCGGTTCCAAATCGTTTAAAATTTGCTTCTATACTCATGAAGGCAGTTTTGTTTAAAGGCCGTAAATGTGGATATCTCTCGTTAAACAAACGACAAGTCCTTTCAAAAATTTTTTTACATTCTCCATGAATGAAAAATAAATTTAATATGTTTTCATTTGAATATTTCTGTTGGATTTCCATAATACACGTTATAATTTATAATACTATGTAAGATTTCTCACTTTGACATCTACTCTGATGTTTACATTGACAATTAATTAATTAGCTCAATTTTCCACCAAACGCCGAAAAAATATATGTATATCACTTGACGTGCGTTACGCCGACCAAATTGGCATCATCACTAAGTGTTAAAAATGCAGTTTATAATTGTAACATGCTATCAACTCTGAATTTCTAAAAAATATACTTACCTACCTATTGCTATTTTATATCTTAGTTATTAAAATGTACCATCGAGAAAGAATATAAGATAGAGTTCCCTGAAACCTAGGCAATAATAAATTAATTTTAGAATTCATTCTGCTCTTAGTCAATCGATTATGTAACCGTCTTGAGCTCAAAAACATAGATAACTCTAAAGTTAATTCGATATTGACTATTCTTTTTCGATTGTACGTTTGGTTAGTGGGTTTCTGAAATGAGATTCTTATTGATATTTGCACATTTCACATTTTGCATATGGATTAAAATTTCTTAAATGTTAGGCTGGGGGTAATCATAATCATAAATCAATTATTAAGTTCTTTTTAGGGTAGTAAATTGATGTTAAATGATAACAACCCAATATATTCAATTTTAGATAAGAGTACACTTATAAGAAAATTTGTTATGCTTATCTTAGGTATAATTTTTTCATCCAATATTCAATTCATATTATATTCCATTTATTTAACTTTTTATTGATATTTACTAGATTAATTGAAAATAAATACATTATGTCTGATACAGTTCAGTAGATATTAAGGCAAGGCAACACCAAACAATATTTTAAATAATAATTTATTAAAACTAATTAACTAGTAATAATTCGTTATTGTTAAAATAACACTTTAGTGTCAGTTCTCCTTGAATGTAATGTGTATATAACCCATAACGGGTTAAAAATTGATTGGCAGTAGATAAACACGAGAGCGTGATGTCGAGGCTATTGTTGACACGAGGCTACCGGAGTAGGTTGGGCAGAGGGTCCTGTTGCCCGTGTAATCCCAGGAACGTGTCTTCCGGGCTGACCCAAGGACTTGAACATGTCAACACACCATTGCCACCATGTCACATTTCATGCCGCTTTACTAGGCGGAGAACATTATAATATTGGAACGTACACGGCCATATTCATGAAAGTACTCGTATTATTGAGTCACGCACATATCGCTGGGGATAAAATAATTTTACAAGGCATAAATCCAGAATTGTAGAAAGTTTTGTTTTAAATGTATTACCAGTAAAATTACATTCATGCGTTGTTGCCATTTAATTGTGCTACATATTACTCTTTTTGTAAAAAGTTCTAGTCAGACTAAGTTTGGAATTGGGTTAGTTAAGTTCATTATATATATATATATATATATATATATATATATATATATATATATATATATATATATATATATATATGTATATAAAAGCTGGAAGCAAAATTGCTCCTTCTTCCACCAACCGAGGACGAATAAACTCTGTACCCACCGTTACTGGTCGCCAACACCGTTACTGGTCGCCAAACACCAATGGAGAGACTCGGTATGAAGATTGAAAGTTAGTCGATTACATCAAGGACAGGAATAATGTACATGGCGAGATCAGGAAATTAGCCAGGTCCATTGAAACAGCATATAACCTGGCACTCAAAGCCTTCAATGTTGCTTCGAAAGAGACACCAAGCAGGACAGTGTCAAGTACGCAAACATCCCCCTGGATCACTCCTCGATCACAACTCTCACAACTCGATCACCTGGATCACAACTCGAGGCAGAGTTTACTCCTAAGCTTACCAAATCAACATCGAAGGAGATAAACAACACAAAGAAAAGGTAGCTATCTACGCCTAGACCAGCTTCTGACTCGCGAGCGCCGAGAAAACAGCCAAGGAAGCTACTTGGACGGAAGTGCCTCGGAGACGTATGAAGAAGCAAATACCCCACGATCTAGCGGCTACACTAGGAGATTAAAACCAAAGTGAACCCCACAGAGACTGGCGTAGACATAAAGTCTATCAAACAAACAAAGAATGGGAGCGTACTATTAGAAATGGGCCACAAGACCGAAGACAGTACCGTCTTCACCGATGCTATCAGGTCAGCTATTACGGGCAAGACGGTCAAGACACTTACGTCTACGATGACGATTAAAATCCTCGATTTGGGTGGAGTCTCTACCGAGTGCGACGTCCGTGAAGCACTAAAACGCAACTTTACTGCCGGCCTGGAGATTAAACGCGTTAATTCAACGAAGACCACCCCACGAGGTCAACGGGCAGCTTTTTGCGAGATTGGTGAAGCAAACGTAACTAAGGCCCTCGATAAGGCACGCATAAAGATCGGATGGGTCAACTGTCGCATCCGGCCCGTCGCGAGAGTAACTCGCTGCTACAGATGTCTTAGATGTGGGCATCTAACATGCTCCTGCAAAGGACCAGATAGGAGCAAGTGTTGCTACAAATATACCGGAGAAAGCCACAATTACGTAGACTGCGCTGAGCATCTGAAATGCTTCTTGTGCACACCGGACAAAGATGCTAAGGATGACCTGTGCCACATCTCTGGCTTGGAGGCTTGTAAGGCATTTCGTTCTGTACTAGCCGAAACTACAAGAGCGCAGAAATGACGCGCGCATTCCAAGGGAATCTGAATAGGTGCTTGCCAGCGCAGAACCTACTACGTCAGCGTGTCTTTGAAGACAAGATTGACGTCTGCATCACCTGTGAGCAACACTCAAACCTCCGAGATAGAACATGGTTCACGGATAAATTCGGCACTGCAGCGATCTGAATTGTGAACCCAAACAAGGTAACCACCACCAACAACGGAAGCGGAATAAGATTTGTCTGGATAAAAATATCTACGACTTACTTCATGAGCGTCTATCTTTCACCGAACGAAGGGACTAGTGTGTTTCGCTAAAAACTAGCTAGCATCGAAAACGTTATTAGCGAACTTAATGGCGAGGTCATCGTAGCTGGCGACTTCAACGCCAAATCTGCTGAATGGGAGCAGATTTCTCAGACACCAGAGGAAACAAAGTTGCAGACTTTGCAACAAGGTTCGACCTTACAATCTTGAACACTGGAAACACCTCGACCTTCACCTTCAAAACCGGGGCCCGGGGTACCAATAGTCTATCCTCAACATCTTACTGGGGATCCCAAAAATTGTGAGCAGGATCAAAAAATGGGCCGTTTCTGAAGAATACAGTGGTAGTGATCACCAACACATCACATTCAGTGTTGAAGTGCCTTCCACTTCGGCAACGCAACAAGGACCTAAAGAACCAAGGTGGAACGCGAGAAACCTTGACCCAGAAGCTCTACGAACGACCCTTTGGCAAAGCTGGTTAACCCTCAAATTCTACCCCCGACTCCCAATACTAGTAGTGAGACGGAAAGAATGGTGCTGAAAACGATGAAGGCTATCGCCACTTCTTGTGACGCCTCTACGCCGCGTTTGAAAAACCGGGGCTTACACAGGCTGGCATATTGGTGGACACTAGAAATTGCGGCACTCCGGAAAAGATGCCATGAACTTCAACGTCGAGTAACGAGAGCCGCAAAATGCACCCCTGACCAAGCCCTATATTCAGGCGAGTATAAGAAGGCCAAAGAGGACTTAAATCGAACCATTAAGGCAAGTAAAGCGACACTGTGGAAATAAATCTGCAATGATCTTGACAAGGATATCTGTGGCAAAGCCTACCAAATTGTTGTCAAGAAACTTGGAAAGTCTTCACCAGAAACACTGAAGCTGTTTTCCAAACACCCGCTGCGACAAAAAAGGCATTATGCAAATAATGGTGTTACACTTTTCACAGCCAAGGAACTGCAAGATACAGCGAGGTACCTCAAGGCAGAGAAAGCATCCGGCCCCGACGACATCCAAACGTCGGTGATTAAAATCATAGCCCAAGAATTCCCGGACATACTGGTGAATGCATATAACGCATGCCTTGCAACTGGGACGTTTGCTACCGTTTGGAAGCGCCAGAGGCTGGTCCTCTTGGATAAAGAGAAGGAAACCCCCCTAACACCTTTGTCGTTCAGGCCACTCTGTATACTAGACATCGCCAGAAAACCGCTTGAAAAGCTAATACAGGCGAGACTTCGAAATGACATTGTCCGCGTCGGTGGCTTCCCTGAAAACCAACATGGTTTTCGAAATGGCCGATCAACGATCGGTGCGTTTAAGATCATGCAGGTTGCAGCCGAAGCGCGGTCTGGTAAACTTCAATCGTGCAAAGTCCGCTCCACTGGAGCACCGGTTCAACATAAAAAAGAGAACTTGGCCATAGTTGAGGATTATCTCGACGCAAGAACGCTAATTGTGAAAACCACAGAAGGCTTCTTGGAAGAAGTATTCTTCTTCCAAGAATACCCGATGAGAGCGGGCGTACCATAGGGTTCAGTAATGGGCCCGACTTATAGAACGCAAATTACGACGAACCACTGGATATTCCCCTACCAAAGCAAGTACAGTTAACGAGTTTCGCTATGTGATGGATAGACGGTGTGATGATAGACGAAAAGCTATGCTTTCGCGAAAGTGCATGCATAAAAGTCAGCAAGACGGTATTCAGCCTATCGAGAATCATGGCCAACACAATGGGCCCACGAAATAAAAAGAAAAGAGTCCTCCTGGAAGTAGTCCACTCAATCCTGCTCTATGGAGCGGAAATATGGGCAGATATCCTGAAGTAAGAGACATACCGGCGTAATATTGCGGCATTATAACGGCATGGGGCTCTCAGGGTGACCTGTGCCTACCCCATGGCCTCTGAATCAGCCGTACTAGTTATAGCGGGTCCTTCGCCTATCGATCTACTAGCATCAGAGAGAGCGAAACTATACGACCTAAAAACTAGAGGTGGTAACACGAAGGAAGCAAGAGCAAAAGTGAAGGCGGAAACGTTGAAAGAGTGGGAAGATAGATGGAAGACGTGCGACAAGGGCAGATGGACAGCACACCTAATTCCGGACATCAAAGTCTGGCTTACCCGAAATCACGGCGAGATAGGCTTCTTCCTAACCCAATTATTGACGGGCCATGGCTCGTTCAGCGCATACCTCTTCAAAATGGGCCTACACCATACCGCGATGTGCAAGTACTGCCCGGACAGAATCGACGATGTCGAGCATACGTTTTTTGAGTGCGACCGCTGGAAGAACTTCAGAGCCAATACCGAAGCAATCATAGGTAAGACTCTCGATCCTATAAGTTTAGTAATCCACATGCTACAGCGAGAAGAAAATTGAAAAGAAATCGTACCCTACACACAGCGCCTTCTAAAAGAAAAAATCTTAAAGAGAGACCACTAAAACAGGAGTGGACGTCGCACGAAGCAACACGGAATGAGTTGAGGTAATGCTAACGCGGTTCCGACCCAGTCTTCCTCTCACTTACGTGCGGGGAAAGAAGAGAGGAGGTTTTTTAGTGGGTGGAAATCCCACACTACCGACCATCATATTTTCAATAGAGCGGTGTCTTTGAAAGATATTTCCTTCTACATATTAAAAAAAAGACCACATATACATATATACATATACATATATGCATATATACATATATGCATATATACATATATACATATATATATATATATATATATATATATATATATATATATATATATATGTATATATGTATATATGCATATATGTATATATGTATATATATATATGCATATGTATATACATATATGCATATATACATATATACATATATATATATATATATATATATATATATATATATATATATATATATATATATATATATACAGGGTGTTTCACCAGGAACTGCACCGATCGATATAGGGAAAAGTACGCACCAGAGAATTTTGAAAATTTGGGAAGATACCTACTAACGGCAGTGTGGCCAATTTAACTAAAATAATTACAAGCATCTGGCCCTTCCGGTTATACCAGAAGTCGATACCAACTTGCTTATTTTAAATAAAACACCCTATATATTTTAGGGTTTTAGAAAAGAGCATTAAAAATTCAGTCAAAAATATGAAGGATACCCTATGCCTAAACCCAGCCGTTTTAGAGATATTTTAAATAAAAAAAAAATTGCACTCTACAATTGAATTACATTCAAGAACGATATACCAAGTGTTTCATTTTTGACGTTACATTTTGTAAACTTCAAACCGCGAAAACTTGTTTAGTTCAAATGGAATACTCCAAAGTCTGTACTAACAACATTTTACACAGCAGATAATGAACCATTAAATATTTTTTTGTTTGATGCTATTCAGTTCAAATTAGTAGGAAAGGCATAAATGCTAGTTTCGGCACGGTTAGAAATAAAAACATTTGACCAATTAAAAGACATTTTAACAGATAATTTCGGAGACGTAAGAGATTTACCTTGCCTTCAGCAAGATCTTTTACATCTAATATTTAACACATTAAAAGATACACTTGTATCATTTGGAAACAAAGTATTAGAATTTAGATCATTTCTTATGACTAAATTACAACAGGCAAATTATACTGCTGAACGTAAATTAGCTCTAGTCGATATTTACAATCAACTCGCACTAGACACGTATACGAGAAATTTACCATTCGCATATAAATAAATGGTTACGACGCAAAAGCTAAAATCGCTTGAAGAAGCTATTAATTTAGTGACTCGTGAAGAACAATTTAATGCGTATAAAAATTCAATTAACCCGTCTACATCTCGAATTAACAATAACCTACCACAACAAAATGTAAAACAAATTAATACACCCCAGAAGCAAACATTCAGACCTCAAATGCTATTCGGCAGAATTTTCATCTCAACCTATAGAAATACAGCCACACCAAGTTACACAACATTTTCCATCAGCAAACAAAGTTTTTGGTCCACAAAGGCAACAAAATGTATGGAAACCAATCAAGTTGCTAACTTATCCAAACCTACCCCAATGTCAGGTGTACAAAGTGTACAAAGACAAATCCCGATGTCAGGCGTTCAAAGTACATCACGAATGAACACAAATTTTCAGAGACCTCAACAGTATACATCACCCCATGAACGACTTTAACTGCAGAATTAGACCCCATTGAACAAGTACGAACTGTAACCCCTTCAGGCATCCCGTATCCGGTTGAATTAGCGCCACATTTTAGGCGCTTATATGAATTAGATCAAGCAGGGGTTCCATTATCTGAGGAACAAAACGACTCCCAACATTTGAACAAGACGATTCCCAAAATTTCGACTATCAATACGAAAACGAAAATGAACACGAAACAGATGAGAATTTTTTAGACAATTCCCTGCCTCAAACCAATCCGACATAGTAGAAGTTGTCGTCGATCTCCCGCTCCCTCATTTCCGCGGGCGGCGGAAACTGGTAGTACCAGCACAGGTTGAGTGTTGCGCGAGTCGGCGCGAGTCGGCGCGGCCCGCTGGAGTCGCCATTCTCTAACTCCTGGACACCGCGCCCTCGTCATCGATGATCTCGCGGCTAGGCGCCGCCCCACTTCGCGCTCCTGCACTGGGAGTGGATGCGCCTCTCCGCGAAACGTTGATCGAGGCTTCCCATATCCTCGATGCGGCTGTTCGCAACCTCGCTGGTGGAGAGACCCGCTGGCTGGTTATTCCTTCGTTGAGGGTGGGTGTCGAAGTCGACACCGGCGTGTGGCGAGCGTCAGGGACTCCTAAAACCGGCCGCTCCTTGTCTTCATGGCTTCGGCGAAGTAGTGTTCCCGCTGGTTATCCATACAGCGTTAGCCTCGCCTGGAGCTACTCGATGTGGACGATGAACATGGGGAAACGTACGAAATACCTGGCTGGCGCGGATGGCTTCTAAACGTAGTGCAGCTTTCCGCGCTTTCCCACGTTGCCTTCGGAGGATCCGGCCTCCCGACCTAATACCTGTTAGCCGGCGCCCGTCGAAAGAGATATCTACTTCAAGTACGAACAGTGTTTCGTGTCCAAGAAGCAGAGATCCCAACGGTACGGTACGGCACGCCTAGACTAGCAGTAGGTGGTCACCAGGGGTCGTAACACCTGTATGTAAGTGCTAGGGGACTTGGTGGAATGTCGCACCTAGTTGCAGGGCTTCTTCCCAGTACTGACCCTGGAATAAAATTAAACACGGGTTATATAAAGCTCTAGGCAGAAATACTCACCGAGTAGATTGGCGATGGCGAAGCTAGGCGATACACTCTAGCTCATTCCTGGCACTAAAACACTGGCGTAGATAGCTGGATAACGGCTGCAGCTGCCCTTTGGCAGCGACGGCGTCGCCTCGACCACGTGGCGATGACGAAATCCCAAGATGGCGTCACCCCGGCGTCTGATAACCCTCGGAGACGATGAAATACTCGGTTAAATGACTCACCTGGGTATTCTGTGAAGCCTTTACCAAATCGGTTGATTGATACGCGGTGGAAGACCGCTACCAATCGTGATGGATGCCCACGTGACGTGGGTCGTCGGCACTAAAATGGCGTGGCTACGTGGCGATCGTGATCGTCGACGTTATATGCTTCGAGTGCGACGACTTTTTGTTGATTTTTTTTTTGTTGATTTCTATGATTTCTTTGACGGACTCATAGGTTTTGAAAATTTGCAGATATTGCATTTTACTACCGACCCTGCAAACAATTGCATTCATAATGCTTATGTATCCATTCCATTGTTAATGAGGAGTTATAATTATACGACAAAAACGTATTCAATAGATACAACGGAAATTATTATTAAGAAAATTCCAGTAAATGCACCTGATGGTGATATTTTTATTCCTTCAATAACTGATGACAGATGTGTTATCCCAGACACTATTACAACATGTCATGCAGGTCAGGCATTAGTTGAAATTCATAATATTTCAGACGAATCAACGCAAGTAAATTTTTCTAATCCAATTCCTGCTTACGATTTAAATGAATACTATTGTTATTCTCCAAAATTAAATACTCTTTCGACAGTCAATTCGTCGACAACAAATTCCAAATTTGATTAGAACAGATCACCTTAATAATGAAGAAAAATCAGAGATAATAAAATTATGTCAACAATATCATGATGTTTCGTTTTCCCCGATGATAAATTATCATTTATAAATTCAGTAAAACATGATATTAAAACAACTGATGATATTCCGGTGTATACAAAGTCATACAGATACCCTTATATACATAAGGAAGAAGTTCAAAAACAAATAGGAAAAATGTTAGAAGATGGAATTATTAGACCATCACATTCACCATGGTCCAGTCCTACAATAATTCTTCCAAAGAAATTAGACGCGAGCAATATTCAAAAATGGAGAATGGTAGTAGATTATAGGAAAGTTAATGAAAAAACAATTGATAGATATCCTATACCTAATATAACGAATATTGTTGATAAATTAGGACGCTCTAGTAACTATACGACCTTGGATTTAACTTTATCGGTTTTTATCAGATACAAATGGCCCCAGAGAGTATTCCAAAAACTGCCTTTAACGCGGAGAACGGACATTACGAATTTTTAAGAATGCCATTCGATTTAAAGAATGCGCCCGCTACATTCCAACAAGTAATGGATAATGTACTGAAACATCTTCAAAATGAAGTATGTAGAGTCTACATGATATAATAATCTTTAGCACATCACTCCAAGAACATATTCAAAATTTATCTTTGGTTTTTAAAGCATTTAGAGAAGTACGATTAAAAATTCATCTAGACAAGTCAGAATTCTTAAGCAAAAGTGTAGAATTTTTAGGACATGTGGTAACGCCAGCCGGAATAAAACCAAATCCAAAAAAAAATTGCAGCTATTCAAACGTATCCAGTTCCAAAGACTGTAAAAGAAATTAAAGTGTTTTACTAGGATATTATAGACGCTTTATTAAACATTTTGCTAAAATTGTAAAACCATTAACTATTTGTTTAAAGAAAGATCAAAAAATTGTTCATACAAAAGAATTCATAGAATGTTTTGAAAAATGAAAAACATTATTATGTAATGACTCGATATTAACCTATCCTGATTTTGAAAAACCTTTTACCGTAACTACAGACGCTAGCAATTATGTGATAGGCGGAGTTTTATCACAAGACGATCGTCCAATAGCATACACGTCTCGAACTCTTAATAATGCAAAATTCAACTACAGCACAATTGAGAAAGAACTATTAAGTATTGTTTGGAGCATTAATCACTTTAGGCCCTATTTATTTGGAAGAAAATTTATCATAAATACAGATCGTCAACCTTTACAGTGGTTATTTAATTTAAAACAACCACATAGTTCACGACTAGTACGCTGGAGAATACAACTCGAGGAGTACGATTATGTTATCAAATACAAGAAAGGCTCATTAAATAAAAATGGTGATGCGCTAAGTCGCGTAAAAATAAACGACATTGTAGAATGTAATGCTAATATCGATGACCCTGATGATAATAAATCAATGATAAACCACCCATCTGATGATACAAAAACAGAACAGGACTTACTAGAGTTTCTTGAAAACACTCCTCTCATAAATCTTGAGAAAGCAGAAGAAAT
Organism: Rosalia funebris; assembly: GCA_037954035.1. NCBI lineage: Eukaryota > Metazoa > Arthropoda > Insecta > Coleoptera > Cerambycidae > Rosalia > Rosalia funebris. The sequence continues at coordinate 22,246,045 of JAZFAV010000006.1, forward strand.
AATAAATGATTTAGAATTAGATCTAGACAATAAAACAATACACTCTGCTCAAGAAAATCCTGTTTGTGCCCCACAATTCACTGAAAACTTCCCTTTTCAAAAGTAAGACACAGATTAATATTTCATACATCAATATCAGATGACGAAATTGTTAAATATTTAAAACCGTTTTTAAAACTAAATTAAATTTATTGCTTTTATTTTAATTCAAATTCATAAAAAACAAAAATATTGCGTCTTCTAGCTAATTCATTTAGCCCATCATTAAAAATTGTAATATAAAATTTATTGGTTCAAGATCTAATAGAAGATCAAGATAAACTCAGAGAAATAAAATATTTGCATGAAACTAAAACAGTACATCGCGGTATAAATGAGACTATTAAATGTCTTTCCCAAAAATTCTATTGGCCAAATTTACGTAACACGTTATATCAATTTATGTGATACATGCCAAAGAGCAAAATATGATAGAAACCCACAGCACATTAAACTCCAAATTACACCAACAGCGACAAACCCGCTTGAAGTATTACACGTTGACTTATTATTTATAAAAAAAGAAATATTTTTAACTATTTTCTATCCATTTTCTAAATATGGTCAGGCTATTCATGTACCTATCAGAAACGCAGTAGACGCAACTACAGCCTTTGTTCAATTTACATCATATTTTGGCACCCCTTCTAAAATAATTTGTGACCGAGGTAAATAACTCGATAAGCTCTTATTTAAAGAATACTTACGTGTACATAAAATTGAACTTATATCCAAATAAACCTTTAACTTATCTGATGTCACTTGCAGTTTCTTGTTATAATAATTCAATTCACTCAGTAACCAAAATGACCCCCTTTCAAGTAATTTTCGTCACAACTAAACAAAAATACACCATTTGAATTAGACGAATCAAAAATCACAAATAATTACGTAAATCAACACGTACAAATTTCTTCTCAATTATATCCACAATTGACGAACATATTGGAAACAATAAAAAACTAAAATTATTTCTAAACGTAATGAAAAATTGGATGACCCCGAACCATTAGAAAAAGATGATACATCATGTTACGAACCATAGATGCCGATACGAAAAAGACCCAGCCAAAATAAATCTGTCACAGTTATTAAAGATAACGGTCCAACAGCCGATACATCGGCCGGCAGATTTAATAAAAATAAAATCAAAAAGAAAAAACGTACTGAACAAAAATCCGTGCCGGCAACAAGCGCAGATAAAGAAAAAGAAACAGCTAAGGATAATGACAATGTTAAACAATTAGAAGATCTAGAAAAAATCATACCTAAGCATAAAATAACATTACCTAGACGAAGTACCAGACAAAGAAAACCAAAATTTAATATTAATTTCTTTATTGTTTCAGGTTAGGCATGAATGGACTCAGTTTTCTACGTTCGTGTTCCTAACACTGACATTGACTATACAACCCTTGACAAACCCTATTCATTTTTCTAGAATATCTGATAAGGCTAAATTTGTAGTAAATAATCATGAATTTATACATACAATTAATCTAGAAGACTTAGAAGTTGTCTTAGAAAAGACAAAAGATAATAAATTTTGATAAACAATGTTTAAGATATGGTAAGACTAAAAATATGGTATCAATGCAGAATCATTTAGTTTTGCTTTATAATCAAACGATGTTAAAGTTTCATAGTTTAACAACCACTAGTTTTAAACAAAAACGTGGATTATTTAATATAGTAGGCAAATTAGATAAATTCCCTTTTGGAGTTGCCACGGAAGACGATCTACAGAAAATAAAATTAAATTATAAAACATTAACAAAAAACCAAGATAATTTGGAAACTCAAATTAATTTAAGAGCTTCATTAATGACATCATTAGCTACAAAAATAAATCATAGTCTTACAATTATGAATGAAAACATAAACAACCTAGCTGGACGGCAAAATGCAATACTGACAGAAATAAATCTAATCCGAGTCGACCTTAACTGTTATACACTTAACGTTGAATTGACTCAGCACTTACATTTTGTCTCAAATTTCTTAGATAACTTGGAGAATGCAATCACGTTTAGTCATTCCAATCTTATTCATAACTTTTTAATGTCAACACACGACCCTCATATTATTTTGCAGACTCTAAATAAATTTCAACACAACAGCTGATATCTCTTGAAAATATTCAGAATTTTCAATTATATTCGATAAAAACAAAAGTTTATAATAGACAAATAATAGTACAATTGATCGTACAACTTACAAGAGAAAATGCCTATTCCTTATATCAATTATCCTCAATTCTGATTAAAAATGTTACCACTATACCTCCTCATCTTTACCTTATACTGAGTTCTACTAGAACGCATTTATGGAGAAATGAACCATGTCCCATTATTGGAACAGTTCCTGTATGCAAAGGAAACATTGATTTGCTGCCCAAAACCTGATTTTCAAATGTACTGGAAGGCCGAAGTCCCAAAAATTGCACATATGCAGCTATCAATTTATTGCAGCTCATTGTGCAACAAATATCATAAAGGCATCTATTGGTTATCACACAGGAGCCAATTTTAATCAGACACAAATGCGAGGATGTTACAGTTCATCAAATTAATCCACCAGTAGAAGTTACACTGGAAGAAAATTGCGAAATCCAAATTCTAAATTCCATATATAAAATTGATAGAAATCTACTCCCTAGAACGAATTTCATTTTACCTGACCTATCAACCAAGCCAAATGCATCTAACTTAGAAACCACCCACGTCAACGACCCAGGATTACTAGACGTATAGATGAAAATTACCAAACCTATTCAACTGGCCCAAGTTCCAGGGAAGATACAAATTCTTTTACCACTGTCTATATAATCATTGCTATATTGATTATATTAGTACTGGCTTTAATGACCATCCATTGGTTTAAACATCGATCAAAAAACGGCTTATGGTTCCCAAGAGTTCAAAGGAGTCCTAAGCCCAAGGAAAGAGATATCCCGATGAAAACAACCCCCACTAAGAGCAGGATAGAAGTTTCGGACCCTCCACTTCCATTTTAAAGAGGGAGGAGTTATATGTACGCCTCTGAACATAGACTTCTTTTATTTTATTGTCTATTGTATTCTATTCCATAACCATATACGTTGCATTGTACCTAATTTAATATCAGCTAAATAAGAAATATCATGTCAGCCAGAATGTATGTATAAATGCTTTGTCACTGCTCAGTAGCGGTAAAATTGAATTGTCCAGCCTACTTATCAAGTGAAAATACTTTTAAACCAGTGAGTGTAGTTTCCTTTGACCAAAATCCTGAAAAACGAAATTATATATATATATATATATATATATATATATATATATATATATATATATATATATATATATATATATATATATATGTCGGCGGCTCCACCCGCCTATGGATCCCTTCGTGGGAACCTAAAATGCAGCAGTGATATTTATGTCACCACTAAAATTACCATGTTCATTTGTATTTATTTGTTTATTCGTTAACCCCAAGTCATTACGAAGGTGATTTGTAGTTGTTTGGGCATATTGAATTCGTAGATATGCTTGATACATATTTTTGTTTATGTTAAGAATGTTTAAGATAGTCTTTAGCCAATAGGCGTTTAGGATAATACACATTTCCTTATATGGGCAAAGTAACACGCTTATGGGGAGCGAACGAAACAAACCTGCTAGCCCTGGACACGGAATAAGGAGAGTTGAATTTGAGCTTTGAAAAAGAAAGCAGCACGCGTACGGGCTAGCGGGGGCGGATCGTTAGTTACTTACCTTATTGTTTCTTTTGCATTTTATTCGGTAGATAATTACTTGGTTATTACTAACATTCATTTTAAACATTGTGTATTGTAAACTGACGTGTGTTCTCATATTACCTGTGTTAAATTAATAAAAGTGTCATAGGCGTACATTAAGTGTTTGAATAATATGTCCATGCGGTCAAAACCCAGAAGTGTCCAGACGGCTCCGACATAATATATATATATATATATATATATATATATATATATATATATATATATATATATATATATATATATATATCAGTGGCGGCTCATAGTGATAATTTATGGGAGGGCTCAAAGCTAAAAAGCTGTGTACACGGGGATTGAGTTGCAGGGCGCGTACGGGGGGCGGGAGCCCTGCGAATAAGCGCTGCAGGCGAAAATATTTCAGAAATTTCAAGGTCATTGTGTTTTGCAAGTATCCCAAAATTTGTATTAAACTCTACATCGACATTAACAAACGTGTGATGCTTTTTAAATTTCGAAAAGAAAAAAAATTGTGAAATCGCGGTAATATTACGTTATGATATATTTTTGGAAAAGGAATTAAATTTTTTCAAGGTTGCTTTGTGTTTCCCACTTTCATTTGACTTGCAATTGTTTCGTTGAAATTTTTGAAATCCTTGGAAAAAATTCTGTTACGTTAAGCATTTTATTTATAACTGTTTGCATACTTTTTAAAAAATATGAACATAATAAAAACTCACCTTCAGTCCCTCGGTAATTTCATCCAAATAGATCTACGATTTTTGATAACAAAAGAAACAGTTTTATATAGTACATACTATGTACAAAAAAAGTACCTAGACAGCGTAATAACTTAAAAATATTATTGTTTATACACAAAATCAAGTCTTATGTCAGTTGTCTCACCACTTTGAATTGCTAAAAATTCACTTTCATTAATTTGCTATTTAATTTCTTGACGACATACTGCAAGCATACTTTCCAAAATTTCATTTTGTACAGTTTTAGATGTACCTTTAAAAATCGTCACCTTGTCTAAATGTTCTCTCAAAATTACATCCAATTCTGACGAAAAATCGATTAATTCTAGCAAAATCCCACGGTTTTGAGAATCATGTTTTTCATCGTGCCCTCTTAACGCTAGTTCCAACTTTCCACAAAATTTTATACAATTGATAATTTTATTTAAAATATACCTATTTTTAGTCACCTGTTAGTTATGTTTTATAATATTTTGTCTGTATACTGAACCTAACTGAACTGCAATATTTACCGAGCCTAACATAGCCAAATCCGTGCTGCACTTTATATGATTAGCAGAAATTTCGTGCTTTTTTATTTTCTGATTTAAATGTTTTAGATCTTTAAATCCTGTTAAAGACCATACCTTGTCCATTCCGACGGAACCAGAATAAAATAGAACACATGGAAAACAAAACAGAGCATTTACCTTATCCCATACATAAATCCACCCACATTTTTTGTAAATTTCCTTAGAAAAATGCCTCGTAAAAGTACGTGTCCCTACCCTGTCTAGTTGATTAAGATTCAATTCTGATGTTGGTCGTCCGAGTTTCTTGATTTTTACTTTTTCTGCTAACAGAAGAGTTTTAAAATTCACTTTCAGAATATTACTTATACTATTCTCAGTCAGTTTGGCATCAATCAACTTAAAATAACACAAAACAACGAAACAGCAAATAAATATCCACAGCGATAATGTACACTCCAGACGTAGTAATAGAGCACTAAGAGGCTCAGATAACTTGAGCCATCGGTCGCATTGTAAAAACCGTTCTCCGCGATCGGCAATTTCCGCTCCCGGTTCGTTTATTCATATATTTCCTTATGCAAAGAATGGCTCGCTAGAGCTGAGCCCCGCACTCTCTGGTTGGGGTAAATTTTGAATGATCTGCATTATGCAACTTTATTGTACACATAGCCGTCGTAAATGGGTAATAACTATGTTAAAAAAATATTAAATTAATTAAATATCAAAAAACTGAAAAAATATGCATTTAATTACTGTTATATTTTTCTAATAGTGACTTGGGATTCTTAGGAGTCTCGAGCCCCTGAGCCTCTATGGAGCAGCCGCGACTGATATATATATATATATATATATATATATATATATATATATATATATATATATATATATATATATATATATATATATATATATATATAGTTAAGAAACCACCCTATATTTAATGACTTTTTATTTTTATCTATCATGAAACTATGTAACATAAACTAAAATGTTATAGAACGAACTGTATATGATTCATTAAGAAAATAGCTGAAACAGCTAAATGTACATTATTATAAAAGCTGAACGGTGAATCATATGTCAGTTCTTGGGTAAATCACTTACAGTTACCATTGTAACGCGACGTAATAAAAGTGTTGTTACCAACGTGTTGTTTTTCGTCTCGTCGCGAACCTCCCACCAAAACTGGCGCAGTCGGTAGGATTCATCAGGCAGTAGGCTCACTGAAGAAACTGTAGGATCTCAATCCTCACTGGTGATTCCAAAAAAAACAGCAGGCTCACTGAGAAGTTGTTCGAGGGTTGGCGAGCGAAGAAAACACCCGGAGTGCGGCACCTTTCCACTCCACGGACCGGTATTCCTGTGCGGCACCTTTCCACAGCTACCAGACGTCCAGACAACACTTTATTACAAAGTAAGTACCAAGTACTCATTCCTTGTTCTTTCATTGACTTTGTGTGATTAGAACTTGGTTCACTCCGACCTTTAGAGGTATTTAAGTTAAGTTTTCAGTTTAAGTTTAAAGTATTTAAATTAAAGTCTCAAAGACTTTTTTCAAGTTTTTCAAACAAAAAAAGGAAAAAGAAATTTTTTTTTTCTTTTCAAACTTGTTTTTCACTTTTGTATTTTTTCACTTTTGAATATTTTTGTTCAAATTAATATCTTTTATGAGCAATTCAGATTCAGAATCTAACGAAAATCGAGACAGTGAAAACAGCGATTCTGACAACACTCAATTAATCGATTCTCAACAACAAACTCTATCTATTACTTTACAACCTCCAAAGCTAGTGTTACCATCTACAATGGCCGTTAATTACCAATTGTTAAAAATGTATGTTGACGTCATACCACCATTTGACGGAAACACCTTTTTACTAAATGACTTTTTAACTAGTTGTGACGAATTGATAACTTCTTTTGCATCACAGACCAATGAAAGCCAGAACGTATTTTTATTAAGAGCTATCAGATCTAAACTTGTAGGTCAAGCCCAACAATTAATTTCTAGTCGTTTAGAAATTGCAACATGGCCCCAAATTAGGGAAATGCTTTCTCAAAATTTTGGTGATCCACGAGATTTACCATGTTTACAGCAAGATCTCTTGCATTTACAATTTAATAGGTCTAAACAAACGTTGTTACAATTTGGAAATCAAGTTAAAGAATTCCAATCTCTACTAATGTCGAAATTGCAACAAACTAGTAAACCAGTTGGTGTTAAAACAGCTTTAGCTGAAGTTTACCAACAGCTGGCACTAGACACTTATGTTCGTAATCTTCCATCTCAATTACAACAAATGGTTAGGACAAAAGAATTTACAACAATTGAAGGTGCAATAGCTTTTGTCACTAAGGAAGAACAGTTTTCCCAATATAAAAACAGTCTTTATCCAACAGCTAATAATAAACCTAAACCACTTAATCAATTCGATCAGGATTCTAGAAATGTTAGGCCCATGTACAAACCACAATCTTTCCAAAATTATCAACAACAATTTAACGTAAATCCACAACAACACTCATTTCCTTCAGCCCCAATTAACATACAAACACGTCAAATTCCACAACGTTTCCCGACCAATGCCCAAGTTTTCGGAAAACAAAATGTCTGGAAACCCCAGCCAAATAGAAATCTTTCTAGTACATCTCGTCCGACTCCAATGTCCGGTGTCTCAGTCTTACCTAAAAGACAGCCAATTCAAAACCAAAATATTTCAAGACCGACCCCTATGTCTGGTGTTAATACTATACAATCCCGACGTCAACCGTTTCACGATACTGAATTATTTAACACAGAAACCGAAGATAATTTAGAGTACGACTTAAACCCAACTTCTGACAGTACTTTTGAAAATTCTTACCCTGACGAGTCTTCTAATTACTTTGCCGAAAGCGAAGTAGACAGTCAACTTGAATATGACTTTGATTTTCAAGATAGTTCTCGTGACAATTCTGGAAATTTTATGAAACCTGGCCCTGCGAATTCACAGAGGTAATAGAAGAATTTAATTCGGTAGTTACTCCATCTTCCCTTCCGTATATTTGTATAGAAAACCCTCCAATGAAATTATTAATAGATACAGGTTGTTCTAAATCGATAATTCGCCCCGATATTATTCAAAACTATTTTTCTGATTGCATTTATCAGAACGAAACAAAAATAAAAACTTGTACTGGAGAAACTCAAATAAGATTTAAAGCCGATATCCCAGCATTCTCTGAATTCCTTTCTAATGAAACAATGACAGTCCTTCTTTACGATTTTCACGATTATTTTGATGGGTTAATAGGATTTGAAGACTTGCTGAAATTCAACCTTTCAATAATTTTTTCAGAAAACATCCTGTATAATCCACAATTTGCACTTCCATTGTTCTACCGTCAACCATCAGACAAAACAGTTCGCTATTCCATTAATGCTAACGAAGTTATTCTTAGAAAAGTTCCAGTCGACTCGCTTAATGGTGATATCTTAGTCCCGGCGTTATCTAATGATTCATGCATGATACCTGAAACAGTTACTTATTGTAATAATGGTCAAGCACTCGTTGAGATACACAATATTTCAGATAAACCGACAACAATTGAATTTACAGACACCCTTTGTGTTGAACCTCTTTGTAATTATGAGTCATATGATTATCATATCAATGACCCTATAACATCTTTCCGATCGTCTTTAATTCCAAATTTATTACGTACTTCTCAAAAACGCTCTACAAATCAGGCCGACGTTCTCTCTCGAATAAAACTTAATGACGAAATTAATGCTATTGAAAATGAAGATAATGTTTCAGTAATTGCAAATCCAGGCACAATAAACGATGATGTAAATGACATCCTTGACAACATCCCGGAACCTGATCCTGAAGTATTTCAAACTTTATTAGACAATTTTTCCGAGTCCGAAAACCAAAATCCAAATGAACAGCTACCTTCCATGCCCTTACTCGACAAAGACAATAACGATAATGACACAATTCATACAGCTACAGAAAATCCAATTTTACAAATGCTTATTACAGATAACCCCCTAAATCTGTTTAAAAATCAATTAGTAATCCATGAAAGTTCAAACGCACTATTCGAAACCTGTTCGACAGAAAAATTATTTGGATATAAAATACGTCATTCTATAACTTTACGTCAAAACCTTTCAGACGCTGACGTAGTGAAATTCATTAAACAGTTTGTTAATCCCTCAGATATCACTTGTCTTTATTTTACAACTCCAGAAATCGAAAAGAAAATGATACGCATACTGCAACAACATTTTAGCTCTTGTATTAGATTCTATATAACAAAAAAGTTTTTGAATGATGTTCAAGATGAACTAGAACAGCAGAGGTACATTAAATATTACCACGAAACAAAAACATGTCACCGCGGCATTAATGAAACCCGCACAGCTATCTTAAGACGCTATTATTGGCCTAAAATTCATGCAGACGTTATTAAATACGTCAACACTTGTAATACCTGCCAATTATCAAAATATGAAAGGCATCCACAAAAAATCAAATTTCAAATAACACCCACTTATACTAAACCATTTGAAGCGATACATATTGATGTGTTCCAAGCTGACAGACAACAATTTTTAACTATCCTAGATCCCTTTTCAAAATTTGGCCAATCTTACCATTTAGAAAATAAAACTGCTATTGAAGTTCAAAATGCATTACTAACTTTCGTTTCACATTTTGGTATTCCAGGAAAAATTATTGCTGACAGTGGAACTGAGTTTAATAATATTATTATTAAAGAATTTTGCGCATTACATAAAATTGAGTTACATATAACTACAATTCGAAATTCAAATTCTAATTCACCAGTGGAAAGATTCCATTCCACAGTTTTAGATTCAATACGTTGTCTAAAACAAGAACATCCAAATAAACCATTACCATACCTCATGAAACTAGCAGTTATCGGCTACAATAACTCGATACACAGCGTAACGAAACTAACACCATTCGAAGTAATATTAGGTCACACTAACAAAATTACTCCTTTTGAACTCAATGAAAATATTATCACTTCTGATTATATTCAAAAACATAAAGACTTGACACAACAATTGTATCAACAAATAAATTCGAATATCTCTCAGAACAAAGACAAAATTATTTCAAAACGAAATGAATCCCGAGACGAACCCGAACCTGTTGAACCAGAACAACCAATATTAATAAAAGAAATTACCACAGGTCATAAAACGCGTGCTCGATTCAAAAGATTACAAGCAATTCTTGATAAAGGGCCTACCCTTAAAACAAAACATGGACAATTTCATAAAAGTCATGTTAAAAAGAAACGCAAAATTCCTAAAACTAATAAAGAAACGTTGTTGCAGGACAAACAACAAGACGAAGAGACTGACAAAAAACTGAAAAATGACAAATCCACTATCCCTACTCCTCCTGACAATGACAATAATATCCCTAGTACATCAAGTGCGACTAGACGATATAACACTAGATCATCTACAAAATCCAGTTTACCTCCTTAAAATAAGTAAAGAAACAAAAATTATTAATCAATACCATACTTTTCTCCATGTTATAAATTTCGAACCTATTCAAAATAATATAAGAAATCTTAAAATTCAAATCGATAAATTAGAATCAAAAACAAATAAAATAATAGCAATTAATTTTACGACTCAAGCTCTATTTTTATTAGATAAAATACAAGAACGATATGACTCACTACAAGCAAAACCTATTAGAAACAAAAGAGGACTTATAAATATTGTTGGCACCACTCAAAAATGGCTATTTGGCACATTGGATAATGATGATTTAGAAATTATTAATTTAAAGTTTCACACCTTAATAAAAAACCAACATTCATTAGCTGATCAAATAAACCTTAAAACATCTATGATGGTAACCCTCGCTGAAAAAGTAAATACGACCCTGGCTATTCTTCATAATAATCAAAATGCAATGGAATCTTATATTCAGCATTTAGATAAGGAAATAAATTTAATAATCGTACGTTATCATGCAATTATATTAGCACAACAGATTGTTAACAACCTTGAACTCATTTTAGAATTCCTTGACACTGTCGAAGCGGCAACTACCTTCGCGTATTTAAATACAGTGCATCAGTCGCTTCTTTCAATTCCTGACCTTCAATTTATTTTAAAAACCCTTGAACAAATTTATTCAAAAGATCAATTAGTAAATTTTGAATATTTACAAAGTTACTATCAATATTTTGGTGTTTCAGTCAAATTAAGAAAAGATAAAATTATTTTCTCAATAAAAGTTCCAATCATGCAAAATGAAAAATTTTCCTCTTACCATGTGTACCCTATTCCTATCAAAAATTATACATTTATTCCACCTAAACCTATCCTGGTACTTGGTACACAACATCTACTTTTGGATAATCCCTGTCCACTGATGGAAGAAATCTCCATATGCCAAGGCACGTTACGACCCAATGATCAGCAATGCATGCCCGCATTAGCCAATGGACTCTACGAGGACTCCTGTCAAATGACCCCCGTCATTCTTCAAAGGCCCATCGCCGAACAAATCGACAAATATCACGTTTTGTTACTTACTACCAAGACTGTCGATGTTAAAAGTTCCTGCACGAATAACAAAATACAGAAAATCAGTCATCCAGTCGCAATTACCATTCCAGATGGATGCAGCATTACACTATTAGACACAACCTTCGGCCCAGATCCTACTCTTTTGAATGGATCCACGCTGTTACTACCCGAACTTCCACAAATGTCACATCAACCAGTAAAATGTCCCCTTATCCTGAAGAACATCAGACTTGGTGATATCCAGCAACTGCATAATATTCTTCAGCATTCGCAGCCGGTCACCTTAGAAGACCTACCTGAAGCGGTTCCATATTCGCTTCTATTCTATGTAATACTTGGACTGATACTATGTGTTAGTATCTTATTCATTATTTACAACTGTCGACACCGAGTCAAACCATGGACAACATTCACTTGGAAACCGAAGACCAAGCGATCCGAAGGCAACGTAGGTTCGAATCCTACTCCCGACGACTCCACGTCGCCATTCTAATGGGGGAGGAGTTAAGAAACCACCCTATATTTAATGACTTTTTATTTTTATCTATCATGAAACTATGTAACATAAACTAAAATGTTATAGAACGAACTGTATATGATTCATTAAGAAAACAGCTAAATGTACATTATTATAAAAGCTGAACGGTGAATCATATGTCAGTTCTTGGGTAAATCACTTACAGTTACCATTGTAACGCGACGTAATAAAAGTGTTGTGACCAACGTGTTGTTTTTCGTCTCGTCGCGAACCTCCCACCAAAACTATATATATATATATATATATATATATATATATATATATATATATATATATATATATATATATATATATATATATATATATATATATATATATATATATATATATATTTTATATGCACGAAAGCATATAATGATTTTTAAAAACAATTTTTATTCTAATTTAATTTATTTTTAAAGTTTTATTTGATCTTTACATTACAAAATTTAAATGGTTCATAACGTCGTGTTATGACCGCGACTGAGCGAGTATGTTACTACAATACTACAGTTATGTTTCAGTTATGCTACCGTTATGCTTCAGTACTGATGCGACCACTTGCTGTCGTATTTATTAATTCACAAGTGCTGACACAAGTCAGGTGATTTACTAGAAAAAGAAGTTATTAACTTTCAGCAAGTAATCACGATCGTGACTTTAAAATATTATACGTTACAGATAGAGCACGAAGTGGTCTCAAAGCTGTAACGCAAGAGGAGATTACAATGGTTCTTATCTGAACATATTAAGTTACTGCAACAAAGTATAAGGGTAAATGAAGGTGAAGTTTAACAATTCTAAGTACAATGGATAATTTTGATATAACAACTCCCCTTTTATATAAAAAGTTGGTGTTATACAGCAACTTTTAATGTATACAATAATAGTTAAATACAATAATGGTTAAATACAATAATGGTTAAATATAAAATTGCAAGGTTTGAAAGGGTAAAATCACTGAATGTGAGTAAGTTTGAACACTAAAGCGTTTTTTGATTAGAACACAAAAGTTTTTCACTTTTCACTAAAATGTCAGTTCAATTCGATGTCTTCTGCTTGTACATCTTCTGGTCTGATGGAAGGTCGTCTTCTTGGTAGTATACTTCTAAAGGATTGAATTCTTTTGCCTAGTCCTGGATGAGGTGGTGGAGAATTTGAGGATACTTCGATTGCAAGTCGTCTTTTTCTGCGACATTTGCAGCAAATGAATAGAATAATAAGGGCAATGATTAAGGTAATTGTAAAATAAACAAACCAGGATATATGTTTGGATGCGAAAGGTTCATTGATTAAGTCGTCTAATTGTCTTGAATATTCGTCCAGTTTATGTCTGGCGATGTCCAGGTCTTCTGTGTTGAGATTATTTAACTTCAAGGGCTTTAGGTTTGGAATTTTGAGATCGTCGGGTATTCCTTCGCAACAGTTGAAAGGAATTTTGATTGATTGAATTTCAATGTTGATTTCGGAGAAGTCCTTTTGGTCTGCCTGTACTTTTGTTGCTCCTATAAATGCGTTGCATTCAGGTTGTAATATCAGAACCGAATTTTTGTAAATCAATTCAGTTTTTGAATTTCGGTTCTTGCAGTTAATGGTGATTGACAGTGGTTCGGAATTTATAACTAACCATGTGTTTGCAGTTAATTTCTGTACCTTATATCCTTTTGCAAAGATGAGTGACGTCTGACAGTTTTCTGGCAGGCTTTTGAGGTTTTTGAGAATTTGGGCTTCACAAAGGGCATTGCTGTCGATTGGATATGCGAACAAATCGGGACATATTAAAGTTTTGTGCATAAGTGTTCTACATTCATGTGTATCGGTGATTGGAATGTACATAAGAGAATCATCATCTCTCGCGATATATTTTTGTGAGGTTGAGAGAATGTGATACAAACCAGTTCTATTATCTAAAATTGGAATTGGAAAAAGTCTAAAAATTCTAAACGTTTCATGATCGACTAATGGGATCTTTAAAACAAATACTAAATCTGAGTCTGTTTGAAAAGCTTCTAATTCCATGATGTCCAGATATTTCGCAACATTTTGAATTCGAGTATCTAGAGGTAAATTGTTTTGATGCAAATTATGTGCAATTTCTTGTAGTGACAAGATTAGTTTTTCAGGTGAGATTATTGAAGTGTGAATGATTTTTGATCGAGCAAAGGTGATTGAATTCAGTATGTTATCCAATTCATTTTCAATGTATAAATAGGTTTCCATAAGGAGTTCGCATTTGTCTAGGAATTTTAAAGCGAGTCTAATTATTTTTATTTCGTTATTTGTGCGACGAATCGTATCTGAGATTAATTTCAGATCATTGTTAAACGTCATTTCGTCAAACTGTAACTTTTGGATTGTTGTGTTAAAATTCTTGATAACAGATGTCGTTACGGAAATTTGATTCTTAAATAAATTTTCAATCTGATGTTCGTCTTTTAATAATTTATTTATACTATCCATATAGTATTGACCGTCTTCTGCATCTAAGTTTCCGGTGATTGCTTTAAAAATTGAACCAATACCATTTATAATTCCACGTTTATATCGTGTTCTAGTAATGTCATAATTAAGAGATTCGAATTTTTCTCGAATTGTTCTTGAAACTTGGGTTAGTAAACTAACGTGAGTTTTTACTTCTCCTTTAAATAATTCCATGTTTTCATAATTTTCATGTATTGAATATAAAAGTCTGTCAAGTAGTCTTTCGTTTTGGTCAAAAGTAATTTTTATGTCTGTTATGTTTTTATGTACCAAGAGTGTCCATTTTTTATTAGTAACAACGAGGTTGTTTTCTTCATGATAGTAAATTCCTATCGTATTGTCTATTGATTTTATTTTGTATTGGGATCGTACTGTTTGTACTGCTGATCCGACCAGCAGGAGAAACCTGAAAATAATTTTAATTTTCATTTTCGAAATACGGTTTCAACCTATCGAAGTTTACTTTACTGTTTTGATTTGTTTCTGGATTGAAAAGAATAGCTGAATTTTGAAAGATTTCCTTTATTTCAAAAGGGCCATTAAATTTGTTGCCTAGTTTATTTATAATTTGGGATTCTTTCACATAGACTTTATCGCCTTTATTGATGTGTTTTTTGGTGAACGTGTTTGTCAAATCTTTGTTTGGCTTTTTCTTTTTGTAAATTTGTACGAGTTCTAGCAATTTTGTAATAGTGTGATATTTTGTTGTTCAGATCGCGAATATACTTGGTAATTAATTGTTCTTGATTATACAAGGTTTCGGGAGGTCTACTTTGGGTATGACCAAAGACTAGTTCATAGGGGGTAAATCCGTGGGTTTTATTTACTGAATTATTATAGCAAATTACTGCATACGGGGTGATTGATAATGGGTGTTCGTTCGGATTTTCGGATTTGTTAGCTCTTATCATTTCTAATATGGTTGTATGAAAACGTTCTAGTGAACCGTTTGATTGTGGGTGATTTACGCTAGAGAAGGTTAATTTGATATTGTAAAAGGTACAAAGGTCCTTAACAAGATTGTTATTGAATTCTTTTCCATAATCACAATGGATTCTGATCGGCGTTCCATAATGTTGGAAATACAATAAAAGTGTATTGACTATCGATTTTGCGGAATTGTCTACGATTGGGTAAGCTTGTGTGAACTTTGTAAGTTCATCTCGAATGGTTAACAAATAATTTCTTGTGGGAATTTCCAAAACATCTACGTTAATTCGTTCAAATGGTGATCGGGGTGTTTCCGTTATGACAAGTGGATTGTCTAGATTTTTTCTCAAGATTTTTGTCTTTTGACAAGTTTCACATTGTTTTATGAAATTTTCTACGTCTTTCGTGAGTCTTGTCCAATTGTATCTGTTTTTAATTCTGCGTATTGTCTCATTGATACCTCGGTGAAGATTTGCTTTACCTGAGTGGTTTTGATCGATTATGATTGGAATTTGTTCTTTGTCAGGGTTTTCAACTAAATTTTGACATATTGTAAGATTTAAATCTTTGTCAGAAAAGATGAAAGATAGAATTTCTAAGCTTGCGAGTTCTAAATTGTTTTCCACAAAATAAGTTTTTTCTGAGTCGAAAACATGTTGATCTCTATAAAGAGTGATAAATAAAGTTTCGATTACATTTTCATGATCGAAAGGTAATGGAATGATGTAATATTTCCTATTTTTGACTGTTTTACTGGAAACAATGTTGATTTTATTGTTACAAAAATTTGGATTTTCTTCAAAGATGTCATCTATTATTTTGTAATGAAGATCGGTTAATTTGTTTTGAATGAAAAATGTTATTATGTCTTTATGACTTTTGTCTAGAAGTTGATTGTTGGTAAAACTTAATTTTGAATAGTCAATTAATGATGTTGTTTTGTAAAGATTAATAAATCGTTCGAATTCATTTACAATGGTTTCAGGGGCGATTTCTGTATCGTCCGTGTCTTCGGAGTCTGAATTTGCAGATAGAATTTTGTTTTCAAATTGTATACATTTTTGGAAATGATTTATTTTGATGCGGCTAAGTGCGTCAGCATTTTTGTTTATTTTTCCAGGTTTGTACATTATTTCATAGTCATATTCTTCGAGTTTTAGACGCCATCGCGCTAAGCGACTACCAGGGTCTTTAATTGAAAATAGCCATGTTAATGGTCGATGATCTGTGACTAGCTGAAATTTTCTTCCAAAAAGATAGGGTCTAAAGTGTTTTACGGCCCATACAATAGATAAACACTCTCTTTCTATTGTAGAATATTTAGTTTCCGCTTTACAAAGTGTTCTAGAAGCGAATGCG
This sequence comes from Rosalia funebris, assembly GCA_037954035.1. Lineage (NCBI taxonomy): Eukaryota > Metazoa > Arthropoda > Insecta > Coleoptera > Cerambycidae > Rosalia > Rosalia funebris. The sequence continues at coordinate 22,262,960 of JAZFAV010000006.1, forward strand.
ATAGGTAAATCTATTCCTATTGTGCCTTGTGATAAAACTGCGCCAATAGCAAAAGAACTTGCGTCTGTAGTTAAAATAAAAGTGTCTTCGAAATTTGGATAAATTAAAATTGGACTTGTGATTAAAGCATTTTTTAATTGTTCAAAGGAATTTTTACAATCTGAGTCAAAATTAAATTGTACGTCTTTTTGTAAAAGTTTCGTCAAGGGTTTAGAAATTTTGGCAAAATTGGGGATGAATCGTCGGTAATAACCGGCTAATCCTAGAAAAGATTTTATTTCTTTTGGATTTGTTGGCTGAGGAAAATTTTCAATGCAATTTATTTTTTCTGGGTTAGGTTTTACTCCATCGGGCGTGATTAGATGTCCTAAATATGCAACTTCTTTTCTGAGAAATTCACATTTATCGGGCTGAATTTTATGATTTGCGATTCTAAGTCTTTTAAATACTTCGGAAAGTCTGTGAATGTGTTCGTCAATAGTTGGTGAATAGATTATTATGTCGTCCATGTAAACTAAACAACGTTCGTTCTGTAAACCTAAAAGAATGTTGTCCATTACGCGTTGGAATGTCGCTGGTGCGTTTTTTAATCCGAAAGGCATACGTAAAAATTCAAAGTGTCCGTTCTCTACAGAGAATGCTGTTTTTGGGATGTCTTTTTTGTCTATTTCTAGTTGGTGAAAGCCATTTGCTAGGTCTAAAGTACTAAATAGGGAACATTTACCTAGTTGGTCTAGTAGATCGGAAATGTTAGGGAGTGGATATTTGTCTCCGACTGTTATTTCGTTTAATTTTCTGTAATCGACTACGACGCGCCATTTCTGTTTTCCAGAAGCGTCAATTTTTTTTGGGACAACCCATACTGGGGATGACCAGGGCGAAATAGAGGGTCTAATTATACCTTGTTTTAACATCTTATTGACCTGTGTTTTTACTTCCTCTTTATGGACATACGGGTATCGATAAGATTTCGTAAATATCGGCTTTGAATTACCGGTGTCGATTGAATGTTTTATTTCGTTAGCGAATGTAAGATTGTCGCCTTCAAGATAAAATATATCGGAATACTCTAAACAAAGTTCGGTAATTAGTTCTTGTTCCTCTGTGTTTAAATGGTCTAATCTTAGTTGGTTTCGAATTTCAAATGTGCGGTCGACTACTGGGTCATTGAATGTTTCTGAATTTTGATTACTGTTGTAAATATTTGAGTTTAATAACATTGAACTGTTTATTGGTTCTAAATTTAGATTTGAAAAGTCAATGAGTTTTGGTATGGCATTTGCGTTTATTACAGATGTACAAAATTCATCTTTGTTGTTAATGTGTACGAGTGCGTTAGGTAAACGTACTTTTTCTATCTCCTGAGCTGAAAGAATTGCGTCAGTGTTGAAAAGATTACAACGAAATTTGAATATTTGTTCGATACGAGGGGCGATTGCAATTTTGTTCGAAATTTTCGGAATGTTTTTTGAATGTTGAAAATTTGTTGGACTGTTTTTAGGAATTTGGTCTGATAATTTGTCGGTTACTTTAAATAAAGGAACTGTTTTGAAATTAGTTATTAATTGCATGTTTTTGATGTCTATAATGCATTCGTAATGTTCTAAAAAGTCTAAGCCTAATAATCCGTCGAATTCTATGTCGATGTCGTGTACATAAACTTTGTGAGGACTAAAATCGTCAAAAGGAATTAAACATGATTCTGTTATTAATATTTTTTGGTCAGTAATACCTTGAATTGAAATATTTTCGCGGAAACGATCAGTGTAATTTTGGCAAGTTTTTCTTTCAAAAATCGAAAGTCCAGCGCCTGAATCAATTAAAATTTTAAAAGTATTTGTAGCATCCTTGATGTAGTACAAATTTTTTGAATTCACTGTTAATAATGCGCTTAAAGGAATTTTTGTTGGCGGTTGTTTGCTTGTTCTTGTTGGTTTAAATTTAAGGTTCTCATTTGTGATTCGATTTCCACACAAATGTCCGAAGTTTGTGTTTGATCCGGTGGTTTGTCTAACGTTTGGGGATCGTGAAAATTTTGATAACGGTAAGGGTTTTCAAAGTCATTCGTTTCGAAATTTTCGGTTTGATAGTTATTGTCATTGTCATAATAGGTTTCGTCTTGAATATGTTCATATTGGTTGTCATTATCAGGTTGATAATCAGTATTATCATAGTAATTTGGATTGTAATTTTGGTCTTGATGAACAGTATCATCATAAGTAAAATCGTTTTGTTCATGATAGAAATTTTCGTTCGTGTTTACATGATGTGTCCTATTATTATTATTATAATTCGGGTTAGGGCGAATTACATTTGGTCTCTGAAAATTGGGGTTAGGCCTTATCGTGGAAGGTCTATTTTGAGGGTTGGTTTGTGAAGTACCTTGGTCTTGTGGTCTGGCTTGAAAATTTTGATTTTGGTTTTGGAAAGGTCTTTGAAAGTTTTGATTCGAAGTTGATGGTTGTAAATTGTTGTAATTTGGCTGAAAAGGTCTCGAAAAATTCTGAAATTGAGATGGATACATATTTTGTTGAGGCTTTGCTCTACATTCGACAGTAGAATGTCCTGAGCGTTTACAATAATTACATATTTTCTTTGAATTTAAATTCTGATTTTGTTGAAAAGGTTTTTGTGAAAAATTTTGATTTGGTTTTTGTTGACGTTTTTGAGTTTCAAAGTACGAAAGTTGTAACTCTCGCTTTATTCTAGCTGTTGCGGCTAGCATATTAGCTGGGTTACTTGCGCGAACTATAGATCCAATTTTTGGGTCTAAGCCAGTTAGTAAAGTGTTTAGTGTCATAGTCTCTATTAAGTTTGATTGAGCACTTTTCTGTTCCGCTGTTAAATTTGTTTTTTGAACTGCCGCGTGCATTTTTGCATTGTGTGTCTGCAAACGCGATATAAAATTCAATGCAGATTCATTACTTTGTTGTGATAGACGTTGAAGGTCCTGTATTAAGGATGTTAAATCTCTAGAGTCACCAAAATGTGTCTCTAAAAGTGTTTTTATTTCTTCCCATGTGGAAGGATTGCGCGAATTTACAAGCTCGGCTGCTTTTAATTTTAATTTATTTTTGACGTGTAACGTAAGCAATAATTTTTGATTGCCTACGGCCATACTGAATCCAGTCATTACTGCATTCAAAAATGTTTGTAAAAATATTTGATTACCATCGTATTCAGGAATGATGGAAAATATCTCGGACAGCTTATAAGGTTCGACTGTCTCATTTTGTTGTTCATCGTTAGATAATGGTGCCGGTGGTGGCATTTTGAATTTAATTATTATTAAGAACTTGATAAAATAGTAAATAAAATTAAATATGGTAGTTTGTTTTTTTAACAACTGGTCTGTATTCACAGAAATTGAATAAACAAAATTTGCTTTATGTTGCAAATAAATAAATAAATAATGGTAGCACAAACGAGATGATTCTCAAATGGACTTACCAGAAGAATTTTGCTTCCATTCAGGTCCGGTCTGGGTCGTTACAGGTGAGGCAATTCCGTGTTCCAATAACGTTGTCCGACTGGGTGATGGGATGATTTTGAAATGTGGTTTGTTGCTGTGATGACAGGGGACTACAAACAGTTAGGGCAGGCCCGTGTTCTCCTCGTAGCACTCCTCCTGTTGGTTTCTTTGTTGCTTTCTTGATTCTTGATTTTTCTCTTCTTGAGCTGTGTTCGTCGATTTCACTTTAGGAATTGGAATTCCACGTTACTAGTGAGGCCAAATCCGTGTTCTAATAACGCGTGAAATCCTACAACGACTGCGCCACTTTTTATATGCACGAAAGCATATAATGATTTTTAAAAACAATTTTTATTCTAATTTAATTTATTTTTAAAGTTTTATTTGATCTTTACATTACAAAATTTAAATAGTTCATAACGTCGTGTTATGACCGCGACTGAGCGAGTATGTTACTACAATACTACAGTTATGTTTCAGTTATGCTGCCGTTATGCTTCAGTACTGATGCGACCACTTGCTGTCGTATTTATTAATTCACAAGTGCTGACACAAGTCAGGTGATTTACTAGAAAAAGAAGTTATTAACTTTCAGCAAGTAATCACGATCGTGACTTTAAAATATTATACGTTACAGATAGAGCACGAAGTGGTCTCAAAGCTGTAACGCAAGAGGAGATTACAATGGTTCTTATTTGAACATATTAAGTTACTGCAACAAAGTATAAGGGTAAATGAAGGTGAAGTTTAATAATTCTAAGTACAATGGATAATTTTGATATAACATATATATATATATATATATATATATATATATATATATATATATATATATATATATATATATATATATATATATATATATATATAGCAACTTTCTTCCATGATTTGATCATCAAAAAATAATAACTTAAACGCCGAAATATTTCAGTAGCACTTTATTAAATTATTTAATATGCAAATATAAAAACTAATCTAACTTGGTTCCCTCTGTATATTCACCTATATAGTTTCGGTGGATGTACAGTCAGCATTTCTTTTCAATGGCAATTGTTCAAAAGAAATGTAACCTTGGGTTACGTATTTCCTGTGAATGCTGGCTTAAAATAAATATAAGAGTCTATTGATAAAATTATATAATTCCTCCCGCCATAGACGGAGGCACAGCCGGAGAAGGGTCTTTGTGGGTTGAAAGTTTTAATTTTGATGGGTCTCCTCGTTCTGCATCGATTGTAGATGTACAGGAGGCTTATTACCATGATAATTGTAGAAATACTGATGCACAGTATAATAATCCAGGAGTGATAGTTTGAGTCTAAATCTGGAGATTGTAGGTTAATATGTCTCAGGTCACGAATATGTTGATGGACTTCTTTTAATTTCGTGGTACGCACATTGTCTAGGGAGAATGAAGAATAGTTTGATGTCGTAAGTGGTTCCGGTAGAAAATAGGTAGTTGAAGTAGGGAGTGAAGTTGTAGACGTATAGACTTCCTCTTGGTCAATCCAAAGGGTACATTTGATATTAGGTTGGCGTTGGATCATGTCGATAATACAGTGACTGCTACTGTCCATAATGTTGGCAGACATGTAGATATCATCGAGAAGCGGCAGTTCTTGGTCAATCCATGCACGTTCATTTTCAGTACCGAGTATCAGAAAGGATTTAGGGAGTAGAACTGTCAGGCTTTTATAGGATAGTGGGATAAGTTTGAACAAAGAATAAGATTTTTCTTTTAGAATTGGCACTAAAATTTCGATATCTAGGTTCGAATTTTTTAATAAAGGTTTTAATTTTAGAAAGTCTCATATAATAATGAATATGAAACATAGGAATTTCGCTTGTTTTATATAAGAGTCTAAGATTTACAAAAATGTATTTGATATCATTAGTAATTATAATATTTGAATGATCATTATCATATAAAATTTTGACATTAGCATTAATTTTCTTTCTATCGTTATCCATTAAACCAAAGAGTGAATTGTACAGTGAACCAACAGAATTAATCAATTAGATCTCATTTGGATTTTTATCATTATAGTGAATTGTTTCAAATTTATCAAATGTTTTATTTAAAATTAATTCGGCTTGTAACCATTTGATGTATGAGTGATGTTTTCATTCTGTAATAAGGAGGATGGTTTCTGTTGTTTTTTCTTTTTTATTTTGTTATTATGAAAAGTTCCGGCAGAGGTATCGACAGCGGGACCTTTATCTTTATGAATTGAGACACGTTTAAATATTTGTTTTATTTTAGGGTCATGTGGGGTTTTTATATTTAGGTATTCTTGAATAGATATACCTGCAGGTTGGGGGTCGTCTAAATTTTTATTGCGTCTAGAAAGTATTTGGGCTTTTTCATGTTCGATATGACCTTGTGCCGTCTGAAAAATTTGTTTAGCAATGTTCTTTGTTGAGTCGATGTAGACTTGGGCAACTTTGGCTTCACTTAACGTGGGTGAATTGTCTTTGTCAAGATGAGAAAGATGACATTAAAAGGGGTTAGTTTTGTAACTGAGTGTACTTAGTTATTATAATAAGAAACGGCTGAAGTTACGAGATAGCTTAATGGCTTATTAGGGTGGTCGCTTTCTAAAGTTCGAAAGGAATCAAGAAGAGTGGAATGGAAACGTTCAACAGGACTATTACTGCTGGAGTTTCTAATGGAGGTTATGCGAAATTCTGTGCCGTGTAATTGACAATATTCTTTAAAAAGAAGGTTGTTGAATTATTTGCCAGCATCGGTAATAATTTGGGAAGGCGTTCCTAAATAGGAAGTGAATTGAATAAGAGCTTGGACAATATCAATTGCGTTTTTTGAAGGAAGTTTAATCGCTTATCTGTATTTAGAAAAGGGGTCTAAAACAGGAACATAAACTTCTGATTGGACATGAAAAAGGTCAATATGTAAGACATCCAAAGGTTTAGAAGGTGTTGGAGTATGTTGCAATTTAATATGTTGTGGTATTACGATCGTATTTTGCGCGTTGACAAACATCGCAGAGATTTATATAACGATTAATATCGTTAGACATATTAGGCCATTAAAATTTTGCTGAAACACGTTTGATTTTTTCATTGATACCTCGGTGCGTTGTTTTTGTTTCATGTCAAAATTTAATTTCTTTAATTTTTTCACGATCTTCTAATAGATCAGTGACGTAGGAATTTAAGATTGCAATTTTAGTAAGGGGGTTGAATTTATTTCTCAGTACATGAAGAATTGTTCTTTTATGGGTTCACTATGAAAATAGAGGCCTACGGTGTTGATATAGTTTTTAAGATGAAGGAAAATTGCATCATATAATATACTAGTATGAGACGTTAAGATATGTCGGGTTTTGTTGAAAGATTTTTCGAGTGAGGGTAAAAAGCTTGCAGAAAGAGTATTTGATTCGGTAATTATAACTTGCCAATTAAAGGAGTTGACAGGCTTTTCTATGATAGGTGGTGCTCAAATAGGATTTTCGTATGCGGTGTGTTGGTTATCGTCCGAAAGATCATTAAAAAAATCCTCAAGTCGTTCGAGACCGGGACTTGGAAGGTTGTCAAGAATTAGTTCAGTATCTGCATTATATTCAGAGTCTAGATGAGGAAGATTATCTAAGTTTTCTGTAGGTTATTAATCATAGAAATTTCATCGCCAAGGGCATGCGATTCGTATATTTTGATTCTAGAAAGTGCGCCCGCGTTGAAGTTACTTTTGCCTCTTTTGTAACGAATTTCGTAATCGTATTCTTCTAATTTTAGTCGCCAACACACAGGGCATGTCTGTGAGTCTTTCAATGAAAAAATCCATTGGAGAGGTTTCTGATCTGAATATATTATAATTCTTGACCGAAAAGGTAAGGTATAATATAGATTGCCAAAAGTTCTTTTTCAATTGTACTATAATTTACTTCCACGGGGTTTAATGTTCGAGATGCATAAGCGATAGGTTTTTTATCTTGGGAGAGAACGGCTCCAATTACGAAATTGCTTGCGTCGGTGATAAGTTCTAATGTTTTTGTAAAGTCTGGGTATACTAATAACGGTTCATTGGTAAGTAAATTTTTATATTTTTCGAAAGAGTCAACAAATTCAGGTGTGTGAATAATTCTTTCATTTTTCTTTAGACACTTAGTTAAAGATCTTGTCAGTTTAGCGAAATTATCAATGAATTTACGATAATATCCAACTAGTCCTAAAAATGTCCTAAATAAATTTTATTTCTTCTGTAGTTTTTGGAATGGGGAAACGTTTGATTGTTTTAATTTTGTCAGGATTTGGTTTGATGCCTTCTGTAGTAATGATGTGTCCTAAAAAAGCAGTTTCTTTTTTAATAATTCAGATTCATCAAGAGAAATTTTTAGGAAATATTTTCGAAAAGCCTCAAAAACAAGTTTAAAATTTTAGATATGTTCCTGAAGGGATGTAGAAAATACAATAACGTCATCCATATAGACTATTTTATGTTGAAGTTTTTTGAGTACGTTATCCATTACATGTTGAAATGTCGCGGGTGCGTTTTTGAGTCCAAATGGCATACGAAGGTATTCGTAGTGACCATTTTCAACTGTGAAAGCTATTTTTTCAATAGAATTTGGGTCCATTTAAATTGTGTGAAAGCCTTGCGCTAAGTCGAGAGTAGTGAAATAATAGCATCGCCCAAGTTTATCAAGAATGACTGTAATATTGGGGAGTGGGTAACGGTCGTCAATGGTTTATTTGGTAAGGTTGCGATGGTCAATGACTAATCGCCATTTTTGCTTTCCACTAGCATCAGGTTCTTTCGATACAAGCCATACAGGGATACTCCAGGGACTACAAGAGGGTCTAATTATTTTTTCATTTAGAATTTTGAATTTTTTGTTTATGGACATACGGAAATCGATATGAACGGGTAGATTGGGGTATAATCTGAAAGGCGAATTTTATGCTTTACATCATTTGTAAATGAAAGAGATTTGTTAGCAAGTAAGAACACATCTTTTAAATCTTTAGAAAAGGAAATTAATTGTTGTTGTTCTTCAACATTGAGATGATCGGTACGGATAAATTTAGAAATATCGCTACGCTTAATTTGGCTGTGTTAGACTGCGAGAGAGTTTGAAAAGCGCATTTTGTTTCAGAATACTACAGAGGATAAGCAGTAGTAATGTCTTCAAGATAAATAGTTTCGGCTTCATTGAACAGATTATGAATTTCGAATAAAACTTGGTTATTTTCAGCTGTCGTAACAATGGAAGAGATTTTATGGTTTCCAGAATTTTGTTCAGGAATGTAAACTCCTCCTATTGGGATATTAATTGGAATAGTAGTATGAAGAATTTCAAAAGCATTGATGGTGATGCGTTTAGCAGTATCATGGGCATCTCGAAAATAAAGCGGAATTAGAAAATTATCTCCATTACATACCTGGTTACAAAAGTCACAAATGATATGAAATTTGTTAATAACGTCTAAGCCTGTTAAACCGTTGAAATAATTATGAAAATCGAATAGAATGATATTTATCTTCTCATTAGAATTTAATTCCGGAAATGGAGGAATTTCTGTACAGAACTGGGTTTGTTTTTGACTCAGGCATGTGTTAATTGTGGAATTTTCTTTAACAATTGTTTCGGGAAAACATTTTTCAATGATGTCGGGACGTATCAGGGATTTAGAAGAATCAGAATCAATTAATACTTTCATTGGCAAGTCATTAATTTGAAAATAAGCAAGTGGGGCAGCTAGAAAAGCATTATGGTCTATGTCTGATCCGTTGCAGTTAAGGTATTCCGAAAATTTTCGGTAAAAGTTTCTTCTTGAGGGATGTCGTCGTCTGGAATTTTGGAATGAAGATTCCATTCGTTGTATTGGTGTGTAGTTTCGTCAGAAAAAGATTCATTAATGTCGTATTGAGGAAATAGAGTGTTCTCCTTTGGTTGCTCGTCTTCGTGGTTATATAGTTCTTCGGAGACAAAATGTTGTGGGGTTTACTCGAATGTACGGAAGTTTGGTCGAGTTGTAGCATATGATTGTGTCGGTCTATATGATGTTTGGGGTTTGCCAAAACTTGTGCATTTGTTTGGAAATTTTGTTTAACTTGTCTATTTTGTACATGTATAGGTTCTGAGGGAAATTTTTGTGACCTATATTGATTAGGATTCCTTTGAGTATTAAAATTTTGACTTGGATGAAAGTTTTGGGGTTGGTTACCAAAATTTTTGATTATTATAATTCCTTTTACTGGCTGAGTTAAAAAAAAGAGCATTACGACAAAGAGCATGTTAAATCTGTTATGTATTCTGTTGGCCAACATGTTGTTGTTCGAGTGAACAAAACCAGTAATGATGGTAAGAGTAGAAAGCTCGAGCCTATACATAAAGGACCTTTTGCGAATACAAAGATCCTTGATAAAGACCGTAATGTAGTTGACGAATTACCAGGATCACGACGATCCAGAGTATCTTATGCGGGGATACATTGTTACGACTGTGTCATATAGTGAGATGGACACAAATGAAGATGAATAGTTATTCATCATTAATAGTTCTATGTGATTATATTATGTAATTAATACTTGCCTTTGGTTTCAGGAACGAAAAACTAATATCGTCACGAGGAAGTGAATGAGGTCAGGTTAGCCGACTGAAGCCAACTTAAATTCCACCACCATGAGTGTTACACCCAGCCGCCCTAATGTTATATAAACAAAAAAATAATACGATGAATATTCTTACTTAGATAGATATGTGCTTTTGAACTCAAGTTAATTAGGAACAGGTCACGCCCGAGTGAGCTGGTATCTTATATATTACTTATTTAATATCTTCTTTGAATATACATTATTATCGTATTTATTTACAATCTTTTAATTACCTGGATATTAGTAAATACCTCGGTAGTTAACAATGTATATATATATATATATATATATATATATATATATATATATATATATATATATATATATATATATATATATATATATATAAGGGTGGTCCAACCAAAACGCACGATGTTAATTGTAAATAATACAAAAAGTTTTCAGAGAATTATCTTAATATATTTTATTATGATAGAAGGATCTATGACAATTATGTGTGAAACAAAATATCGGCCAAATTCTCGCCACGGCTTCGGTGGCATACCTCTATGCGATAGTCCATATTTTCAATGACTCTGAAACATAATTGAGGTTCAATGTCGTTAATGTGCCGAATTATCTCATCCTTTAGCTCTTGAATTGTTCTTGGCTTATTGACGTACACTTTTTCTTTTAAATATACCCAAAGAAAGAAGTCCAACGGTGTCAAATCACATAATCGTGGCGGTCAATTAACATCGCCACGACGTGAGATGAAACGGCCATTGAATTTCTCGCCCTAAAGTGCCATTGTTTCGTTGGCTGTGTGGCAAGTGGCACCATCCTGTTGGAACCACATATCGTCCAGGTCCATATCCTCAATTTCTGGCCACAATTGTTGAGCACGACGACGAGTCGGAGTTGATGGCTCTTCTGCTACACTATCGCGAACAACAGCAATGTTTTCCGCAGAACGAACTGGGCGAGCGTGCACAGGTGTTTTTACATTTCCTACAGACCCGGTTTGCTGAAATTTGCGCACAATTCTCCCGATTGTGGACACATTTGGTCGATTATGCTGACCAAAAAAGTCACGAAGTGCACGAAATACATTTTGATTTGAACGCCCATTTTCGTAAAAGGCTTCAACAATTTTAACGCGCTGCTCAATTGTGTACCTTTCCATGGTTGAATTTGTCAAACACTGAAACAAAGAAATGTCAAATTAAGTTGGGCAAAAAACTTGACGTTCAGGTGTGACTCACAATTAACATCGTGCATTATGGTTCGACCACCTTTTATATATTATATATATATATATATATATATATATATATATATATATATATATATATATATTATATATTATTATATATATATATATATATATATATATATATATATATATATATATATATATATATATATATATATATATATATATATATATATATATATATATATATATATATATATATTATATATATATTATATATATATATATATATATATATATATATATAAAGGGTGGTCCAACCATAATGCACGATGTTAATTGTGAGTCACACCTGAACGTCAAGTTTTTTTCCCAACTTAATTTCACATTTCTTTGTTTCAGTGTTTGACAAATTCTACCATGGAAAGGTACACAATTGAGCAGCGCGTTAAAATTGTTGAAGCCTTTTACGAAAATGGGCGTTCAAATCAAAATGTATTTCGTGCACTTCATGACTTTTTTGGTCAGCATAATCGACCAAATGTGTCCACAATCGGGAGAATTGTGCGCAAATTTCAGCAAACCGGGTCTGTAGGAATTGTGAAAACACCTGTGCACGCTCGCCCAGTTCGTTCTGCGGAAAACATTGCTGTTGTTCGCGATAGTGTAGCAGAAGAGCCATCAACCTCGACTCATCGTCGTGCTCAACAATTGTGGCCAGAAATTGAGGATATGGGCCTGGACGATATGTGGTTCCAACAGGATGGTGCCACTTGCCACACAGCCAACGAAACAATGGCACTTTTGCGCGAGAAATTCAATGGCCGTTTCATCTCACGTCGTGGTGATGTTAATTGGCCGCCACGATTATGTGATTTGACACCGTTGGACTTCTTTCTTTGGGGATATTTAAAAGAAAAAGTGTTCGTCAATAAGCCAAGAACAATTCAAGAGCTAAAGGATGAGATAATTCGGCACATTAACGACATTGAACCTCAATTATGTCTCAGAGTCATTGAAAATATGGACTATCGCATAGAGGTATGCCACCGAAGCCGTGGCGAGAATTTGGCCGATATTTTGTTTCACACATAATTGTCATAGATCCTTCTATCATAATAAAATATATTAAGATAATTCTCTGAAAACTTTTTGTATTATTTACAATTAACATCGTGCGTTTTGGTTGGACCACCCTTTATATATATATATATATATATATATATATATATATATATATATATATATATATATATATATATATATATATATATATATATACATTGCTAACTACCGAGGTATTTACTAATATCCAGGTAATTAAAAGATTGTAAATAAATACGATAATAATGTATATTGAAAGAAGATATTAAATAAGTAATATATAAGATACCAGCTCACTCGGGCGTGACCTGTTCCTAATTAACTTGAGTTCAAAAGCACATATCTATCTAAGTAAGAATATGCATCGTATTATTTGTTTGTTTATATAACATTAGGGCGGCTGGGTGTAACACTCATGGTGGTGGAATTTAAGTTGGCTTCAGTCGGCTAACCTGACCTCATTTCACTTCCTCGTGACGATATTAGTTTTTCGTTCCTGAAACCAAAGGCAAGTATTAATTACATAATATAATCACATAGAACTATTAATGATGAATAACTATTCATCTTCATTTGTGTCCATCTCACTATATGACACAGTCGTAACAATGTATCCCCGTATAAGATACTCTGGATCGTCGTGATCCTGGTAATTCGTCAACTACATTACGGTCTTTATCAAGGATCTTTGTATTCGCAAAAGGTCCTTTATGTATAGGCTCGAGCTTTCTACTCTTACCATCATTACTGGTTTTGTTCACTCGAACAACAACATGTTGGCCAACAGAATACATAACAGATTTAACATGCTCTTTGTCGCAATTCTCTTTTTTTTTAACTCAGCCTCTATTTGTTGAGAGACGTTATCTCTCAGAGTTCGTAACTCATAATGTATCGTTAATGCCACAGGGACGATACCCCAAAAATACTTCGTACAGTGTTTTACTAGTTGAGGAATTAACTGTTGAGTTAATTCCCCAATTAACTCGACTCAAGGCTTCGTTCCAGTGAGTCTCATCTTCCGCTGATGCCATTAAAGCTAGCAAGATATGGTTTAGGGGAACCATTATACAAATGGTTCCCTGCGTGTACGTCACAGGTAACAATCATATGAATTAATCAACTGACATTTTTAAACAGTGTCGTGCCGAAAACATATTTTAGGATAACAGTTAGTACAATACAAATCCGCTAACCTATAACATAGTAACGAAAAGGTTCTCCACAGAAACATTCAATGGAAGCGATATTTTCTTCAAAATAAATGAAATAAATTCAACAAAAATTCAAATAAATGAAACAAAAATGAAATAAATTTTACAGAAATATTGAGACGCCAATGAATCAAATTATACAATAAAGCTAAGACGTGACTTCATAATTGCATTTTATTTGGCAAATTCTTAACTGTCTATGCCGTATGTAGTTGATTGAAACATATGATGTCGCTAGACATATGTACGTGCTGGTAATTGTGGCATTTTATTAACAATTGCGAGTGATATAGCATGTTATCCGTGAGTCGTCACTAAGTTAATCCACGCACAAAGATCCATTATACAAATTGTAGATCTATTTGTCCGCTCGACCTGGCCGTTAGCCCTTGGAGTTGCGGTAGGTAACTGGCGTAGTGTCTGATAAAACGATTGACATTTTTGCAGCGTCAGTCTTGCCTATTTCTTGTAAATTTACAGTAAAACATTCACGATAATTATTAAGCAAATTTAATATTTTATCTCGGTCAGAAGTACTTAATGCGGGATTTAACTGTCCCTCAATATCTTCGGATTTAATACGATGAAACTTTCTCACGTTTGAAACTGTCATACATTGAAAATACATTTCATCCGCTTCTCTGAAACACGAATGAGTTCTGATAACTACCTTATCTTTCTCATAACATATGTCCTTGTTAGAAACATTGACGAGAGGCGCGCAACAACCATTTTCCAAATTTAGAATATAACGAGGAGTACTATGGAATTTTTAAGACCAATTTCGATGTTTTAAATCAATATAAACATAGTCCGAATAATCGTTACCATAAAATTAAATATAATCCATACGGCAGGCGGGAATTACTATGGTTTCTTTAGCATATAAGTTTACTTTCTTGGGAGGTAATTGAGCGATGCTTGGAAAATAGTTCTATCAATGTCTGCACTAAATAATCGTATTTGATTCCCATGAATAAATGCTAAAACTCGATTATGATTTACAAAAGGTTGTCCTACAATAACAGAAACACTCTATGTGCAGTGGCGGTTTTATTGTAGGTGCATTTGTGCAGTGAGCTCCCTTAAAAAATCCCAAAAATACCTATTAGGTGTTTACTATCCATTACATTATCATTATACATAGAATGTTCCGATATCTAACAATCTCGCGTTAGATTCGCCAGCCCTAGAATTTATCATATTTATCTAAGGGATATTAAATCTGCAACTTTAAATAAACAGGGAGTTCAATTTTCTTATTTCACACGCAATTATAAAAATCCGTACAACTAATTCCTCAAACTCGCCTGAAAAGAAAATACAAGGCGATCACATAATGACATATTTTGTTTTTTCCCCAATAAAATTAGTGACTATGTCAAATATAGAAAACAATTCCCTATTCAAAATGTTGACAATGTAATGAAAACTTATGAATTTTTGGATAAAGTTAAATTGAAAAGTGAATTAACGCTTATATACAGCAGGGAAGATTTTAGGGAAACAGCAAGTTGCTTAGCAATTTTGCAATTATTTATAGATCGAAACCTGACGGACTGCTTTAGTAAAACTGTTTTATTATCCAAATTAATTTGTACCATACCCATGACAAGTGTTGAAAGTGAACGCTGTTTTTCGACACTTAAAAGAATTAAAAGCTTTTTGAGAAATACAGTAGCACAAGACAGACTAAATTTACTTTGCATGATAAGTATGGAGAAAGTGCTAATTGCAGCGATTCCAGATTTTAATAATCTTGTAATTGACGTTTTTGCGAATTCCAAAAACAGACGAATGGAGACTATATAAATATCCTCAGACTGGGACATAGGTAAGTGTATATTAATTTTTACATTAATTTTTACTACACGTTTTGTTTAGTACACTCTGACAAAATAGGTCCTCGGCTTGATACTCACATTAGGTTAAAAACAAATATCAAGAAACAATTTCGCAAATATTTTAATATTAATTTTCTTTTTTAATGAGTAGACCTTATCCAACTACTCCGCCAAGACAATTAAATAAAACTAGAGAACTAGATTTAGAACACGAACAAATCAACATGGCTCAATTAGACCTACAAAAAGTTAAACATTTTGTTGAATTTATTCCAAATTTTGATGGAGATGAGTTAATGTTACAGAACTTTTTTGATCCTGTAGAAAATTTATTAGAAGCTAATCTAACTAATGAACTTTTTCACATTAAAATTATGTTAAGTTCAATAAAAAATAAAATTAAAGGTAAAGCTCACATTTTACTTTCTAGTCGTCCCGATATCGTGACATGGCCACAAATGAAAAATTTTTTTATTCAAAATTTTAGTGATAATAGAAACATTTTAACTTTAGAACAAGAACTTCAATATATACGATATAATCCGAAAGAAACTCTTAAAAATTTTGGTAATCGATTAATTGAATTAAAATCCAAATTAATTACTAAAATACAATTATATAATATTTCTCCTAAAGAAAAACGTGGTCATATTAGCCTATACGAACGGAAAATATTTAATAGATATAAGATGAATTTACCAAATAATTATGAAACAATTTTAAGAAATAACCCAACAATTTCATCACTTGAGACTTCCATCTCATTCATAGATGAGCAAGTAAAATATGACTAATTTAAAAGATTATCGTTAGGCTTCCAACAATACCCCGCTCAAAAAATTCAACCTATGTACAAACCATTCCCAAATTTTCAATCAAATCAACCTTTTCAAAATTTCCAAAGGGATTATAATAATCAAAAATTTTGGTAACCGACCCCAAAACTTTCATCCAAGTCAAAATTTTAATACTCAAAGGAATCCTAATCAATATAGGTCACAAAAATTTCCCTCGGAACCTATACATGTACAAAATAGACAAGTTAAACAAAATTTCCAAACAAATGCGCAAGTTCTTGGCAAACCCCAAACATCATATAGACCGACACAATCATATGCTACAACTCGACCAAACTTCCGTACATTCGAGTAAATCCCACAACATTTTGTCTCCGAAGAACTATATAACCACGAAGACGAGCAACCAAAGGAGAACACTCTATTTCCTCAATACGACATTAATGAATCTTTTTCTGACGAAACTACACACCAATACAACGAATGGAATCTTCATTCCGAAATTCCAGACGACGACATCCCTCAAGAAGAAACTTTGACCGAAAATTTTCGGAATACCTTAACTGCAACGGATCAGACATAGACCATAATGCTTTTCTAGCTGCCCCACTTGCTTATTTTCAAATTAACGACTTGCCAATGAAAGTATTAATTGATTCTGATTCTTCTAAATCCCTGATACGTCCCGACATCATTGAAAAATGTTTTCCCGAAACAATTGTTAAAGAAAATTCCACAATTAACACATGCCTGAGTCAAAAACAAACCCAGTTCTGTACAGAAATTCCTGCATTTCCGGAATTAAATTCTAATGAGAAGATAAATATCATTCTATTCGATTTTCATAATTATTTCGACGGTTTAACAGGCTTAGACGTTATTAACAAATTTCATATCATTTGTGACTTTTGTAACCAGGTATTACATACCTGGTTACAAAAATATCCCAATAGGAGGAGTTTACATTCCTGAACAAAATTCTGGAAACCATAAAATCTCTTCCATTGTTACGACAGCTGAAAATAACCAAGTTTTATTCGAAATTCATAATCTGTTCAATGAAGCCGAAACTATTTATCTTGAAGACATTACTACTGCTTATCCTCTGCAGTATTCTGAAACAAAATGCACTTTTCAAACTCTCTCGCAGTCTAACACAGCCAAATTAAGCGTAGCGATATTTCTAACTTTATCCGTACCGATCATCTCAATGTTGAAGAACAACAACAATTAATTTCCCTTTCTAAAGATTTCAAAGATGTGTTCTTACTTGCTAACAAATCTCTTTCATTTACAAATGACGAAATGAAATGAAATGAAAACTTGACGTTCAGGTGTGACTCACAATTAACATCGTGCATTATGGTTGGACCACCCTATATATATATATATATATATATATATATATATATATATATATATATATATATATATATATATATAGTCATTTTATCAATCATGCATAAAGAAAACGCGAGAAAACTTTTTGTATAAAGCAATCGAATCGAAATTTGTTTAAAGGACAATTTACCACCTTTGTCCTAATTTACACATCCCTTGAGAATGTCTCAACAATGTGTTTAGTCGTTCCTATTTTGAATTTAAACTAATAATGAAAGAGATATGGTGAAGAACCCTGGTCAGTTCAAAATCCAATTGACCATGACTAATAAGCGTTTTAAAGCATAGAATAAGCCGCATTCAAAGGACTTACATACAAAAGTTAGGAAGCAAGATAGAAATCCAAATACGGTGGGCAGTATTCAAATCTAAATACGGTTCTGAAACAAAAATGTTAAGACCATGCGTGCTTTACAGAGCATTATCACAAAGAACAATGTTGCCGAAATTTTCTTGCTGTTCAGTTATAAACTGAAGATATCACTCCGTTACAATATTTTCCCCTCATACATACATATGTCCGTATGCAAAATTATTAAAATCCATCACGGCGATTAACATGCGTTCACGTTCTACTATTTGTCAATCGAGAATTTGTGAACTTCTCCAATCGCTAGCCAATATTGGAGCAAACCTAGTCTTATAAGGAGGTCGATACAAGAATATTGAACTTTCATTTATCGTCAATATTTGGAATAAATATCGTAGATGGTTTATTAATAAACAGATATTATAGAAAGCCGCACCACATCTCTGCCAGAAAGAGGGTACCTTCTTTCTCAGTAACTTTTAACATATTGAGATGTTAAAATGCAGTGTATGGCACGGTAGGGAATTTTAGTTGAAGGGAAACTTGATGGACAGTCCAGTTGCTTCGTTGATCTAAATGTTTCTGTACAACGATAGTCCCATTATGTTCCGTCATTAAACCACAATGTACTGTATCCATCCTCACTAGTACCCGTCATGTCCTCACTGAATTTTTTCATCTAATCCTGCACTTTTACCTAAAAGCACATTTTTCGACAATTACATTGATCATTGCCAACTAAGTCACATTCACAAGTCTTGTCATTTCGTGTTTCAAGATTACGAATTAATACACAATCCACTACAACGGAGAACAAGAATATTGTTGCACTTATTACAGTACTTGTTTGTATCTAATTTGAATACGCGAGTTTAAATCTGTAGGTAATTTAGCTCTATAAACTACATTTTTTACAATTCAATATTCTCATTTTCGGGAAATTTTACGCTTCGTATAATGACATCATGGCATCGCATAATGACAAATACGGATAGGTACAAGCGATTTTTACTTTAAATTAACGTATGCCTATTTTAACATTTCAACATAAATGCAATACTAGTAGATAGTAGGTGACTCATAACAAGTGATATGGATGAAAATTTCTTACTCCTATTCGAGCAAAAATTTATGCTTGTGCTCCAGCAGTAGTTTGCTATCATATGCTTGTCCAACGCTCTTGGTAGCTTTCTTCCATTGTCAAAACGTCTTCATGGAAATGCTCCCCCTGTTAGTCACTCGCAGTACTGCGGTTCTCTGAGAACTAATCCAGGTGACTGTACAGGAAATGGAGCTTGACACCCATATTGCAACTAAGATGTCGAAAATCCAACAGCATTGTAGTAACCACAACTTCATAGTTAGGAGCTTTTTTGTTGCGAAGGAAGTTTTGTATAACTGCCACGAAAAATGCATTTATATCGCGTCCTACAAGTCTATTTACACACGCACGTATGCTTTCAAACATGTAAGTACAAACTACTTGCCCACAAACAAGCAGATACGTGCTTTAAAGACGGACCACGTTTCATATATCCGTATTGAGTAATAGCGGTCAACCAGTAGTTCATTCTTCAGAGGATTAATTTTACTTGATATTATACGCCCTATATTCAACATCAAATTGCATAGAAACCAGAGCATGTAGCGAAAACCCAATTTCAGATTTGAAATCAGCGATGAAAATATTACTTGAATCAATTAAAAAAGCTCTAGCAATGGCGAATGACAAACAAATTCTTCCCCAGTGCCATCATACGGATGTTCTGCGCTACCCACATCACCATATACTCGTATAGTAAACTAATGCATACTTAAAAAGTTAGTTACACATTTATACACATGATAGAATGAGATTATCAATTATAATCATAAATAAATACTGTTAGCTAGTACTATTTAGATCAAGTGGTGGCGCATTATTTGTAAAGAACTTACTACACGTAAAATTATATGTGAAATTATGAATCATTTCTCTGGTGTATTTTTTCAATAATTAAAAAATAATTCAATGTTTTAATAATTAATTTAAGAATAAGATAAAAATATTACCGACGAAATAAAGATCACGTATGGCAATTTCTCGTCAAGTATGTTTTTATAAAACTGGAATTTATAAATTTAAAATTTTTATAATTGTTTCATTCTAATTACCTATGACTCCTTTACACACGTTTATTTAATCTTGAAAAATTTCAGTTATCATGGCCATCAGAGAGCAACACTTATTAAATTAGAAAAATATTCAAAGTAAACATTGAAAAGCTGCCCCTTTAAAGTTGATATCACGTTTTCACTAGTACGTATTCACCACTGATTCTACTAACAATGACATCATAATGTTGGAACTGTTGTAGGCACTTCCACCAGCTACACAATTTTAATACAATAATCTTAGAGAAGTGGTGGTACATATGTCACGTGTTATATTGAATTAATGTGACGACGCTACGGTATTAACAATGTTTTGATGAACTTTATACTGTAAATGAGGGAACAAAAATTTATGGATAAACTACTTCTAAATCTACGTAAATAGAGTGACTAACAATCATGTTCATTATGTATGTACATATGTAGAGATAATAAAAAGAAATAACCTTATCACCTGTATTAAATTAGTTGAATTGTAGGAAAGTGGTTTATACACGAATATTACTAATTCGCTTGAAAATTCCTTATGAAACAATGTACAAAAACAGTTAGAACTAGATTTATATTATTTATATGTGATATTATTTATATATATATATATATATATATATATATATATATATATATATATATATATATATATATATATATATATATATATATATATATATATATATATGTATATATATATATATATATGTATATATATATATATATATATATATATATATATATATATATATGCAGGGGCGACTGGTGTATAGGTGCTGCAGAGCTGCAGAACTGCCAAAAAAATTAGATATTTGTATATTTTCGCGACATAATAATTACTAAAATTTATTAATAAAATAATTTGGTTAGTCGGTGCAGCTAACCAAATTATTGCGTTAAAGTCGCATTCTGCCCGCCGTCCTCTATTGAGTAGTAGACCAGATGAATTATCTGGGTCTCTACGCGAGCGCGTCGCGGTACATTGAACTGGGCCACACGAGGTAGTTCTCAGCACGGCTCGGCACACCCGTCCTCCCCCCCTCAACTCCAACGACAATCCACACTTGGCGCTCGTAAATGCGCGAATTTACGCGGTCAGTGAGCTGTATTTTTTCCAGCTAAGGCAACATCAGTGGATCTTTACCCCTTCCTACTCGGGCGGGCGTAAATCGTACCTATTTCGTATTTCGTGTTAATTTGAGATTTTAAATACTGTTTTGTGAATTTGTGTAGTGATTTATTGTACTAATTATTAATATTTATATACTGTGATAGTGACAATGGATTTAGTTTATAATTTAGTTCATGTGAAGCGATTTTTTAAATACTCTTATAAAGAAAAAAATGATTTAAAAAACAATGGTAGGCCATTGCTCGATATTATTATTGAGACTGCAGGTGTTATCCGCGGAAAAGCATATAAACGTCAATTTAATAGAGACATTTATTCGAAGAACAATTGGATTTGTGGGTGCAACAAAAAAAATGCGTTTTGGACATACCTGAAACCTACAAAATGTGACGCTGAAACTCTTTCGGAAAATATTTTAAGTGTTATAGACCCTCTAGTAGAAAATTCACCTTACAAGCATTTTCTCTTAACCAAAGAATATGTCGGCAAACATGAATGTTCTTCAAAAAGGTATTAAATTCCAAAAATTTTTCTTGTGAAAGTCTATATTTTTGTATAAACGGATTTTACATACAAATTCTGAAGTATCAGGAAAACGCGTGACCATGAAAATTTTCAAAATTTTCAAGGTCACGTGTTAAATTTTTTTTTGCGGCCCTTACGGCGCCAGTAGTTTGGATACGTTTGAAATTTGCATACGGGTGAGCAATACCCTAGGATCGGCCCTGTGCAGAAAACCCGTTTTATTTCATCACGAGCCGCCACTGTCTATATATATATATATATATATATATATATATATATATATATATATATATATATATATAGATATATATAGATATATATAGATATATATATATATATATATATATATATATATATATATATATATATATATATATACATATATATTGCTGCTGGAGTTGAACTCCGTGGATAAGCTTGAAAATAAGCCAACACATTCACCTCGCTATCTTCATTATCTATTATGGGCTTTTGGTGATTTCGTGTTTCCTTTACACTCCCACTTGCCATAAACCAAGCTTCGATTTTTGCGAATTCTCCGGAAGTCAGTGTTGGTAGTTATTCGGATATTGTTCGTTAAAAAGTCTGTATGTTCGTCTGACAATTCGTTTACATTCACAATGCGTATAAAACAAATTTAGTAGATCATTATTGGAATATTCTCCATTATAAACTATACTTGAGAAAAATAAGAAAATCACTAGAACTGTAAGTAGATACCTCACGAATTTGTGAGCTGATATTGCTTTGACATAAAATCAACATTGTTTCAATTCCTGTCAAAATCAAGGCTTACTAGATAGGACTTTTAGAGTTTCATCGGCTTTTAGTAAAAAATAATGGATTAACAAGAAAACCATTGGAAATAGGTATAGGAAAAGTTATACGGAATCGATGCAGAATCAAATTCTGCATCCGATCATCCAATAATATACAGGGTATCATATTTGAATTAACGATCTTTTTCAACTTTGAAAATAATGTAATTGGTGATAAAATTTTGGACGCTCTGTTTGCGATAAATTAATTGTCAATGTGGCTTTCGAAAGTACCATTCTTGTACTTCCGTCTACCCCAAAAGCGCTTAGTACCAGTCGAAAATGGGTAAAAGGCACCGTGTTGAAAATAAGGCTACGTCTTTCAAAATTTTCAAAATAATCAAGATATCTAAGAAACAGTTGAAAATAGGTATAGGAAAACCTGATGAAACTCATGAAATTTTCTCAGGAATCCAGAAAGGAAATAATGTACCTGGTATTCCATTTAAAATAAGGAAGTTACTGGTGACTTCCAGGATAACTGGAAGTGGTATGACCTTGAAAATATTTCAAAAATGAAAGAGAATCTTGAATAACCCTGGAGTCCAGAAATTCAGAATTCTAAGAATTCAGAAGTTTTTTCTAACCACGAAAACCTCTAACGAACGACTACTGTGAGAAACCCTGTATATATATATATATATATATATATATATATATATATATATATATATATATAGGGTGTCTTAATGTAAGAAAAGTCTTATACTAAATTAAACGGGCGCTGTACTATGGTTTTATAGAAATGTTCCTAAAACGAATGTTGTCGAATAAAATCGAAAAAAGCAAAAGACGCTCTATGTGCGAAATAATGTAAGAGAAATTGGAAAGAATACTATGAGACGCTCTAAACGCGAAATAGTATCAAGGAATAGGGAAGATATATTTGTATTGTTTAGACGATGATAGACGCTTTAACGTGGTATGGTATCTAAAAAATTATAAAGCGTATTATGGACGCTCTTATAGTATCAAGAAAATATATATCAAATAGTATCAAGGAAAAAAGAGAGTGAATATTTTTATTATTTAGATAATTATGAACATGAATACGAAACGTGTATACAAATAATTATAACGCACATTATGGATATAACTGAAATATATTTTATATCACTCTTTATTAATATAAATTTTTAAAAACAATTTATTTCTAATTTACGATTTTGAACACTTATTATGTCAAAAAAGGAGTAACTGGTTTTTATACTTTTAACTTGAAACTTATTCGACGTTTACTTGACGACTAATTTACAATTACTGATATACTGAAGTTACGGACTACTGAAGCTACTAGTGGTTGTTAACATTTCTGTTGCTGATTATGCAAGAATGTTCTAAGAAGTGTTTTTCTCGAAGACTTTTAGCAAGTTGCAATATGCAATAATTGTGATAAAATACAATGTAAGTTTACGATAAGCACAAAATGCTTTTAGTTACGCGATAACCGCAATGACTTTGGTATACTCTTTTCTGGGCATACCATCCTGTATGCTAATGGCCTGTTACAATGTATATTACAATATTATAAAGTACAGTACTATTCTAAGTTGGTGTCATACAACAACTTTTTTTTTAGGTAAAAATCGATTACAAAATCGATGGCGTTAAGTTCATGCAAGCACGTAAAAACATGAAATTGCATATAAACTTTTTTCTTTTTAAAATTGACAATTGGATTACATTAGAAATAGCAATATAATTAAATTAAAACATTGGGATAAAGGTTACACAAAGTGAGTTACACTGATTGAAAGTTAAAATTAAAACTTAACCGAAATCTAGCACTGTAGCACTGAAAATTAGTTCAATTCAATACCTTCTTCGGATGGTTCTTCTGGTCGACTGATTGATGATCTTCTCCTGGGAAGGATGCTGGCGAAGCTTCTAAAGGTTTTCCTTGGTCTAGGTGGAGGCGGCGGTGAATTGGATGTAATAGCAATGGCTAATCTCCTTCTCTTTCGGCATTTACAACAGATGTATAATAAGATAATGCGGATTATTGCAGCAATTGTGAAATACGTGAACCATAAAATATGTTTGGTGATGAATGGTTCATTTATCATATTATCCAGTGTTTTCGAATATTCGTCTAATTTATGTTTTGCGATTTCGAGGTCTTCGATGTTGAGATTATTTAATTTTAATGGTTGTAATTTGGGAATTTCGAAATCGTCGGGAATGTCATGACAACAGTTGTATGGAATTAAAATAGGGTGAGCATTGAGCTCTTTTACGATGATTTCCTTCGAATTGGATTGTATTTTGGTAACTCCTACAAATGCACTGCATTCTGGTTGTAATGTCAGAATGGAGTTTTTGAAAATAATTTCCGTCTTGGTATTTATTCCAATTTATAGTGACTTGAAATGGTTCAGAGTCAATCAGTTCATCAATCAGTTCATCAAAGATGAGCCATGAGTTGGTTAGTTTTTGAACGTTATATACTTTTGCGAATATTAGGGACGTTTCGCAATTTTCAGGTAGTGTTTTCAAGATGCGTGCCTTGCACATGGCATTGTCATCTATGGGATATGCGAAAAGATTAGTACAGAGTTTTGTTCCTATATAAGTTGTTTGCATCCGTTTAAATTTGACAAGGATATGTACATCAAAGAATCATCATCACGCGCAATGTGTCTTTGTGAAGTTGACAGTACCTGATATAATCCAGTTCTGTGATTTAGAATTGGTATAGAAAATAATATAAGAAGTGTGTATCTTTGTTGATCAATTGATGGAATTTTCAAAACAAAAACAAGATCTGAATCTGTCTGAAAGGCTTCTAATTCCATTATGCCTAAGTATTTAGCAATATTAGATAACTTGATAACCAATGGCAAAGTTGTTTTGATGTAAATTTTGAGATATTTCCTGAAGTGATGTAACCAGATTTTCAGGATTAATTATTGATGTATGGATTATCTTTAAATGCGCGAAAGTGACTGAATATATAATATTATTTAATTGATCCTCGATATACAAATAACCCTCCATTAGAAATTCACATTGTTCTAGAAATCTCAATTTGGCTTCGATGACTTTTATTTTATCAGTTGTTTTGTAAATCGTGTCTGAAATGATTTTGATGTCCCTATTAAAAGTGGCTTCGTCAATCTGTAATTTTTGTATAGTGGCATTGAAGTTTATTATAACAAAGGTTGTTACTGAAATTTGGTTTTTTTTATAAACTTTCTAGTTGGAATTCATCTTTTGCTAGTTTCTTAATACAATCTGAATAATATTCTCCATCTACAGAGTCTAAATTTCCTGTGATGGTTTTAAATATTGAGCCAATACCGTTAATAAGTCCTCGTTTATAGCGTCTTGTATAGAAACTTTCTAATTGGAATTTATATCTTGTTAGTTTCTTAATACAATTTGAATAATATTCTCCATCTGCAGAGTCTAAATTTCCTGTGATGGTTTTAAATATTGAGCCAATGCCGTTAATAAGTTCTCGTTTGTAGCGTCTTGTATCGAAATAAATTTCATTTATTTTTTCTTGTAGAAATTTGCGTAAGCAAGCTTACATGGGTTTTAACTTCTCCTCGAAATAAATTCATATTTTCGAAAGTAGGGTTGACTGCATGTAAAAGAATTTCTAATAACTTTTCGTTATGTTCGAAAGCATTTTTCAGTGACGATATGTTCTTGTGAACCAATATGGTCCATTGTTTGTTTGAAATTACTACTTCATTTTCCTTATGGAAATATATTCCGATAGTATTATTTATAGGAGATATGGTGTATTGTGAGGCTACTGTTTCGATCAGAAACAGAAACCTGAAATTAAATTTTAATTTTCAAAATAAGGCTTCATCCTATCAAAGTGTACTTTTGTAGTTTGATTCGTTTCCAAATTTTGTAAGATCGCTGAATTTTGAAATATATCTTTTATTCGAAATGGGCCATTAAACTTATTGTGAAGTTTGTCTTCTATTTGTGATTTCTTCACATATACTCTGTCATCGATATTAAATTTAGGTATGTTTTCTGAAATGTGTTTGTCAAATCGCGTTTACGCTTTTTACTTTTGAATACTCGTTTTTGACCGTGCTATTTTATAGTACCATGAGATTCTATTATTTAGATCTCGAAATTAGAAATCAATTCTTCTTGGTTGTATAGCGGGAGGATGACTAGATGTATGTACGAAGACTAATTCGTATGGTGTGCAACCATGGGTCTTATTTACAGAGTTGTTATAAATTATTACCGCGTATGGGATAACCGTCAAGGGATGTTCATTTAGATTTTCTGCTTTATTGATTCGTATCATTTCTAATAATGTTGAATGAAATCGTTCGACGGATCCATTCGATTGTGGATGGTTGACGCTAGAGAAAGTTAGTTTGATGTCGTAGAGAGTACATAAGTCTTTCAGTAGTGTATTGTCAAATTCTCTGCCGTAATCACAATGAATTCGGAGAGGTGTTCCGTAATGTTGGAAGTACAAAAGAAGGGTGTTAACTGCCGATTTAGCTGATTTGTCTTGAAAAGGGTATGCCTGTGTAAATTCTGTTAATTTGTCCCTAATTGTCAGGACCTGATTTTTTGTTGGAATTTCTAAAATATTCGTTCAATTCAACTTTACGAGATAAATCATATAAACGTTTTACGTTAAACATTGCTACTAATTTTGATGCCTGAACTAACGTAACATAAACTGATTTGTATCCAGTCTATATTTAGTATTAAAAATAAAAAAATGCTATCTGCAATTATGCAGGATAATATATGAACAAGGAATAAGAACGAGGTTGAATTTTACGTTATTAAGATAAGAAAAAAAAAGCAACCTGCATATAATACATTGTATATGTATCTATACATATTGAATAGTTGCATTTGTAATATTAACCTATAAGCATTAATAGCGACTTGCATTTTAATATATATATATATATATATATATATATATATATATATATATATATATATATATATATATATATATATATATATATATTGGAATGCTCGTCACTTATTCAAAACAAAAGTTATAGTAGCAAATCTTGGGCTGTAATTAGGCGGACTATTACGCTTTCAGGTGATATGTAGTTTGATATTTTATTATTTATAGGGTGTCCAAAAGATTTAGTTCATTTTGACAAACTTCAACTGCTCAAAAGTTAATTTTCTTGAATGAAACATCCTGTATTTTATTGCTTTTTGTGATGGAGAATTAAGTTATATTTCAATCTGTATTAGGATTCCCTACACCTATCTGCTACCGTTTTCTTGCTATCGAGGTATTTTTTATTCGATACCATAGTTTTCCATTTTATTAATTTACTTCTAACCAGCGGGTCATGAAAATAATACGCATTGTCTTAATTGTCAATGTAAACATCAGAGTAGATATCTTACATAGTATTATAAATTATAACGTGTATTATGGAAATCCAAGAGGAATATTCAAATGAAGACATATTAAATTTATTTTTCATTCATGGAGAATGTAAAAAAATTATTGAATTACGACAAGAGTTTGTTTAACGAGAGATATCCACATTTACGGCCTTTAAACAAAACTGCCTTCAAGAGAATAGAAGGAAATTTTAAACGATATGAAACTGAAGTTACTAGAACACGCCCCAAAGATGTTACCGCCTAATTACAGCCCAAAATTTGCTACTATAACTTTTGTTTTGAATAAGTGACGAGCATTCCAATGGGATACTACAAAACCTAATTTTTTCAAAAAAATTAAAATATCTCAAAAACTGCTGAAGATAGGTATAGGGAATTGTTAAGAAAGTTCACTTAAAATCAGCAGTGTAATTCAAAAATGTAATAATATACTGGGTGTTCTATTTAAAATAAGGAAGTTGATAGCTACTTCCGGTATAACCTGAAGTGTCAGAAAAGCAAAACTACTTTAGTTGAATAGATCGTCCTCGCTAACCCCTGATTCCAAATTTTAAAAAATGAATTCCAATGGGAAGTTCATAAACTTTTAATGAACGGGTTAGCTGAATCACCCTGTATATATATATATATATATATATATATATATATATATATATATATATATATATATATATATATATATATATATATATATATATATATACATATATATCAGTCGACCAGAAGAACCATCCGAAGAAGGTATTGAATTGAACTAATTTTCAGTGCTACAGTGCTAGATTTCAGTTAAGTTTTAATTTTAACTTTCAATCAGTGTAACTCACTTTGTGTAACCTTTATCCCAATGTTTTAATTTAATTATATTGCTATTTCTAATTTAATCCAATTGTCAATTTTAAAAAGAAAAAAGTTTATATGCATTTTCATGTTTTTACGTGCTTGCATGAACTTAACGCCATCGATTTTGTAATCGATTTTTACCTAAAAAAAAAAGTTGTTGTATGACACCAACTTAGAATAGTACTGTACGTTATAATATTGTAATATACATTGTAACAGGCCATTAACATACAGGATGGTATGTCCAGAAAAGAGTATACCAAAGTCATTGCGGTTATCGCGTAACTAAAAGCATTTTGTGCTTATCGTAAACTTACATTGTATTTTATCACAATTATTGCATATTGCAACTTGCTAAAAGTCTTCGAGAAAAACACTTCTTAGAACATTCCTGCATAATCAGCAACAGAAATGGTAACAACCACTAGTAGCTTCAGTAGTCCGTAATTTCAGTATATCAGTAATTCTAAATTAGTCGTCAAGTAAACGTCGAATAAGTTTCAAGTTAAAAGTATAAAAACCGGTTACTCCTTTTTTGACATAATAAGTGTTCAAAATCGTAAATTAGAAATTAATTGTTTTTAAAAATTTATATTAATAAAGAGTGATATAAAATATATTTCAGTTATATCCATAATGTGCGTTATAATTATTTGTATACACGTTTCTTATTCATGTTCATAATCATCTAAATAATAAAAATATTCACTCTCTTTTTTCCTTGATACTATCATCATCTAAACAAGCGTCTATCATCATCTAAACAATACAAATATATCTTCCCTATTCCTTGATACTATTTCGCGTTTAGAGCGTCTCATAGTATTCTTTCCAATTTCTCTTACATTATTTCGCACATAGAGCGTCTTTTGCTTTTTTCGATTTTATTCGACAACATTCGTTTTAGGAACATTTCTATAAAACCATAGTACAGCGCCCGTTTAATTTAGTATAAGACTTTTCTTATATGTATTTTTAACCCGAAGTGCTACTCTTTCTGTCTCAAGATGGGCGATCGCTTTTTTCCTGCAGATTATGTAAGTAGTTTAAATATTGGTAGAATATATTTTTTGAATTAGGATTATTGTTTTTAGTATAGTGTGTGTACTGAAAATACTCGTCAAAGAAGAATCAGGTGGATTTGTAACACTTCTATTTCGCCACCGTCGCGTCGGCGTTATCACAGCCAGGTCCTAGTCCAATTCAAAATAACTTCATCATTAGATGAATTTGTGATACTAATACAGCCTGCTGAAAATGAGGTAAGTAAATGTAAATAATTTTTTGACGTTTGCGTTATAAGACAACATTGGTTTTTTGATGTAATTAACTTTACTTTGTGAGGCAACTTTTACTTAATTTTATCTTTAATCAATTATTTTCTCCTGCTACTTCCACATCTAAGTAGTAAATTGTAGTGAATCTTTATTACATGGCGAATCTACAGAGTAAAATGGGGTTGATGGGGAGAGCTGTCTTAAATGACGTACCTTATCACATCTATAGAAAATTTGAACTTACGTGAACTGTTTTCACCCTTGGACTCGCAAGGAACTCGCTTAATGTAGAGGGTGTTCCCCTAAGAAAAAATGTAACTTCAGTTGGTACCCCAAAACGTCTTTAAACGATCCCTCAAAGTTGATACTTCAAAATATTAAAATTTACCAAATATGAGTCACAGATAGGTACCCTAGGTGATGTATACAGCCCATAGTTTTTCGATTTATTTTTCGATATTAAGAATTTGGGAGCTAAATCACCCCTTCAAAGCTACTTTAAAAAAATAAATGTTCAAGGTCAATTTTGCGACTAGACTTATATTTAGGGGTAAAGCTTCCCCATCAAAGTTAAAGTTTTTAAAATTAACGTAATAGACACTAATTTTAAGAGAATGCTCATAACCTGTATATGATTTATTTTTACATAACCTCGAAAATGAAAATTCGAAATTTAAATATTGACAAGGGCTCGTGTTTACAGGTTGCACCGTGTGTAAAGTTGTTATATCTGATGTCATGTAGAGACTAAGCAGGCATCTCTACATGTAAAAAGTTCAAGATACATGAATCAACAAATTAAATATTTAACAAGATTTTAATATCGAAGGGGCTGTTTATCCCCTAAATGATTTAAAATTGGCAAATAAACCTTATGTATGTTAAGTACTTCCCATAAAGTAACTATGGGGAGTATGGGGTCATTTACTCGTTAAATGACATACGATCACAAAATTGAACTTGATTATTATATAAATTCCTATATATAAAGTATATATACACAGACAATTTCGTAATTTTTATTGGTTTTTATTTGGCTCGATTTGTCATAAAACGATATTTTAATTTCTAACGTTTCGATTTTATTGAACCATCTTCGGAGAATTAAAAAAAATGTATGTAATATATTGTAATTCATAACAAATTTAAATTATCCGAAGATGGTTTAATAATACCGAAACGTTATAAATTAAAATATTGTTTTAACATATCGTTATCAGTACTAGCGACTGATAACCCAGGAAAACAATATAAAATTATTGATATCAACCGTCAAGAAAAAGAAGTCAAACTATGTTCTTAACCCCCTATATTTAGGAAAAGTTTTCTTTTGATTTTCAATGTTCTGACATCCCCTGTCAGCTTTAACATTGAGATAACGGGAAAAATACCCTCCTGCAATTCTATTTTGTTAGAGTCTCGAAAATTAATCGAGCTAGAGATATGAAGCCAATATAAGATGTTAAATGATATATAGTATATAATTATATTATTTTTGTAATTTTTGATATATATTACGTAAGTATATTTAAAAAAATAAATGAAAGAAATAAGTAATATTTTTTACTATTCTCTTTAACTTATATTCACAGAAATAATATGTATGAATTTTTTTATGTATTATTACTCATGTAAGCTGCATTGAAAAAAAATTTGATGCAACATTTGAAAAAAAAATTAAATTCAAGTACATCATTGTGATAAATTGTAGCGCAGAAGTATCTTTGTTTTCAATAAAACAATTTTTTTTCTTTGTACATGACATAAGCAAATGAATTTTTTTCGAAGTGTTGCAGAGTAATGCAGAGAAAATAAAAGGAACTACATCATATTATTTATATGATTATAACTCATAGAGAACTGTAAAATATATTAATATTACTGTAATTTATTTTTTTTGAACAAACGTAATTAACAAAAATATATCAACTACATATTTGTAGCATGATTAGTTCAAATATGAGATTTTAAAAAATAGTTTTGCGCGCGGATATTTTTTCCCATATGTCAGTTATTGTCAAGGTAGAAAATATAAAAAAATTAAATTTAATTCATATTAAATATAAAAGTTAATAGAAATACACAAGTGGACTTGTTTGTGAGCATTTTGATACTGATTAAGATTTTGAAAGACCATTTGTAGATACAGAGGCATCCGTATCACTTTGCTAATTTTGGGATTTTTTTAACATTTCATTAAGGGTTAAATTAGTTTAAACGGCCAATTTTTCTCTGAGAACGACTATATACAATAACTGGATGAGGAAATAGTCAGTTATTTAAGCAGCGTTTTATTTTCAGAAGTTATGCTTTTTATTACAAATCGATGCACTTAACATTAATTTATCTTATTGTTAGATTGATTCCGATAATGATGCCCAAGACACAGATTCAGAGTTTATTCCGGATGATAAAGAATCAAATTCGAATGAAGCAGAGGAAGATTTGGGTCATGATCAAAATATTGATTGATTAAATAATATTGAAATTAATTATTTTTGGAGTTTTTTATATATATTTTTTAATAATAATTCAAACTCAAAAAGTAAATAGTAAGTAATTACTCTTGAAAATAATAAGAAACATTCATGAAAAAAAGATCCCAGATCTAGTCTCAGAAATGTTTCAAATGAGGCAATGCCTTAAAAAAGGCAAAAAGGATACTTAATAATAAAAGGCAATCTGTCTCTCTCACTAAATGGACACCTTGGAGAATAAACATACTATATCATTATGACGGATGTAATGTTTAATGCTACATTGAATGCGCAGATTTATCGGCCATACCCTTTGTAATAACTACTCTGTACTTCTGTACTGTAGTGCATTTTTCTCATTCTTTTTCTTTCTTTCTCATTCTCATTATTTTTAAACGTTATGAACACATCGTATTTGCTTGAACAGCATACAATAGAAATGTATAAATACAGTTGTATACTCGTACAACCTTGTAGTATATCGTCTTCCGAAAGATATACTACAAGGATTGATCCTACAATATGGACACTACAAAAGAACAAGAATTATTCAGTTGATACAAATTTAAGAGAATTTAAAGAAAATGGTGAACAGCGTAAAGGAAACAAGAAAAAAGATTTCTGTTTTTTTTTTGTGAAAGTTTTGTTTTGAATTTCGCCAGACATATTTTAAGAAATGATGCGATGGAGAGTGAAATTCAAGCAATAAGTGCTCTGTCTCCGAAAAACAGGAACAGGAAAAAGTTGCTTACCGATTTGAGACGAAAGGGCAATTTTTTAATAAGTACAAATATTCAGAAACCAGTACGCCGCTGAGTAGTGAATATAAAAATTTTACCTTGTACCAATTGTAAGGGATATTTTTCTGCTAAGCAACTTTGACGTCATCGAAATAAGTGTATGGGTAATAAGGATAAATCCCATCAAGCCAAGGCACAAAATTTACTTCTTGAAGATTTACGAGTTGATAAACAACTGAGGGATCTAGTTTTTTCAAGAATGAGAGCAGATGAAATCTCTATGATAGCCAAAACCGATATTTTAATTTGTGCTAGACTTCTCATTGAAATTAAAAAATTAAAGCCAACCATCAAAAACCTCTTCGAAGCATTACGCCCTGAAAATTTTGGATTTCTCGTGTCAGCAACAAAATGTATTATAATGAGGAAAACGATTTTCTTGAAGCAGCTTCGATCGCATTAAATATGGGTACATCAATTAAACAATGTTGTTGACATTATATTTGTTCTAAAAAGAAAACAAGTCCATTCAACAATTTCTGCAGCAGAGGTAGAAGCTGACTTGAAAACGTGAATTCAATTGACTGACAGTGAATGGCGTTTCGAAATTTCCACCCAGGCATCGAACGATCTGTATATGAAGAAGTGGAACAAAATTACTACGGTACCTCTTGCAAGCGATTTGAAAATAATGAAAGAATATTTAACTTCCAAAGCCAATTCTGCTGTAAACCGATTACAAACTGATAGCGACGACAACTATGCTTATACTACTTTACTAGAAACTGTATTTTGTAGGGTTTTGTAGGCTTGCTCAATAGACGCCGATCAGGTGAACTCCAGAGACTAGAACTTCATATATATAAACGGTGCATGGAAAATTGTCATCAGTATGACGAATTTTCAGATATAATAACACCAGTAGAAAAAATACTGCTTGGGCGATTTAAGAGAGTGGTAATACGTGGGAAGAGGGGAAGAGGGGTCCCGTTCCTTTTAGTCCTGATGTTCAAGAACATATAGCACTTTTATTTAAATATCGAGATAAATCCATCAACAAAAGTAATATATATTTGTTTGGGAATTTCGGTTTAACTCAAACTATCTGTGGCTATAAAATTATTAAAAAATACGCAAAGCTCTCTGGTGCAAAAAATCCTGATGCTATAACTGCAAAAGAATTGTGTAAGCATCTGGCTACTTTGCCACAAGTGTTAGATATGTCAGAAAATGACATCGAGCAGTTCTCCACATTTATGGGGCATACCGTAAATGTTCACCGAAATTCATATCGTCTACCGGATGACGTGTTTCAAACCGCTAACATGTCCAAATTATTAATATTAATGGAATATGGAGAAACAGGCCATTACAAAGGCACGTCTTGGGATGAAATTGACGTGGATATGAGTATTAATGTTCACGATAACGATAACTATAAGGATGAACCTGAAAATGTACATGAAAACTCTGGTATAACCGATATGTTATTACCTGGAACTAGTAGAGATGGACCAAGCCAAAGTCATATTCAACGAACGCTTAGTGCAGATCCATCTTTAGCTGAAATAGAAAAAACTAAAAAGAAAAGTCAAAGAGACTTTTAGTGTCATGGACATCAGAGCAGAAAATAACAGCTTGCCAGTTTTTCGCTCGCTATATTGAAAAATGTATTCCACATTTGAAAGAAACATGAGCGCATAACTCGGAAAGAGGAGCATGCAAAACTCTTTGAAAACAAGGACTGGTTAAAGATTAAAGTATTCATACAAAATGAATGTAAAAAACGAAAATCCCATTATTAATACTGTATAATAGAACTGCTGCCTAAGGAACCACTACTTTCACAACCTATTCTTATGTATGACTTACTCAATGTCTAATTCATTCTCTCATTATCTCACTTATTTTATGATTTAATAATTCCCTCATTTACTCACTCTCACAAAAATAGACCTAGTTATCGAAAGCAAAATGAAAATAATGACGAGAATGATATTTTGTATCATTCCTTTTACGTGATTTTTTTTTATTTAGAAAGTAGTAATCGGCATTTGACCATGTGTTATTTGAAATTATTAATCTAGAAAACCTATCAAATAATATAACACTTGACTACTTCTACATCCCTCCCGGGATGAAAAATATAGACTGTTAAGAAATTCACGATTCATAATTCGCGTGCGTATCCTTAAAATTATTTGGGTCTGACTGTCTGACAAATAATTTACGGTTTAATATTTTACAGTTCTTCGCGGCGGGAGAGGGGGTAGAAGGAAATCACATGATATACCTATCATTTTATACAAATATAATTGTTTTTCGAGATTAATAATTTCAAATATCATAATTAGTAATATTTTTTGAAAATTCGTAAGAAAAAATTATACTAAACAAAGCATTACTGCCATAATTATTTTCATTTTGCTTCGTTAACTAGGTCCGTTTTTGTGAGAGTCTTGTAGAGTGAATGAAAGAATTATCACTTGGGATCTATAAGCGAGAGAAAGAATAAGTCAGTGAGTAAGTAATGTATAAGAAACGGATGTAGAAGTAGTAATTCCTCCGATAGAGGTATTTTATGCAGCGCTTTATAATACTACCCTGAACCCCCTATAACACCTTTACAAACATTGTTTCTGGACACAATTTAAAATTGTTTTTTTTTTAATTCCAAACATATGCTTTTAAATTTTGATTTCTGATAAGTAAATGTCTGTTTGGATTATGTTAATAAAAAGATATTTCCCAGGCAGTTTTATGTATTTATTAGAAGCATTCGATCATAACTCTACCAGTTAGCCATATATACTTACTGATCTTGTTGATTATATTATTTTGAGGGAAATAGTTTTAAATGGTAGTTGATGCCACATCATTCTTTTCATATATTTCCACATTTCTCTCCTTTTCTTAATCTGTCCTATATTCTAATAGAACATCATATAAACAAAAAACACAAAAAACTTGGTCCACCACTACTTGTTTTAAGAGGTGATGAAAACTAGCAGTTTTAATCACTAGGTATGATCACCATTATTATATCCAGATGATGCGAAATTCGTTGATGAAAGTATTATATTTTGATCCTATGGCAGCTTACAGCCTTCCGTATTATATGGATCATAAAACAGTTTTTCAACAATATTAAAACTTACATTCCTCGATATAAGTGTTCTACCAATCAATTTCACATAAAACCTGATAGCGAACTAAAATATAGAAGAAGTGTTAGTTTTTGTCATCTGCAAATGATGCCAATTTAGTTGACTAAACGCGCGTTGAGGAGGATGTAGTGTTTCAATGTCGTATTTTGATCCTAGGGGAGGGGAATGGAAGGCTTTCGCTATGGATCTTAAAACAGATTTTCACTAACATTAAAAATTACTTTCCTCGACATAAGTTACGCCAATATTAGTTTATAATTATTATTACCATAGTTTATTATTTATTAATTTAATTTACAAAACACGCGTTGATGAAAATGAAATGTGTCAGTCTTTGAAGAGAATTGAAACCATTGATGAAAACACAATCAGACCAATTAAAAAACCTACGATTATCCTAATGATTTTCCCATAGTGGCGAAGCAGATCGTCTGTAAATTTAGTTGACCGTTCTTTAATAAACTCTTTAGTCTGTCTATCCCAGAAAGGTATTCCACCACTCTTGAGGCTTATTTCTTGTCCATCCATTGATGGTAGTTTTATAAACTGTTTAGCACGCCACAGAAGAACGAGTCCTATTAAAGAATTAGACGCGCCTTCTTTGGCTAATTATTCTGCCTTTTCATTACCCTCGTGTCCTTCACTTCCAGGTACCCATGCTAAAACCACTTTATTTTAACACTAAGTTTTCCACTAACATTGAACCACTGCAGTTTTCTAAACGTCCGTTTCGCCAACTAAGGTGGCATCATAAGAATATCTGAATCACTAGGGGAATTGGAATCTTAGATGTTA
The DNA here is from genome assembly GCA_037954035.1 of Rosalia funebris. Lineage (NCBI taxonomy): Eukaryota > Metazoa > Arthropoda > Insecta > Coleoptera > Cerambycidae > Rosalia > Rosalia funebris. Next base: position 22,300,166 of record JAZFAV010000006.1, read on the forward strand.
AAACAGAATCAGAAAGTATACTTTTAAGGGTTGATCGGTATATGGATCGTACAAAAATATGGGCGAATTTTTGTCAGGTTCTTGATGGAAAAGTTATTCTGAATGAAAATTTGGGGTTGTATTATATTGGTTCCTAAAATAATTGGAGTTTTGCATTTGCTCGGTTGAATAGATACTCCAGACATGGAAGTTGGTTTGTTTGGAGTTGAATTTTGATTTCTTGAGCAGAAAACATTATGGGGCTTTCCAAAAACTTGAGAGTTGGTGGGAAATCTACGGTAGGAAGTGGCGGAAACTATCTTGGCTGCACATTTATGGCTTGCTATAGAAAACTGTTGGTTTTGGATTAGTTACTTGTCTATTTTGTCCTAGAAAGAGTCATTTATATTCATCGTATTTTGTCTGCTCATCAATAAAAGCCATTTGCATGGTCAATTGTCTCGATATTGGGAGATGTGCGTAAAATATTTTCATATTGTAAGGGCAAGTTCATCTTATATGTAGCGAAAATTTAGTTTTCGTAAAATGCTACTGTTCCTTGTTGTTCTGCTGGAGATTTATCGGAAAGTTGGATTTTTGCAATTAATTTTGTTTTTAATTTTAGAAGCCTATTACCAAAATCTAGGAGGGATTCTTTTGGTTGTAATCGCATAAACTGAAGTTCATATTGTAAAGTTAATAAACTTTTATGGTCACTAAAATTTTGCTTGAAGAGAGTTTTAATTTGGGGCAATAAAATTATATCAGGTCTACTATAGCGTAGTTGTGGTCGACCTACGATTTTACACTTTATGCAACTTAAAATAATTTTCATATGAAGTGATTCGTTTGAGGCACACGCTTCAATGGTATTCTCTACTGCATCAAAAAATTTTCGTAATTGAGTTTCATAGCCGTCGAAGCTAGGGATGAGTTCAGCTAAATCTCTAAGGCTCATTAAATCTAATGCCATTGTTTCGTGCATTTTACTTCCTGGTGAAATTAAAAGAATAGACAAAATTTAATTTATTCACTTCGCCAGAGGATGATGACATTCAATTTAAATAGATGGGTGTTTAAAAAAATAAAAAATTAAATACCCAAATTAAATTAAATACTTAACTTAAATTGTGTTGAAAAAAAAATAACTTGACTTGAAATTGTGTTGTCAAAAAAAATGATTCGCCCAACCTAAAGTTGAACTTCCTCGCACAAACTAAACGAAATTACAACTCTTCTTCAAGTTATTCCGCACAATGTCAACAGATAACAAGAAGGTTGTCTTATCTAACACAACACTGTTCTTGGATAATAATTGTCACATTTGAAAGGAAGACGGGTGGAGATACAAATTCGAGTTCTACTTACAATTTTCGACTATATCCAGATCAATGAGATCTGGATATAGTCGTTTGTTCGTACCCCTGATAACGTATCATGTACATATTCGTTAAATGCCCATGAAATCGTAATTAAGTAAATCCCAATCAATATTTCAAATGGCAAAATTCTCATTTCAGAAGTAAAAGCAGAAACTTGTATGTCTATTTCATCGCTATTTGCCAAATAAAAAATCTCAAAGGATACCGACAATGGGAGATTGGGGTAGATAAAATTTTTACGGCAAGTTAAAATAGCCACTATTCGCTTAAAATAGCTAAAATGTGCTTCCATGCGACAAATTATTGTGTTTTTATATATTATCAACAATTAATTAATTTCAATACAAAATTAATCAGAAATAGACACGAAATTAAAGAATAACTGATTTACTTCTAGTTCGCCAATTGTTGTTTACCCCACTCTATCCCAATATGACGTGCTATACTTAATGTCTGCGCGATCACAATGTTGCCGGTGTGATACGAATAAGACATAATAGACGAACCACCGAATAAGATGTGTAAGAGATTGAGATTAGTAATATCGAAATGTAAAACTTTCTTATTTTGTCGTCATATCAATACATTCATTACCTATTCTATTGGTTTATCATATAATGAAGCTAAGATTAGCATATGTTCTGTGCTCATTAAGTAATACTTTAAATCATTTGGTATTTCTCGTAGATTATCCAAGTACTTACTAACAATATTTGGCAACGTAGATTTATCCACACGTCTCTATTGTACTCACACAACACAAGCCAGAACCGACAGGAAAGTCTCGAAATACGTTACCTTACAATACGCTGTACTTAAAGATAAAGACAACCGATATTAAATAACTCTAAACTGCAATCGGACCCACATTGTCCTAGGTTGTGTCAATAGGGACGGATTTGGGTAAGTCTAATATTCAATTTTTACGCGTGTTTTGATTAAACTTAACTCTGAGACTTTTGTGCTATTTAATATTTCGTGTTTTCATGGTGTATATTTAGTATTTTAGAGTGGTTATATTTTGGGGGATAGATATTGTGATTTAGTGGGTATTTATCAGTTTGTGGCTTGTGGTGTTGTTTTGTGGTGGTGCCCTTTAATAATAATTTTGTTTAATAAGTGTGATTTATTAAATATAGTAAAATGTTCAGACCGTGGGAAGATCCTCAACCTAGCACGAGTTAAATTCACGAAGAGTTTAATATGACGGCAGCGGAAAACAAAACAAAGTACAACATTTAGGAAACAACCACAACAAATTGTATTAAATGTATACAAAAATATAGTAACCAGCGAGGGAGAGAAAGGAGCTGTATAGAAAACGTAATTTTTGACAGAAATATCGATATAAACTATTTATAGAACACTAGAACTATAGAAGGGAGCTAGGGAAATAAAAGTACGAGATGGCGCAGGAATACCAAAGAAAATTGATCCATCACAGGTAAAACTACTACGAGACATAATTTATGACAAATATTAAAAAAAATGAAATTTCAACTGTCGATTCATTACACATGGAATTGAAGGAAAATAGAATGTTGCATATTAGTAAAACAACGCTTTGACAATGGCTTAAAAAAGTAGGATTTAGATTTAAAATTATCAATAAAAGGGCGACGATAATGGAAAGTCGTAGAATTACTTTGTGGTGTATGGAATATTTGGAAAGCATAAAAAGATTTAGAGAAGAACAAAAACCGGTTTATTACTTGGATAAAACTTGGTACAAGGCACATGATACAGTCAAAAGAGGCTGAACGGATAGTTCAGATAGATGTAAAGTAGATATGCCTCCAAGTAGAGGAAAAATATTACTAATTCTACATGGTACTAAGAATGGATGGGTTCCTAATTGCCTAAAACTTCGTGGAATGAAATTAGAGGATTCAAGCGTGGACTATCATCGAAATATGAATGCTGACATTTTTGAGGAATAGTTTAGAGATACCTTACTTCTGAATGTTGAAAGGAATAGCGTTATTGTCTTAGACAACGCCCCATACCACTCAAGATTTTTAGAGAAGATTCCAAATACAAGCACTAAGAAAGGAAAAATTGAACAATTTAAAAAAAATCATAATTCAGCATTTGTGAAAAAGTTTACGAAGGCTCAACTTTTGGAAATAGTAAAAAAGAATATTTTTTCTAACAAATATGTTATCGATCAGATGGCTAAAGCTCATGGACACACTGTTCTAAGATTATCTCCGTATTTTTGCATATTTATCCCGATTGAATTAATATGGAGTGAATAAACCAAGGAATTCGAAGAAATAATAAATTCCTTAAATTTGATAAAGAAGTTATGGATCTTACAAAATCGGAAGTAGAAAAATTATCACCAAATAACTGGAAGAAATGTATAGAGCATGTAAAAAAAGTTGAAGATGAGCACATTGAACTCGGAAGAGCCAAAAACCCTAATCAAAGCCGGTTTATCATAAATGTGGGTCAAAATTCTGAAGAAAGTAGTGATAGTGATCTTAGTAACACTTTGATGACGAATAGGTAAATAAATGATTTGTTTTTTTTAACTAATCTATAACGCATTTTCATGTTTTAGTGCCAGTAATTGATATATTTGTGTTTTGATTAGTGTTTTGATAGTGTTTTGACATATTTTTTAATATTTCCAATTATTTATTTTTACTTTATAAGAAAGAATTTTATTCTGTGTTATAAGTTATGCAAATTTGTTATAATTTTGTATATTTTTTATTCGTAAAAGAAATATTATATTTTATAATCCCATCGATCCTTATACCCCACATAAGCAAGGTATAGAAATACTATTTTATTTTATTAATATACTTTATTTTACTATATTAAAGAATATATTTTTCGTTAAATTTTATATTTATGCTTATGCTTACACGAAACCCACACCCGACTGTCCCCTTCCTGGCATAGCATATGCTCATATGTACCTCACCGTGGTACTTGCTGAGCAACAATAATTTTTATTTAAAAATAATTGTTGGCTAAATTGAGCACATACCTAACGAATCATAGACAAGATATAAAATACTATTTTAATTTAAAATATATTGTTCCTATTATTCTTACCACATGAAAACGCATAAATGCGGTCCTGTATAGGAGGCGTGGCTTCTTTATAACAGTCGGCGGTTCGGTCTGTCGGCAAGATGAGAGCACTCGTGAGGTATACATATTTATCGATACGATCTATGTCAGTAACATATAAGTCGGAAATCGAGAAAAGAACTACCAAACCGCCAATAAACGCCAAGCGGTTATCAAAGTAGTTCCCGAAAAGCAAGGCCATTTCATAATCGCTAATGGAAACAACTGCTTCTCGGGCTAAAGCCCCGCCAGGCAATTGAATTATACATAAAAGCGATCCTCGACCCCTTTATCGTGTTTCTGCACGATCAGATAAGGTTTCAAAAAATAAAACCCGCCACAGGTAGGATTCGATATCTGTCCCGGATTGGAACCGAACGACATACAGCTGTTTAGAACTTATTAGTTCTCATCAGTGCCATACACGATACGCCGATCCAGGACAAATTCCGAATGAAATCGTGGGGTATACATCTTTATCGATACGATCTATGTCAGTAACATATAAGTTGGAAATCGATAAATTTTCTATTTCCTTTCTCAATTTCCGACTTATATGTTACTGACATAGATCATATGTATAAAGATGTATACACCACGATTTCATTTGGCATTTGTCCTGGATCGGCGTACCGTGTACGGCACTGATTACAACTAATAAGTTCGAAACAGCTGTATGTCGTCCGGTTCCAATCCGGGACAGATGTCAAATCCTACCTGTGGCGGGTTTTATTTTTTTAAACCTTATCTGATCGTGCAGAAACACGAGAAAGAGGTCGAGGATCGCTTTTAGGTATAATTCAATGGCTGGCGGGGCTTTAACCAGAGGAGTAGTTGTTTCCATTAGAGATTATGTAATATAGACTCCTACCTTTGAAGAAATACTCGTTTCCGAATACATAAATGATCATATAAAACTTTTAAATGAGCTCAATTCACAAATCGAGAGAAATATATCGCAAAATAAATCCAAGGATATCACAAAAGCTGATCAAAAACGCGATGAATCCGAAATATTAAATGAAGGTGAAGTCGCATATATCAAAAGCCCTTGTGTCCCTCGTGACAAAGTATAACCTTAAACCAGGCCCTTTTAACGTCCAAAGTTAACAAGACTTTGAAGAACAAATAGCCACCATTACTATCCGACTCTCACCAAATAAACCAAAGAAAAATCGAGCCCATCCGAAATAAAATGAAATCTCTAATTCTCCTATTTGTCTTATGAGTTGAGACATTAAAGATAAGAAACCTAAATAACCCGTTACACTTCTTAAAGCTCAATAGTCAAAGTCGTTTAATCTCAACCCATCATGGCTTTCTTCATATCATTGACCTAGAACCTATAAGTGAAAACCTAAAACAAACACGCATGCAAATTAAAATACATGGAAATGTGAGGACCCTTTCATGACACAACAAGTAGTATTCCTGTATAATCTAACTGCTTGAAAACTTGACAATCTGCAGAATGATAAAATTAAACGAAAAACGAAATGCGGACTCAATGCTATTAGTTCTGTCTAGAAAATACTTTTTGATACTCCCACAGAAGATGACATAAAAAGTTACTATGACCAGATAAAAACACTACACAAAAACCTAGAAAATCTGGCTACACAATTGAATCTTACAACTTCACTACTACACACCCTTGCACGAAAAGTAAACGAAAGTTTCGCAATTATACACAATAATGACATTTTCTACTAAATTTCTTGGACAATTAGAAAATGCCTTTATAATGTCCTATGCGCATATCATTCACAATTTATTTCTCTCCCACTCAGATTTAGCAAAAATCTTGGAAACAATTATTTAAAGTAAAAGATTATTAGTTTTGAAAAATTTCAATCGTATTATCATCTCTTCTCAATAAAAACGTTTATTGAAAGAGGTAAAATTATAGTTAAAATCATTGCACCAATATTCTAGGATGAAGGTTTTACACTCTACCACCTAATTCCAATCCCTCTAAATAACTTTACGTTGATTCCACCAAAACCCTTCCTTTTAACGAGTTCTACTGGTAATCAAATACATTTATGGAAACAAGACGCCTGTCTAATCACTGAAGACATCAGCATCTGTTCCGCCACTCCCAAGATGCAACGAGATCAGTGTTTCCAGTATATACTACAAGAGTAAACACCCTCACACTGCTCTTATCTCCGTGTACACGTCAATACAACCATCATCAGCCAAGTAGCCCACAACAATTTGATACTGATCCCTAATGGACCACATCTCCTCTATAGTAAATGCCCCGAGCAAGAAATCATTAAAATTTCTTCCCCAGTCGAAATCCTACTAATAGGAACCTGTGAAGTCAGTATCAATGGAAACTCGCTCTCACAAGACGAAACTCTAGTACCGGACAAAACGTCCAATATCCCTAAAATTGACATTAAAACAGACGTATCTATACCCAGGGTTCATCTCCAGAGGATCCCCCTTCAGGACCTTCAAGATATTCATCGAAAGTGCCTTATAACAACAGACATTTATCCAAATTCTCCTATGATTGCTCTTATTATTATATTTTTACTCTTAGTTTTATATATATGTATATACATATGTTATAGATTATATAAATCGCAAATATTATGTTTAAAGATAAGAAACATTAGAAGTCAAACTTTGTCAGACCCTAATTTTCCCTCTAAGAAGGGAAATGTAATATGATCACCCTGTAGAGTCATATCATATTTTTACAAGCTCTTTCCTTTTGTTATCATAATAATATTGTAATAATGTACTATTGTAACTTTGCGATAAGAACTTTAATATAAATATAATTAACTTCTGGCTCAAGTGGCAAAAGTGTCGAAAGGTCTTAACTTATTTCTAATTTGTGTTTGATATCTATATAGAAATGGTGTTCTATTTACGTATAATCTAGTTAAGTAAGAGTGCCTTACTAGTTAGAAATCTAATAAGGAACATAACAAATATAGAGGTTCATAGTTTTGGACTATGCTATGATAAAGTATTCTTTAAAAAAAAACATAATAGACTTTTCTCAATTTAATTGGATACAAATTTAAACCTATTACTATTTAATATAAATTTTAGCTACGTATATGTTTATATACAGGTAATGGCATATCAACGTGATCTATGTGAAAATATCATAAATAATAGTAAATGACTACCTACGGATTTATAGATTACGGTTTTCCAACTACCTGCAGGCCTAGGCACCGCAACCCCCTTTAGATCTATTGTAGGTACTACTGCTCTCTCTTACTAGAGTACTTTATCTAGCTTTGTCTTTTGTATCAGGCTCCATAGCCTTAATAAAAATTGATGATTTTTGGTTTTTCTTCATCAAATAGCTTAAACTTCAGGTTTATTAAGAGCTCATACTAGTATAATATCTATAGGTACCAGATGTTTCCTATATCGTTATGAGTCCCATCAGACTCTTATATGTATTAAGCGCACAGTGTTAGAAGTCCAATATTATTTTGATGGTCTTTTTGTTTTGGTGTAGTAAGTTTTTCATAAAATTATAAGTAAACATATGGTGATTAAATACAAGATACGACTCAACACAAAAAGAAATAAATTACAGAGAGAGGCCGTAGAATTTGAAGAAGTGAATGAAGTCATGTATCTGAGAGTATCGATAGATGCTAGACATAATGAGGAGAGATTAATCTAAGAATTATCGAAGAAAACAAATGTGACGGAGAATTGTATAAAATTGTAAAATCGGAAAGTGTATCACGGAAGACAAAATACAGGTATATAAGATCTTATTGAGACTCGATATCGACGATTAGGAGATAATTAAATCTTTTAAGTTAAGTTTTAATCATCTCCAGATGATGCCAACTTTGTTGGCGAAACGCCCGTCGAGTGTAGTGTATAGTGTTTTATGGAAAACTAAGTCAGTGTTACCTTCACACCAAAAGTTCCAACCTATTCCAGTATACTATATATATATCATCATTGCGCCTCCTCTTCAACGGCTCTTGGGCTCTTCTCCCGCCTCTCGAGGTCTGTTTCGCTCTTATCTCGTCTGGGACAAACGGTGACCGGAGATGGCGGCGCCCGAATAATGAACACGAGGGGTTGGCCTTTGGCTCTAACCACCCGTTGCAATTCCTTGAATTTTCCTCTCTACAATCTACTTTTCAACGGACCACAGTAGTACCGACATTGACATCTCCCATGGTGAGATCAAGGTAGATGTTCTGCCGACGCGCCGGAATGCCTCCAGGGTCATTCTGGTTGCGCTTTTCTGCTGTCTGAAAACCGCTTTGGGGTGGCGCCCTGTCCGTGCTCTTACTGATGTGGTTGGGGATGTGACGATGTTCCTGCGGTGGCGTAGGCCGGGTCTTGTGGTGAGTCTGTGGCATTCTTGCCTCTACGTGTTTCCATCATTGGATGCTGGTTTTTACTAATACTGTCGTGACACCCGCACCACATTTCCCCATAGTTGGGGCGCAACCGATTGCTGTCTTCTTGTGCGGGAATGCTAGGTCTCTTGATGGGCGCAGCTTTTCGCCAGCGCCGGGTCTCAATCCCTTGCTTATACAACCTCTTGTATGGTACCTCGTTGAGGGTGCTTTACCCTTGTCTTCAACAGTAGTTTACCTACACTGGGTATTGTTTTTCCGCATTCGGCGCTACCTTGTACCTAATTCCTCGGCACGCTTTTCACAGTGCTGGGTATTTATTGTACCTCGTGGGCGCAACCTAGTGAAGCATACAGAGAAATAATAATATGAAACGAACTAACAGTTGGCTCTCATTGATGATCTCAGCTCCTCATCTAGGTGGTTTTCCCATTGGCTGGCTTCCATCGGAATAGCACTCACTCACGACGGTGGTAGCGATCCACGGCACTAGATCTCGCCCGCCTACTTCGCGCGATTCACTTTCCCTCGTTGGCTAGTGTGCTTTATGATTATCTTTACAAGAAGTGCAGTGGGGTGTTGCAGTAAAAACTTCCATTCCCTCGGCATACGAAGCGTATACGGAAGTAATGAATCTCTCAATAAAAGATGTTGGACCTGTCCACATAAATACTCCAGGAATCCGATTTCCCATTGAACACGCTGGTTAAAGTACCGAGCACTGCTTGTTGCGTCGAATACTGATCTGTCCGCCGGGAAGCTAAATCCTGATGTGCGGTCGACAATTTTCGTGTCCCTACTCCGGAAAAACAATTGAGGAGACTACGCGAGTGTAGATAGAGACAATAGCTGTATGTATACGAGTAACCTTGTGACCTGTAATGTATTAATACCTCTGTAGTTATGTATCTACTCAATTATTATGTTTAATAAACTTGCCAATTAGACAATAAAGTTATTCAAGTAAGTGAAATCCTCAAAATCTGCACATTCCCACAATACATGGTCCTACGAGTACGGACTCCGAAGAAAGCGGCAGCATTTTGATTGTTCTCTACTACAACGACCGCCTGCTAGCCTCTGTTTTAGTTCCCTAAAACCTCTCCCGACGTAGTGGCTCGAGACATCACGCAATTACTGTGTTCCAAGCGTGATCATCGTCTTCGACAAACTACGAGTTTAGAAAGTGGTAGAGCTGTACAGATCAGTGCGTCTCTTTTTACTTACATTCCTTTATTATTGAATCCTTTTTTTGCGTTTTGATTTATTTTAAAACCTTCACATTTCGGCTTAAAATATTTACTTGATTTCAGGGCGATATTCAAATAATTTAACACATATTTACGCGCTTTTATGGTTGATTCATACACCTACTACAGGTTTTACATAAAAATTATTTCTTTAACGAAACTGTAAAAGGTTCTTAAGCTTCAGTGATTTAGGTATATTACAATTGGCTTAATTTTCATGCAAATATTTGTTACTTCTACAACTAACAAATACATTTTTTATGCCATTTTGCAATGTCTGACCCTAACAAACACACGGTTGCTAAAGCCTCTCTTACACGTTTTGTTAATCATTTTAACAATAATAAAACGAATGACGCTATTGATTTAATAGATTAACAGAACCGTTTGGTTAATGCCGAACAACTTTTAGAGCATTTAACCAAGCTCAACTACTTATTGAAACTAATGACCCCGACTATGAAAATAACTATGATGCACTGCATGCACTCGAGAGACAATCATGCGAAAATGCTTATTTTAAAATTATCTCAGAAGTTAAACAATTTCTAGACTCTCGTAGTGCACGCAACATCGATATTGATAAAGAATCACGGGGTAGCAATTCACAAACACCTGATACCTCAAATTTAAACAATATTCAATTACCTCACCTGAATTACCCGCTGATGGATCTTTTGACCAATGGTTATTCTTTCGTGACAGTTTTAGCTCAATTATATATGAATCTTCCAATTACAAACATTTCATTACTTGCACCTATCACTGCAAGGTGCCGCTGCTGACACAATGAAATCTTTACAAGTTTGTGACATTAATTATGAACTGGCCTGGCGAATTTTAACAGAACGCTTTGAAAATAAACAGTTACTTATAAACAACCACATAAAGGCCCTTTTTACTTTGCCCGCGCTCACAAGAAAATCACACGAAGGTCTCAGACAACTTTTAGATGGTGCACAAAACATTTACGATCTCTAAATGTACTAGGGTGCCCACTGAGCACTGGGGTGACTTAGTTATATATTTAACAATCACTAAATTCGATAACACAACTAGATGTGCTTGGATATCACGAAACTATTCAGATAGGTTACCAACCGAGTTGTCAAAAATGAAACATTCACTTAACTTTTTTAAAGATCGCTGTCATATTTTAGAATCTATGGCTACTAACACAGATATTAAACAAAAACAAGATTCTTTAAAAATATTTCATGGTAACAAAGCTTCGAGATCCTTTGTAACACTTTCTAATAAAAACAAATGTACTTTGTACAATAAAAAACATAGCATATACACTTGTCCTGAATTTACAAGGCTTAATGCCTTGGACCAATTAAATACTGCTAAACGTTTCCATTTATGTATAAATTACCTTGGCAACAACCATCACACAAAAGAATACAAATCTGCTGGTTGCAGAAAATGTGGTAAAATTCTTAATGTATGATGAATTTTACCACATTTCACGAATAATACAAACCACAACTCAATCACTCGAGAATCTGATTCAAACAATACTTTTGCTTCAGTTTCTGAACGGTCTGTCGAAAACGATACTCATAATGACTCTATATCGTGTCACGCTCATTCTACAGCTGACTTTGCTGTAAAGCATCAAACTTTACTTTCCACAGCTCGAGTCAAAGTTCTTGATAGGTTTGTGAAAACACATGCATGTAGCTCTACATTCATGTGTTTTCACTTGACAATGGAAGTCAGTAACATTTTATATCTGAATGTCTTTCTAAAACCTTTCAATTACCTACACAAAAAATCGATTTTACTGTTACTGGTATCAACCAGGTGAATCGCACAACAAATCCACTTGTTAATGTTACATTTTATTCCACTGTAAACAATTTCAAGAGAAATATATCTTGCATAGTCTTACCCAATATTACTGGAAATGTACCATGCATATCCTTTGACTCTTTTTTACTAAACATCCCAAAAAATATATTACTTGTCGACACAAACTTTGAATAACCTGCTCCGGTAGATTTACTGATAGGAGCTGACACCTTTTGGGATTTACTGAGTATTGGCCAAATTAAACTTGAGACTAATCTTTCTACACTACATAAAACCAAACTTGGTTGGATTGTGTCTGGTCCAATTTACTGTAATCCTCAAAACAAGACACAAAATTGCTACTTCTCAGGTACTTCAAAACTAGAAACACAGCTCATAAAATCTTGGGAACTTGAAGAATGTCCTAAAACTAAATTTCTTTCAGATGAGGAACAGTACTGCGAGGAACATTTCAAACAAAACGTTTCTCGAAATTCTGAAGGTCACTTCATTGTCACAATTCCCCTAAAACTTTCTCCCTCAGTCTTGGGTGATTCTAGAGGCGCAGCCACTAATCGTTTTCTCAATTTGGAGAACACTGGAACGAAATCATGATTTGAAAACTTAATATCATGAATTCATAAAGGAGTATATTGAACTTGGTCATATGTCCATTTCACATAACCAAACTGACAATTCCGGTTTTTTTCTTCCTCTCCATTGTATCTTAAAGCAGTCTTCTACAACAACCAAGCTTAGAGTCGTTTTTGATGGCTCATTAAAGTCGATAACACAACTAGATGTGCTTGGATATCACGAAACTATTCAGATAGGTTACCAACCGAGTTGTCGACTTTTAAGGTTTAGGACACACAACTTCGTTCTGAGTGCAGACATTGCCAAAATATACCGGCAAGTCTACATACAAACAGAACAACGATTTTTACAAAAAATACTATGGCGATTTAATGCTAGCGAAAATATATCCGTGTTTGCTTTAAATACCGTCACTTACGGAACTCGGCAGCCTTTCTAACTATCAAAGCGCTCCATGAAATAGCGTATCGACATATTCATGACAACCCAAAGCTTGCCTCAATTATTTTATACGACTTCTATGTCGACGACTTATTAACTGGTTGCAATACATTTGAGGAATTAAACTCTATTAAAAAATACATTTCTAATCTTTTGCATAAATACGGCTTTCCATTACGAAAATGGAGGTCAAATGATACAACAATACAAGATTCTGACTCTGGTATTTTATATATTGGCAACGAAGAACACAACAAAACACTAGGTTTACTTTGGAATTCTTCTAATGACTGCTTGCAGTACTCTATCAGTAACTTTCCACACAATTCTAAGGTTACCAAGAGACAAGTTCTGTCTTGCACTCCACAAATTTTTGACCCTTTAGGTCTTCTTTCCCCTATTACTATTACGGCAAAGATAATTTTACAAGAACTTTGGAATTTAAAACTTTCGTGGGATGAATCAATCCCTGCTAATTTACATACCCGCTGGAGTAATTATCGAGCGGAGTTATCACAAATTAATGATCTGAAAATACCCAGACACGTCTTATCTATCAATTCTACATCCATTCAAATACATGGTCTTTATCACGCATCGCAATCTGCCGATGGCGCTTCTATTTACATGCGTTGTGTTGGCTCACTTGTAAATTACTCTACTAGTCTTTACTGAACAAAGACACGAGTAGCGCCATTAGAAATCATCTCCGTTCCACGCCTTGAGCTTTGTGGAGTTCTTCTACTAGCTGAACTCGTTGACAAAGTAATTTCAGCTCTTTCTATTACCTTTGAAAACATTGTTTATTGGACTAACTCAACAATCGTCATTGCTTCGATTAAAACCTCTCATGTATTAAAAACTTTCGTAGCTAACAGAATTTCTAAAATTCAAACCTTATGTAAACCAGACTCATGGAAATACGTCAATACTTCAGACAATCCAGCTAATTTATTATCGCGAGGCATAAGTCCTTCAAACTTCTTGAACTCGGATCTTTGGTTTTACGGCCCCAAATGGCTTAAACTTCCCAAACATAGTTGGCCTTATCACACATTTGGCAAATACTATTGACTTTAAGGAGCTACGAGAGACCTCCGTTAAAACAAATGCTTTCCATAGTCGAACCCTTGACGAAATAACTAAATTTTCTTCTCTAACAAAACTAAACAAAGTTTTCGCTTATGTACTCAGATTCAAAAACAATATTTCTAAGGGCAAAGAATTTCGTCAAATTGGTTCTCTCTCTGCTCAAGAATTAAATTCTTCATTGCTCATTTTAGTACAAATTCTACAGCGACCATCTTTTCCAGAAAACTATTCCGGACTATCCAATTCTAAAACTTTTAGTAAAACAAGTAAACTTGTCGGATTAAATCCATTTTTTGATGAGACAACTAAATTAATAAGAGTTGGTGGACGATTACAGAATTCTAATTTTGATCTTTCTAAAATACATCCTGCAATACTGCCCTCTAAACACCATGTCACAACCCTTGCTGCTCAACATGAGCACTTAAGACTTTTGCACGCAGGTCCACAAGCTCTTGTCGTTTCTATTCGAGATCAATTCTGGCCACTTTCTGGGCGTAACCTTGTGCGAAAAGTTGTACATGACTGTGTACGTTGCTATAGATTTAACCTCAAGCCAGAGCAATATCTAATGAAAAATCTTCCCGCCAAACGAGTTGCTCCTTTTACCCCTTTTTCTACATCTGGAGTCGTCTACGCCGGCCCCTTTCTCCTTGATGATCGAAATGGCCGACATTACAAAACCACAAAATCATATATTTCTTTGTTCATTTGCTTTGCCAGTAAAGCGATCCATCTTGAAGTTGTCAGTGACCTTGCGACTGAATATTTTCTAGCAGCATTACGACGCTTTATGGCCAGACGCAGCAGATGCTCTGAAATATACTCAGACAGTGGCACCACATTTGTGGGTGCAAATAATGAAATACGTCGATTCCTTGATAAATATGAAGATACCATTGCTCAGGATTGATCAAATGAAGGTGTACAATGGAATTTTATTCCTCCACGCGCTCCACATTTTGGCGGCATCTGGTAGGCAGGGGTCCAAGTCAGTAAAGTACCATTTAAAACGTCTAATAGGTGACGCAATATTGACTTACGAACAGTTTTGTACGGTTTTATATCAAATAGAAGGCCACTCGATCCCCTTTCTCAAAATCCTAATGACATGAATCCTCTCACTCCTGCACACCTGTTGATTGGAGAACCACTAACCACCATACCAAACCACTCATTTTCTGGCGTTAAGGAAAATCCCTTGTCCAGCTTTCAAAGAATGCAACAGCTTTTACAGCACTTTTAGTCAAGGTGGAGTAAGGAGTATATTTCACATCTGCAACAACGTGTTAAATGGAAAGAAAACTCACAACAATTAATAAAACATTTTGATAATAGTAAAAGAAGATGGACTTCCACCACTCAAATGGCAGTTAGGTAGAATTGTGAAAACGCATTGGCTTTCAACAATTTACTTTGAAACCCTAAATATATATGTTACGTCAAGGTGGGAGTATATGTTACGTCGAATATGGACCTTTCCGCCGGGAAGCTAAATTCTGATGTGCGGTCGACATTTTTCGTGTCCTTACTCCGGAAAAAAAATTGAAGAGACTACGCGAGTGTAGATAGAGAAAATAGCTGAATGTATACGAGTTATCTTTTTATCTGTAATATATTAATACCTTTATAGTTATGTATCTACTCAATTGTTATGTTTAATAACTTGTCAATAAGACAATAAAGTTATTCAAGTATTCCTTGACAACAGTTAAAGGGAATTAAAATAGGGTGATCACTAACACTGGTTTGCGAAAAGTTTTTAGAGTCTGCTTGTATTTTTGTCACTCCTACGAAAGCACTACATTCAGGTTGTAATTTAAGAATGGAATTTTTATAAATGATCTCTGTCCTGGTGTTTCCTTGTTTGCAATTTACAGTAACTTGAAGTGGTTCTGAAGTAATTATTAACCATACTGAATCCGTTAATTGTTGGACATTGTAGCCTTTGCAAATATTATTGAAGTTTCGTAGCTTTCAGGTAAAGTTTTCAAGTGTTTCAAGATTTGGGATTCACATATAGCATTGTCGTCGATGGGGTATGCAAATAAATTAGAACATATCTTTGTGCCAAAGAAAAATGGTTTACAGTCTTTCAGGTTTTTTATGGGTATGTACATCAAAGAATCGACGTCACGCACTAAGCATTTTTGTGATGATGATAAAACATTATATAGACCAGTTCTATTATTTAGAATAGGAATTGGATATAATCTAAAAAAGGTGTACCTTTGTTGGTCTATTAAAGGGATTTCTAATACAAATACCAAGTCTGAATCAATTTAGCATACTTCTAATTCCATAATATCTAAATATTTGGCAATTTTGGAAGACTTTATAATGAGTGGTATTAACCGCTTGGCGGCTTGGTGGTTCCTTACTCGATTTCCGACTTATATGTTACTGACAGAGATCGTATCGATAAAGATGTATACGCCATAAAGTTCATTCGGCATTTGTCCTGAATCGGCGTACCGTGTACGGCACTGATGAGAACTAATAAGTTCGAAACAGCTATATGTCGTTCGGTTCCGATCCGGGACAAATGTCGAATCCTACCTGTGGCGGGTTTTATTTTTTTAAACCTTATCTGATCGTGCAGAAACACGAGAATGGGGTCGAGGATTGCTTCTGGGTATAATTCAATGCCTGGCGGGGCTTTAGCCCGAGGAGTAGTTGTTTCCTAGAGCGATTATGTAATAGCTTTGCTATTCGGGAACTACTTTAATAACCGCTTGGCGGCTTGGTGGTTCCTTACTCGATTTCCGACTTATATGTTACTGACAAAGATCGTATCGATAAAGATGTATACGCCATAAAGTTCATTCGGCATTTGTCCTGAATCGGCGTACCGTGTACGGCACTGATGAGAACTAATAAGTTCGAAACAGCTGTATGTCGTTCTGTTCCGATCCGGGACAAATGTTGAATCCTACCTGTGGCGGGTTTTATTTTTTGAAACCTTATCTGATCGTGCAGAAACACGAGAAAGGGGTCGAGGATGGCTTCTGGGTATAATTCAATGCCTGGCGGAGCTTTAGCCCGAGGAGTAGTTGTTTCCTAGAGCGATTATGTAATAGCTTTGCTATTCGGGAACTACTTTAATAACCGCTTGGCGGCTTGCTGGTTCCTTACCCGATTTCCGACTTATATGTTACTATAAGAGAACCAATAAAAAATAATTTATGAGACTTTAAATGAAGCAATCCACAAACAAAAACGTCGCCGGCTGGTTTAAGGAACGTGACTTAAATGTATACAAACGACAAAATTTCCGTTTAATAGACAAAACATTTTATTTCTAATCTGTGGAGAAATCAATAAAAATTAATTTATCACTTAAAACTGTCAATTATAACATATACAAAATATAAATCCCACGAAATAAACTGCAAGCTCGACATTTTTTCCCACGCGTTCATAAAAAACTCGTTAGAACGTGTAGATTACGATGGTGACGTATGAAAAATTGACGTCACAGATGATATAAAAGGTTTACAGCCAGCATAATTCATCATATGTGTTTATACTTGCGCGCTATACGTAACGTATTATAAAATATTAGAAACCTTTATTTGTGTGTTTTATCTACGGGAAACAAACGTGAGTAAAAAATTGTTTTTATTAAATTTCAATAAAATTACCAAGAAAATATTCTATTAATTTTAGATGGATTTAGAAAAATTAAACAGAGTTTTACTTCTAGAAACTAAATAAGTTTTGAAGATATCAGACTTTTTAAGAAAATATCCCCCAGCCAATTTATGGGGCTAGAATAGTGAAAACGAGGTACGGTGAGACTATATTGCTTGAATTACAAAAGACCAATATATTTTTACCAAGAAGAGTATTACCAGAAATAAAGGAAAATTTAGCCGAATTCAATTAGCCGAGTCAATGTGAAAAAAAAATACAGCATAATTTATGAAGGCTTGAAGGACGTAAATAAGCCTTCTATGGGAGTCCAGTTCAAGTTTATCAAAAGTAAGTAAACACACACACAATTTTTAAATATTAAGTTTTTATTTGAAATTTTTTTAGCTGAAAACAAAGAGTGAGCCCAGACAGTAGTATATAAAATATACACACAGACAGAGATATCAACACTTACTTATAGAACTATTCAAGTGAATACACGCAGCCCCAGCTATGGACTCTGAAGAAATTAAGCATATCAGCAATGGTATTATTAAAGAGTTCAAAGAAGTGGAAACACTTTTAGGAAATGGTTGTTGTACCCCGCAGGAGAGAGTGCTATGGATAAAAAAGGTAAAATCACACATTAGACTTTTAACTAAAGCTATCAAGGGATCTAATTTATCTATAGGTGTACTGCGTAACCTTCAGACTAATTTAGGACATTTGAAAAGGTTTAAAAATATCATTGAAAAAGTAAATTATATTGGGGGAGCGGTATTGGTAAAAGAAAAACGTAGTAATCGGGTTAAATGGGAAGATTTAATATCGGTTTTTAATAGTAGAGTTCGTACTGGAGTAATCATTAATTTAAAACATAAATATTTGAATGAATTTTTCAATGATGCTTTCCACCTTTTCAAAACTAGAATAATGAATGCCACGAAAAAAGTACCAGTACTTAAAGTTAATACTACTTTCTGCGCTGAATTTATAAGAAAGTCACAAGACATAGAAATTATTGAAAAAAATATTTTAATACAAAAAATAAGGTAATTGATGCAGGGAGGGATTTACATCAATGGTTTGAATCCAATGTAAAGGATGATATTTTTAATGCTTTATCTGAATTTTCCGAATCTGGTAGTGGGTGGGCTTTAAATGAATTATTAGCTTAAAAATTAATATAAATAAATATGAAGTTGGGAACGGTTCATCCTACATTAAACTACCGGAAAAAATTGCAAAAAAGCATGCTTGCATTAATGTTAAGAACAAAGATGACGCTTGCTTCGCATGGGCCATTATCAGTGCTCTCCATCCCGCTGAAAAAAGCTCTGATAGAACATCACCATGTCCTCATTACAAAACAGTATTAAACTTAAAAGATATGAATTTCCTATGACGTTACAGCAAATTTCCAAATTTGAGAAAAATAATACAATCTCTGTTAATGTATTTGGTTTGGAAATGGATTCAAAATCAAATTTTTCTGTTGTGCCCCAGCGTATAACCAAACGAAAATTAGATAAACATGTAAATTTATTATTAGTTCAGGATAAATATTTTCCAAAAATAAATGAATTTGAACCGCCGCCGCCGATGTCAGATAATGAAGAGCTAGAAATTAAATATAATTATTGTTATATTAAAGACTTATCTAGACTTTTATGTAGCTCTCTAAACAAAAAACTAAAAAATATTTTTGGGATAGATGTCTGAATTATTTTACATCTCAGGATAAGCTAATTGATCATGTTGTAGATTGCGAAAAATTTAACGATTGTAAAATTGAATTTTCTCGAGAACGGTACATTAAATTTAAAAATTTTGCTTACAAGGAAATGATACTGTTTATTATATATGCAAATTTCGAATCCTTGCTTGAACCATTTAATGGTGATGATAGCCATTGAAAAACGAGCAGGTATCAGAAACACATAGCCTATAGTGCTGAATATTATTTCAAATGCGGTTATAACAATGACTGGTCATATTATAAAAGTAAAGGGTCTAGAATCGATGTCTTGGTTTGTAGAGGAATTGTGCAATGTTGCACAATTTGTCTCCTCGAAATTAAAACATGTGGAGCCCATGAATACTGAAGTTAGTTTACGGGATGCCAGTAAAACTTGTCATATTTGCGAAGGAGAATTTAATGAAACAGATAAAATTGTTAGAGATCACTGTCACCTCACCGGAAACTTCAGAGGTTTTGCTCACAATAAATGTAATTTAAATTATAAAAATTCTTTTGTTATTCCCGTGGTGTTCCGCAACCTCGGAGGTTACGATGCTCATTTTATAATAAAGTTCTTAGCTGAACGAAATAATATTACTTTATTGCCTGAGAATAAGGAAAAATATATTAGTTTCACAGTTCCTTATTGTTCTCTAGAACAACTAGCTTCCACATTGAACGACGAAAACTTTTAAAATCTTAAACGTGAATTTTCAGACTTAGACGATGAAAAATTTCAGTTATTAACACGAAAAGGTGTATTCTTTTAGGACTATTTGGATAACATAGAGAAACTAGATGAAACGGAATTACCTGACATAAAATACTTTTACAATAAACTAAACGACAAGAACATAGAGGAGACTGATTATGCACATGCGCAAATTGTTTGGGATAAATTCGGTATGAGTACTCTAGGCGATAACCTCGATCTCTATATGAAGACAGATATCATGCTATTAACTTGCGTTTTTAAAACTTTTCGTAGTACTTGCTACAAGATATACAACCTCGACCCAAGCCACTATTTTTCTATATCAGGTTATACGTTTGATTGCATGCTGAAATATACAGGATGTAGGCTAGAAACTATTCAAGATGTGGATATTTTAATGTTTATTGAGCGTGGTATTCGAGGTGGGGTTAGTCAATGTTGCAATCGATTTTCACAGACTAACAACAAGTATTTAGATACTTATGATGTCAGCAAACCATCCACATACATTGTTTATTTCGATATAAACAATTTATATGGCTGGAGTATGAGAGAATTTCTTCCATACGGGGAATTCCAGTGGACAGATTGCAACATAGACATCACTAGCGTACCTGATGACTCTGAAATTGGTTATATTTTAGAGGTCGATCTCGAATACCCAGAAGATCTACATGATTTACATAAAGATTTGCCATTCTGTCGGGAACACAGAACTCCAACAAATTCAAAATTCCC
Source organism: Rosalia funebris (assembly GCA_037954035.1). Lineage (NCBI taxonomy): Eukaryota > Metazoa > Arthropoda > Insecta > Coleoptera > Cerambycidae > Rosalia > Rosalia funebris. The sequence continues at coordinate 22,320,988 of JAZFAV010000006.1, forward strand.
TAAATTATTGACTACCTGTTACAGTAAGCAAAGTACGTTATTCACTATAGAAATCTTAAACAAGCCCTACAGCATGGAATAAAATTAACACATATCCACAGAGTTCTACAGTTCAAACAGTCTCCATGGCTGAAGTCCTACATTGACTTAAACACATCAATGAGAACTCAAGCAAAGTCAAGCTTTGAAAAAAACAATTATAAACTAATGAATAACGCTACGTTTGGTAAAACAATGGATAATGTTCGAAAACATCGAATCGTTAAGCTAGTGAACAAATGTGAAGGAAGGTACGGAGCTAAAAATTTGATTGGCTTATGGCCATTGAAATGAAAAAATCTCACATTATATTCAATAAGAATGTCTATCTTAGATATTTCTAAAATTTGCGTATATGATTTTCACTATAAATACATGTTAACAAAATTCACCGTGGAAAAATGTAAACTTTTGTACACTGATACAGACAGTCTCTTATACGAAATTCAGTGTAATGATGTATATGAAGATGTTATCAAGAAAGACATTCATAGATTTGATACTAGTGATTATCAAGATAATCGTTAGAATATTCCTCTAGTAAATAAAAAAATCCCTGGTTTAATGAAGGATGAAAATAATGAGAAAATAATGACTCATTTCATAGGGCTACGTTCTAAGCAGTATACCTATGAAGTCGAATCAAACAAAGTAGTTAAGAAAGCATAAGGTGTAAAGTCTAATGTTGTGGCAATAATAAAATTACTTTTGAGGATTACCTAAACTGTCTGGAGAAATTTGCAAGCAAAAAGCCTCACGGAGAGTGTTTACTAAATAAAACTCAACGCTGTATACAATCAAAATTACATGAGGTATACAGCGTCGAACAAACAAAAATTGCTCTTAATCCCTTCGACGATAAGAGGTACACCCTTCCTGAAGTTCATGATACTCTCCCCTGGGGGCACTACTCCATAATGGACATCCCGTAATTTCATTGCTGATATTCTTTTTTTGCTTCACATTAAATTTAAAAATCTCTCAGTCTGTTGTTATATTTTAATATTATTATGTATTTTATTATTATTATTATGTAACCAATTTTATGTATTTTTTTATTTATTATTATGCAATCACATTTTTATTATATGTATTTTTTCTTTATTATTTACTAGAAAGTTCTTTATTTCTCGAACACTTATTTACAACTCAACTATTCACAAGTCAGACTAACTAATTAACTTTCTAGTTTAACTTTATAAACTAATTTTTGCACTGTATATTACTTTGGCACTGTATATCGCTCACTATCGCGGTCCAAATTCAACTAACTTCTGGCCGGGCGACACAATTCTTATATAGGCAGTGGAACGTCTCTCCAGGCGTTTCTAGATAAAGAATTTTGGCGAACCTTCTAGTATAGAACGCTGGAAATCCAAGCACCGCACGCTCTCGAGGTTTCGAATATTCCTGGCGTTTGGGATCACTCGAGGCGTTCGTGACACAGCCCCCCTCCTAGTACTGATCGGGACGATCAGTACTAGATCGCCCTCGGAATAGTGACAAGCGGTCGATGTGAACAACTTTCATTTTTGTGCGTGGTCCATTCTGTATCCGGTAAACTAGGTCATTTATTCTGGTCACAATCTTGTAAGGACCCTCCCAGGATTTCTGCAACTTCAGACATTGGCCCTTTTTGCGAGACTGATTGTATAACCATACCACGTCGCTTTATTGAAAGCCTTCAGTATCCGTCCCTCGGTCATACATTGTCTTCATTCGCTCGCACCTTATCTTCATTCGGTCGCTCTCCAATCTCGTATTTCGAATTCGGGGCAACTGACACACTCCCTGAAACACACCCGATTTAGTGCATGGAAGTGGCCCGACGACGTCGATAGCAATTTGCTCAAAGGGAGCACCGACGTCGTATTGTTTCATGCGTCCCCAGCGCCAAGTGTTTGGGCCCTTGTTGTTAGAGCAGACGTCGCATTTCCTGCACCAATCTTCTACGTCTGACCGGCTTCCTACCCAGTAGAATCGTTCCTTCACTTTACCCATCGTTTTAGCTACCCCAAAGTGCCTTTTTCCAGTTCCGCCGCGAGCACTTTCCAAAACCTCGGCCACTCTATTCTTGAGTAGCACGATCTGTAATCGATTTCTTGCACCATCTGGACTTACCCAAACTCTTTTCAGAACCCCGGCGTCAATAATCAGTGAGTCCCATTAAGCCCAGTAACATTCGTAATTGCGCCGAGGTCGCTGATATCCGCCCACAATGGTCTATTCTCTCCTGTTTCTTTCCGACGCATTATAGGCCAATATGTTCGTCGTTCCTTTGATCCTCGGCTAGATTGGCATCCCAATTTTCATCCGGCTGTACATTCGTTAGGCAACAAGTCACTTGAGGGAATCCTTCCTTTTGCTCCAGGTTCAAACAGTGCTGGCAGGTATAATTTGCACATGGCCTTCTAGACATGGCCTCAGCATTGTGGTGATGTTTTCCAGCTCTGTGCTTAATGGTGAAATCAAAGATTTGTAATCGCTGGAGCCATCTCGCAATTTGCCCATCTGGATTTTTGAGTTGGAGTAGCCACTTAAGAGAAGTGTGATCGGTTCTTAACAGGAATCTTCGTCCGTACAGGTACTTGTGGAAATGCTCCAAAGTCTTCACTACGGCTAGAAGTTCCCGTCGAGTTACACAGTAGTTTCTCTCGAGTTTGGACAAGGCTTTACTGAAATAGCCAATTATTTTCTCCTGTCCATCCTGTTCTTGCAACAGTACTCCTCCAATTCCCTTGCTACTGGCATCGGTGTCTACGATGAATGGTTTGTGAAACTGTGGATAACCTAATATTGGAGCTGTAGTCAGTTTTTCCGACTGCCTGTCTTCGCTGCTCGCTTGATTCCCGTGAGCTCGACAATCACGTCGAAGATGTCCCATGCGGCCGCAATTCCAGCACCTTAGTCTGCGTGGCTCTCGGTTTTCTAACACAGCCTTCTTCAGCTCTAGCAGGAAGTTACCAATTTGATCCTGCTTGGTCTCTTCCTCATCGTTGACTTCGGCCATGCCCTTTCGATGCTTGCTTTGCGGCCTCAAACTCTAGAGCATGCACCAATACTTTGCTGGGAGTGTCATGTCGTGACATTCTCAGCACCTGCTGCATGTCCGGGTCCCTCAAGCCATCGATAAATGTTTGCACGCACAGTTGATTTGCAAACTCCTGAGGTGCTTTTGGGTATGCCAGCTGTACTAGTCGCTCGACGTCTGCCCCAAATTGTTGCAATGTCTCGCTGCTCCTTTGATTTCGGCTCTTAAGTTGCATTTGGTAGACTTGTTGCGTGTGTTTGTCACCGTAGCGCATCTCCATATGATCTACTCTTGTTGTAAAATTGTGTTGACTTTCCGGAATGGATCGGTGTATCTCGAGAGCCTCCCCTCTTAAGGCTCTAATGATAAGAGCTATAGCCTTTTCCTGATCGTCCCAATAGTTTGTGCAATCAGCAGCCTCAAATTGTCTTCGATATATCGACCAAGAAATCGAACCTTCAAAAGTTGGTGTTGTCACTCTGGCTGGTTGGACCCCAGGTGCAGCACTTGTAGGACGTATTCTTAGTTGGTTAACCTTCCATTGGATCTGTTCCACTTGTGATGCTAAGGACTGATTGGCTTTTTGTATCTCGTCTATTTCTTGTTTCATTTGATCTGCTTTCATTGCAGCTAACATTGCTAGTAGTTCATTCATTTGTTCCTCCATGGCCGCGGATTGGCTTCTATTTCCTACTGGCATCCAATCCACTTATATTCAGAAATTCCCCAAAACCCAGTAGACGTCTTGTTCTCGACGAGACAATTCCGGTGATAGGTCACACTTGGGGGGTTTTCTTAATTATTATCGAAAATTCGAGAATGTTCTCTGACCTTCTCGAAACGTCAATATTCGACCCTTTCACGACGATATGAGTTCAGTGATATGTCGCACTTGTGGGTTTCCTTGACTGCTATCGGATGTTCGAGAATGTTCCCTGACCTTCTCGAAACATCAATCTTCAACCTCTTAGGGATGAGACGAGTTCAGTGATATGTCACACTCGTGGGTTTTATTGACTGCTATGGAAAGTTTGAGAATGTCTCTGACCTTCTTGAAACGTCGATTCTCGACCTCTTCACGACGAGACGAGTTCAGTGGTATGTCACACTTAGGATTTCTCCTCCAACTAAACCAAGTGTTCCAGAACGTTCTATCCCACTTCTGACACCAATGTAACGAATTTACTAGAAAGTTCTTTATTTCTCGAACACTTATTTACAACTCAACTATTCACAAGTCAAACTAACTAACTAACTTTCTACTTTAACTTTATAAACTAATTTTCGCACTGTATATCACTTTCGCACTGTATATCGCTCACTATCGCGGTCCAAATTCAACTAATATCTGGCCGGGCGACACAATTCTTATATAGGCAGTGGAACGTCTCTCCAGGCGTTTCTAGATAAAGAATTTTGACGAACCTTCTAGTATAGAACGCACTGGAAATCCGAGCACCGCACGCTCTCGAGGTTTCGAATATTCCTGGCGTTTGGGATCGCTCGAGGCGTTCGTGGCACTATTTTTTCTTTATTATTGTATTATATGTATTTAAATTATCATGATTTTTTTATTTCCCCTAACCTAAAAAAGAAAACTCACATTATATAAATTTCTTTTTATTTAAGCACTTGTTTTCAGTAGATACATTTTTCTATCTAAGTCATTAAGAATAGTATCTTTATTATAAAATAAACATTCACGTATACAGTATGATTGAATATTACATGGATATAAGTAACATAAATTTAACATAACAGTATATGGTGACAATTCATAATTAGATTAACTTAAGATATAATCAGCTACATTTAAAAAGTTATTATAGAACTGTTCAAAACTTAAACTATTTAGTAAGTCCATATGAGATGATAGAATTTTATTGGTGTAGATGAGCTCACGAACAACTTTGTCAGATAAATGAAATGTGCAGAAGCCGTTACTTATTTTCAACAATTTGATTCCAATAATTTGCGATGATATTAAAGCATAATGTGAAAACTTCATTTCTATTTCTTCGGGCTGTTCTTCTGTCACCACATCGAAGTAATCCACAATAAATTGTTGAAGGTAAGTAATAAAATCATCCTAATCTTCTCTGTTAAATGAGATGTTGTCTAATGTGGTGAAGTCTGGATTCACATTCAGTAAAATTCTTACGGCAGGAACATAACCTCTTGCAGCACTAAATCCTGTAGTTACTTTATATACAGAATTTTTTATGTCAGTATTGTATTCTAAAAGATATCGACCCTCGTTTTGCGCAGCTTCTTCATATTGTGCACTAATTCTATCCACTTCATGCCAGTAGTCAGAATCGGCTAGACTAGATGTTACTGATGTCATAATTGTGGTAGACTAATGAATGATTATGGTTTCAACCCCTTTTTATAGATATTTAAATTAATTTTAAACATTGTTAAAAAAGGCCCCTCTACAGTCGTAAAAATGTTCGTGTTTTCCATAAGAATCAATGCATATTTGATTAAAGTACGTTATCTGAATCAATCCAGCTATTGTGAGATGTGTCGAAACCTAACCATTTTATGTAAACTTGTTTACTTCGTCTACGTAATACCTTCTCAACGAGATATACATCGGGAGCTTTTGTTTTCTGTAGTTCTTCTTCGTAAAAACCTCCGCTAATTCGAATATCATGCATATCCTCGAGCAGGTAGGTGGTGGAGTTGGTGAGTTGTACTTTAATAATTTTAAATAGTTTAGTTGTCCAATTAGGTGTATATCCTTTTTTAAAGACATTATTCTTACTGATTCGTACAATATCCCCAACTTTGTAGGGCGCGATGCTACCAACTTAATATTGTTATAAACTGAATTAAATATTTGTTTCTCATTCTGTTTAATTACATCTAACGGTTTTATTCCTATTGTTCTGTGATGACTTTTGTTGTACTCTTTGACAATATCAGGGAGTATATCTATCCATCTGTATGAGCCATTTAAACTAAAATATTTATATAATTTCTCCTTTAACGTTCTAATATCTCTTTCAACTATAGCTGCCTTCTTTACGGTAAATGTACTGTAATGGTTTATCTTATAGTTTTTCATCAAGTTTTTAAAGTGAACATTATAAAATTCAGTACCCTGGTCCGTATTCAAATTTTTACATTTCCTCTTGCTATCCTTAAAAATGTCACTCATTGCTTGTGTAACTTCTAGTGCACTCTTGTTTTTTATGGGTTTAGCCCACACAAATTTTGAAAAACAGTCAATCACTATGAGAATGTATCTAAAACTGTGATTGTCCTTAGCATAATTACACATTTCGGCTAAATCTGCTTACCACAAATTATCTATTCCTTTTATTATGATGCGTCTGCGATTGAAATTTTTGCGTGCAGGCTTATGAAGCTTATTAACCAATTGAATTTTTTCTCTAGATTTATTCATCGGGTGGGCTGTAAATTATTTCATTGATTGCATTTGATTCAATATATTTTCCACCAACACTATCTAAACCTTTTTGATTTAATTTTTCAATGGTCCTTCCTATATCTGTTAGATATGTTTTCTGTTGATATAAATCTGATGTCACATGTTTTATACTATCCTTAAACTTATTTAAACGTTCAAATAACACATCAATATTGTCTGATAGAATATAATTTATATGATCATCTACATATTTCTTACTAACGGCGTCACACTCGTCAGTAGGTGATAGAACATTACATAGCTTTAAATTTTCAATGTTGATATTTCCATCTTCGGTAAATATAAATCCACGTAGTGGTTGACTCAGATATGAATCATTAATTTCACTACTATGCCGCGAAGACCTTCCAAACTTATCGAGACTCATCCTGATAATGACTCATATTGTATTTACATCAAATATTTAATAGATTTACTCCAGCCTCACGTAATTCACTAATGATAGCTGATATTTCATTATCATGAGAATCGGTATTTCCTGCAATCTTTGACACATTAAAAAGATTCAGTCTATCAACAAGCTCATTGACGTCATCCCAATAAACATATTCGATTGGTTTTTTATTGTAAACCATATTCAGACCGGATCTACTGACTGTGTTTTTTTCTTCTTTTTACCATCCAATAATGGTCTCATTATTTTAATATACTTGGAATACCTAGTTCCATTAACTTGTCCAGTAGTCTTCTATGTATATTGGTAATTTGCAAAATTTCCTTATATTTAGTTAAATCATTTATAACATATATATCATTCATAAAAAGTAGATTGTATAACCCCACTTTGCCATCATATACTTTATCATTAATAATTATTTCAGAGGCACGACCAATTTTTAATTCCATATTACCAATATACAGTTTATTCATTTGTAAATCCAATCTAATGCCATAGGTTTCATCATAGTCTTTGCGTTTAGTAAAAAACCTCTCTATATAGTGTCTAGCTAAAGATGGATACTATTCAAAATATTCATTAAGAGCAATTTTCTCCGTTTTGTCATCCTGAAAGTTAGCATCTTCTACTTCATGCTGAGGTTCCAAAGACAATATGTCATCCTTAATATCTGCATTTAATGTATACTCTGCTGAACTAGAGTCACGCTTTAACTTTTTCTATTGTGATAAACCTACACGCTTCGTGTCTATTTTCTGTAATATATTTACAGATTTCAGTTCTTTTAATGGATCGATAATGGGCTTCAAGACTCTATTAAGAGTTTCGTCTTCGTCAGATTTTCCTAGTTTTAATGCTAGATACTTTTTTCTGATAGCCTTTGATGCCTTATTAATTTTATCTTTAAGCAATTTTTTCCTTGATATATCCAATGGTTTAACCTTAGATACTCTATACTTTTCAAAAGTTATTTTATTAGACTTCATTGTTACAACCTTAGCAGCAATCTGTTTTAAACTGAGCCTATTAACTGTATGACTTGTATGAGCTGTTTAAATGGGGCTGTATGACATGTATGATCTGTTTACATGGGGCTGTATGACTTGTATGACCTGTTTAAATGGGTCTGTATGATCTGTATGACTGTTTAGATGATGCTGTATGAACTGTATGGTCTGTTTAAATGGGACTGTATGAGCTGTTTAAATGGGGCTGTACGATCTGTAGGGGCTGTATGATCTGTTTTTAAGCAGATGTCATCTCTTCAGTTCGATTGTCTAACTAATAATAACAGACACAGTTTACGTTACACGCTTATATACTGATCAAAACCTTTTCGGTACCGACCACTACGTAAATCAAAATCTCTTACGATGACCATTACTCCATACTTATCATTCCAACATTCTCTACACATGTCTTCAAATTGCTCTAATGTCATATCTGGGGCCACGTGATCATCATACACATGCCGTAAATTGATTTTATCTTGTTTGAATAAAATGATGAGGTTACAATTATCTCGAATGAGATGTTTAGGTATCCTCGTGTATGTTTGACAGAGATAGAAATAGTCTACAAGTGTATGTCTACCCATACTGAAATATGCTTTTATTTTGTATTGTTTGTCACATGTCACATCGTCGAAAATGGATATTGAATTAGATTTAGCATCAGATGGATTGATAATACTCTCACTAATTGCATACGGAAAATATCCAACTCCATTTACGTTCTGCAATACCTGCTCCAATAGTTTGTATTTCGGTTGAAAAAGTGGCTTAGAGTAAACGTATATGTTTTCAAACCACTGTCCATTAGAATTGAATAATAAGCTTAGGAGCAAATTGGTTTTACCTGCTCCACTGGGTCCTCATATAATAGCTCTTAGAGTACTAGGAAATAACTTTCCATGTTTTTCTTCTCCTCCCGCACAATGGTCTGTCAACAGATTTAAATTTTCAACGGGCAGGGACACCTGTTGTCTTTGAACACGCATTGTAACGTCTAAACTATTTTACTGACTGTAATACTTTATATATATATATGACATATTGATTAATGTCAAACATGACGATGTTTGACATTAATATATATATATATATATATATATATATATATATATATATATATATATATATATATATATATATATATATATATATACATATCGCAATCATTAGAGCGCCCCTATATTTACTATTTTCCAACATTGTAGCGTCCACCTACACAGGAGCGTCCCTTTACGGACGCTTCAATGTTTTGACGTGTAAAATGTTCCAATGGGTTTCCTACCCTATCTATACTTATTTTCTCAAAATTATGTCGGACGCTATAATAATACCACAGTAGTAAAAATCGTATTTCAGATGTATATTCGTAGTTTATCAATTCCCCGTCATAAGCGCCTTATGAGAAAAACGTATATTAAACGTATAGATATTTTTCCATTTTGATGATTGTAGAGCGTCCCTCAGTTTGGCAACATCGTAAAGTGCTATTTATCCATTTTATTTCATGTGTGTTATATAGTAAGTTATTGGACGCTGCAAACGTATGTGTGTATTTGTTATATATTCTAAATGGGCGAGCGCGATCTACTCTTTCCTTCTGAATACGTATGTATTCAATATATTCTAATAATGGGAAATATTTTTAAATATCCGTTTTAGTACCAATGCACGATATCTAATAGAATCCAAAGAAAAGAATTTTGGTTTTGCAATAAACCTTTTTCGCCGGTATGTGACTTGTGTGGTACTGATATTATTTGTTCTGATAACATTGAGGAACGGAACCTTATAGTAAGTACCTGTTATAAATTCAAATTTTTATGTACCTTTGATATCTAATTGCAAAAGTTGTATTGTAGGCCTTGAATTCAGGGAATTTCAAGAACCGACAGTCATCCGACAATTCTACAACGGACAATTTTCAAGTAAGTTTATACTTTAGGTTTAGCAATTTGTTTATTATAATATACAGTATAATTCAATAATGGATAATTAAATTGTATGTAACACCATCATTGTAATTTCAAAAATAATACAAAACGCAACACAATCAAAACTATGGAACAATAAAAGAACCACCAAATCATTGAAATTCCATAACAAAATAAGACAAAAAATATTATTATTCTCATTTATTATCTTTAGTCCTAATATTTCAATTATATCATTCTTATATCTAACAATTTATAATTGTATAGATTTGATAATGAGAATTAATTTAGGAAAACGTTCATGTTTAAATTAGATTGAATTAGATTGAAGTAACTATCAATGTGATTCGGATTTTACACTTACATTATAGATTGCCAATTAAGAATATGTACTGCACATTGGGTTTTGAAGTTTAAAAATAAGTGAATATGTAAAAATACTACCAAATTTAATGTATGTTATAAAACATACATACATATGTTAAATCATGTTCCTTTGATTATCTATTATTGTAACAGAAATCCCAAGATTAAACCGTCAAAGCAAAAGAAAAGCAAATTAGAAAAGATAATGCACAAAAAAATTATAATTTATGTATTTGAAAAATCTTAGAAAATATTACCATTAAATTTTTAAATATAAACCGCATCAACAGTTTGCAATGTGTTCCATACTAAGTTATAAATTAGTATGGGATGAGAAAATTCTGTTTTTAATTAATAATTCATATATTTTTAGGCTATAACGCCAACATTCCCTCTCGAGAATGTTGTCTCTCGTTTACTGATCGAATCAACCTCGAACTGTATAGAGATGTACCAGTAAGTGTAGCTGTAAAAATAATGGAACTGCTTTATGTATCTATTAGAATAATTATCATGCTGCAGTAAATTATAAAAACTTGAAGAAGCACCCTAATTTTATTAATAGTTACTTTTAGAACACTGATCTTTTTCTTATCTAAATATCAGCTAAGAAAGTGCCTCTGGAAAATTTGTCATAAATTTTGTGATTATTTTAAATATATATAGTAGTGGTATGGATCTATTAAAAAATATTCACATATAATAATATATTGTAATAATAAAAATAAAGGTTTTAATATTAAAAGTTCAACTTTGAAAGTAAAAAACGTGAAAGATTGGATATGACAAATGGCTTCACTCCTTTAAAATGTGATTACCTTGTTTAAGGGTTTGCTCTTAAATTTACCGACTTCGTTGCTTATATTAATGTTAATAAATAGTAATTTATCTCGAAGTTATTAACTTCAATATTTTGTTTCTGTTCTATTTAGATGATATTGAGAAAAAAATATTTTGATATCTGCAGTTACAAAAACAAGTACTCGCATGAGACAAAACTAGTATTTTAAAATTTCTTTACTTATATCTTTACTATATGTTTATATTTTATATAAAGCGAAGTTGTTGCAAGATGTAGCATTAGTTTTGATGCCAATATCTATTTAATAATTTAAATATCTTATGTAATAAATAATTTAATTTTTTAGGATCAACAAAATTATGAATGATTTGGGTAATACAATCTGTTCTTCTACCGACATAAATAAAAATTCGGAAGAACCTTCTAAATTATCAAACACATGTTCTTTGTCAATACAAGAAAACAGTAAATATAAAAGTAATGGTGAATTGCGGAGGGGAAAAAAGGAAAAGATCACTGCTTTTTTTGTATGACACCCGTGCTTAATTTTGTTAGACATATTAAACAGCCATTCAGGTGAATTAGAAGTTCAAAAGATAATGGCATTGCCCCCTAGTTGCAAAGAGAGAAACAATTTGCTGTTGGCTCTTCGTAAAAAGGAAAATTACCTCAACCATAAAACTACTATAAAACCTGTAAGACAGCCATACCTAGAAACAGAATTACTTCCCTGTGATAACTGTTTGGGTTTTTATGCAGCGAAACATCTTTGGCGGCATAAAAAGGGGTGTGTTGGTGTTAAGGGCAAATCCTGTCAGTCCACCGCTCAAAATTTCTTACTAAGTGATCTTTGTATCGATCAGGAACTGATACAAACTGTTTTTTCAAGGATGCAAGCGGATACAATTTCTTTTGGGACTAAACGAGACCCATTAATTTGTACATTCACCTCCAGATACATAAAATTCATCGAGAAAAACATTTTGTAAATGTAGGTTCTCGAAAAATGAGAGAGCTATCAAAACTACTATTAGAAATTAAAAAGTTAGAGCCAAACATCAATAATCTGTTTGAGACATTAACACCAAAAAACTTCGATGTATTAATTCGATGTAAGCCACGAAAATTGCAGCCAAATTCGATCCCGATAACCAACTTTTGCTCTAAACATCGGCACGACAATAAAGCAATGCTGTGAAATAGCGATCATGTTTGTTTTAAAAAGAAAAAATATTTACTCTACTATTTCGGCTGCTGAAGCTGAAGCAGATCTGAAAACCATGATACAGAATACCAATGGCGTTTTGAAATATCGAGCCAAGCTGCTACAAATCTCAACATGAACAAATGGAATAAAGTTACAATTGTTCCTCTTGCTAGTGATTTAAAATTGTTAAAACAGCATTTGGTATCAAAAGCTGAAAACGCAATCTCGCAATTAAAGAAAACTAATAATGACCGTAATGCTTATATATATATATATATATAATTTTATTAGAAACAATTTTTTGTAGGGTTTTACTTTTAAACAGGAGAAAACCTGGTGAGTTATAAAGGTTGTTGCTTCAACTTATCAAACATCAGAATGTAATAGTGGAGACTATGAAGAGTATTCAGACATGGTATCTCCAGCTGAATTATTTTTAATGAAAACATTTAAAACAGTTGTCATAAGGGGTAAGAGAGGGCGAGGAGTTCCAGCCTTATTTAGCGATGATGTACAAAATCATATAAAAATATTAAAGTACCGACAGAATTTTGTACAAAAAGATAATTTATTTTTGGTAATCCAAATACTATACAATCCATTTGTGGTTACAAAGTACTGAAAAAATATGTAGTATCCAGTGGTGCAAAAAAATTCAGATGCTAGTACAGCAACAAGACTTCGTAAACACTTAGCGACCATAAAAAAAACATAACATACATACATAAAGGACATAAAGGAGGTACATAAAGGGGGTACATAAAGGATCATACAGATTACCAAATGATATATACCAGATAGCAAAAATATCGAAATTACTAATATTAATAGAGAAAGGCGAAGCCGGCGAGTTCAAACGTAAGCCCTTGAACGAGATAAATATAGATTTGGAAGAAATAGAATATGATGACGATAATGTGGGAAATGAAGACGATAATTATGTTGAAGGTAATGAATTTACTCTACCAAAAAATAATGTTCTGTATACAGATATATTAGATAAGCAGCAGGGGAGCTCGAAAAGAAAGAGAAAACTAATACCATGGACAGAAGAGCAAAAACGGGTAATACCAACATATTTCTCCAAACATATAAAGGAAAAAATACCGCCTAAGAAGTACGAATGGCAGTTAAAGAAGGAAACCCTGCATTTCTTGACAACAAAGATGGGCCGAAAATTAAAATATACGTACAGAATATTTACAGTAAGAAAGTCAAAAAAGTGTAATCAAAACATTTAGAATTTTTTGTGTTTCATATTGTTATGCTGTAATAATTAAAATTAATGTTTCGGAATATTTTATAAAGTTTATAATATATTTTTTACAGTATGTTTTATTTTAAATATTTCTAAGTAAATAAAATAACTGCATTAGTTTTTTTGTTTTTTTTCCGAGACGAAAGAGAACACATTATTCTCTTTATTTTGAATAAACAGAATGCAATTATAATCGATTTCTGTAACCTATTATAGGTATATAAATACAAATTTTAATTGCTATATAATTATATATTTTAAATTTACGTTTATAACTTTAAAAGCTATACATTTAAATAATGTTGAATTCACTCTTGATCCTGATTCAAAATTACTAATACTCGTAGTTACTCATTGTATGAGATAATTAAAAAGTGGTTCCAAATTGTACGAGCAAGGATTTTATTTGTAAATTGAGAATTTTATATTATAATTGGTCACAAATATAAAAGGGTTATTAAAATTATATGGGTCAATACATCTACCAATATACATTGCACACCCTGTTTTTGTTGAATTTTACAGCTTATTTAAGTTACAATAAAGTAACCAATATATCATCATCAGCAGGGTTGAAATTAAAATACTACAAATCGTTTATCGCAGGTACCTCTTACTACATTCTATATAATACTTTTGGTTAATCATTCATTTTAAATTATTACTCAATGTATTTTATATCACATTTCATTATGGAACGATCAGTTAGTGCGTGAAAATCTTACGATCATTCTCACAAACGTTTTCTTTTTAGAAAACATACGCTTTAGAGAATACGATATATTTTTCATATTATATTTTTTTAAAGAACGGTATCCTCATTTTCCCGCTTTTTAAACTATGTAAAAATTAATAATGAATCGTCGAATACTAGAGACTCCTTAAATCATTATAAAATAGGTTTGACAACACTGTCGGACGTTTTAATGTTGGTCACTTAGCCCTTGAATGAAAGTATACTCCTACTATTATATATCAAGGGACTCCATAAAATCGGTAATATGAACGGACGCTCTTGTCATAGTGAAATGTAAATATATATATATATATATATATATATATATATATATATATATATATATATATATATATATATATATATATATATATATATATATATATATATATATATATATATATATATAATATATATATATATATATATATATATATATATATATATATATATATATATATATATATGATTAATGTCAAAACATCAAAACATCGTCATTCACAATCCATATGGCATCGCGTAAACACGTAGTAGGACGTGTAGTAGTCAATAATCTAATTAATAAGTTGACCTTTGAATTACATGCTCCGGGGTACCAATTTTGCGGGCCTGGTACGAAGTTACATAAGAGACTCGCTCGAGGGGATGCAGGTATAAACCCTCTCGATAAAGCTTGCAGAGAGCACGATATTGCATATAGTAAAAACAAAAATTTAGAAAATAGACAGAAGGCAGATTACTAGCTCGAACAACGTGCATGGGAGCGTGTTAAAGCAAAGGACGCTAAATTAGGTGAGAGAGCCACTGCTTGAGCTGTCACCAACGCAATGAAGGTTAAACGTAAATTAGGCATTGGTATAGGGGGACGTAGAAAAGTCGCATTCCAAAAGGCTGTGCTGACAAATATATCTATAGTACTGAAAAGACATGCAAGTAACAATTTAAAAAAAGATGATGCAATTACGTTAAAGGCAGCTCGAATTGCAGTCAAAAATGCAGGCGGTAAGAGAAAAATAAATACTCCTCGTATTCTACCATAACCGAAGACTGGTGGTATTTTACCTTTGATACCGATATTTGCTGGCTTAAGTGTATTAGGAGCTCTGTCGGGAGGAGCTGCTGCAGTGGCGAAGACCGTAATAGATGCTAAAAACTCTAAGAAAAAATTGGAAGAAGACGAGAGACACAATAAAGTTTTGGAGGCAGTAGCGTTAGGAAAAAGGGGATCCGGACTCTACATGAAACCGTATAAAAAATGGCTTATATTTGAAAAAACAAAGAAAATCCCATTGAAGCTACCCAATAGAATACTTTCCGACATTGATTTAGTAAAATATGTTAAAAAATTAAAAATTACATATTTCGGAGGTGTCTTTATGCGTGACGTCTTACCTACTACACCACCTACAAAATACGAAAGTGCCATTATTAATTTAGACAGCGTAAAAGGCCCTGGAACACATTGGGTAGCTTACAAAAAAAGGAATAATTCTATTTTATATTTCGATAGTTTTGGATCTTTAAAACCACCTATCGAACTAGTCAAGTACCTTGGCTCGAAATGTAAAATTAAATATAATTCTGATGCTTATCGGACATACAATACGATTAATTGTGGACATTTGTGTTTAGAATTTCTCTATAAAAATAATAAACATGTGTGATTTTCATTCATTATGTCTCAAATATTCATGTTAAGAAGTCGAAGTTCTCTCTCCGTGGACTTTATAATCCCATAATTCTTGATCCTCAGTACGACTATTCGTTAGCATTAATAGAGCTTCACACGTACAAGAGTATACCAAACATTGAAGAGGGGATACATAATAAGTTTTATTACCGACAACTTGGCGGTGAAGAAGAAAAAGTTATACACATACCGACAGGCTCATATGAAATAAGTGATATTGAATCATATCTGCAGACGCGAGTAATACCCAGTGGTGTAGCACAGAGTGAAGACTATTTCTCTCTAAAGCCTAATAATAATTCGCTTAAGTGTGAAATTAAAAGTAAGCTCGAAATCGACTTTACTCGCAAAGACAGTTTAACCTCCGTATTAGGTTATAGTTCTCAAGTTCTAAAACCTGATATTCCATATCAGTCAGATTTACCTGTTAAGATAGTTAAGGTGGTAACAATCCACGTGGACTGTAACCTTACGACAGGGGCATTTTACAATAATAAACCATCACACACCATTTTTGAATTTGGATTGAAAGTCGATCCCGGATATGCAATAAAGATTGAACCCTATAACCTAATTTTTCTACCAATAAACAATAAAACAGATATACATAATATCACATTGAAAATACTTGATCAAAATTCTGAGCCAGTTAATTTTCGAGGAGAAGAAATTATAGTACGATTAGAATTAAGAAAGGGACTTAGTTACTATTTGAACAAAAGAACTATATAAACGATAGTTATTCTAATCTGTGGCATTCAGTCAGTGGAGGGTGTTTGAAGAGGAGTAAGAAGAAGACCTCGGCGTTAACTCTTGCTAATATTCTTTTTTTAAAATCTCTGGGCTATAATGTTAGAACAGCTGCAATTACTTCAAGACCCCAGTTACGATGAGTCCATCGTCAGGGATGAAATTCGAACGTATCACCCTTTCGTAAAATCATTTGGAAACAACGATAAAATAGAAATTGCTATTTATCAACAGGATGCATTATTATTGATGAGCGAAGCCGCCCTATCGATTGAGGGAACTTTAAAGAAGAACGTTGAGGGTACTGGCACCGTTGAATTCACTAATAATGCAGGAGCATATTTATTTGATTCAATTAGTTATGAACTAAATCGAAAGGAATTAGATAAAGTACGAGATCCGGGAACTGTGAGCCTATTAAAAAGCTATTTATGTTATGAAAAAGATGATACTTCTCTTAGTATTGCTGGTTGGAATTACCCTGAAGGACAGCTGGTGACATATGATGTTACAAAAACAACATTCTCTTTGAGAATACCGTTGTGGCATTTGCTGGGATTTTTTCATGATTATAAGAGAGTAATTTTCGGTAAACAAGTTTGACGTCTAATTAGAGCTCGAAATGATAATAATTGTTTTAAAGTGTCGAATGATGATACTATTGGTGAACTAACAATAACCAGCATAGAGCTAAAAGTCAAGCATGTGTTTCTGAATGATGTTTTGAAATTACATTTTCTCTCTCAAATAAATAGCGATAAGCCACTTCTACTTCCATATAGACAATGGGAATTTCATGAATTACCAGCTTTAACCAATAGCACTACGAAAGAAATATGGTCCGTTAAAACCTGTACTAATGTGGAGAGCCCCAGATACGTTATTGTTGCATTTCAAACAAATAAAAAAGATAAAAGCATGCAAGATGTACGATAATATCGATATATCAAATATTAAATTAACATTGAACTCTGAATATTATCCCTATGAAGATATGAAATTAGATTTTAGCTGTAAAAAATATGCCGAAGCCTATTATATGTATACGCAGTTCTCTAAAATATTCGCCTCAAATAATAAACCGATACTTGACTTTGATGCTTTCAGAGGTCGAGCAGTATTTGTCACAGATTGCTCGAAAAGAAATGATTCTATAAAATGTTCCACTGTGGATGTTAAACTAGAAATTGAAAGCAGAAAATCAGTCCCCCAGAATACCAAGGCATACTGTATAATTATTCATGACCGCGTAATCGAATATTTACCCCTAAGTGGAATCGTAAGAAATGCAGCATAAAATAAACTTGTATCAAATGAAGTAATACAGCCTTTTAAAAGTATTCTATCTGAGAATATCATGAAGTGGATTGTCGTCGACGTGCAGGGGTTTAACCTTCCTGAATTTCATGCTAAAGAAATATCTTTTGTAAGTGGTGTGCAAAGGGCTCATTATTTATTGAAACCTCCAATGGCATACAGTACGTTAAGTTCTGAAGTGAAGAAACAAGTAAACTATTTGGAAAGTTTTCATCATGGTCTAAAATATAGCAGCGGTTATGTAAATTACAACATATTAAATGACATCCTAAGCGATCATCTATTGAATGGAGCTGACGTCGACATAGTTTACGTAACGGGACATCAAAAGAAGGAATTTCTTGAACGAAAGCTACATGAACTAGCGGAAACTTCAACAACGCCACCTCTTGTAGTTAATGTCGAACATATCACCGAATACATCAGTGGACCACTATCAAATTTTTTAAAAGACTTTCCACAATGTATTCATCATGTATAGTATATAATTAATCATGATGCTGTTAGATCATCAGTTTATTCTATTATATGCTACATATGAAAACGTTCTTTATGTGCATCGTCCATATGATGCGAAAGAACTGTTTGTCTACTTTGATACAAAGAACAATGATAACTCGAAAAATATGACACCTTATATTCTAAATAATCATATTTCTACGTTTTTTTCTTCCATACCAAATGATGCTAAAAGATATAAAATAAGAGTAAGATTTCAAAATGGTACAAGTGGAGATTTAGATTGGAATATTTTTAAAGGGGCATGCGTGGCCCCTGTCGATATATTCAATGATTATAATAGTCAACAATCACTTACACTTCTACTGTACTACATTACACTCTATTCTTCGATTTTAATTCTGAAGTGTCTTATTAGAAATATTAGCAAAAAATGGTTGATGTTGAATTAAGAGGTGCCATCATAAAACTCTACGAAGATATTTCACAAGAAAAATTCAAGGAACTCAATATCAGTGAGCCTTTCAACGTTATGTATCATATTAAAAATTGTCAGACTGATACCGTAGTTCACTATAATCATACTGAATGTACATTAGAAACATATGGTCGTACTGAAAATGTATGTAATCAAAGTTTACTGGGATCCATCGATCTAGATGAATTTTGCGGAGGCATACTGGAAGCTGGTTCTTTCAAATTATTATACTCCATTAGAAAAATAATACTTTTTGAATATATTGTAAAATACAATATTTATAGTGAAGATGTAGTTTATTAAATATTTTACTAAAAAAATCGTTGTTTTATTTGGACACTTGTGTGTATAGTTTTCATTTTTAAAATATATATATTTTTTATTTAAATATATAAATTACAGCTCCTAACTTGACAGAATTGTTTACGCAACGTGCTTTTTTTTCAAAAGACGCAGATGTTATTTAATACGATTCTGATTCATGACCTTGATCTCAATTCCGATGTTAGTCGGCTTTAATCACAGTCTACAATAGTGGCAAACACCAGTTTACATTTTACATTTAAGTCACGTTCCTTAACTCAGCTGGCGACACTTTCTTCACCAAGTCAAGACTTGTTTTTAACGTTGAATTTGCATTCTATATAATAAGCGACAAGTAGGTTAAAAGAATAAATGACTCAGCATTTAATCATCCACGTGCAGATAATTTTTGTTTATTCATCAGACCAGCTTATTTAGTCTACAATAGCATAGCAAACATTTTAGTCACGTTTTCAAGTCGTACCATTATACAGGTGTACCAACCCAAATATAGTGGCTTTTTAGTACCAACTTAGAAAAAATAAAACCCTGTTTTTACTATAAATATATTTTCTTTGTCTATAACTATTTTATTTATTAACCTATTAAAAATACTCTTTCTTGTGATTATGTTCAATTAATTTTTTTAACGAATTTTTAGTCTTTATTCCATTGAAATCGGATAAAGTTTAAGATAAGACCCTTTTGACATATTGCGTCAGATGTCCACGTAACGGAGCCCCTTTGTATTTTTCAGCATGACGTTTCTCACACGAACTAACCTAGAATGACATCACGTGTTCTTTCTTAATACTGCCATGTTTTTTCTTCTTAATGCGACCATGTTTTTTTCTAATACCCCCATTTTGTTTTCTTACCCCCACTCCACCTTTTTTTCTTAATGCTACTATGTTTTTTTCTTAATGCAATTTTCTTCTTAGCCCCCTACCCCCGACATGTTTTTTTCTTAATGCTACCATACTTAAGACTTCATGTTTTTTTCCTATTGTTCTATTATGTTTAATATTGAATCTAAATGTAATGCTAAATATACGTACTATTTTTTTACCATAAATATATTTTCTTTGTCTATAAATTTTTTATTTATTAACCTATTAAAAATGATCTCTCTTGTCATCATGTTCAATTAATTTTTTAATAAATTTTAGTCTTTATTGGATTGAAATCGGATAAAGTTTAAGGCCCTTTTGACATATTGCGTCAGATGACCACGTAACGGACCTCAAGTTTTCTTTTCCTGCGCCCCCACCCCCCTGTCTCTTTGCCACCATGTTTTTTTTTCTTAATGCAGTCATATTTTTTCTTAATGCAGCCATGTTTTTTTCCACGCCCTCTTTTTTCTTAATGCAGCCATATTTTCTTCTTAATGCAGACATGTTTTTCTCTTATCCCCACCCTCTTTTTTCTTAATGCAGCCATGTTTAATGACGTCATATATTTTTTCCGCCGCCATGTTTTTTTCTGCACCCTCTGGTCATTGTTGATCATCCACAAGAACTCTTCGCGACCCCACCCACATCTTTGGTCACGCCCGATGGACACATGCCATCTGCATCAAATGTCCGCGGACAAATCCGCGAGTGTGCCAGAACCTCATTTGCTATACTACTACGAGATTCTGTTATTTAAGTCTCGTACATATTTTGAAATTAACTCTTTCTGGTTACATAAAGTTTCAGGTGAGCGACTGGACGTATGTCCAAATACTAGTTCATATGGAGAAAAACCGTGTGTTTTATTTGTCGAGTTATTGTAACAAATAACATTAACAGCGTAAGGGATTATGTAACATTCTGAATCGAAAATGGAAGGGGTATCTTTTTGCAATAATTTACTGAGAGGTTTGGAAATTTTGACGAAATTATTAATGAATCGTCGGTAATATCCGGCGAGGCCAAGAAATGATTTAACCTCCTTGTGGTTAGTTGGTTGGGGAAAATTTTTGATGCATTCGATTTTAATCGAATTTGGTGTTGCACCTTCTTTGGTGACGAGGTAACCTAAATATGCAACTTCCTTATGAAGAAATTCACATTTGTCAGGTTGAATTTTCAAATTAGTTTTTTGAAGACGTTTGAATACCTCAGTGGGTCGTGAAACATGATCCTGGATTGTTGGGGAATAGACGATTATGTCGTCCATGTACACGAGGCATCTCTCGTTTTGGATTAATATCAGTATGTTACTCTTTTTAAGGTTGATTTTTCATTTTTCAAACCGAATGGAAGCCTATTAAACTCAAAGTGTCCGTTTTCGACTGTGAAAGCGGTTTTTGGAATGTCATTGGGTTCGATCTTAATTTGGTGAAAACCGGAGGCCAAATCAAGGGTGATGAAACATTGTCATTTGCCAAGTTGGTTCAAAAGATCAGAATTCGGTAGGGGGTATTTATCTCCTAAAGTTAGTTCATTGAGTTGCCTGTAATCAACTACGAGACGCCATTTTTGTTTACCTGACGCATCAAGTTTTTTAGGGACAACCCAAACTGGTGAAGACCAGGGGGAATTTGAATGTTTAATGATACCTTGTTCTAACATTTTAGATACCTGTTTTTTCACTTCCTCTTTGTGAACTTGAGGGTAGCGATACGACTTTGTAAAGATAGGTTTAGAATTGTTGGTATCTATTGAGTGTTTAATCTTATTAGTAAATTTCAGAATATCTCCTTCGAGATAGAAAATATCTGAAAAATCTAGGCAAAATTGAGTAATTATTCCTTTCTCTTCCTCATTTAGATGGCGGAGACGAAGTTGCTGTTTTATTTCTTCACGTCTATCTGTATAAATTTCGGAATTATATACATTTAAATTATTTAACGAAAAATTTTTAATCGGTTCTAATTTAATTTCGGAAAAATCTATTATTTTTGGGACTGCGTTTGCGTTTAATACGGAGGCAAAAAATTCTCCTTTATTGTTAATTTTGACTAGTGCATTAGGAAGTCGTACTTTATCTATTTTCATAGCTGTTAGTATGGATTCGGTATTTACAAGGTTGCATCGAAATTTAGAAATTTCTTCTGTACGAGTATTGACAGAAATTTTGTTAAAAATTTTATTATTCTGAACATTTTGTTCTTTATTATTTTGTACGTTAGTGGAATTTTCTGTGGCTTTGAATAAAGGTACTGTTTTAAAATTTGTAATTAACTGTCTCTTTTTTATGTCAATAATGCAGTTGTAATGTTCTAGAAAATCGGATCCTAATAATCCATCGAATTCAATGTCGATATTGTGAATGTAAACTTTGTGAGGATCGTCAAAAGTAAATGGAACGAGTGTGGATTCATTAATTACATTTTTTTTATCTGTAATTCCTTGTATTATAACGTTCTCAGGAAAACGTTTAGAAAATTTTTCACAAGTTTTTGATTTAAAAATTGAGAGTCCGGCACCTGAATCTATTAATATTTTAAATTTTTTAGTAGCATCTTCAATGTAATATAAATGTTTCGGATTGATTGTTAATAGATCACTTGATATTAATCTATTTATAGGAACATTTGTTCGTCTGACTGTTGATTGATACTCAAATTCGTTATTTGAATTTGGTTTTCTAATTCCATTATTTCGCATAGTTGTTAATCTGGTGGATGGTCTTGAGCTTGAGTAATTTGCCAAAAATCCTGATCGGTATCAGAATAATTAAATTAGTTTGCTGTGAAATTATAATTTTGTGGTTCGTTCGAATATGATTCTTGGTTTTGTTCATAATTTTGATCATAATTGTAGTTATTATATTGACGAGCAGTATCATCGGTATATTGCGAATATGATCTGTACTGATGAGCAGTATCATCAGTGTATTGTGGGTCGTATTGATGAGCTGTTTCATCAAAATTTTGGTTCATCTGGGCATTTATGTGATGAGCTCTTTGTTGGTTATAATTCGGATTTGGCCGAGTTATTGGTGGTCTTGATTGATTTGTATAATTAGGGTTTGGTTTAATAGTTGAAGGTCTGTTTTTTTGGAAACTATTTTGTTGGTAATTATTTTGTTGGAAATTTGGATTTATCGGCCTGTTATTCCTATTTGAATTAAATTGACGTCGCTGGAAATTTTGATGTGAATTGGATGGTTGAGCTTGATTGAAATTTTGTTGGAAATTAGGCCTGGAAAATTTTTTAAAAGGTGTTGAAGAACTTTGTTTTTTCGTTCGGCACTCATTTACCGTGTGACCATTTCTTTTACAGAATGTACATATTTTCCTAACGTTTAGTGAATTAGGTGGTAATGGTTTATTAGTTTTTTGATATTTCTGAGATCAAAGTACGAAAGTTGAAGTTCCCGTTTACTCCTGGATATTGCTTGAATATCCATAGGATTACTTGCTCTTATTGTAGATCCTAATTTTGGATCCAACCCTGTCAATAAAGTATTAAGTGTCCTGATTTCAATTAAATTTAACTGTGTGGTTTTTTGTTCCGCAGTTAAATGCTGTTTCTGAATTGTT
This sequence comes from Rosalia funebris, assembly GCA_037954035.1. Lineage (NCBI taxonomy): Eukaryota > Metazoa > Arthropoda > Insecta > Coleoptera > Cerambycidae > Rosalia > Rosalia funebris. The sequence goes on from JAZFAV010000006.1 coordinate 22,344,699, forward strand.
TCATGCAATTTTGCATTATGCGTTTGCAAGCGAGACACAAAATTTAAAGCAGATTCATTAGATTATTGACTAATCCTTTTAAAATCTTGAATCAGAGACGTAAAGTCTCTAGAGTCTCCAAAGTGAGTCTCTAATAAATGTTTGATTTCTTCCCAAGTTGACGGGTTCCTACAATTTATTAATTCGGCAGCTTTGCCACGCAATTTATTTTTTACATGGAGAGTTAAGAGTATCTTTTGATTATCGACTGCCATGTCAAAAGCGCATTTTATAGCATTTAAAAAGGTTTGTAAGAAAATTTTATTTCCGTTATACTCCAGAACAATTGAAAAAATTTCAGATAGTTTATAAGGTTCTAAAATAGCTTCGTTTTCCATTTTTATAAGTTAATTTAATTATTAAGTTTAAATTAAATATTTTAAACAGTTATTTAATTAAATAAAATTAAAAAAAAATTTGTAGATGGGAATGACAATAGTTTTTGGTCTATACCTTTTATATATAAATATAAATATTTCTTAAAATTTTAAACAAATGTTTTAAAGGTAACGTGTCAATTCTTTGACTTACCAAATTTTTTCCATTCGTCTTCGAGTCAGAGTCTACAACCAGTAGGCAATTCCGTGTTCTGAAAGTGGGGTGTCTTCGGGAAGGATGGACTTGCAGAGGAGAATCACAAACAGTGAGGGCAGGTCTGTGTTCTATTTGCGCTTTCCCCTGTTGTTTTCTTTCTTGTTTTTCTGTTTCTTCTGTTGATTTATTTCTTTGTTTCTTTGTAGTTTCTTCTTTGAAGTCTTCTTGTTTCTGTTTCTTTGAAGTTTTCTTGTTTCTTGTTTCTTTTCTGTTTGAGCTTCTTTTCTTGAGTTTTTTTTATTCTTAGATTTCACTTTCGGAATTGGAATTCCACGTTACTACTGAGGCAAATCCGTGTTCTAATAAATCATGAAATCCTACCGACTGCGCCAAATTTGTTAAATCACTTGTATTGAATTTAACTTTTTAAAAACAATTTTATTTTTGATTTGAGACCGAACAAGAATTTATGGTTGTGAGTATAACAGTAATACTGTACTAATATTATGCTAAAATTATACTGCTCATGCGGCTTTGCTGCGATATATAAGTTCTATTATGCTGACTGAATTAGAAATAATATCAAATATAAGTTGCAAAAGATTAATTTAAAGAAATAACGTTATACATTTCAGCAAGTCATCATAACGTGAGTTGGTTACAATTTGGATATATGATAAGACACATGGCAGGATCAAATTATATCTAGACTTCAGATAACATACTGAGGGTTTTATGTTACCTGATAATAAAAGTTACACAAGTGCAAAAGCTACTTTAAGTAATGAATGTAATACAATCATCATCATGAGGTCATCAGTCCTAAGACTGGTTGGACGCTAACCTCCAGCTACTCCTATCTTGTGCTAACCTACGCATTTCGCTAATTGTGCTACAACCTACATCCCTTACTATTTGTGAGCAGTAGTCTAATCTAGGCCTACCTCTGCCTTTCTTTACTCCTATTTCTGCCTCCAAAATATCGCGGATTCTTCCCCCATGTCTCAGCAAGTGGCCTACCATTCTATCTCTTCTCTTCTTTATGTTTTTCCACATACTTCTTTTCTCGCCGACTTTCTCTAATACTTCTTCGCTTCTAACCCTAGTGTCCACGGTATTTTCATCATTCTTCGGTGACACCACATCTCCACAGCTTCTAATTTCTTCCTACTTGCTTCCCCTACATACATGCGTTTTCAAAAATCTCTTCCTTGTTTCTAAGTTTATTACCCCCGAGTATAAAAGTGCTTTCTTTTTGTTAAAACCTACTTGACCCTGCGCTATTCTTTGTTTTATATCTTTATCGCTTCTTCCATCCCAATTTATTTTACTTCCTAAATAAGTGAAGTCTTTAACTTCCTCCAATCTTTCATTATTAATTTGTACATTCGTTTTTGCTCTGCTCTCGCGCCCTCTGCACACTAACACTTTAGTTTTGTTTTTATTCACCCTCATTCCGTATTCCTCTGTCAACACTGCCTCCATTTCGTTCAACGCTGATTCTAATTCCTCTTTACTAGATGCTAATACTGCTATATCATCCGCGAATCTCAGCATGTTTAGTTTTTGTCCCTGTACTTTAATCCCGAAATCCACTCTATCTTTTACCACATTAATCGCCTCTTCGATGTACAGATTAAAAATTAGTGGTGATAGTACATTCTTGTCTTACTCCTTTCCTGATACCTACTTCCCTTCTTTCCCCTTCTACTTCTATAACAGCAGTTTGCTCTTTGTATAGATTGTGTACTACTCTCCTATCTCTATACTTCATTACCGCGCTCTTTAGTATCTCGAACATTTTTTCCCATCTTACATTATCCAAAGCTTTTTCTAAATCTACAAATCCTATATAAGCGTTCTTTCCTTTTTCTATTGTTTTCTCTAACATTACTCTTAGCGCCAGAATAGCTTCGCGAGTTCCCCTATTTCGCCTAAACCCGAATTGGTCTTCTCCTAGTATTTCCTCCGCTCTATTTTCCATCCTCTTCTGCACTATTCTGGTTAAGATTTTTGACGCGTGGGAAGTTAGGCTAATCGTACTAAAGTTCTCGCATTTGTCGGCTCCTTTCTTTTTCAGTATAGTAACGATAATGTTCCTCTTATAATCCTCCGGCATCTCACCCGTTTCGTATATGTATTTTACCAGTTCAAACATCCTATTTACTACTTTCTGTCCCGCACATTTCATAATTTCCGCCTGTATTTTATCTACACTTGGCGCTTTATTGTTCTTTAGCCCCTTAGTGCTATTTTAAATTCCTCCCTCAATATAGGTTTTCCTACATCTTCCTTATCGATACTAGATTCTTCCTCTAATATCTCTCCTAATTCCTGACCCTCGTATAAACTTCCTAAGTACTGCTTCCATCTATCCGCTTTCTCCTCTCTTCCGATCAGTATGTCCCCCGATTGACTCCTAACGTTTCTACTTATTGGTCCTATATCCCTGAAGTTCCTCTTAATTATTTTGTAAGCCTCATCGGTCTTACCTACTTGGAGCTTATCTTCTACTTCTTTGCATTTATCTTCTATCCATTGTTCTTTCGCTTTTCTACACTTTCTAATGATTTCCCGCTTTATTAACTTATAAGTTTTCAGTCCTTCCTCGTCTCGTCTGTTTTTGTAGCCTCGTCTCTTTTGTATTAAGTTTAAAATTTCGTTCGTTATCCAGGGCTTCCTAGCTTCCCTTCTCTCGTGTCCTAAAATGTCCGAGGCCGCGGAATCTAGACTATTCTTGATACCCTCCCACTCAGTTTCTGCGTTCTTGATTTCGTCATTACTCGCTTTATTTATTAATTGATCTGTTTTCTCCTGGAACTTATCTTTCATATTCTGATCCCTCAATATGTCTACATTTATACGTTTCTTATCCTTCCGGGTTTTCAGATTTTTGAACTTTAATCTAGCTTTCATGACTACCAAGTTGTGGTCGCTGTCTACATCTGCTACTGGATAACTCTTACAGTCTTTTACTTGATTTCTAAATCTCTTACTAACCAGAATGTAGTCTATCTGATACCTGTCTATCCCTTCTGGCATTATCCAGGTGTACCGCCTCCTAACGTGATTCTTGAACACTGTATTCGCGACTACCATCTTGTGCTTCTCACAGAATTCTATCAGTCTGCTACCTCTCTCGTTTCTGTTTCCTAATCCATAAGGACCTACAAATTCTCCTTCTTTCTCCTCACCTACGACTGCGTTAAAATCTCCCACTATTATTAAATTTTCATGACCCTTCACAAATCCTATTACCTGCTCTATGTCCGCAATACAATATATTTTATATAACAGATATATATATATATATATATATATATATATATATATATATATATATATATATATATATATATATATATATATATATATATATATATATATATATATATATATATATATGTATAGTACAAACTGCATAACTGCATAATATTGTAATATACGCTATAACAGCCCATTCACATACAGGATGTTGTCCAGAAAAGAGTATACCGAATTCATTTGGGTTATCGCGTAACTAAACACCTTTTATGTTTATCATAAAATTACATTGTATATTATCGCACTTATTTCAACTTGCAAAACGCTTTCGAGAAAAACACTTCTTAGAACATTCCTGCCGCCTCAGCGACAGAAATGTTTTAAATAGAGAAACAATCATTAGTATTTTCAGTAATCAGTAAATTCAGTACCTCAGTAATCCTCAATTAGTCGTCAAATAAACGTCGAATAAGGTTTCAAGTTTAAAATATAAAAATTGGATACCTCTTTTTTGACATAACTATATGTTTAAAATAGTAAATTAAATAATTTTTAAAAAGTGAAATTAATAAAAACTAATATAAGACTTGACGCAGTCGGGCGGTTTTTCGCGCAACTTTAGAACAAGGATATTGCCTAAGTTGAGTTGTGGAATTCCAATTCCTAAGCGGAAGAATCGAAAAGAACAAAAGGAACAAGAAATTTCAGGAAAGAAGAAATAATTCAACAGTAAATTATAAAACAAGAAGTAATTATCCAAAGAAGGTAATTAAGAAAGAAAAATAAGCAACTTAGTTTAAGAAGAAAGAAGGACACCCAGACAGAACATGGACGTTGCCTCACTGTTTGCGGACATCTTCTACACGATGTTCAACATCAGCCAGGACAACCACATCCAGACCACGGATCTGCTTCACTGGTAGTGGACCCTAGCAGACGAATGAAATCGACAATTTGGTAAGTCAAAGGGTCATCTCGCTTACATTGTAATTTTTTTTCTTTTTATTCTAGGTACAATTTTTTGTGTGTATTATTTATTTTGCGTACAATTCGTACGAACAATTGATATAAACCAGTTAAAAGAAATATAAGTTTTTTCTGTCATATTTTTGATATACTTGAAATCTTGAAATATTATACTTGAAATATAATTTTAAATTTTTATTTTTTATTACTATTTTATTTTGGCAGAGGAATATATTGAACCATATAGGTGTCGAGGAAACAGAATCCTAGACCTCAATTTAATTTATACTGTTGCTCGAAGTGACGTTTTCGCCCCGCCCCTTTGGGTATACTCTCGGCAATCCTGTCGACAAATCACGCCACCCTGTGACGTCATGATTTTGTACGAGAGCTCTGGACCCAGTTAGATCCTGCGACCTGGATATTTTATGTGGTCTGGTCCATACAATAGTTTATGGAAAGAATAGGTTATTAGTATTCTCAACCCACGTAACGACTTCAAAGTATCTCTGTAAAGGATATCCACAAGGTGCCTCTGAAAGGGTATCGTTGGTTAACCTTGCATAGTTGCAAATCGAGCTGCCTGACCAAGGTAAGGAACCCGGTTGAGGCTAGCAGAGTAATCCGCGAAGTCCATTGTCGCATTGAACTAGGGTATTCTCGCTACTTTGCTTGGTATCGTGCTCCGGGTACGCCTATTTCATAAGATACTTGGAGAAATCCTCGCTTACACTAGAAAACGTCCCCAAAGGTTGGCTATTCCATCGTCAACCTTAGTACCTTGCAAGGGGGCACTTAAATTCCCGATTCCATACCGTTGGATTGACGAGGGCTCACGCCCGTCCGCTTCTATTTTCATTTACCTCCCAGCGACGGCAAGCGAACGCAACTTCCGCGATTTAAAACCGTAGTGTTTTTCAGTGAACTAGTGTGCTCAGTGAACGTCGCGACGTGAGTCAGCGGTTCTAGGTGTCGAGTCGGGGATCGCTGTTGAACAACGGGAGTGTGTGTCTGTTAGCAGATACGACCGGAGACTAATAGGGGGTTGCTGTACTAGACGAATTGGATCGGAGTAAGTCTGTTCCATTTTAATTCCTAGCTTGCGCTTCCTACCGCCCGACACTGTGAATCGACCCCCCTGAACACCGCTCGTAGATAGATTCCTGTTCCCGGTTGGCTTGTAACGTAGTAATATTACAACACGTAAGATTTAAGAAAGTGAAGGTTCGATATATACATAAGAAATTTTCTGTGAAAGAAATTGTATCTATAAATTGTCTAACCCGTACAGATTAATAACCATATTTATGATCCGCCATTGGTTACATTTTTACATTCTTATACGAGGTATATTAGAAAGATCTTATATACGAGGTACAGTCGGAACGTTGAAATTAGTGAACGCATTCAACGATGGAAACGCGCAGCAGCAGGAAGTCCGCGGAGCCCAAGCGATACCCGGCTACCGCTGCTCCAGGAAACCATCACCACGCAACGGGAAGGGAACAACGAAGGGAGAACAATAGCCAAGGACCCCAAACATCAAGGAGCGCCAACGAACAGGTTCCGACTTTATGGAACATTATAATTGTATAATCGATATCAAGAATAAACAACTTATAACCGATTATAAAACTGGTCCCACTATTTAAAGTTTCTAACGATATCGAACCACACGACAGTACGCAACCTAATTTAGAATAGAAAATTATTAACAATAACATTTCGATCGCCCCTCGTATGGAACAAATACTTAAAATTCAATGCAATCTTTTTAATACCGAAGCTATATTAAACAGTCAAGAGAAAGATAAAGTTAGTTTATAAACTAAATGTTATACATTTATATTCATTTTGTCATTTTACATTGTTTACACAATCAAATATTCATCATTACATTGTATTTTAAAGTATCCTTTTATTAAAGGCAGTTTAGTGAAGGTGCTTTTTTATTCAAAACAACAGTAAGCTTAACAGGGAGTTATCGAAGTTATTCAAAAGAGTTTTCGGTAATAGAAGACTCCACAACATCCTATATGTAAATGGCCTGTTACAATGTATATTATATTATTATGCAGCATGTACTGTATATATATATATATATATATATATATATATATATATATATATATACAGGTTGCATTAAGAAAAAAGGGGCGTGGCCGCATTAAGAAAAAAGATGGTGGGGGTAAGAAAAAACATGTCTCCATTAAGAAAAAAAATATGACTGTATTAAGAAAAAAGGGGTGTGGCTGCGTTAAGAAAAAAACATGGTGGCAAAGGGGCAGGAGGGTGGGGGCCGTTAGGTGGACATCTAACGCAATATGTCAAAAGGACCTTATCTTAAACTTTATCCGATTTCAATCGAATAAACACTAAAATTCATTAAAAAATTAACTGAACATAATCACAAGAAGGAGTATTCTTAATAGGTTAATAAATAAAAAAGTTATAGACAAAGAAAATATATTTATGGTAAAAAAATAGTACGTATATTTAGCATTACATTTAGATTCAATATTAAACATAATAGAACAATAGGAAAAAAACATGGAGTTTTATGGTAGCATTAAGAAAAAAACAAGTCGGGGGGTAGGAGGCTAAAAAGAAAATTGCATTAAGAAGAAAACATGGTAGCATTAAGAAAAAACACGTGATGCCATTCTAGGTTAGTTCGTGTGAGAAACGTCATGCTGAAAAAAAAAAACAAAGGGGCTCCGTTACGTGGACATCTGACGCAATATGTCTAAAGGGCCTTATCTTAAACTTTATCCGATGTCAATCGAATAAAGACTAAAATTCATTAAAAAATTAATTGAACATTATCGCAAGAGAGAATATTTTAAATAGGTTAATAAATAAAGAAGTTATAGACAAAGAAAATGTATTTATGGTAAAAACAGGGGTTTTATTTTTCCTAAGTTGGTACTAAAAAGCCACTATATTTGGGTTGGTACACCTGTATGATGGTACGACTTGAAAACGTGACTAAAATGTTTGCTATGCTATTGTAGACTAAATAAGCTGGTCTGATGAATAAACAAAAATTATCTCCACGTGGATGATTAAATGCTGAGTCATTTTTTCTTTTAACCTACTTGTCACTTATTATATAGAATGCAAATTCAACGTTAAAAACAAGTCTTGACTTGTTGAAAAAAGTGTCGCCAGCTGAGTTAAGGAACGTGACTTAAATGTAAACAAACTGGTGTTTTGCCACTATTGTAGACTGTGATTAAAACCGACTAACATCGGAATTGAGATCAAGGTCATAAATCCAAATCGTATTAAATATCATCTGCGTAAAACAGTGTTGGTGGAAAATTTGAAATCTGGGGATCACGGTAGGAAGGCGGGAAATTTGAAATCTAGGTCGGTCAGGTGTAAAGAGAAAACACATGAAAGGAATGTAATTTATTTCCTGTATATTAAATTTTACATTCTTCGAGTTCGTGGCATTGGATTTCAATTAAAAACTTGATATATGAACCTAATGATGTCTAGTGAATAGACTAACGGAATCAATTACTTAAGAAAGTAAAAATCTTAGTTCCATTCTGTCCGATCAAAGTGAAATTTTTACAATACATCGATTTTGATTATCTGACGCATTATGTAAAAATCTGAAGACTAGGGAGGTATGTAGGGACATGGACGGTAGGTAGTAATACAAGTATAGACTAAAAAAGAACAGGGTTGATAATACAGGGCTAGAAATTTGAAATCTGGGGGAGCGCGATGGATGTCAGACAGGCTAGAAATCTGAGGACTAGGTAGCGAGTAAGGTAAGAAGGTGTGAAATTTGAATGAAATAAAAGAAGGGGTCCTATAAAGGAAATTGTTAATTTATATATATATATATATATATATATATATATATATATATATATATATATATATATATATATATATAAATTAACAATTTCCTTATATAATATATATATAAATATAGAGTAGTAGCAGGTAGTTTTAACGTCAAAAGTTTATATGATTTATCTAGTAAGTAGTATGTGAAAATATGAGAAGTGCTAGAGATTTTATTACTTTTAACAGAAATTCCAAGAAACATTAAGGATGACTTGGTAAATAATTTTGATGAATATAAATCGCAACGCAAAATAAAAATACATGTGATATTATTATATAAAAGTTTTTATTTTTAATTATTATACATTTGCATTTTTCCCAATATCTGCAAAATATAAATGTTTTAAAAAATTTAATCTATCTTTAATTCCAATAATATTTTGATACATTCATCGTTCAAAATAAAATAACATTGTCATTACTCTTCAAATATCAATATATGTTTATCAATAAAATATCTGACTAGTTATCTTGAAAATCTTCAAATTCCATTCCAGTTTCGATAAAATTATTTTCTTTATCATTATCGAGTATGATATTAATAATTCGCAATGAAATCATACCAATTCAAGTCCGTTAACGAAATTTCTTAAAACAGCGGATTGTAGAATGCAGATTTTCATTATCATTAGGTCATCAGTCCTAAGACTGGTTGGACGCTAACCTCCAGCTTCTCCTATCTTGTGCTAACCTAATGCAGATTTTATTTAACGTAAAAAAAAAAAACATTTTTCAGTCACGATGTAACAGCACGAAATTTGGTAATATGGAAAACTGGACGCAAACAACGTCTATTTAAAAAGTGATTATAAGAGAACTGATAAAAATTAATTTATGATTTCCCAATATCAATGTTGTAACGTGAGAGCGAAAGCAACCCAACGAAAAAATGCAGAATCAGATTTAAAACACATACAAACAAGCGTTGATTTGTTGACAAAACGTCGCAGGCTGGTTTAAGGAACGTGACTTAAATGTAAACAAACTGTAAAACTTTAGGCTGATAGACAAAACATTTTATTTCCAATCTGAGGATAAATCAATAAAAAATAATTTATGACTTTCTATCGATAAAAAACTGCAAAAGTAGCATTTTGATTTGTCATGGGTCGACTATGTAGTGACGTCGAAGTTGGAGGCGAATAGCACAACAGACATCTTCGAGGATAACCCGTCGTCATCGACAACGATGAAAAATTCACTTTAAAATACTTAAGATACATTATTACAGCACCGTAAAAAGGAATCTGTAAAGAGTCATTAGATATATTTAAGTGGATGATTCTCTCAGATATTGTCAAAAGAATAATCGGACTTCAGATTGAGTATAGATGAGCTCACGAATAACTTTGTGTCAGATGATTGAAATGTGCAGAAGCTGTTATTCATTTTCAACAATTTGATTTCAATAATTTGCGATAATCTTAGAGCATAATGCGAAAACTTCATTTCTATTTCTTCAAGCTGTTCTTCTGTCAGACCACATAAAATATCTAAGTCGTGGAATCTATACGATACTCGGCCAGTTCCCTAGATAAACACAATAATTTGCTAGAAATATAAAAAGAAATATTTTTCCCATTAATTTAATGAATAACGCTCAACAAATTTAATCGATCGTAACATCGAGTCGCTATTGAACAAAATTGTAATCCATCTCTCTAAATCTGCATAATGCATGAATTAATATTATTCCCCAGATAAACTTAATCACATGTAAAAACTGTTGAATGATCTGCATATATTGATATTACAAAAATAAGTGAATTTAGAAAATTATATGTTCTGTTTTGTTAAGTATAGAATTACGCAAAATTTGTATTTCATCTAAGCACCCGAACTATGATAATCTAAGTATCCGAACTATGAACGTTCTAATTACTAAAATCGCTGATGTTTCTTTGTTTCAGTGAATGTATATCAACATGAACATATCTACAAAGATTAAGCTAATATAGTGCCGCACACCTTTTTTTAAGATATAAGACAGAACCATTTCGAACAATATAAAATAATAAAGAAGAAATTAATAAGCAGTGCATCAATGGTCTCATATATATGTTAGATTTTAGAGAATATTAAACTAAAAATAGTTGTTTCTAAAGATCCAACACAAATCTTTATTTCTTAAATTATAACTTCGGTGGCTCGATCTATATTAAGTGAGCGTTCAGTCAAATCTAATCTCCTATTCGAATCGTCGCATATATGAACCTAATATATAAACTATAAACAATAATAAACATTTAGAGAAGCACATTGAAGTCGGTTATCGATGGCATCATCGACCCAGCCCCTCGGTATTATTTGTTTTAACTGCAACGAATGCTCACATATATATTTCTAATAAAAACTGTAGTTATTTACATCATATTCCCCCCTTATAACATAGTTTTTTTGGTATTGACAAAGTTCCATGGCGTATAATGTTATTATAAACAAAACTTATTTTGTATTGGAATCAATCTGATAATTTACTTTAACAACTCTAAAATGACGAATAAAAATAATTGCTATCGAGTTTCACTATACAAGGCGTGAGATATATAACTTACATTATTTGATATGTGAGAAAGTGAAAATCAATTATAATAAAATAATATAAAGACATAATATTATAAAATCAATGACTTGTAACTAGAAAGTGGAGAGTAATCCTACGGCTTTTTGTTGACAAATTTCTTCGGGCAGTTGAGATAATCCTCAAAAGTAATTTTGTTTGCCACAACATTAGACTTTACACCTTTTGATTTTTTAACTATTTTCCACTTTTTATAGTAGGTGTACTGTTTAGAACGTAGCCCTATGAAAATGAGTAATTATTTTCACATTGTTTTTATCCTTCATTAAAAACCATGGGATTTGTTTTTTATTTACTAGAGGAATATTCCAACGACTATCTCGGGGATAATCACTAAGTATAAAATCTATTTTTTGATAACATCTTACACTGAATTTCGTACAAGAGACTGTCTGTATCAGCGTACAAAAGTTTACAATTTTCTATAGGGAATTTCGTTAACATGTATTTATAGTATCATACACGCAAATTTTAGAAATATCTAAGATACACATTCTGATATACAGGGGTTTATTGAATATAATGTGAGATTTTTTCATTTCAATGACCATAAGATTATCGTTCAAAATGGATCTGTTTTGGAATTTAGAATTTGCAATCAAATTTTAGTTCAGCACCTCCCTTCCGATTTATTTACTATGGTAACGATTATGTATCTTTGAATACGCCTTTTGCTTTGTGAAAATCATACATACAAATTTTTCAGAAGTATCTAAGATAGACATTCTTATATACAGAGGTTTATTGAATATAATGTGAGATTTTTTCATTTCAATGACCATAAGTTATCGTTGAAAATGGATCTGCTTTTGAAATTTGCATATCAAATTTTAGCTCCGTACCTCCCTTCCCATTTATTTACTAACTTATTCACTTGCTTAGAGTGGGAGTGTAAGATTAAATGTATACTTGAGGTGGGTATCTATTTAAAAAAATCTGCTCAAATCAGACTGATATTTTGAAGTTTATATGTATATATTAATTAATGGAAAAAACTTATTAATTTTATATAAAAAACGTATCATCTAGGTTTCACAATTTAAAACTGTATTGTGATAAAATATGGATTAAATAATTTAATCCATATATAATCATATAATTAGCAGCTTAGCTGAGCTTATTAGCTGTATGACTTGTATGAGCTGTTTAAATGGGACTGTATTAGCTGTTTAGCTGTTTAATTGGAGCTGTATGATCTGTAGGGCTGTATGACTGTATGAGCTGTTTTTAAGCAGATGTCATCTCTTCAGTTCGATTGTCTAACTAATAATAACAGACGCAGTTTTTACGTTAGAGGTCACATGATCATAAACATGACGTTTTTATATTGTTTAATTATAAAATTATGAAGTTAGAATTATCTCAAACGAAATGCATATAGATTTGAGAGTGTTTGACAGAGATAGTCTACAAGTTTTTCTGTCTACCTCATACTGAAATACAAAGGGATAAAAGTGAAAATGGAAGACGGAGAGAGAAGTGTCAGCTTCGAGGGGAGGAAGCGTGTCGAGGAAACGGAATCCTGGACCTCAATTTAATTTATACATTCGCTCGAAGTGACGTATTAGGCCACGCCCCTCCGGATATACTCGATCTGACCCAGTCAAGCGATCACGCCACCCTGACGTCACTGTCAGCGTGTACGAGTGAGCCGGATCGGAGTGTATAAATATCGGAGGTTTTGGCGAATTCGATCTTGAGTTTGCTTGGTTTAATCGCCTTGCAATCTGCTTGTTTCCAGCTGCGCTTCGAGTGACCTGTATCTAGCTAATACACGCGATTACTTGAACAAAGCCAAGTCTTGCTGAATACCTGCGACCTGGATATTTTATGTGGCCCTGCCCATAAAATATTTTAAAAGAGGGTTCGATTCATACTGTATTCAGTGATCTCGACGGAGACAATAAAAGAGGTTTTAAATAACCGTTCAGCCAACACCAGTACCTTAGCAAGAAGGGTACTGAAATCCCACGGTTTCGTACCGTTGGACCGACGAAGGCCTACGCCCGTCCGCGCCTACTTTCATTCCTCCGAGGACAGAAACGAACGTAACATCCGCGAGCTTTAAACCGTAGTGTCTTTTGTACGTTCGTCAACGACTGTGCGTCAGTAGAACGTCGCGTCGGAGTCCACGGTTCACAGGTCCCGAATCTGGGATCGCCGTAGGAAAGCCGGGAGTGCGCGCCTGGTAGCAGATCGACCGGAGGCCAATAGGGTGATCAATCTAGACGAATTGGATTGGGGTAAGTCTGTTCCATTTTAATTCCCTAGCTTGCAAACCCTACCGCTCGACACTGTGAAGAGACCCCCCGGAGCAACCCACGTAGATAGATTCCTGTCCTCAGTAACGTAGCAAAAATTACAACACGTAGGTTTAATAAAGCGAAGGTTCGTTATTTATAGAAGTTGTCTGGAAAGAAATTGTCTATAAATTGTCTATACCGTACCGATTAATAACCATATTTACGATCCGCCCATTGGTTATACATTTTTACATTCATACGAGGTATATCAAAAAGATCGATATACGAGGTACGGTCGGAAAGTTGAATTTAGTGAACGCATCCAACGATGGAAACGCGTCGTGGCAGGAAGCCCGCGGAGCCCGAGCGAGACCCGGCTCCTGCTGCACAAGGGAAGGACCCCCACGCTACGGGAAGGGAACGGGAACCTCCCCAAACACCTAGGAGCGCCAAACAACAGCGGTCCGTGCCGGTACCAAGGAGCAGCGCGGCCAGCCGGATCCAGGAGGCATCCCAGCGGGCCTCAAGGGCGTCCACCCCGATGTCATCATCGGGAGCGCAATTAGAGACAACGCCGCGTCGCGTCGAAAAGGGACACGACGTGAAGGGGATGCTCTTGGAAGAGCAACGTGTACGTCCGGTACGCGAGGAACCCTCCGTACTGCGTACACGGGCACCCCCATCCCCCACCACCTTTCACTCCCGAGGGGAGGAAAGCGAGATGGAAGAGAGGGATGGAGCGAGAGGAGGACCCTCCTACGAAGAGACGGGCACGAGACGTCGACAAGCGAGATGACAACTATTCTTCGGTCGGACGGAAAACTAAACTACGTCTTAGACAACCCGTTCATTATGTAAAGTTATATATTAAGCGAAATTCATTAATAACATATGCATATCAATGTGTCATTTTAATTTTCGATTCTTTTTTTATCAAGAAACCTCTTCACACCTTGCTAGACCGTATGGAGCATATCAGGAGAATTTTTGACAGCACCCACCTAGTAAAATAAAACAATCTTAGAGTCTCGAATAGAAGATATTTTTTAAGATCTCTGTTTAGGAAATACCAAACAGATCAGATCAACACCAGTACAGAACCATACAGCTTATACAAGTTCCTTTACATGTGCTTAAATATATCGAACCTTAGCGATGAATATCATTGGTCAACTCATGCATTATTACACATTTTGAGAATAGTTCAGTTATCCAATTAGTCCCTTTCTTTTTCTCCAATGCCTATCAACTTCTTCTTCTTCAATATGCCATATCACAGTTTCAACTTAATGTTACAAACGGAAAAATTTGTTTCTCAATTTGGAGTTCGGTTATTCTTTTGACAATATCCGCCTAAACTATCTAATAACTCTTAAAGTTATATATTATTTTTGTTAAAATATGCTGTCATGGGCTTTATACTTTCCTTAAAATTATTTAATCCATATTTTATCACAATGCAGTTTTAAATTGTGAAACCTAGATGATACGTTTTCTATATAAAATTAATAAGTTTTTTCCATTATTTAATATATACATATAAACTTCAAAATATCAGCCTGATTTGAGCAGATTTTTTTAAATAGATACCCACCTCAAGTATACATTTAATCTTACACTCGAGTCGGAGTGTAAAGCAAGTGACGCATCCAGAGACATATAGATTATTATCACATAAAATCAACTGTTCTTTACAGACCTCGATCGGCTAGGAATGTGTCAAATATATACATGTAGCTAGGAAATGGGGAATGTGAACTTATTATATTTTAATGTTTATCAGTTTAGTTTCATTTTAACCCTCTGAGAATCTTTTTACTATGTTTCATAACAATACATTTTTAAATTGTGAAACCCAGATGATACATTGTTTATATAAATTAATAAAAGATTATTAAAACCAGATCTCTGTCAGATCTTTAAATATATGTATATCCGTCAGGGTTGTACGAGCTATATATTAAAAAATAATTTCTGGTTTAATGAAGGATGAAAAGAATAGGAAAATAATGATTCATTTCATAGGTCTACGTTCTAAACAGTACACTTATAAAGTGGAATCAAACAAAATAGTCAAACAAAGCAAAAGGCGTATTCAAAGCCACATAATCGTTAAGCTAGTAAATAAATGGGAAGGGAGGTACGGAGCTAAAATTTGATATGCAAATCCTAATTTCCAAAGCAGATTCATTTTCAACGATAACTTATGGTCATTGAAATGAAAAAATCTCACATTATATTCAATAAACCTCTGTATATAAGAATGTCTATCTTAGATACTTCTGAAAAATTTGTATGTATGATTTTCACAAAGCAAAAGGTGTATTCAAAGATACGTAATAATTAAGATAGTAAATAAATCGGAAGGGAGGTACTGAACTAAAATTTGATTGCAAATTCTAAATTCCAAAACAGATCCATTTTCAACGATAATCTTATGGTCATTGAAATGAAAAAATCTCACATTATATTCAATAAACCCCTGTATATCAGAATGTGTATCTTAGATATTTCTAAAATTTGCGTTGTATGATACTATAAATACATGTTAACGAAATTCCCTATAGAAAATTGTAAACTTTTGTACGCTGATACAGACAGTCTCTTGTACGAAATTCAGTGTAAGATGTTATCAAAAAATAGATTTTATACTTAGTGATTATCCCCGAGATAGTCGTTGGAATATTCCTTTAGTAAATAAAAAACAAATCCCATGGTTTTTAATGAAGGATAAAAGCAATGTGAAAATAATTACTCATTTTCATAGGGCTACGTTCTAAATAGTACACCTACTACAAAAAGTGGAAAATAGTTAAAAAATCAAAAGGTGTAAAGTCTAATGTTGTGGCAAACAAAATTACTTTTGAGGATTATCTCAATTGTCTGGAGAAATTTGTCAACAAAAAGCCGTAGGATTACTCTCCACTTTCTAGTTACAAGTCATTGATTTTATAATATTATGTCTTTATATTATTTTATTATAATTGATTTTCACTTTCTCACATCAAATAATGTAAGTTATATATCTCACACCTTGTATAGTGGAACTCGATAGCAATTATTTTTATTCGTCATTTTAGAGTTGTTAAAGTAAATTATCAGATTGATTCCAATACAAAATAAGTTTTGTTTATAATAACATTATATAAATATACGCCATGGAACTTTGTCAATACCAAAAAAACTATGTGTTAAAGGGGGGAATATGATGTACATAACTACAGTTTTTATTAGAAATATATATGTGAGCATTCGTTGTAGTTAAAACAAATATACCGAGGGGCTGGGTCGATGATGTCATCGATAACCGACTTCAATGTGCTTCTCTAAATGTTTATTATTGTTTATAGTTTATATATTAGGTTCATATATGCGACGGCTCGAATAGGAGATTAGATTTGACTGAACGCTCACTTAATATAGATCGGGCCGTAGAAGTTGTAATTTAAGAAATAAAGATTTGTGTTGCGAGTTGTGTAGAAACAACTATTTTTAGTTTAATATTCTCTAAAATCTAACATATATATGAGACCATTGATGCACTGCTTATTAATTTCTTCTTTATTATTTTATATTGCTCGAAATGGTTCTGTCTTATATCTTAAAAAAGGGTGTGCGGCACTATATTAGCTTTATTATTTATTAACATTCATTGAAACAAAGAAACGTCAGCGATTTTAGTAATTAGAACGTTCATAGTTCGGATACTTAGATTATCATAGTTCGGGTGCTTAGATGAAATACAAATTTTACGTAATTCTATACTTAACAAAACAGAACATATAATTTTCTAAATTCACTTATTTTTGTAATATCAATATATGCAGATCATTCAACAGTTTTTACATGTGCTTAAGGAATAATTTTAATTCATGCATTATGCAGATTTAGAGAGATGGATTACAATTTTGCTCAATAGCGACTCGATGTTACGATCGATTAAATTTGTTGAGCGTTATTCATTAAATTAATAGGAAAAATATTTCTTTTTATATCTCTAGCAAATTATTGTGTTCATCTAGGGAACTGGCCGAGTATCGTATAGATCCCACGACTTGGATATTTTATGTGGTCTGACAGAAGAATAGCTTGAAGAAATAAAAATGAAGTTTTCGCACTATGCTCTAAGATTATCGCAAATTATTGAAATCAAATTGTTGAAAATGACTAACAGCTTCTGCACATTTCAATCATCTGACAAAGTTGTTCGTGAGCTCATCTATACTCAATCTGAAGTCCGATTATTCTTTTGACAATATCTGAGAGAATCATCCACTTAAATATATCTAATGACTCTTTACAAATTCCTTTTTACGGTGCTGTAATAATGTATCTTAAGTATTTTAAAGTGAATTTTTCATCGTTGTCGATGACGACGGGTTATCCTCGAAGATGTCTGTTGTGTTATTCGCCTCCAACTTCGACGTCACTACATAGTCGACCCATGACAAATCAAAATGCTACATTTGCAGTTTTTTTATCGATAGGAAGTCATGAATTATTTTTTATTGATTTATCCCCAGATTAGAAATAAAATGTTTTGTCTATCAGCCCAAAATTTTACAGTTTGTTTACATTTAAGTCACGTTCCTTAAACCAGCCTGCGACGTTTTCGTTAACAAGTCAAGACTTGTTTGTATGTGTTTTAAATCTGATTCTGCATTTTTTCGTTGGGTTGCTTTCGCTCTCACGTTACAGCATTGATATTGGGAAATCATAAATTAATTTTTATCGGTTCTCTTATAATCACTTTTTAAATAGACGTTGTTTGCGTCCAGTTTCTCATATTACCACATTTCGTGCTGTTGCATCGTGACTGAAAAATGTTTTTTTTTTATGTTAAATAAAATCTGCATTCTACAATCCGCTTTTTTAAGAAATTTCATTAACGGACTTGAATTGGTATGATTTCATTGCGAATTATTAATATCATACTCGATAATGATAAAGAAAATAATTTTATCGAAACTGGAATGGAATTTGAAGATTTTCAAGATAACTAGTCAGATATTTTATCGATAAACATATATTGATATTTGAAGAGTAATGACAATATTATTTTATTTTGAACGATGAATGTATCAAAATATTATTGGAATTAAAGATAGATTAAATTTTTTAAAACATTTATATTTTGCAGATATTGGGAAAAATGCAAATGTATAATAATTAAAAATAAAAACTTTTATATAATAATATCACATGTATTTTTATTTTGCGTTGCGATTTATATTCATCAAAATTATTTACCAAGTCATCCTTAATGTTTCTTGGAATTTCTGTTAAAAGTAATAAAATCTCTAGCACTTCTCATATTTTCACATACAACTTACTAGATATATCATATAAACTTTTGACGTTAACACTACCTGCTACCACTCTATATTTATATATATCAAAATTAACAGTTTCCTTCATAAGACTCCTTCTTATTTTTCGTTCAAATTTCACACCTTCCTACCTTACTCGCTACCTAGTCCTCAGATTTCTCGCCTATCTGACATCCACCGCGCTCCCCCAAATTTCAAATTTCTAGCCCTGTATTACCAACCCTGTTTTTTTTTAGTCTATACTTGTATTACTACCTACCATCCATGACCCTACATAACTCCCTAGTTTTCAGATTTTTACATAATGCGTCAGATAATCAAAATCGATGTATACCCACGTAAAATTTCACTTCGATCGGACAGAATGGAACTAAGATTTTTACTTTCTTAAGTAATTGATTCCGTTAGTCTATTCAGTAGACATCATTAGGTTCATATATCAAGTTTTTAATTGAAATCCAACGCCATGAACTCGAAGAATGTAAAATTTAATATACAGGAAATAAATTACATTTCTTTCATGTGTTTTCTCTTTACACCTGACGAACCCAGATTTCAAATTTCCCGCCTTCCTACAGTGATCCCCAGATTTCAAATTTTCCATCAACACTGTTTTACGCAGATGATATTTAATACGATTTGGATTTATGATCTTGATCTCAATTCCGATGTTAGTCGGCTTTAATCACAGTCTACAATAGTGGCAAAACACCAGTTTGTTTACATTTAAGTCACGTTCCTTAACTCAGCTGGCGACACTTTTTCAACAAGTCAAGACTTCGTTGAATTTGCATTCTATATAATAAGCGACAAGTAGGTTAAAAGAAAAAATGACTCAGCATTTAATCATCCACGTGCAGATAATTTTTGTTTATTCACCAGACCAGCTTATTTAGTCTACAATAGCATAGCAAACATTTTAGTCACGTTTTCAAGTCGTACCATCATACAGGTGTATCAACCCAAATATAGTGGCTTTTTAGTACAAACTTCGGAAAAATAAAACCCCTGTTTTTACCATAAATACATTTTCTTTGTCTATAACTTTTTTATTTATTAACCTATTTAAAATATTCTCTCTTGTGATTATCAATTCAATTAATTTTTTAATAAATTTTAGTCTTTATTCGATTGAAATCGGATAAAGTTTAAGATAAGGCCCTTTTGACATATTGCGTCAGATGTCCACGTAACGGAGCCCATTTGTTTTTTTTTTCAGCATGACGTTTCTCGCACAACTAACATCATGTGTTTTTTCTTAATGCTACCATGTTTTTTTCTTAATGCAATTTTCTTCTTACCCCCACTCCACCTTTTTTTTTTCTTAATGCTACCATACTTAAGACTCCATGTTTTTTTCCTATTGTTCTATTATGTTTAATATTGAATCTAAATGTAATGCTAAATATGCGTACTATTTTTTTACCATAAATATATTTTCTTTGTCTATAACTTTTTTTATTTATTAACCTATTAAAAATACTCCTTCTTGTGATTATGTTCAATTAATTTTTTAATGAATTTTAGTCTTTATTCGATTGAAATCGGATAAAGTTTAAGATAAGGTCCTTTTGATATATTGCGTTAGATGTCTACGTAACGGCCCCCACCCTCCTGCCTCTTTGCCACCATGTTTTTTTCTTAACGCAGCCACACCCCTTTTTTCTTAATACAGTCATATTTTCTTTCTTAATGCAGACATGTTTTTTCTTACCCCCACCCTCTTTTTTCTTAATGCAGCCATATTTTTTTCTTAATGCAGACATGTTTTTTTCTTACCCCCACCATCTTTTTTCTTAATGCAGCCACGCCCCTTTTTTCTTAATACAGCCATGCTTAATACAGACATGTTTTTTCTTACCCCCCACCCTCTTTTTTTCTTAATGCAGATATGATTCTTCTACGTCCATTTTTTCTTAATGCAGCCATATTTTTTTCTTAATGCAGACATGTTTTTTTTTTACCCACCACCCTCTTTTTTCTTAATGCAGCCACGCCCCTTTTTTCTTAATGCAACCATATTTTTTCTTAATGCAGACATGTTTTTTCTTACCCCCACCCTCTTTTTTCTTAGTGCAGCCACGCCCCTTTTTTCTTAATACAGCCATATTTTTTTCTTAATGCAGACATGTTTTTTCTTACCCCCCACCCTCTTTTTTTCTTAATGCAGCCATGTTTGTTTCTTACCCACACCCTCTTTTTTCTTAATGCATTATTTTCTTACCCCCACCCTCTTTTTTCTTAATGCAGCCACGCCCCCTTTTTTTCTTAATACAGCCATTTTTTTTCCGCCGCCATGTTTTTTCTACACCCTCTGGTCATTGTTGATCATCCACAAGAACTCTTCGCGACCCCACCCACATCTTTGGTCACTCTCGATGGACACATGCCATCCGCATCAAAAGTGAGCCCGTACCGGCTTTGCTATACTACTTATATAATTGTTACTATACTGTTTATATACTTACTTTCTTATTAATTATTTTACTTATTTTTCTATTACGCTCCGTTACTAGCTCTATTTTTATTTTTTGATAAGATTCTTAATCACAGTAGTCGGTTCAAAGCCATAGACAGTCATCATACATCATAGCAAACATACCATTTAGAGAAATTATTTTAAATTTTATACATTTATTTAATGTTCAGATGTTAAAATTGAATTTGGAGCATGTAATTAATATTTCTTGGTTTCTTAATTAATACTAAATAAAGGTGAATTATCAAATTTTCAAGTATTATTTGTACTTTCTTTTATCCTTAAAACTAATCCTTTACCTTCCTATTGACTGTTAATTGTTATCATAATTTGTATCTAAATTTCAATAGGTAGGTATAGAGTGTTGCCTATTCTAACATTTATATTTTAAATTCATATATTAACCTACTTTTCTTACTACTAAAATTCCCTAATTAAGTGTCTTATGATCTGTGAATGTTTATAGATTATTATCGATTTATCGTCCTTAATATTACCTCACTGTTTTAAGTACTCTTTTTACGCACTTATTTTCTTCATTCTTAGTAGGTATTTTATTATATTCTGTTTTAATACCTTTAATTATACCTTTCCTTCCAATTTTGTTATAATTTTTTTTTGCGATGCGTCGTCCCCAAAAGCTGGTTTTTCACTGTTGTATCAACAACCTTCTTTTGTTTTCCTTAGATGCCTCCTAAATTGTAATGTCTCTTTCGCATACCTTTTCAGTAGCACTTTCTTTTTACATACATTTTATTTTAGTTACGCACTTTTGACTCTTATTAATTATTGTACAATATTCAGTCATATATAATTTACAATTCTATATGTCGTATTTTGAATTATTACCTTAATTTTAGTATTATATTGCTATTATTTTATGTATTATGTGTATTAGCCCTTATGCTGTCACATTTTGAAATTTGTCAAAATTTCAATTATAACTTTAACTTTGAATGTTAATTTTAAAGTTATTTTATGCTTTCCAAGTTTGATATTGTTAGCGATAGATACAATTAAATATCTTAATTCCTTTAATATGCATGTCTCTACATTTCTCATGGTTAACTTTTTAGCAATTTGCAATCTTATGCTTTATGTTACCATGCTTTTAATCAAAAATTTGCTCAGATTAATTTTAATTTAAAAATTTCTACTTTATTTAATATCATGAACTTATTAAACATTTAATAATCGGTATATTATTATGCTATTCAAATTTCTATAATTATATTTATTACTGTCGCTTTTGATTTTATGTGTATTTATTCATTAGAAAGTCTGATTATGTCTGTTTAGTAGCGCTTTATTGTTTATGTAATATTTTGAATCGCCTCAATATATATATATATATATATATATATATATATATATATATATATATATATATATATATATATACAGGGTGGGCCACGGTGGATGGAGTATTAAAAGTATATGGAGAACGGGTCTACCGATTGTTTTGAAATTCATTCATTCGAAGAATACTAACAAACCATAAAATGCATAATTATAAATTTACAAGAGTCCAATTCCTCATGCCTCAGAATTATCTACGGAGAATAGAATTTTGTGAAATGTTGCTAGTACGTATGCAAGAGGACCCC
The DNA here is from genome assembly GCA_037954035.1 of Rosalia funebris. Taxonomy (NCBI): domain Eukaryota; kingdom Metazoa; phylum Arthropoda; class Insecta; order Coleoptera; family Cerambycidae; genus Rosalia; species Rosalia funebris. Next base: position 22,367,609 of record JAZFAV010000006.1, read on the forward strand.
AATTTTTTAAAGAAAATTATATGGACTGATGAATCTAAATTTTCTAGGGAAGGGATTTGTAACACACGAAATGGTCACCATTGGGTCACAGACAACCCACACATTACTAGAGAGGCTGGTTTTTAAGTTAAATTTAGTTTCAATGTTTTTGTATGTTAATGGATGATAAAATAAGATAATAAATATACGACGAAAAATTGAATTCCAGAAAATATTTAAATGTAATTAGAACAATTGTGGAAGACTTCGTTGATAATCTGTCACTTGAAAAATATAGAACTTATTGGTATCAACTCGACGGAGCTCCTCCACATTGTACATACGAAATTAGTATGGAGTTGGACCGCATTTTCGATGACCGTTGGATTAGACGTTTTGGACCGCAGAATTGGCCTCCGAGGTTCCCTAACCTTACCCCGTTAGATTTTTATCTTTGGGGTATTCTTAAAGATAGAGTTTATAAAACTCCAGTCCACAACAGGAAAGAATTAGAACGTCGAGTGATTCAAGAGATTGAAAACTTGGACTCCGCTGATATAAGAGCTGCTACAACAGACGCTGTCCATCGTCGTATACAAAAGTGTCTGAAAGTTAACGGTCAACATTTCGAACATTTCGAACATTTTATTAGTTATTGGTATTATTTGTTATTGCTACCTATAGCCTTTATTACTGTTATTGCTGTTTAGGTATTATTTTTTCTTAATACTGACAGTGTTGTTATTGTTCTCTTAATGACGAACCAAAAGTTATAAAATTCCTCTGAATTCGTAGAAACTTTCTGTTGTTCATCTGCGGCAAATTCGGATATTTTTCATTAAATATTCTACAAGTTCTGTTGATAATCTTACTGCACTGTCCATAAATAAAAAACAAATCCATTAAAACTGTGTTTGTATAATTATTTTCTGCCATATTTGTGTTACATCTATTCAAATTAAGTGCAAATATTACTAATGTCAAATTTATTTAGAAGAATAGAAAGAATCGGTAGACCCGTTCTCCATATACTTTTAATACTCCATCCACCGTGGCCCACTCTGTATATATATATATATATATATATATATATATATATATATATATATATATATATATATATATATATATATATATATTGTTTTGAAATTTTGGATACCAAAATAGTCGAGTATGATCTATGCAACTAAAATATTTTCGAAAGTGCGGTGTTGCCGCTTATACGTAAAATCGGCAATATCTTCGGTATTTGCAATAGAATACCCTGTATATTTTTGCATTTTTTGGATTGTCGTTTCTTTCTGAGTAACTTTTGTTAATATTTCTCTATATCTATCTCAAGCTGTTATTGAGATAATAATTCTTTTCTGAATATATTGCCAAAAATTTTACTTTCACTAAATCGTGTTTTCTCCTATCTACGCAGCAATTAAAAGATAATTTTTCAGTTGTAGCATGAATGAATGAATGAATTTCAAAACAATCGGTAGACCCGTTCTCCATATACTTTTAATACTCCATCCACCGTGGCCCACCCTGTATATATATATATATATATATATATATATATATATATATATATATATATATATATATATATATATATATATTTTTTTTTTTTTTTTTTTTTTTTGAGGCGATTCAAAATATTACATAAACAATAAAGCGCTACTAAACAGACATAATCAAACTTTCTAATGAATAAATACACATAAAATCAAAAGCGACAGTAATAAATAATGTGCACCATTTTCGATATATAGGCACTTTTCTGTAACCCTTCCAAGAATATTATATCTTTTGGTATGTTGTCATAACGGGTGGGCCATGAAAATTTTATTTTATCATTTTGTAATGACAACAGACATGCTATTCTTCTAAATAAATTTGACATTAGTAATATTTGCACTTAATTTGAATAGATGTAACACAAATATGGCAGAAAATAATTATACAAACACAGTTTTAATGGATTTGTTTTTTATTTATGGACAGTGTTTTTTATTTATGGATAATCTTACTATTATCAACAGAACTTGTAGAATATTTAATGAGAAGTATCCGAATTTGCCACAGATGAACAACAGAATTTCTACGACTTCAGAGAAATTTTATAAATTTTGGTTCGTCATTAAGAGAACAATAACAACACTGTCAGTATTAAGAAAAAATAATACCTAAACAGCAATAACAGTAATAAAGGCTATAGGTAGCAATAACAAATAATACCAATAACTAATAAAATGTATAAAAATCTTAAATAATTATTTTCCGCGATATTTATGCTACAGCTATTCAAATTAAGCGCAAATATTACTAATGTCAAATTTATTTAGAAAAATAGCATGTCTGTTGTTATTACAAAATGATAAAATAAAAATTTCATGGCCCACCCGTTATGACAACATACCAAGAGATATAATATTCTTGGAAGGGTTACAGAAAAGTGCCTATATATCGAAAACGGTGCACATTAGGTATAGGGTACATTAACATTTTTAAATAGGTAAATGTATCACCTTTCCGAATTAGTAATAATATACTGGGCATTCTGTTTAAAAAAATTGACTTTCGTGCATTTCTCTAAGTCACTTATAAAATGCATTCTCTAACTCACCCTGTATGATATTGGAAACATTTGATTAATGAAGAAAATGCCCCCAGGCCTTGCCTAGCCACAACTGAAAAATTATCTTTTAATTGCTGCGTAAGTAGGAGAAAACACGATTTACTGAAAGTAAAATTTTAGGCAATAAATTCAGAAAATACTTATTATCTCGATAACGGCTTGAGATAGATATAGAAAAATATTAACATAAGTTACTCAGAGAGAGATGACAATCCAAAAGTGCAAAAATATACAGGGTATTCTATTTAAAATAACAAAGATATTGCCGGTTTTACGTATAAGCGGCAATACCTCACTTTCGAAAATACTTTAGTTGCATAGATCATACTCGACTATTTTAGTAACCAAAATTTCAAAGCAATCGGTAGATCCGTTTTCCATGTACTTTTAATACTTCATCCACCGTGGCTCACCCTGTATATACAGTCCAGTCGTCCACCTGAAACCTTGTATAACCAAAAGGAACTAATTTTAAAATGTATACGAGATTTAAACAATAGAATCTTGTACATATAAGTCGGAAATCGAGAAAGGAACCACCAAGCCGCCAAACGGTTATATGTTACTGACAGAGATCGTATCGATAAAGATGTATACGCCATAAAGTTCATTCGCCATTTGTCCTGAATCGGTGTACCGTGTACGGCACTGATGAGAACTAACAAGTTCGAAACAGCTGTATGTCGTTCGGTTCCGATCCGGGACAAATGTCTAATCCTACCTGTGGCGGGTTTTATTTTTTGAAATCACGTTTATAAGCTAAAACAGCTACCATGGCCTAATTCAAGGTAACTGAAAATTTATGAAAACATAAGAAGCCCTTTAAAGACGGCGAAATATGGAAGGAGATTTTTATTAAAGCAGGAAAATTATTGTTTCAAAAATTTAACAATAAATCTGAAATAATTGTTTCAATTAAAGAATGTTGCTATTGAGAAACACCGTTATGCGTAGAACAGAAACATATAACAGAAGCGTATTAGCTCAGTTCCATTTATTCCTTCGGGGTTACATCTTTGGGTCCGATCGATGGTCTTCTTCTGGACAGGATGCTTCTGAAGGATTCTCTTAAGTGTTTAGAAGGTTCAGGTGGAGGTGGTGGCGAGTTTGTTGTGAGGGTGATTGTTAATCTGTTCTCTTTCGGCGTTTACAGAAAATATAATAATATAAATAATATGAGGGTTATTATTAGTGCAATAATAAAATACGTAAACCAAGAGATGTGTTTGGTGACAAATGGTTCGGTGATTAAGTCATCTAATGTTCGCGAATACTCACTCAATTTATGTTTGGCAATCTCGAGGTCTTCCACATTTATATTGTTAAAATTGAATGATTGCTTGGGATTTGGATGTTATCGGAGGATTCCTTGACAACGATTAAAGGGAATTAAGATAGGGTGACCACTAACACTAGTTTGCGAAAAGTTTTTAAAGTCTGTTTGTATTTTTGTCACGCCTACGAATGCACTACATTCAGGTTGTAGTTTAAGAATGGAATTTTTATAAATGATCTCTGTCTTGGTGTTTCCTCGTTTGCAGTTGACAGTAATATGAAGTGGCTCTGAAGTAATTATTAGCCATGATGAGTCTGTTAGTTGCTGGACATTGTAGCCTGTCGCAAATATTATCGAAGTTTGGCAGCTTTCAGGTAAAGTTTTCAAGTTTTTCAGGATTTATGCTCACATATAGCATTATCATTACATGAAAATAAATTATAACATATCTTTGTGCCAAAGAAATATGATTTACAGTTTTTCAGATTTTTCATGAATATGTACTGTACATTAAAGAATCGATGTCAGGCACTAGATATTTTTGTGATGATGATAAAGCATGATATAGACCAGTTCCATTATTTAGGATAGGAATAGGATGGAGTCTAAAAGGGTTGCACCTTTGTTAGTCTATTAAAAGTATTTTTAATACAAATACCAAGTCTGAATCAGCTTGGTATACTTCTAATTCCATAATATCCAGGTATTTGGCAACATTGGAGGATTTTATGGTTTTTCTTTTATTTGAGATTCTTTTACTCGTACATAGGCTTTATCGTTTAGTTAATATTATGTAGGGTGTTATGGAACGTTTTTATCGAATCATATTTTAGCTTTTTCTTTTTGAAGATTAGTTTCCGTACGTGCAATTTTGTAATAGTACGAGATTTTATTGTTTAAATCTCGTATACATTTTGAAATTAGTTCATTTTAGTTATACAAGGTTTCAGGTGGGCGACTGGACGTATGTCCAAATACTAGCTCGTAAGGAGAAAAGCCGTGTGTTTTATTTGTGGAGTTGTTGTAACAAATAACAACATAAGGGATAATGTTTAGTGGGTGTTCGTTAGAGTTTTCCGCTTGATTAGTACGAATCATCTCTAACAATGTGGAGTGAAATCTTTCTACAGATCCGTTGGATTGAGGGTGGCTAACGCTGGAAAATGTTAATTTTATGTCATATAAAGTCTTTGAGTAATACATTATCGAATTCCTTACCGTAATCTGAATGAACACAAAGCGGGGTACCAAAATGTTGAAAATATAAAAGTAATGTGTTTACTATCGATTTAGCGGATTTATCCTCTGATGGGTAGGCTTGGGTAAATTTAATTAGTTCATCCCTAATAAACATAATTTGGTTTTTGAATTTCTAATATATCGATGTGTATTCTTTCGACATTTCGAGTATTGGAAGATCTAGATTATTTTGGACAAAATACGTTTTCGACGATTCAATGATGCATTTGTCTCTATAAAGAGTGATAAACATTGTTTCTATTATCTCTTCGGTATCGAAGGGTAATCAAACAATATAATATTTTCGGCTTTCACCATTTTAATCGTGACAATATTAATTTTGTTGTGGATAAAGTTTGGGTTTTCCTTGAAAATATAATCAATTATTTAATATTACAAGTATTCGAGTTTGTCTATTTGAAGAAATGTTATTGTATCTATATGTCCTTTATCTAATAATTGATTGTTTGTAATTTTGATTTTAGAATAATCTACTAATGACTGGGTTTCATATAAATGAATAAATGTATCTAATTCTTGTATAATTGATTCTGGTGATATGGTGGTATGTTCCGAACTAATTGATTTGTCATCTCTGTTTAATGTTAAAGTTCTGTTTTCTTATGCATTTTTCCGAAAGGATTTATTTTGATACGGGACAAAGCGTCCGCATTATTATTTATTTTGCTAGTCTTATACTCAATTTGATAATCACATTCTTGAAGTTTTAAGCCCCAGCGTTATAGGCAACTATCTGGGTCTTTGATAGAGAAAAGCCAGGTAAGAGGCTTGAATTTTCTTCCAAAAATATATGAGCGAAAATGTTTTACAGCCCAGACAATAGCGAGGAGTTCTCGCTCTATTGTTGAATATTTGGTTTCTGCGCTACGAAAAGCTCTGGAGGCGAAAGTTATGGGAAGATGTATACCTATAGGATATTGCGAAAGTACAGCGCCGATTGAAAAAGCGCTCGCATCTGTTGTGAGTAAGAATGGCTAGTCAAAATTTGGATACGATGGTATGGGACACGAAATAAGGGTTTGTTTTAAGTCTTCGAAAGATTTTAAGCATTCCGAGTCAAAATTGAAAGGGGTGTCTTTTTGCAATAATTTTGTGAGAGGTTTCGAAATTTCGGCAAAATATTTACGAATCGTCGGTAATATCCTGCGAAGCCAAGAAATGATTAAATTTCTTTCTGGTTGGCTTGTTGGGGAAAATTCTGGATGCATGAGATTTTAATTGCATTTGGTTTTAGACCTTCTTTGGTGACGAGGTGACCTAAATATGCAACTTCCTTACCAAGGAATTCACATTTGTCCGGTTGAGTTTTCAAATTTGCCTTTTGTAAACGTTTAAATACTTCCGTAAGTCATGACACAAGATCCTGAATTGTTGTGCAATAGACGATTATATCATCCATGTACACGAGACATCTCTCGTTTTGGATTCCTATCAAAATATTATCCATCACTCTTTGGAAAGTTGATCGGGCATTTTTCAAACCGAATGGAAGCCTATTGAATTCAATGTGTCTATTTTCAACTGTGAAGGCGGTTCTTGAAATGTCTTTGGGTTCGATCTCAATTCGGTGGAAACCGGAGGCCAAATCAAGGGTGGTGAAATATTGGCATTTACTAAGTTGATCCAACATATCAGAAATGTTTGATAGAGGATATTTATCTCCTACAGTTAACTCATTGAGTTTCCTGTAGTCAACTACAACACGCCATTTTTGTTTACCTGATACATCAAGTTTTTTGGGGACAACCCAAATCAGTAAGACCAGAGGGAATTTGATTGCTTAATGATACCATGTTCTAACATTTTAGATACCTGCATTTTCACTTCCTCTCTATGAACTTGGGGATAGCAATATGATTTTGCAAATATAGGTTTAGCATCGTTGGTATCTATTGTATGTTAATTTCATTCGTGAATGTCAGGATATCTCCTTCGAGATAAAAAAGTCTAGGCAATTGGGTAATTATTTGGGCAATTATTGGGTTGGGTCATTATTTCTTTCTCTTCCTCATTTAGGTGGCCAAGATGAAGTTGCTGTTTTATTTCCTCGCGCCTATCTGTATATGTTTCGGAATTATATTCATTTAAATTATTTAAAGAAAAATTTTGAATTGGTTCTAATTTAATTTTGGAAAAATTTATTGTTTTTGGGACTGCGTTTCCGTTTAATACGGAAGCAAAAAATTCTCCTTTATTATTAAATTTGACTAGTACATTAGGAAGTCGTATTTTATTTATTTCTAAGGCTCATAATATGGCTTCGGTGTTTACAAGGTTGCATCAAAATTTAGAAATTTCTTCTGAGCGAGGCTTGATAGAAATTTTGTTAATAAATTGATTATTTTGTTCTTTATTATTTTGTACATTAGTGGAGTTTTCTGTTGTTTTGTTTAAGGGTACAGTTTTAAAATTAGTAATTAGTTGTTTATTTTTTATGTCTATAATACAGTTGTAATGTTTTAGAAAATCGGATCCTACTAGTTAGTCGAATTCAATATCAATATTGTGAATGTAAGCTTTGTGAGGATCCTCAAGAGTGAATAGAACTCTTTAATTAAAATTTTTTGATCTGTAATTCCCTGTATTATAACGTTTTCAAGAAAACATTTAGAACATTTTTCACAAGTTTTTGGTTCAAAAGTACTTTTACTTTACCGGCACTTGTATCTATCAATATTTTAAATATTTTAGTAGCGTCTTCAATTTAATATAGGTTTTTCGGATTTACAGTTAGGAGAGCACTTGATATTCCTCTATTTATAGGAACATTTGTCCATATGGCTGTTCGGTGTTCAAATTCATTATTTGAATTTCGTTTTGTAATTCCGTTACGTCGCATAGTTGTTGATCCGGTAGATGATCTTAGGCTTGAGTAATTAACCGAAAATTCTGATCGGTATCAGAATAATTAGATTGATTTGTTGCGAAATTATAATTTTGTTGATAAGGTGATGGTGGTTCTTCTGAATAAAAATCTTGATATTGTTCCGTCTCATAATTTTGATCATAGGTATAATTATATTGATGAGCAGTATCATCAGTATATGTATTGCGGATATAAGCTATATTGATGAGCAGTATCATCAGTGTATTGTGGATGGTATTGACGAGCTGTATCATCAAAACTTTTATTCATTTGGGTTTTACGTGGTGAGCTCTTTGTTGGTTATAATTAGGATTTGGTCGAATTATTGGTGGTCTTGACTGATTTGTATAATTCAGATTTGGTTTAATAGCTGAAAGCCTGTTTTATTGGAAATTATATTGTTGATAATTACTTTATTGGAAGTTTGAATTTATTGGTCTATTATTCCCATTTGGATTAAATTGAGGCTGCTGGAAATTTAGATTTGAATTGCACGATTGGGCCTGATTGAAATTTTGTTGGAAATTCGGCCTGGAAAAATTTTGGAAAGGTGCTGAAGAACTTTGTTGCTTCGTTCGACACTCATTTACCCTGTTACCATTTCGTTTACAGAATGGTAACACGGTTTCGTTTATTTTCCTAGAATTTAATGAATTAGATGGTAACGATTTGTTTGATTTTTAATACTTTTTTGATTCGAAATATGACAATTGAAGTTCTCGTTTAATCCTGGATATTGCTTGAAACACATCCATAGGATTACTTTTTATAAGGTTTTATTTTTTGAAACCTTATCTGATAAATAACCTTATCTGATCAAATAATTTGGACCTTCCAATTCTCGAAATGTTGTCGTTTATTTTCACCGATAAAGACTTGAACTTAGTTGCCAAAACAAACAAAACACCCGCCGAAGATCAAATTCCAATAATATTAGACCAAAACCACACCGGAAAAGCAAACTTGCATCGCGGAATAAATGAAACTATTCGGAGAATAAGAAATAAGTATAACTGGCCCGGTTTAACTAAAGATGTAACTAAATTTATTCAAAATTGTGAAATATGTCAAAAGACAAATACCTTGCGGAAAAATTTAAATAAACCCTTGGTGATAACTGAAACACCAAAAACACCATTCGAAAGAATTAACATCGACATATTAAAAATTCATAAACGAAATTACGTTTTAACCATTAAAGATGAATTGACTAAATTTACACAAGCGTACCCATTAGAGGATAAATCCGCTAAGTCGACAGTGAACACACTACTCTTATATTTCCAACATTTTGGTACTCCGCTTCGTATTCATTCAGATTACGGTAAAGAATTCGACAATGTACTACTTAAAGACCTATGTACCTTATATGATATAAAACTAACATTTTCTAGCGTTAGCCACCCTCAATACAACGGATCTGTGGAAAGATTACACTCAACACTTTGAGATGATTCGTACTAATCAGGCTGAAAACCCTAATGAACACCTCCTAAACATAATCCCTTACGCTGTTATTTGTTACAATAACTCGACAAATAAAACACACGGTTTTTCTCCATATGAACTAGTATTTGGACATACATCCAGTCGCACACTTGAAACTTTGTATAACCAGAAAGAGTTAATTTCTGGTTATACAAAGGATGTTCTGGAACGTTTCTATCGAATCTTATTTTACCCTCTCCTTTTTGGAACTCAGTTTTTGTACGTGCAATTTTATAATAGTAGTAGATTCTGTTATTTAATATATATATATATATATATATATATATATATATATATATATATATATATATATATATATGTATATATATATATATATATATATATATATATATATATATATATATATACTACTATTATAAAATTGCACGTACAAAAACTGAGTTCCAAAAAGAAGAGGGTAAAATAAGATTCGATAGAAACGTTCCAGAACATCCTACACAATACAAAATGGACGATAAAGTCTATGTAAAAGAATCTCAAGTTACAAAATAAAAAAAAGATAAATTACAAAATAAATTTAACGGTTCTTTCGAAATAGTAAAAATATTTCAAAATTCTGCAATTTTATTAAACCTCGAAACGTCACAAACAACAAAAGTAAATTTCCATAGAACGATATAACGATAATTTCGATATTTTGAGAATTAAATTATTTTCAGGTTTCTTCTGCTGATTGGAGCAGCAGTATCCCAATACATCATTACTCCAATAAACAACACAATTGGAATCTACTACCATCGAGACAGCGAAATCGTTGCGACAAATAAACAATGGACTCTTCTGGTTCACAAAAATATTTCATCCATAAAGAACACTTTTGAATACAACGAAAAAATGCTTGAAATTCTCTTACACGCTATTAATCCCATATTTGAAAACATAAACCTTTTTCGAGGTGAAGTAAAAACACACATCAGCTTATTAACCCAAATTTCAAATTCAATTCAATAAAAATGAAGCGAAATTTATTTTAACACTAAACGTTACAAACATGAAATTCTCAATGGCTTTGGTACAATATTTGAGTCGATTACAGGAAATCTAGATTCCGAAGATGGTGAATACAAGATGAATTGCATTAATAAATTAACTGATGACGAACATCGATTAGAAAATTTAATGAAAAATCAAATTTCAGTAACAACATTGGTTATAAAGAACCTTAACGCTACTATACAAAAATTGCAAATTGATGAAGCTACCTTCAATAGAGATATAAAAATAATCTCAGACACGATTTACTCGTATAAGACAGCAGATAAGATCAAAGTAATAGAAGCAAAATTAAGATTTTTAGAAAAATGTGAACTTCTCATGGAATGTTACCTATATATCGAGAATTAATTAAGTGACATTCTAAATTCGATAACTTTCGTGCGATTAAAAATTATTCACACTTCTATAATGAATTCTAAAAATTTGATAACCTCGCTTCAGGAAATTTCACAAAATTTACACCAAAATAATTTACCATTTATTATAAAATCTTCCAATATTTCCAAATATTTAGATATTATAAAATTAGAAGCATACCAAACTGATTCAGGCTTGGTATTTGTATTAAAAATCCCTCTTTTTTTTTTTTTTTTTTTTTAATACCAGCTCAACAAATTAATGTTATACATGGTAGTGTGTAATATCGTACATAACATTTACATAAGGACGGAAACAAACATTGGTTTAACTTAGCAGAAATAATTCGTAAACATTATTCAGAATCACTACTGGAAAGTAAAACGTCTTGTGGTAACCGTTTTTTTAGTCTATTATTATGTGTCTTTTCACTTAGGTTTAAATTTCTGGCACTGGCACAATCGTTTATATTTAAAAAAAAGTTTTTTGCACATAGTTTTATAAAGTCCTCAATGTATGGTACGTCAAGTTCCCGGTGAATTTGATTATTTCTTATAAATCACTGAGCATTCACTGCAATCCGTAGCACTTTGTTTTGAAATGTTTGTACCTTTGTGATGTTGATTTTGCTGGCAGTTCCCCATATTACACAGCCGTATGTTATAAGAGGTCTTAGAATTGATTTGTATACTAGCGTCGCACACTTAATCCTTAATTTGGATTTTTTGTTGATGACGGGATAAAGCATACCCAATCGAGCATAGCCTTCGTTTAATTTTTTGTTAATATGATAACTCCATCTTAGGCGTCTGTCCAAGTATACGCCCAGATATCTAATTGCACTATCTGAATGGTTCCACGTTATTTGTTCATTGTTGATAACAATATTGTCGGGGTTTTGTGGTCTTCTTAGCGTAAATATTTTTGCCTTGCATTTCATTGGATTTAATTTTATTTGCCATTTTGTGAACCAGTCTTGTAATATATTAAGTGCAATTTGAAGTTTATTTGCAGATATATGTATGTCTTGATCTTGAGTTATTATTGCAGTGTCATCTGCGTACATTGCTATTGTGGAGGTCGGTGGTAGTGGTATATCATGAACGAATATATTAAACAATACAGGACCCAAAATTGAGCCTTGGGGTATTCCGGCTTTAATTGGTTTTTTATCTGACAGGCAGTTGTTTATTCTGACAGAAAATGTTCTGTTTGCCAACAATGAAGCGATAATGTTTGTGAGATATGCCGGCGTGTTTATGGTGATTAACTTAAATAACAAGCCATTTAGCCATACTTTATCAAATGCTTGCGCTACGTCTAAGAATGCTACTGTTGTGTGATTTTTATTCTCGAATCCTGAGGCGATAATTTTATAGATGTGTAAAATTTGTTGTGTGGTTGAATGATTGGGTCTAAATCCAAATTGGCAGTCCGGCAATACATTGTTTTCTTGTAGAAAGTCATTTATTCTAGAATGTATTATCCTCTCAAAGAGTTTGGATAACGTTGTCAACAAGCTAATTGGTCTATAGTTTTCTGGTTTAGTTTTGTCTTTACCCGGTTTGTTAAAAAGTATTATCTCTGCGTGTTTCCATTTGTTGGGAAAGTATCCTATCGTTAGACATAAGTTGAATAATGAGGAGAGAATGGCGAGTGATTTAGTCGTGAGTTTTTTGAGAACAATATTGGGTATTGGGTCATGTCCGGGAGATTTTTTCAGAGGAAGGAGTTTTATAAACTTTTGTATTTCCTGGGGGTTTGTAAATAATATGTTATTTTGATTTGGATGTATTGGTAGAGCGTTATTTATAAATTCTATGGTTGTTTTTGTAAATTCGTTGTCGTTATCATTCAAGTTAAATGTATTTTCTAGGTGTGAGGCAAACGCGCGGCACTTTTCTTTATCACTACATATCCTTTCGTTATTGATTTGCAGTGGTGTAGTGGCGGTGGGCTATAAGGTGCGCTGGTGCGCGCGCACTACCGACAATTTGGCATTAATAATTTTATTTAGTAATTAATAGATGCATTCTTAATTTATCGTCTTTCCGCATCCCTAGCGTTAATACCATCTAAATATTATATGGCCGATTTACGCCCGTGGATCGCCGTGCCGCGACCGGCACGGCGATCGTGCTTCCGTGCAATATGGGAAAGCGAACGCGTATTGTTACTGCTTGCCCCTCCACAATTAGGAAAAGTAGTGGGCGAATTCTATAGATATTATGTGCGGAGTTTAAGAGCGCACGAAATTGAGAGAGGTTAGAATCGGTTAGTTTGTACATTGCTTGTCTCGTAAGCTTACGTTTTATAAATATAAACTCGGGTTTTCGGTTAGAATCTAGTTTGGAATAATGAATTATATTCAAAACTCCATTCTCTAGCTTGAGTTTGGAGGAAAAAGTGCAAATTAAAACTCTAGGTAGGCCCACTCCACAAATTAATTTAAAATTAGCCGTGAAAGGAAAAAATAAGACAATTTGTAAGAACATTTAATAATGAATTATTTAAAAAACATTTGTGGTTAAGTGGATGCGATGTATTGAACGCAGTGTTTTGTTTTCCGTGTGTTTTGTTTGGCGGGAAAGCACCTTGGACCAAAACTGGAGTACCGGATTTAAATCACATAAACGAGAAAATAAAAAAACATGCAAATTCTGCTGGACACATGAATAATGTTTTGAATTTAGCCATACTAGGCACTGCAAATATTGCGACAATGCTCGACTCTGCTCATCGACGAGCAGTGGCAGCACACAATGAAGCGATTTCAAAAACAGGTATGTTTTAAACATTATTATTAACTGTATTCGTTTTTGTGGAAAATTTGAACTGGCCCTAAGAGGACACGATGAATCGGAAACATCATCCAATCCAGGCATTTTTCGTGGGTTGATTGATTTCAGTGCCGAACTAGACGAGGCTATGAAGTATCATTTACAAAACGCGGCGGCTTTTAAAGGAACTTCTAATACCATACAAAACGAGCTACTTCAGTGCATGCTTGAAGTTTGTCACGATGAAAAAACTATTGAAATAAAAAAATCTACTTTTGTTGCTATAATAGCAGACGAAAGTACAGACGTTTCTAAAATTTTTCAGTTGGCTTTAATATATCGTTACATGGTAGGTGGAAAGCCTGTAGACAGATTCTGGAGTTTTCTAAACCAGTAGGACATGATGCAGAGTCATTGGCGGAGTGTTTAAAAAGTGATCTAGACTACCATGTTAAAAATGTCCCACATAAATTGATTGCTCAAACATATGATGGAGCTGCCGTTATGAGTGGATCATCGAATGGAGTTCAAGCCAGGATTAAGTTGAGTTATCCAACTGCCCAATATGTGCATTGTTATGCGCATCAGTTAAATTTAATTATGGCAAATACGGCTTCTGCTAATCGGAACGTACGAGTATTCTTTGCAAATTTGGGAGGGTTTTGCTCATTTTTCTCTAATTCCGCACAATGTACCGCAGTTCTTGATGAAGTAGTAGGAACTCGATTACCCCGATCAGCACCTATAAGATGGAATTTGAATTCTAGAATAGTAAATACTGTGTTTGGAAACAAAGAAGAATTTCTGGAATGTGTAGAATTGATTGAGATGAAAAAAAGTCACATACAACATCCACCTACTATTGATAAAGTCAGTGGATTGAAAAGAACTTTAAGGGATAACGATTTTCTATTTTGGTTAGGTAATTTTCACAAAATTATGCCACATGTCAACATTCTGTATAATCAGTTACAAAAAAGAGAAACTGATCCAGTTTATGTAAAACCATCTATAGATGGTTTTATTAGAGAAATTTCTGCAATACGAAATAGTACCGAAACCGTCACAAGCACTGAAGATGAACCAAATAAAATACAACCATTAAAAAGGAGACGAGTAGACTACTAATAGAGAGAGTGTAATATTCTTTCAGGTGGATGTAGGTGACTGTTACGTCTAACAGAGTTTCGATGGTTAGTTGTCGAGATGTTTATTGCTTTTACGATGTTTTTTGTAGAATCTGCAACAGCTGTTTCTATATCTTTGCGAGAGTTTCAGTTGGGTACTTTCAGCAGTCGGTCTAATTCAGTATGAAATTTTTCCCACTCCACATAGCCATTGATTAATCGTGGTGTGGGCGTGTTAAGCACAGGTGATTCTATAAATGTTGAAATGGTTGGAAGGTCATCAGAGTCTAGTTCAACGTAGGCATTTGTATATACTGGCCTCGGAAAGTTTTTTTGAAGCAGAATATCCAGAACATCTGGTTGATGGTCTTGGCGATATGGGTAGTACGTTGGTTCATTGGGAGCAGTTACCTGAATTCCATGGTTCATTGTTATATTATGAAGTCTTATTCCATTTGGGTTATTTACGCGACAATTCCAAGCAGTATTTTTACAGTTGAGATCATCAAGGACCAATGTACCTTGATTATTGTCGAATACAGTAATGATGTCCCTATCGCATAGGCGTCTGTTTGGTTGTAAGTAAGCAGAAGCTACGGTAATTGTATTATTACTAGAAAGTTTTAGTTCAATAAATGTAGCCTCAATTTGTTGTAGTTCTGGTAAGTATTTCTCGTAATGTGTTAAGCTTTTTTTAATTATAATTGCTACTCCTCCGGATGCTATTTGTGCGTTTCTATCTCGCCGGTAAACTTGATAGCCAGGTATAGTGAATTTTTCATTGATGATAAAGTGAGTTTCAGTGACACATGCTATATTGTGTGATGCAAGAAAAGCTATAAATGTAGCTCTCTTGTTTTTTAAACCATTCGTATTCCAGTTGGCGATTGTAAAATTTTGTAAAATACGATTTCTATTTGCCATTGCTAAATAATGAGGAAAATAATGATAAAAAGAATTGTTTGATTTGTTCAATAAAAGGTGGGATTATATTACTGATAATTTGGCTTAATGTTGGTGTTAAATCGTTTAAGTTCGGAGGTATGTTTGTTACGGCAGAAGTTTCGTGTTTACTATTATTATTATTATTACGCACAGCATTTGCATATGATTTTCCTTGAATAATTCGGCTTGCGGAGTTATTTGTAGAAATGATATTATGTTCTTGTTTGAATTCTAAATTTCTTTATTTTGAGATAATAAAAGCAGCCTCTATAGTTGGCTGTGTGATTTCC
Source organism: Rosalia funebris (assembly GCA_037954035.1). Lineage (NCBI taxonomy): Eukaryota > Metazoa > Arthropoda > Insecta > Coleoptera > Cerambycidae > Rosalia > Rosalia funebris. The sequence continues at coordinate 22,383,623 of JAZFAV010000006.1, forward strand.
TCCACAGTTAACACACGAAGGTTGTTCATTACGAGTTTTAGGACATTCAAAGTAATGATGAGGCTCTAAGCATTTTATACAACGTGGTTCAAGTTTACAATAATTATTTATATGACCATATCGCTGACAACGAGTACGCTGTGGAATATTAGGTGATTTCCTTCTGGGTTGTATCTCGATTATTGAATAAAATAAACGTTCTAATTTAAAAATATCTAATTCCTTTCCGTCTTTTGTGATTTCGATAGCACATATTGGAATTGGTTTTTTATCCTTGTTCAGCAGTCTGGTAACTTTCTTGATATTATATTTTACTTTTAATTCGTCCTTAATTTCTTTTTCAGTTATCGAAATAGGAATGTTACGAATAACTACAGACATATTTGTATTTTCCGGATTTTGATAAATATAGTATAGGACCTGCTGTATGTCGTAGAATGCTGTTAATTTTCTATAATCATCTTCTGAATAGACATTTATTTTAAGGGAATTTGTGCGATTTTGTGTTGTAAACTCTCCGCTGATATTTAATTTAATGTCTTTTAGAACTTCTTAGTAATTATTCGCATAGTGTAAGTAAATAGGTGGAATTTTTTGCTTTTTATTTTGTTCATTTATATTACTTTTTTCTTCACCTGTTATTGATTTTTCAAGTTCTGATGGTAGATAATATTTATTTTTTGATAATATTGTTTCACTGTCGATTAATACATTTTTTTTTTGAGTTTCACTAAGTTCTGGGGAACGTGGACGTTTTCTAGAGTGTTGACCATCAAGATGTGTTGTCATTGTGCATGATATCTTAAAGATGTCTTAGAGATACCTTTACCTTAGCAGGTATTATTTTATTTTGGTATAAAATCTAAATACAATAGAGTACAGTAGGCAATAATAAAAACTTATCGCACTTACAGATATAAGAAATAATTGTGGCAGATAGCGGAACTTGGTATTTGTATAAATACCAAGTATAAATGAACCAACAATGAACACTACTACACTCACCGAATGCTCGCATAGAACTAAAAATCCCTCTAATAGACCAACAAAGATACACCCTTTTTAGATTATATCCAATTCCTATCCTAAATAATAGAACTGGTCTATATCATGTTTTCTCTTCATCACAAAAATACTTAGCGTATGACGTCAATTCTTTGATGTACATACCCATCAAAAACCTGAAAGACTGTAAACCACTTTTCTTTGACACAAAGGTTTAACATAGATTAGAAGGTTCTAATCTATTTGCATACCCCATCGACGATAATACTATATGTGAAGCCCACATCCTGAAACACTTAAAAAAACTTTACCTGAAAGCTGCCAAACTTCAACAGTATTTGCAAAAGGCTACAATGTCCAACAACTAACGGACTCATCATGGTTAACAATCACTTCAGAGCCACTTCAAATTACTGTGAATTGCAAACAAGGAAACACCAGGACAGAGATCATTTATAAAAATTCCATTCTTAAATTACAACCTGAATGTAGTGATTTCGTAGGAGTGACAAAAATACAAGCAGACTCTAAGAACTTTTCGCAAACCAGTGTTAGTAATCACCCTATTTTAATTTCCTTTAACTGTTGTCAAGGAATCCCCGATGACATTCAAATTCCAAAATTACAACCGTTAAAATTTAACAATTTAAACGTGGAAGACCTCGAGATTTCCAAGCATAAATTGGATGAGTATTCCCGAACGTTAGATGATCTAATCAACGAACCATTTGTCACCAAATTGTCACATCTCTTGATTTACGTATTTTATTGTTGCATTAATAAATAGTAACTCTCATTTTATTATATATTTTCTGTAAATGCCGAAAGAGAAACAGATTAGCAATCGCCCTCACAACAAATTCGCCACCACCTCCACCTGGAACTACTAAACGCTTGAGAGAATCCTTCAGGAGTATCCTGCCCAGAAGAATGCCATCGATCAGATCCAAAGATGTAACTCCAGAGGAAGAAATTGAAGTGAACTAATGTATTTCAATTATAAAATCGGTTTCAAAGACTCTATGAACTTTAATTTTGTAAATTTTTATATTTAAAAATATTAATTGTACAATTTAAACTTAATCTAAGGCTTTATATCCCCATTTAATTTCATTATTATTATATAACTTCAATAATCATAAAATTCATAATCATTAATTTCAATTTTACTTATTTTAGAAAAGTTGCTGTATAACACCAACTTTTTGTTAAAAAGGGGAGTTGTTATATAAAATATATTATATTCCATTTATTATTCAAAGTAGCTTTTACACTTGTATAACTTTTATTATGAGGTAACATAAAACCCTCAGTATGTTATCTGAAGTCTAGATATAATTTGATCCTGCCATGTGTCTTATCATAAAAACTAAATTCTAACCAACTCACGTTATGATGACTTGCTGAATCTTTATAACGTTATTTCTTTAAATTAATCTTTTGCAACTTATATTTGATATTACTTTTAATTCAGTCAGCATAACAGAACTTATAAAGTCGCAGCAAAGCCGCCGCGTGGGCAGTATAATTTTAATATAATTTTAGTACAGTATTACTGTTATACTCACAACCATAAATTCTTGTTCGGTCTCAAATCAAAAATAAAATTGTTTTTAAAAAGTTAAATTCAACACAAGTGATTTAACATACATCTTATATGCTATTTCAGCTTATAAGTCTTTTACAAACAATTTTTAATATTAAACACTGTATTATTTATGTTTTTATAATTTTGTAATGAGTCGTAGACGACGAAATGAAGTTACAATCTAGACTGACTTAGTGCTGGCTTGGATGTAATTTATAATGCTGACGCTAACACTTGTAAAGCGTGGTTTTCCGGGAAGGCCTTGGCAATACTCCAAGCCATCACATTTAGTGGTAAATGAAATATAAAATGCACAATCAAAAGTTAAGCAGGTATCGAATAATGCCTGGAAAGAGAATGATAACAGATTCCCAGAATATCATATTACCTTCTCACAAGATAATAATTATGCGTTACATACTGAAATATTCTAAGTTAACAATGTATATAAACGGTACTTTTATATAACATACATGTTAAATCACTTGTTTGGATTTAAACTTTTTAAAAACAATTTTATTTTATTAAATGGATGAACAAGAATTTTGATGTGTGAGTTATAACAGTAATACTAATACTAAAATTATACTGCTCATGCAACGGGTTTGCTCAACACCCACTGAATAACATGTATGTAGAGGTGTTGTTGGTTTGCTGCGACTTTATAAGTTTCGTTATGCTGACATCGTTGAAAGTAATATTAAAATATAATTGGTAAAAGATTAATTTAAAGCAAGAACATTATAAGGTTTCAGCAAATCATCATAAACGTTGGTTACAATGTATAAAGTTATATGATAAGACACGTAGCAGTATTGAGTTACGTCTGGCTTTCAGATAACATACTGAAGGTTTTATGTTACCTGATAATAAAGTTATAGAAGTGTGGGAGCTACTTAGAATAATGAATTGAATACAATATATTTTATATAACATACATATATAGTATTTACCTTTTTTTAGTATTTTACCTTATTTATCTTATGTGATAAAGAAAATAAAAAAACAATAATTTTCCTTTTTGATTTAAACAGAAACAAGAAATAATGCCTTATTAATCATCTAAGTAAAGATTTTTTATACCTTAGTAAAATTGTTGTCATTTTAATAAATTCATCATTTTCAGTGATTTAAATACTGGAATAGGTTGGAACCTTTGGTGTGAAGATAACACTGATTTAGTTTTCCACAAAACACCGAAACACTACACTCGATATGCGTTTCCCCAACAAAGTTGGCATCATCTGGAGATGGTTAAAACAGTTTTAGTCATCCCCAGATGGTGTCTAGTTTGATGTTTTGTGAAAAAATAAGTCAGTGTTAATGATTTATGTATATATATATATATATATATATATATATATATATATATATATATATATATATATGTAATTAAACACCGATTTTATAAATTTTAACTGATGAAGCAGTTTTTTAAGTTTTTGATTATTTATAAGTAATTTACAAACGCTTTGAAACATTTGCTTCTAAAAATAAGAGGCATTAGTATATGCTGTACAAATGGTAAATGGATACACCTCGTTTAACTGACCTATAACTGAAAAACTAATTGCTATATTGATGGTAAAGTAAAAAGTTTCAAGGTAGAAAAAAGTGGAGAAGCGGAACGAAATACAGCAGCACGCGAGCTTATCTGCCGTACCTTATGAAAACACGAGGGCGCCTAAGGCAAGAAAAAGCAGCTCCGTAATTGAATTTGCTAAAAATCACAAAAATCTCAGTTATATACCTTTCAGTCGCGCATACCCGTCAGTTTTAAGTACATTTTATTTTTCTTATTGTTACATATGTATATTTTTGGTATATGTAATAGTGTGCATTGTCTATTTACTATGTATTGTTTCTAAATTCACAGTAAAAAAAGCGTTTATTAACATTTTTAACGAAATAGTTTTGACGAGAATTTATTTAAATCTACCAAAACTTATGTGTTTGTTTATATTATTAATTATGTTGATATACAGGGTGGTACAAACATTGATTTTTGAATAGTGAATATCGATAAGGATAATACACATGGAAAAATGAAATTCTCAATGGAATTCATCAAACTGGTGGTGTATCGATTAAAATGTTATAATGAATAACCAAAATTGAATATGGTGTTTTGTTTTCCAGTTATATGTAAGTATTTTTTTTTGGGTTCCACGTGCTCTTAGCAACTCATTTGTTTTCGGAGAAAAGCTTTTTAATTTTTTATTCAACTCAACATTTCATTCAACATCTTATTTAACTCAAAAAAACTATATACATAACACTAACAATTCTAGGCAGGTTTAACAAATATAACACAATTATTATATTTCACCCCAACATAAAGAATGGTTAAAATAACTATCTACATATTTTGATAGCAATATTATTATCTACAGTAGAAAAATGCGTTTCTTATTCAAAAGTAAATGTAATTTCGAGTTTGGGTTTGAATAACGGTTCCAGATATACCTTTAAAGTGTGTGTGACTATTTTTTCTCAAATTAATTAATATTTTTGCTTAATTATTTGTTCATTTTATACATCATAGCCTATTGTACAATCACAGGCTGTAAAGTTTTAAAATTTTGATTTACTACTTTCTGGTGGCCTCTGATATATAGATGTAAAAAATATCCCATTTTATTAATGTTCATAATTTTTTCTCAGTAATATTTTTAAAAACCATAAACTGTGAATTTGTTATATATATATATATATATATATATATATATATATATATATATATATATATATATATATATATATATATATATATATACCTATATATAGGGTGCTTCGCGGTGAGTGGCCTATTAGACGTTTTCGAGAAGCTACAAATAATTTGGAATAGAAAATTTGCACGCGGGGGTTTTTAGCAATGCTCTATCTAATGAAAATAATGCTATGTATATGACACTTCCGGTTATACCGGAAGTCGGCAACAACTTCCTTATTTTAAATGGAACATCATATTTCTTATGCCAGCTTCGAATTTTACTTACTATTTTGAGGTAACTTTCAATACCATTCCCTATACCTAAAGTCAATAATTATTTAGATATTTCTATTGTAATGAAATCTTATGCGAAAACTTTCGCTATGGCAAGTTTCATTAACCAATTATTTTCCCATATGTTAAAAAGATACGAAGCTTATGTATGTATAAATTACAAATGCTCTAAAATACACAAGGTGTCCAAAATTGACAACTTTAACCTTCAATAAGTGGCTTATTTCAAATAGAACATATTATATCTTATAACCTCATTCGCTTCCTTTTTTATTACCTTTCGACCTATATGCCCATTTTCTATACTTAAATTGTACTGTTCTTGAGTTAATCAATTATTTAGAAATATTGTTGAATTAAGATCAACATTGAGCACAGTGTGCCATGAAGAACAAAGTTAAATGGAACAAGTTAAAATAATTTTATTTAAAATGGTACGGATTCATTAAAATTGCGTGATGATCTTAAGGATGGCAAACATTTTAAACTTATTATTGAATTTGGACGTATGAAGAAATTGTAGTAACTTTAGAAACAGAAAAAAAGTAAAATGTACCCAAAATACATAGGTACGTAATATAGGATACATTAAAATATGCTGGGAGGAGAACATAAGCTTTATTCAGGAGGTGGTAATCCAAAATAAAACAGAGAGAGAACAAAAGAATAGTATATTAACTGATTTCTTGTTTACACCAAGTGAAAAACGAATCCGGTCTGCGAGCTATCGAAAGCAACACAATAAAATTCTATATCTACAACAAATGTAACAAAAACAATACAACAGAAATAATAATAGTTCACGTCGAAGTTGAAAACGGTAATAAAAAGAAAATTGTTACTTTGTTTTTAAATTATTATTAAAAACTCTTATAAAATAATTAACAAGCTTATTAAAGATAACAACAGTGATGTACAATATGAGTAATAAAACAAACACATCTTCTAGCAACTGTTCAAAATATTATCCATTAACGTTCAAACATTTTAATACTCGCGTCATAGCACCGCTAGTGGTTGCTAGCTGAATTTCATTAGCGTTTAATTCTTCAAATGCCCTTCTTGCTCTGATTCCTAATTCATCGCATGAATTGATGGGCGTCTCATACACTTCGGTTTTCATCTTTCCCCAAAGATAGAGATTAAACGTGGTGAGATCCTTCTGAGAGACTTCTAGCGGGCCATATCCAGGGATGCAGGGATCACGCCGTCCAATCCACCCATCTTCAAATATGAGTATATCGTCTAGAATGTTTGATACCTCTCACGTAGAGTGAACAGAAGCTCTGTCATGTTGACACCAACAATTTATAAATTTCAATAGTGGTAAATTATCCAAAAAATCGGTAACTACATATTGTTTTTAGTATCTCCATATAACGCTGAGAAGCACCGCAAATATGGAATAAATTTTCCTGGAATCTCTTTTCCCTTATAGCGTGAGGACTTTGATTTTCCCAAATATGACAGTTATGTTTATTAAATATTCTTTCACGAGAGAACTTCGATTCGTCAGTCCAGATATTTTTTTTTCAAAAGGTCATCTTCTTGAATGTGAATTAAAATCATTTCAGAAAGTTGAATGCTATTACCAGCATTTCTGGATACAGAACTTGAACTGTAATACACTTACAGCTATGCATTTGGTGTGCTTTTCCCCGTTGCAGAATAATACACCCTTAATGAATAATTTAGAATGACAAGACGAACATTTATTTGTTTTCCATTGCACACTGCACTCTATGTTGTTAATTTAACAATATTTCTAAATAACTCTATAACTCAAAAACCAAAAAATTTAGGTATATAAAAAGGAAAGCGAATGAGATTATGAAATACAGTATGTTCCATTTAAAATAAGCCACTTATTGCAGATTGAATTTATCAAAGTTTGACCTCCTGTTTCACACACCCTGTGTATTTTGGAGCATTTGTAATTTATACATACATTAGCTCCATATCTCTTTAATATATAGGAAAATAATTGATTAATAAAACTTACCTTAGTGAAAGTTATGAATTTCTATGTACGGGTTAGTTTTCGCATAAAATTTTATTAAAATTTAAATATCTAAAAAACTGTTAGTTTTAGGGATAGGAAATTATATTCAGAGGCACCTCAAAATAATGAGTAAAATTTGAATCTGCCGCAAAAAATATGGTATGCTATTTAAAATAAGGAAGTTGTTGTCGACTTCGGTATATCCGGAAATGTCACATACTTGGCATTATTTCTGTTAAATAGAGCATCACTAGAAACCCCCATACACAAATTTTCAGTTCCAAATTATTTGCAGTTTCTCAAAAACGTCTAATAAGCCACTCATCGTGAAGTACCCTATATATATATATATATATATATATATATATATATATATATATATATATATATATATATATATATATATATGAAGGGTACAGAGGGAAAAGGATGAATGTCCAAAAACTGCAATTTTGAGATAAATCGGTTAAAAGGTGTAGAAGGTCAAGTGGTTTCTGAAGAATGAATCGTACAGGCCAAAAGGGATAAGGTTCACAAGTTACAGCGAAATGAAAATATGCCGTACAGGGAAAGAAATATGAAGGTCCTAGCGATGTATGAAAGAACGATGAATGTCCAACTGCTCCCGCGCATCGTCAACGTTCTAGACAGCATGATGTATTTATGTGAAGCTTACGAAAAAAAGGTTTTGTATTTCGTTAATTTTTTATTTTATATCAGTGTTGCAGTTTCTAATATAACCATTATTATTATTATTAATAAAAGTTTTGGTTTTTCTGAGCTCTATATTAAATTATTGTTTCAGTCTTAATTTACATATGCAAAACAACTAAGTTCTAAATAAGTTTGATGTTGATTCTCTTTCGCTTATTTACTTTTTCCCAGTGCACCTTCCGTGACATTCATCTTTTTCACCTGAATGTTCTGTTTAAACCCCATTTTTTATTTTTTTTCTACATCTATTTTAGAAACAAGATGGCGGTAGTAGTATAAAATTAAATTCTATATTCATATGTAACTTTCAAACAATCAACTTCAAAGAAATATGTCTCTAAGCCGCAAACATACAGCGTTATAAATTTTAAAATCCGTTTATCTCACAAACTGTATTTTGTGACATTCATCTTTTTTCCCCTGCATCCTTCATATATATATATATATATATATATATATATATATATATATATATATATATATATATATATATATATATATATATATATATATATATATTTTTTTTTTATTTTACTTTGAAAAATTTAATAATTATACAGACGACTTGATTTAATTTAAAAGACAAGTTAATGATTTAAGACAAAAAGACAAGTAACAAGTGTGTGATTTTTTGGTGTAACTTATATTTATAACATTTCTTTGTTAACGCACGCATAAGCATTCTGGGAGTTATATGCTGTGCTTGCGTTTTACATGAGAACGCTTTTTGTCGTTCAAGGACCTTTATTGAAAAATGTGTTATGTTTGCATTTCGCATGGGAAATGCTTTTGTTACTGAGGGAGCTGTTATCGCTTGATAATAGGTTTCATATTACGCAGTATTGACATTAATATGTCTAGATGGCTTAAACTTGTATTATATTTTAGCATATAACAACTCCCCTTTTTTTTGAAAAGTCGGTGTTATTAGCCGACTTTTAGGGAAGATCTTGCATTTCTTCTTCGGTGTGCAGATGGGGTCTTCTACGCAGGAGGGTATTAATTCTTTTTAACATCTGGTTGGAGGTTGCTTCCTTAGACTTTCTAGAGCAACAGCACTGCTTCTTGCATTTCCAGACGACGTAGATGATGAGGAGACAAACTACGGCACCAATAGTTATATATGTGGTTAAGGCAATATGTTTTGTTAAAAATGGTTCATTTATTAACTTATCCAGGTCGCGGGAATATTGTTCTAATTTATGATTAGCTATATCTAGATTTTCTACGTTTAGGTGGTCGAACTGGAGAGGTTCCAATTTGGGCAATTGAAGTTTTTCTGGGATATCCTTACAATAGTCATAAGGTATAACCACGGGGTGTGAATTGTCTGTAATATTAAGGGTGTTGCGGCCTTCTGCCTGAACTTTTGTTATACCGACAAATGCGTAACAGTCCGGTTGTAGTTTTAATATAGAGTTTTTATTTACACTGGTAATTTTAGTGTCCATTGAATCACAATTTACAGTAATATGAATAGGTTCAGAAACAATTATTAACCACACATTGTCCTGTAGTTTCTGCACGTTGTAGCCTTGTCCATAAATTAGCGAACTTTCACAGTTTTCCGGGATATTTCTGAAGTTTTTCAGTAGTTGAGCTTCGCATGCTGCACTGCCGTCGATCGGGTAGGCGTAAAGGTCAGAACATAATTTTCTGCGATCAGCTAATTGTTTACATGTACTCAAATCTTTGACAGGGATGTACATTAATGAATCATCATTACGCGCTATAAATTTTTGAGAAAATGACAAACCGTGATGTAGGCCAGTTCTATTGTCTAGAATTGGGATAGGATATAGATGATACAGAGTATAAAGTTGTTGTTCCACTAATGGTATTCTTAGAACAAATATAAGATCAGATTTTGACTGAAAAGCCTCTAATTCAATTATTTCCAGGTATTGAGGGATTTTTGAATATTTTACTGGAAGGGGTAGATTATTTTTGACTAAATTCTGAGAGATTTTCTGAAGTGCAGTAATCAAATTTTCAGGTGTAATGATCGAAGAATGTATTATTTTTAAGCGGGCAAAAGTGATTGAGTTTAGAATGTCATCGAGGTTGCTCTGAAGGTACAAGTAACTTTCGCTTAATTTTTCGCATGTTTCAACAAATCTTAATTCAGCCTGAACTAATGCAACTTTATCATTTACTTTGTGCAATGCTATTTGAATCTTTTTCATGTCTTCATTAAAGGTTTCAAAGTTAATTTGTAAATTTTGAACTGTTTTGTTAAAGGTTTTTATAACGGTAGAAGTAACAGATATTTGATTTTTCATGAGATTTTCAATTTGATGTTGGTCATTATTTAATTTATTAATACTATCTGTAAAGAATTGACCGTCTTCGGCATCTAGATTGCCGGTGATTGCTTTGAATATACTACCTACACCATTTAATATACCACGTTTGAAGCGTTTAGTATTAACAAGGATTTCTTCAAATTTTACCTTAAGGGAAGTTGATATTTGATTTAAAAGTGTTATGTGCGTTTTGACTGTCACCAGGAATTCTTTTGTTTCACGTGTGTCGACTGCAAATATACTAACAATGGATTCTAAAATTTTGTTGTTGTTGATGAAAGCTTCTTCGAGGCTCGATAAGTTTTTATGAACTAGAAGAGTCCATCTGTCGTTGGAAATTACTATCCTCGTCTCGTCATGGTAATAGACTCCGACGGTGTTATTGATAGGTGTTATCTGATACTGGCATATTGCTGTTCCGATCAGCAAGGTGAACCTACAAGGTAATTACGTTTCAAAATATGGTTTTAACTTATCAAAATTGACTTTGGTTTTTTGGTTAGTTTTTGGGTTAATTAGAGTAGCTGAATTTTTATGGAGTTCCAAAATTTCAAATGGGCCGTTAAATTTGTTTCGTAATTCATCGGCGATTTGCGATTCCTTTAGGTAAACTTTTTGACCAATTTTGTATTCCGGAGGTTCTCTTGAGACGTGAGCGTCAAATCGAACTTTTGATTTTTGTTTCTGTGCATCCGTTCTTGCACGCGCGACTTTATAATGGTAGGAGAGACGATTATTCAGATCTCTAACGTATTTAGTGACTAGTTCTTTTTGATTATATAATGTCTCGGGTGGTCTGCTGGACGTATGTCCGAAAACCAACTCGTAGGGTGTAAACCCATGAGTTTTGTTAGCGGAATTGTTATAACATATTACAGCATAAGGTAATATGTTGAAGGGGTGTTCGTCGGGATGTTCTGTCATATGTATTCTGATCATTTCTAATAGAGTGGAGTGAAACCTCTCTAGGGAACCGTTAGATTGGGGATGTCCTACACTAGAGTATGTTAATTTAATATCATAGAGAAAGCACAAATCTCTTAGGATGGCATTGTCGAACTCTCGGCCATAGTCGCAATGGATTCGAAGGGGTGTTCCGAAATGTTGGAAATAGACTAGGAGGGTGTTTGCGACTGATTTTGCCGATTTATCTCTAATAAGATATGCTTGACTAAATTTTGTCAGTTCGTCACGTATTGTAAGTGCATAATTTTTTGTGGGGATTTCGAGAATGTCAATATTTATACGTTCAAAAGGGACCTTTGGGGTTTCTGTGATAACTAAAGGTGTATCTAAATTTTTGCGACAGGCTTTTGTTTTTTGGCAGGTTTCACAACTTTTTATGTAATTGTCTACGTCTCTTGTCAACCCTTTCCAATTATATTTTTCTCTAATGCGTCGGATAGTCTCATTTATTCCTCGATGAAGATGAGCTTTGCCAGTGTGATACTGGTCGATAATTATTGGAATTTGATCGTCACTAGGCGTCCTAGTAACATCTTGGCAAATTTTGAGTTTTACGTCTTTTTCGGATAACAAAAATTACAAAATTTCTAGAATAGGTAGGTCAATGTTATTTTCAATATAGTATGTTTCAGAGTCCTTAAATGTTTCACGACCATTGTATAATGTGCCAAACAGGTGTTGAATAACGGTATCAGGATCATATGGTAGAGCTACGATAAAATAGTTTCTATGTCGCACTGACTTACTGGATAATTTATTTAATTCTAAACTCCGAAAGTCTGCGTTTTCTTCGAACAAGTCTTCAAGGATTTTATAATGAAAATCTTTGAGATTGTTTTGTTAGAAAAACGTAACTATATTTTTGTTGCTTTTGTCTAGGAGTTGTCCGTTTGAAAATTCGATTTTGGAATAGTCAATGAGTGATTTTGTTTTGTACAAATTTATAAAGGTTTCAAATTCTTTTACGGCGTCATTTTCGATTGTTTTTGTCGTGTCACTATGGTTATCAGAATCGGGTTCTTTTGAAGTCGAGGGTCTTTGAATAGGGTACGCTGATAGTTTAAATTTAGCTTGAAAGTTAGAATAGTCTTGAAGGTGATGTATTTTTATACGAGAAAGAGCGTCCGCATTTTTGTTAATGCGACCGGGTTTATACTCGATTTCGTACTCGTACTCTTCGAGTTTTAGTCGCCAGCGTGCTAGGCGGCTACCGGGATCTTTTATGTAGAAGAGCCACGTTAAGGGTCTATGGTCGGTTATTAGCTTGAATTTTCGACCAAATATGTAAGGACGGAAGTGTTTCACGGCCCAAACAATGGCGAGGAGTTCACGCTCTATGGTCGAGTATTTGGTTTCGGCTTTACAGAGTGTCCTAGAAGCGAAAGCAATTGGTAAATCTTTACCAATGGGGCCTTGTGAGAGCACAGCTCCGATGGCAAAGGCACTTGCATCAGTGGTGAGTAGAAAAGTTTCGTCGAAATTCGGATAGATGAGAACTGGGGTAGAGATGAGAGATTGTTTCAATTCATCAAAGGATTTCTTACATTCGGAATCAAAAATAAAGGGGACATCTTTTTGTAACAATTTGGTGAGGGCTTTAGATAGTTTAGCGAAATTGTTGATAAATCTTCGATAGTAGCCTGCCAGACCGAGAAAGGATTTGATCTCTTTTTGGTTAGTAGGCTGGGGAAAATTTTGAATGCATGATATTTTATCGGGGTTCGGTTTAACTCCTTCTTTAGTTATGAGGTGGCCCAGATACACGACTTCTTTACGGAGGAACTCGCACTTATCTGGCTGGATCTTTAAATTTGCATCGCGAAGACGTTTGAATACTTCTGTTAGACGAGAGAGGTGTTCGTGTACGGTTGGGGAGTATATGATGATGTCATCCATATATACGAGACATCTTTCATTCTGGATACCTAAAAGGATATTGTCCATCACCCTTTGAAAGGTGGAAGGAGCATTCTTGAGTCCAAAGGGCATACGAACGAATTCATAATGTCCATTGTCCACACTGAAAGCGGTTTTCGAGATATCTTTGGGCTCTATTTCGATCTGATGAAACCCAGATGCCAAGTCCAATGTCGTAAACTATTGACACTTGCCTAGCTGATCTAGGAGATCTGAAATATTCGGTAAGGGGTACTTGTCTCCTACAGTTAACTCATTAAGTTTTCTGTAGTCTACAACCACACGCCATTTCTGCTTACCGGAAGCATCGAGCTTTTTGGGGACAACCCATACTGGGGAGGACCAAGAGGAATTCGAATGACGAATAATATTTTGATCTAACATTTTGGACACCTGTGTTTTAACTTCCTCCTTGTGTATTTGGGGATACCGATACGATTTTGTAAATATCGGTTTCGCGTCGTTGGTATCTATTGCATGCTTAATTTCATTGGTAAACGTTAGTTGGTCACCTTCAAGATAGAATATGTCCGAAAAATCTAAACAGAGTGATTAGTTCACTTTCTTCTTCATTTAAATGATTTAGACGGAGTTGGGATTTTATTTCGTGATGTCTGTCTATATAAGTTTGAGAATTTCCTTCGTTGATATTGTTTAGTGAGAAATTTTGTAAAGGTTCTAATTTTATGTCCGAAAAGTTGATGGTTTTGGATATTGCATTTGAATTTACTATAGATGTAATAAATTCACCTTTATCATTTACTTGAACTATAGCATTGGGGATTACTTTGTCTATTTCTGTAGCTAACAGTATAGCTTCAGTATTAGTCAAATGGCATTTAAGTTTGAAAATTTGTTCCGTACGCGGTTCTATTGAAATTATATTTGAAATGCTATGAGTATTATTAAGGACGTTTGGGTTTGTAGTATTTTGTATGTCTGTAGAGAGAGACTGGTCTGTGACTTTATGCATCGAAATCGTTTTAAAATTAGTTATAAGTTTTTTATTTTTTATGTCAACTATACACTGATAATGTTCCAAAAAGTCAGAACCAAAGAGACCATCGATTTCTATGTCAAGATTGCAAATATATATTTTAAATGGGTTATTGAGATCAAACGGAATATAAACAGATTCATTAATAATTATTTTTTGATCGGTTATACCTTGGATCGTTACATTTTCAGGACATCTCATACTATAATTTTGACAAATTTTAGGTTTAAATATAGATAGACCTGCGCCTGTGTCGATCAGTAGTCTATGTGTATTGGTAGCGTCGTAGATATAATATAAATTTTTTGATTTAACAGATAATAAAGGACTTATAGAAACTGTTGTTCCGGGAAATTTAGATTTGGGTTGAAACTGTCTAAGTTCATGTTGTCGAATTGGGTTTGTAATACCGTCATGTTGGAATCTATCGATTTTTGATAAGGTGGGTCCGACTGGGAAGGTGGGCCTGTTCGAAAATCCTGATTGTTTGTAGGCGTCGTATCAAAAGAGGGTTCATTAAAATAATTTTCGGAAGAACTATTACCAGTATAATAGTTTATATAGGTATCATCGTGTTCCGAAGTATTACCAGTATAATAGTTCGGATCTGTGGAATGATTATTATCTGTATAATAATCAGAGTTATTATTTTCATAAAAAGTTTGATTTAGTTGTGTATTTCCTATTTCATTATTTTGGTTAATATGTAGCGTCTTTCTGGTGGAATTTGGCTTATAATAATTAGGATTCGGTTGAATCGCAGGGGGTCTTGAACTGTTAAAGTTCGGGTTTGGTGTGATGACAGGTGGTCTTTGTTGAAAATTTTGTGAAGTTCCGGGGCTTTAAGGGTAATAATTAGGTCTAGAAAAATTTTGAGGGATGCCGAAATTAGGGGGTCGAGAACTTTGCTGTCTCTGACGGCACTCATTGGCGATGTGTCCAGTGCGCTTACAGAATGAACATTGTTTTGGAGGCAAAGACGAATTTGTATTGCGTATATTATTATGACGATTTAATTTCTGATTTTCAAAATAATTTAGTTGGAGCTCTCTACGAACTCTCGTAATTGCCGTTAACATATCCGCTGGATCACTTGCCCTAACAACATGCGCAATTTTAGGTTCTAACCCTGTGAGTAGGGTATTTAAAACCATACCTTCGGTTAACTGAATTTGGGCTTGTTTTTGAGCTGGTGTTAACCGTTGTTTATGCACAGAAGCGTGCATTTTTGCTTCATGTGTCTGTAGACGTGCGATAAATGTAAGCGGAGATTCGCCGGGAAGCTGTCGCATCCTTTGCAAATCTTGTATTAAAGACGTTAAATCTCGGCTGTCACCGAAATGATTTTCTAACAAAGTTTTTATTTCATCCCATGTCACTGGGTTTCTAGAGTTGACTAGTTCAGATGCGCGACCTTTCAATTTATTTTTTATGTGAACAGTTAATAGTACCTTCTGGTTACCAACTGACATATCATACGCGGTTTTACAAGAATTTATAAATGTATTTAAATTAATTTGATTACCGTCGTATTCAGGGACGATAGAGAAAATTTCGTTTAATTTATAGGGTTCAACAACTTCTTGCTGAGGCTGGTTTTGTTGCTGTTGTAGAGCCATATTTCTAGTAATTACTGGCATAAACTAATTTAAATGTTTAAGTTTATTTATTTATTTATTTTAAATTGCAATGGGGAAAGACAATAGAATTGTACCTTTCGCGAACAATTAATAGACACAATTATTAAATATATATTTTTACACTTAAACGAGATGATTCAATAAGTACTTACACGAAGTTATTCATCTGTTGGTTCTGTGGAAGTTGGTTCTTTCTTTGAGTAAGGGATTGAATCCGCCACCCGTACTGAAGTTCTCCTTATTCTGGCGACCCGTTTCCTGGAGTTAGGCACTTCTGGAGTGTTGTCCTTGTTCTTCAGGTGGTTTTCGACAGTTAGGCTCCTATACAGGGTGTTCTTCAAATCCTACCGGCTGCGCCAATTTTATATCACTTAAGTTAAATGTTACTTTTTAAAAAATATTTTATTTTACTTTGAAAAATTTAATAATTATACAGACGACTTGATTTAATTTAAAAGACAAGTTAATGATTTAAGACAAAAAGACAAGTAACAAGTGTGTGATTTTTTGGTGTAACTTATATTTATAACATTTCTTTGTTAACGCAAGCATAAGCATTCTGGGAGTTATATGCTGTGCTTGCGTTTTACATGAGAACGCTTTTTGTCGTTCAAGGACCTTTATTGGAAAATGTGTTATGTTTGCATTTCGCATGGGAAATGCTTTTGTTACTGAGGGAGCTGTTATCGCTTGATAATAGGTTTGATATTACGCAGTATTGACATTAATATGTCTAGATGGCTTAAACTTGTATTATATTTTAGCATATAACATATATATATATATATATATATATATATATATATATATATATATATATATATATATATATATATATAGGGTGTCCAGAAAGAGTAGGGGGTATTTGTAGATTCAATAAAAAAAAACTAGAAGTCAGAAAAAATAAATTCTTTTGTTAATTTTTAGACAAGGTTTTGGAAAATTAACTACTAAAGATTATGTTCTCCAAATGTTGACCCTCACGCTGCTGGCACTCCTCTAACCGTAAACGGAAATTAGCCACCACGCGTCTACACATCTCTCTGGAAACGGCGGCCATTTCGGTGCGAATGTTGTGCTTTAATTGCACTAAAGTTTGTGGTTTGTTTACATACACTTTCTCTTTAAGGTATCCCCATAAGAAATAATCAAGAGGTGTAAGATCGGAAAATGGATTCGAATGTTTGAGAATACCGGTTCGACTGTAAGAATTCGCAATCCAGGTCGCCCGTGCTCTGTTCGAACCCCACAAGCGATTGAAGAAGTGAGAGTTTGCGAATTAATTGAGAAGGATTTTCACGCACTGAAACTCTCACTTCTTGAATCGCTTGTGGAGTTCAAACAGAGCACGGGCGACCTAGATTGCGAATGTTTACAGTCGAACCGGTATTCTCAAACATTCGAATCCATTTTCTGATCTTACACCTCTTGATTATTTCTTATGGGAATACCTTAAACAGAAAGTGTATGTAAAAGTAGTCATTGCGGCTATTTGGCGTGGTAAAATTCTGATGAGCGTGGGAACTTTTTGATCCTTTGATGTTTGCCGCCAGCACGCGTCATATTCAGATCAAAGGATGCCGCCAGACAGGTGTTAGCTTCAAAGGTGACAAATGAAATATCAATTAATGGCATATCAATTAGCGACAATTAAAGGCTTCAATTTTATTTCAATATTATTTAAAAAAAGTCGGACTCGTGGAGGAGTTGAACCCGCGACCTCCGGGTTCCTAAAGCTAAACATTTTAGCGATGAGCTATCGAGGTCTTAAATAATATGTGTCTGAAGTTGTATATATATGTATACTAGAATTACTTCACATGACCGCTGTTGTGGATCTGAGACTCAGGAGTATGGCTGTACTAGAGAAAAAACAAGTATGGTAGCACTAAAGAAAAAACTGATAACGTCACACACATAATTACTTTAAAATTTCTCAAATACAAATCGGTTAATATACGAGGTGATTTTTAAATATACACAGTACTTGGTCGTAATATTTACAGGGTGATCTTTTAAATTTAAGTTTTAATTATATTCAAATTTAATTAATTTAATCTAATTTATTCAAATAATTAAATAACTATTTTCTTTATAACGGGTGTTTTATATTAGGGTACATTTTACTTTAAAATATATAATAGCCGTCATAAGTGGTTGTATCAAGGATCCTTATGTAGACAAGATTCCCCGTTGAACAGTAATGTCGATTAGACGACAAACATATCGTCTACGTAATTTTTTATTTTTATAATAAGAGGTTGAAATATCTGTTAATATACAGGGAGGTCTTTTTAAATTTTCACAGTGCTTGGTGTGTCGTATTTACAGGGTGATCTTTTTAAACTTAAATTGTATTTTAATTATATTTAAATGATTAAATATTTACTTTTTAAATATTTTGCGTTAGAATGAGGTATGTTGTTGATGGCATTCAAGATGCTATCAAATACGGTATTTTCAAACGTTTATCGTATAAGATTATACTTTGGTATACGAATTTCTTGATGGAAAATATGGTACTTTATGTACCGATTGAAAATTGATTGAAATGAAAATATAATAATATGGCTGAGGAGCAATAATATGGTGAATAAATATATTATTTATTTTACATTGAAAGTATATTTTCGATAAAATATGGCATTTATTCTAAATTAAAAAAGATACCGTTACATATGCATACCCCCACATTTGACCACATTATATATGAAACATATCGATTATATCGATATCGACATAAATCAGACTAAAACTACTAAACTACCAGATCCAAAGCCGAAGCGGTTCAGGAAAGGGTTACAAATAACAAAAATTTAATTTTCGTCGAAATGGTATGTGGTAAATCAAGAATAGGAATTAAAATAATCAATAAGAATTTGTAATTTAATTACATAGTAATTTAGTTTTAAATATACATCCTTATGGCAGACTTTTACACATCTCAAATTAAACACTAGGATATATATATATATATATATATATATATATATATATATATATATATATATATATATATATATATATATATATATATATATATATATATATATATATTACGTAGTACAGTTTTCGCCTGATAAGATATATAGTTAGAAGAGAGAAAATGTTGATGATTTGAATTTTACAGGGTTCTCTCTCACATGCCATATTAATAGCCTTGTTAAAACATATCATCCATCTAAACAGATGGACTACAATAAAGAGGACCCTAAACACAAATAAAATTTTATAATATAACATTTAACAAAAATTTATAAGATTTTTAGGTCGTACATCGAAAAAGTCTATTTGTATGTTTTATAGTATTACCGTTATATTGTAATAGTATTATTATACTAATTATTTTCCAGTGTTCATTAGGGTATTCAATTCTTCGGCATGAATTATCATGAACATTTTACGCGTGTCATGGATTTAGATAAGAATAGCTATTATTATTTTCTCGTTCTCGCAAGATTTGAATTTCTGAGTAATTCCTGATATGTTCTTAGAGAATTTGTCGGGTCAATTCGACTGGGGGCACAATCTTATGGTATTCTGGGGTTTGAGGTGGTTATGATATTCTGGGGTTTGAGTTCCAAATGAGAACGTTTGATAGGTCGCCCCTTTTAAATGCAACCGTATAATGAGCATATAATTGAAAATAGTTATAATTGAAACTAGTTATAATTGAAACTAGTTATCGAGCGCACGACCATTGTGTACGATAATAATCACCTATTTGAATCTTTCTTCTCACTTCAGTAAGACGTTTCATAAAGCTGGTTTTAACGCCCTCTCTACACACAATTAATCTGCACCCGAATTTCTAAAAAAAGTATAACTGTCTCTCGCCTGATTTATGACTTCCTTTTATCCGGGCCACAGGCTCATCATTAAATGGTACAGGATTTATTTTAAATTCGATAGTACGACCAGTCAGATTAAAGCGCTTAATTCTCTTCTTGACAAAATCTTTGGCGATTACAAATTTGTTCATATTCTACTAGATAAAATTCAGTAATATAGATAACCAAATAGCCTAAAGGCTTCACGTCACTAGTACTCTTACTGTATTGAAGAAATTTTCAAGTATAGGATATAAAGTAGATGGTAATATAGGTGCTATATAAGAATATAATATAAGATATAATATGGTATAATAGACTAACAATCCGATGGAAGAAATTTTACGCATAAAATTGGAAACGGCAACAAATTAACATAAGATGTTCACACGACTATCGCGGAATGAAGAAAAGATTGCGCTCACTGATCACTAATGTATTGTTAAGTTTTAAGCTAAGTAAATGCCAGGAATAGTTCATTTTTCGCTCGCCCTCGCATGGATTAAAAATTTCATACCATATTTAGGCATACAAATCAACTCGTCAGTTAATAACTCCATATGAACTATTTATTTTTAAAATTATATTTAAACGGCATAATATAGGTATTGAACCGCGATACGTATATACTTTTAAGGCGAAACGCATGTATTTTTTATCTGCATATCGGGGGATCAAACTTGTTCCATCACGTCCGCCGACATAATATACCATCTCCCTACCAACATGGCGCAACTGTACTGGTCTTGATATTATGGGATTCTTTTGTTCTTACACCATTTGTATTAGAACAGTGCGACAGTAAGGACCTTAGGACGTCTGCAGTATATACAGGTATAGATAAAATATATACGTTGACTACTACATATTCTCAGAGCCGTGTATTATTAATACTGTTTTTAAATTTGTCTTGTTTACCGGAATTTATTTATTTATACATCGTTACCCTTTTTACTTACAACCCACTAGATTATTTTTATACGACACTTATTAATTGAGTATGTATAATTTTCGTTCAACATAAACGCTGTCGGAAATAAAAAACAATATTTATATCGATAGAGAAATTCTCTGTTAAGTTGTCTTTATTAAGATATTTAAGTTATTTGTGGTTTGTTAAACAATGTTTATGCATTTAATAATCCCTGTTAAAATCGAATACATACGGATTACTGCATGTGGTTAAGCACTAACTAATGTTGTCTGCGGTTTTGCTCTAGTATGCAGATTTCTTCAGTATGTTTAGCAGTATGCAGAAAGGTATTAGTATAAATAAGAGACACTCAGATTATCTAAAAATTCTTTATTATTGAAAATTTAAAATAGAAAACAGGGGTAATATTTTTTTTCGAGAGGTTTCCATGCCACGTATCAGAGTAGGTAGTATATTGGGTTGAAGTTTTAGACAAGCTTAACATTTATTTAATTAAATATATCAAAATTCAGTATTTCAACTGTTAATCTATCGGATATTCCGGAATATTTTGGGCATGGTTACTGTCTCTCTGAGATAGTGTAAAAGTTGACAATAAAGCTCATTAGATTTTCTACATGGGAACAGTATCGACTTTAGTGTCTGTCAGACTTCCGTACAAAAGAAGCTGTCACTGTAAGGAGTCAGGTATATCAGGCATGAGCGCCCCAGTTGTTGACAATCCAGTTAGAGAACAATCTTTAGATAAATGAGTTAAATGTATATCCGGTAGAACTCTTTAATTCAACAGATATTAATGATAATGATAATATGACTATTCACGAAAACACGCTAGTACTATTTATCTCTGGATGTCCGTAACCTTTATCTCGTCCATCTGAGTAGTGGGTATTGAACGCGAGGGGGCTGTAATGGTTTAAAATACTCGAGGTGATGATTGTATGATGTTCGTTCCAAATCGGGCTTTCGACTGATCGTTAGTTTATTTTGTGGTCTATATTTGAAAATTTTTTCATTCTGCGATAGTCGTGTGAACATCTTATGTTAATTTGTTGCCGTTTCCGATTTTATGCGTAAAATTCCTTCCATCGGATTGTTAGTCTATTATACCATATTATATCTTACATTATATTCTTATATACCACCTATATTACCATATACTTTATATCCTATACTTTAAAATTTCTTCAATACAGTAAGAGTACTAGTGGCGTGAAGCCTTTAGGCTATTTGGTTATCTATATTACTGAATTTTATCTAGTAGACTATGAACAAATTATTATTATGGCATGTGAGAGAGAACCCTGTAAAATTCATATCACCAACATTTTCTCTCTTCTAACTATATATCTTTTCAGGCGAAAACTGTACTACGTAATATATATATATATATATATATATATATATATATATATATATATATATATATATATATATATATATATATATATATATATATATATATATATATATATATATATATATATATATATATATATATATATATATCCTAATGTTTAATTTGAGATGTGTAAAAGTCTGCCATAAGGATGTATATTTAAAACTAAATTAGTATGTAATTAAATTACAAATTCTGATTGATCATTTTAATTCCAATTCTTGATTTACCACATACCATTTCGACGAAAATTAAATTTTTGTTATTTGTAACCCTTTCCTGAACCGCTTCGGCTTTGGATCTGGTAGTTTAGTAGTTTTAGTCTGATTTATGTCGATATCGATATAATCGATATGTTTCATATTTCATGTGGTCAAATGTGGGGGTATGCATATGTAACGGTATCTTTTTCAATTTAGAATAAATACCATATTTTATCGAAAATATACTTCCAATGGCTTCAATTTACCGAGATTTTTGCTGAATAATATTTTTTTTTATGAAAATGTGATAGTAATGATTATTAGAAAGTATATATAATAAATATTATATTTATTCACCATATTATTGCTCCTCTGCCATATTATTATATTTTCATTTCAATCAATTTTCAATCGGTACATAAAGTACCATATTTTCCATCAAGAAATTCGTATACCAAAGTATAATCTTATACGATAAACGTTTTAAAATACCGTATTTGATAGCATCTTGAATGCCATCAATGCCGCATCTAGAATGCCTTATTCTAACACAAAACATCCATTATCAGAAAAAGTAAATATTTAATCATTTAAATATAATTAAAATACAATTTAAGTTTAAAAAGATCACCCTGTAAATACGACACACCGAGCACTGTGAAAATTTAAAAAGACCTCCCTGTATATTAACAGATATTTCAACCTCTTATTATAAAATTAAAAAATTACGTAGACGATATATTTGTCGTCTAATCGACATTATTGTTCAACGGGGAATCTTGTCTACATAAGGATCCTTGATACAACCACTCACGACGGCTATTACAGATTTTAAAGTAAATTGTATCCTAATATAAAACACCCGTTATAAAAAAATTGTTATTTAATCATTTGAATAAATTAGATTAAATTAATTAAATTTGAATATAATTAAAACTTAAATTTAAAAGACCACCCTGTAAATATTACGACCAAGTACTGTGTATGTTTAAAAATCACCTCATATATTAACCGATTTGCATTTGAGAAATTTTAAAGTAATTATGTGAGTGACATCATCAGTTTTTTCTTTAGTGCTGCCATAGTTACTTTTTTCTTTTGGGCAGCCATACTCCCGACCTTCGGACTCTAAAAACTCAACAACTCGATAGCTTATCGCTAAAAGCGTTAGGCTGGAAACCCAAAGACCGTGAGTTCGAATCCTAACATAACCGGACTTTTTTTTAAATAATATTGAAATAAAATTGTATCCTCTAATTGTCGCTAATTTATATTTAATCATTTGAATAAATTAGATTCAATTAATTAAATTTGAATGTAATTAAAACTTAAATTTAAAAGACTACCCTGTAAATACTACCACCAAGTACTGTGTATGTTTATAAAGATCACCTCGTATATTAACAGATATTTTAATCCGCTATTACAACAATAATAACACCTTTGACGCTAACGTCTCTCCGACGGTTCCTTTGATATATGCCACCCCAGCGCCTATCCGTGCCTACTAACCTGTGAATAATAGAGATTAAAAAATTATAAGTAAATTCCAATGAGCGATATTGAAACACTATTCAGAGCTTCCTTCCCACTTTCATACTTGATTACACCCTGATTTGAACACAAGCGAGAAATTTTAAAGTAATTATGTGTGTGACGTTATCAGTTTTTTCTTTAGTGCTACCATACTTTTTTTTCTCTAGTACAGCCATACTCCCGAGTCTCGTATCCACAACAGCGGTCATGTGAAGTAATTCAAATATACATATATATATATATATACAACTTATTATAGACACATATTATTTAAGACCTCGATAGCTCATCGCTAAAATGTTTAGCTGGGAACCCGGAGGTCTCGGGTTCAACTCCTCCATGAGTCCGACTTTTTTTAAATAGTATTGAAATAAAATTGAAGCCTATAATTGTCGCTAATTGATATGCCGTTAATTGATGTTTCATTTGTCACCTTTGAAGCTAACACCTGTCTGGCGGCATCCTTTGATCTGTATATGACGCGTTCCGGCGGCAAACATCAAAGGATCAAAAAGTTCCCACGCTCATCAGAATTTTCCCACGCCAAATCGCCGCAATGACTATTTGTAAACAAACCACGAACTTTAGTGCAATTAAAGCACAACATTCGCACTGAAATGGCCGCCATTTCCAGAGAGATGTGTAGACACGTGGTGGCTAATTTCCGTTTACGGTTAGAGGAATGCCAGCAGCGTGAGGGTCAACATTTGGAGAGCATAATCTTTAGTACTTAATTTTCCAAAACCTTGTCTAAAAATTAACAAAAAAAATTATTTTTTCTGACTTCTAGTTTTTTTTTATACCCGCTACCCTTTCTGGACACCCGTTATATTACCTAGAAAAGCTATTGAAACCAAAATTATTGAATCATCACACCGATGACTAAAAATGAGCAATTTCGCCATATATATATATATATATATATATATATATATATATATATATATATATATATATATATATATATTAGAGCACTTCTAATGCTCAGATTTTTGTGGAACCAACACCAATCAATCCAAAAATGGTTCTAGTTTCAGTAAACAGAAATTAAAAAAAAATATTTTTTTAAGTGAAAAAACCCCCCCATTACTCAATTAATATTCTGAATAACGCTCAACGCCAAATTATTTTTTCTTTGCAAAAATAGTATCTCATTTTTAACAATTTATTGCTTCTTCTGCCATATTCATAGTATAAACTAGAAATTATTAAAAACAATTGAACTATTATTATGCCACTACTAAAATAGTAACCTAAATTAATTAATTTATTAATTTACCTTAACCCGTGAATAATAAAGGGGATGATTATATTGAACAAGCCGAATTATATTTCCTTGGCAACCGTTTTCCCATAACGACTGTATCTACGTGACATTTTTATTGATTAACATATGACAGTTAAGAGGTCAGTGCATTCATAAACTTCATGTGTATATGTGCGTAGTAGTAAAACTTATTTCTATAAACAATGGACACTAAAAGTGTGACTACAGAAATTCCAGAAACTACAGAAAGTGAAGATCTCATCGAAAAATGCGCCTTGAGTCCGAATCATCCACTTCTAGAAAAATTCCAGAAATCCTTAAAAGAACATCTTCTGTTTCAAATAGAACGTGCTAAAAATGACATATTTGAATTCGAAACAGAAACAAGAAAGAAGAATGCAGAAAGGGAACAACTTGGTGTTCAAACCTACGAAGCTCAGCAAATGGTATGTAAACAACAGAAAGTTATTGAAAATATATTCACGGACTTACAAAACGTCACAGCTGCTAAAGAGGAAATCGATCATATTGTTGAGCAGAAAAAGATGAAACACAAAGAAATGACAGACAAATATTTTCGAACAGAAAAAAGTAACAGAGAACTACAAGGGGAAATTGAAGGAGTAAATTATCTTATACAACAATTGTCTGAATGGGAAAATAAAATCGAATCAAATATTTCAGTAAATCAACGTATTGCTGAGAAAACCAGGAAGGATAATTTGCAATTATCGGAAGAAAAAAGGATGCAAGATATGATCATTCACAAATTAACAACAGAAATATGGCGATTAGAAGGCGAGCTTGAGACAATGTCAGTACAAATAAAAGTAAAATCTAAAGAAATGGAAGAGCTAGAGCAAGCAATAGCAATGGGCAATACAAATGTAGAGGCTCTCCAGGCAGAATATCGGTGTTTAATGTATTCTTGGAATTCAGTAGTCGTAACAATCACTAACAGAAGTAAAACACTTGAATGTTTAAACACCGAAATTAGTAGACTCCAAGAGCAAATGAAGCACTTAACATCGGAAATAGAACAAGTGAAAAAATTAACGAAACAAGAACTAAACGACAATGAAAGTAGAACCATGATGAAAAACAGGTTTGAGAAAGATTTACAAAATTGTAAAATCCAAACAACAGACGAGTTAAACCGAAAGACCACAATTGAGCGGACGATGTTTAATCTTCAAGCTATTATAGATCAAACCGAAAAAGATATTGAAGATGTTCAAAATGAAAATCGTCAAAAACAAGCTGTGCTAGATATAGTTTCAAAGGAATTAGAAAGAATTTCGACTACGAAGGTACAATTAGAAGAGAAGGTTCTAAAAGATCTACAAAATCAAATGGCAGCTAACAAAGCAGCTAGTAGTCTTTATAGAATTTTAAACGGTATTAAGGATAAGAAAAGAGATGTCGAAATATTAATGAATGAAGCTGAAAATAAAAGCAGCCAAATGTCAGCCCAAATAGAGTCACAGAAATACAGTAATGATGAAAATAACCGCTTATTGCAAGAAATTTTAAAACAACAAGCAGAATTAGAAAAAGAAGCTGATCATTTACAAAGTGAAAAAGATAAATATGAATTACTGTTCAGAAAACGAGAAAGGCAAGTGGATGTCATAAACAGTCAATTAGAAAGAGCACTGGAAAAAGCTGATCAACCGACGGTCTGTCGTCAAGAAGTTAAAATACTCGAACTAGAAAGATATATTGAAGAAGTTCAAGAATGGGTCAAAAAATTGCAAGCGTTTTGGTTGCGAGAACAGAAAAATTTGCTCGTTGTTTCTAAGGAGAGACAAGAACAAATTTATAATATAAACTTATTAAAGAAACAAACATTAATTTTGGAACAAAAAAATTTAAGAGTTCGGGACGAAATTGAGGCTTATAAAAAAGCCGAGGAGAAAGTTTTACATAACATCAGTAACTTACAAAACAGATCTGTTATTTTATGTGAAACTTTATTTAGAAAGCGTCATCAAAAAACTAGTCTCGATAGAAATAATACACTATTGCAAAGCGAATATGACTCAAAACTTAAAGATGCAGAACTTGCTTGTTTACAAGCTGAAGCAGATATTGCTGACATCGAAGAAGATAAGGTAAATTTAAGTAAAGAGATTATAGAAGTTAATAGGGAGGCTTTAGAATGGGGAAAAAAATTGCAGCATGCCAAAGAAACGATGAATAAAATGAAAGAAGAAAGAACTCAAGGCGGCGAAGTAGAATGTATGAAACTGGAAATACATCGCATGAACGTGATTTATGGTCAGTTAAGGCGGGCGCAGGAAAAATTGATCAAAGATTTGAAACACTGTGTATCTAGAAGGGATTCCATTTATTTACTATCAGAGGCCAGACAGAAGAAAAGCAAAGTTAGTGTATCCAAGATTTCAAAATAAGTATACCTGTTATTAAAATTCTGTTGTTATATAGATTTTAACATTACAGGCCATATTTACAATCCAACAGGCTTCTTTTAAAAACATATTTTACTTTGCAGAATTTCTGTCAATGTGAAATTTATTACTGATAATATTTAACTATAAACTAAGAAAATAATCATCATATATACATACATATATTATAGTATTTCTATGATCTATCAAAATATTTTCACTATAGCAACATTATTTAAAATTTAAGAACGAATATACCGGATGAAACAGGATACATGTAATATCCCGGAGCATGGTTATTTAGAAAATATATGATTTTGAAATTTAGTAGACTTATATAATGCGTAATTGCCTTTTTTAGTCCAAAAGTATGTTTTCTCCACTTCCAGTTTAACCGGAAGTGATATTTTCTTTGTTGTTTTCCATTTTATTATTGTTTACGGGGTATTACATGTCTCATGTGTAACTTTATATATTTTTAATACATATATTACAACTTTCATTACATTTCATGAAATTACTTGCCTCCTAAACTAAAATTTAGGAGACAATTTTGATTTAATTTCGAGTTATCTTTTGAAATTAAATTGGAAATAGGACTAGACCAACTAACTATTAACAAAAAATGCAAAACAGTCTAAATTTAACTTCGAAACAAACTGAAGTTAACTATATTTGCTTTATATTGATTTATTTAGTATAGGTAATTTAAATAAATCTAAATTGGATAGCTAGACTATCTTCGAGCATTTTGTTATGTATCGAAAAAGTTAGAATTTCTATGCAACACGAGTATTTTAATTTCATATTTTCATATGTGTTATGTTCACATAATTCATATGTGAATTTAAAAACGTGTAACCAAATCTGGTGTAGTTTGTTAGTTTGTTTTATATCTTTACGTTTTTCCCCATTTTTGCAAATTTACCTACACTAAATAATACACATGTACATAAATTGCATTTTTTTTTTTGCAATAGGACGTAGAAGAAAAAGTGAGAGTAAATTATACAAGGAAGTTAGATAATATTAGAAACAAGATAAGACAGCTGGAAAATGAAATTGAATCAATCCAGAATAAATGCCAGGATCTGGATTCACAAAAACAGGCGACACTCAAACAAATATCTTCAGCGCAAAATAATATGCAAACATTTGACAATTATATCAATGACTTGCAACGAGACCTTGAAATTTCTAAAACAAACAGGGAACTTAACTATGAACTGTTGCTGGTCCAACAGAAGAAACTAAATCTATATAACGACATATCGATGGGAAGAACTCCGTACACTGTATATCGAAAGGAAGAGCAGCTAGTCTCTGAATATGGCAGACAAAAGGATTTGAATAATAAACTGTGTCAAATTATAGAAAACTTAACTGTCGAATTTCCTAACCATTGTCATGAATTAGATAGAATTCACAATAGCTTAAAAATTAATACTCTTTCTATGTACTCTTGATTATATAAATAAAGGATATATAACTTAAAAAGTATTCATATAAATGGATATGATTCCATTGAATAATGAATATATAATTCATAACAGGTAATAAATTAATATGTTTTTATATAACCTTTTATCTATACATCAATGTATAGATATGTACATAATTTCTTATCTTATTTCTTATGCCGATTTTTACAAATATATAAATAATGTAAGCTCTCTTACAAGACTCTGGAATTTCTCGTAATAAAAGACAATAGAATTATTGTTTTAAACATTATTTTGCCATACTTACATATATTTACTTTTATGTATATGTATTTTACTGTATATGTATTTGCACAAAAACCATACCAGCAAGACTAAAAGTATCAAATCTAAAAGTCTCAGTACCCGTAAATTTATTTAACTGTTTATGTATATGTATATTTGGTGATAATATCAGTGTTTAACATTAAATTAATTATTATCATTAATGTCGTAGAAGGATTAAGGAAATAAGGATTCCAGTATATTCAATGGTATCCCTATTAGGATTGATTGCAATGACATGCATTGTAATGACAATGACATTACTAAAAAAAATAAAAGAAAGGTACATCTATATTTACTAAACGGCTGTTTTCGTGTGTATGTCACGAAATTTTTAGGTCGATGTACGAAGTGCTTTTCATTAGAATTTCGGAATTTGGACAAAATCAATATAGTAAATCGACCTTTGCGAACAACTTTTGTTTTTTGATCCGAAGCCTCTAGAGGCATACTCCGGAGGTGCCTTCGATATGAGCGAGGGGGCGGCGCAATATTATTGCGATTTGCTTACTCGTTTTTATATATTATATGGGAAATATCACAATAGAAATTGCAATATATTCCTGTCTTTAATATTTTCGCGTATTTTGTGGATTATATGTTCAACTACAAATTCACCAAAATATTTCTAACTATATTGTATCCAGTTATCTTCTTTTGCAAATATTTCATATAAACATTGGCGAAGCTAGAGTAAATTTTTGGGAGGCTAAGGTCCTGTTTATAGGAAAGCCTGTAGAAACCCCAGAAGAAAAAATATTTCTAGCGAAGAACAGGAGGTTTCCAATTAAAAATAGGATATCATATAGTATGCATATCAAAAAGTATATCATATACTTAAAAAATATATTATGTAGAATATTAAGACCAACAGAACTTTATTTAAGCACAATAATATAATTAACTAATGACACAACAAAAAGTATTATGTAGCTAGCTGAATCAAAAATTTAGTTTTAAGTTTCTGGTTCCTTTTTTTTGAGAGTTCTCGAATTATTTCCTCCCAGTCTAAAGTTTTAGCTATTTCACTTTAATTATTAATTAGGGCGAGGTTACTAAATCTGTCCCGGATCATACAACTCCGTAATCAGGTCTTAATTCTTTGCATAGTGGAAAAGGATCTTTCGCAAGACGCTGATATGATAGGAAATGTTAAAGCCACTTGAAAATGTTTAAGTACGCTGGGGAATGTATTCTGTGTAACTATACGTTTTAGAACATTTAAATCAGTATTGGGTTTCTTTACTTTTCAAACATTTTTTTATTACTAGCATTTCTGCTTTTAATGCTTTTTTATTAATATTAAATATAACTTATACTGGTCAATAAACAATTCACTTTTTTCAAAACTGAATTCAAAGAAATGATCCACAGTCACCGCAAATCTCTGGGTTTCTTCGGAAAATCTCAGTTTCATGTGATTAATAATGCTATCATATGAATGAACTCGGTAATAAACATTGATCAGCCATAAACGCCATTTAAATTATCGCTTCTCTCTGTTATATCATCGGTTACATCTAGACCTATCGTGAACATAACCAAATAATCATTAAGTTGATAAAACGTTTTCTCTCTTCGAGGATCGTCCAATGCCAATAACAATATCGCGTTTCTTAGCTAAACTATTTATCTTATCCCAAAGAGAAAGAAATGCTGTCTCATTTCGTCTGTCTTCTAAAGATTTAATGGTGCCGTTTATTATGTGAGAGGACTGTCCTAGCGTACAATCTTTTCTTTGTAGTTGCTTACTTAAAATATTTATTATCGCGAGAATGTTGTCTAATATAAATAAATTTACTAAAAATTTGGCAGTTTTATGTTTGCTGAAAGACTTGCTGCTAACTATAATCTCAAGTCCCCCGACTACCGTTGTGGGGAGGCTAATTTCAGTTTTGGAGGGGGGCTAAGCCCACCCAAGTTCCCCCTTAGCTTCGCCTATGCATATAAACCAACATTTTATCGGATTCTTTCAATATAAACAGTTTTATGACTCATTTCCAGCTAATATTAATAATTATGGGGACGTCTCTACACTATTTTGTAGAAGCTCTTTTAAGTTAGCTCTCGGCTAAGCTAAGAAAAAGTTATCTCATTTAAGTTAGCTTTCGGCGCGTTGGGATGTTGAGTCCTTAAAGAAAGTTACAATTTTTGTCAGTTCTGTATCTTCTTTCAGTAAATATTTTTAATCATTGTAATTATTTTTGTGGCTAGGTTCAGACGCTGGTGTGCTACTTAGTGTGTTAAGTAGCACACCAATTCGAAAATAGGTTTCAATCAGGTAATCTTTTTCCCTGTGGTGAAAACAAAATACAGAAACTTACACAATTCGTAATACAAAAATTACTTAAAATTAAAATAGATTAAAATAAAACTTCACCAGAACTTTTAAAAATTGCTACAATCAAGAAATGACTCAATGATGACAAATGATGATGAATGATGATGTCATTATAAATGCACTAATAAAATAAATGGAAATAATTTTAACTCTGACAACTATTTTAAAATCTCTGGTTATATTTAACCAAGCTAATTTCTGATATCTCTACGTCATGTCACATATGAAGTATGTGCGGTGTCAAACATAGTTTGGTAGAGTTACGTCTTATTAAACTCCAAATATCTTTTATTAGAATTACACTTAGTGATATTAGTGAACGATTATTTGAGTTACGTAATAATATAATCTATAAACAAAAATAAATTGATTTATTAATTTGGTCTTCACTTACTACAGGAAAATTATGAAAATCGTAAATAGTCCTATACTTTACGGGCTAATTGCCATAATTTTTTTGTAAGTTCCAGCAAATTTAAGCGAATACTTTATACTCTCTCCCAACGTGTTTGCCAAGAGCACTCACATTTAAATAATGACGTTCTAGGGTGTCACATTCACGGCTAATGGAAGAAGCGACTGTCACGATGTCTGAGTGGAGCACTTCCTTACAGCTATTGTCTGCGGTACGGGATTACTTAGCGAGACACCGTGTCTTACTTCCATACCCGCATACCTGGTGACAAATGAACACCTAGCTTTTCAATGGAACTGGAGTTCTTGTTATGATTACGTTAATGTCGGTTAATATATCTTCATTTTATGTGAATGGAAATGCTTTAATGAAACTCTGACGTAATATATGATAATATAAAACGTATTTCCCGCTTGAAGAACCGGGTAATGAAATGGCGTATTTTTCATAATATTAAAATTTCCTAAAACAAAACTGAAATATATATATATATATATATATATATATATATATATATATATATATATATATATATATATATATATATATATATATATATATATATATATATATATATATATACATTTATACATATATGTTATCAGTTAATAAACAAAACACACTCGAACCTTCAAAAATGCACTTTTATTCTTTAAACACTTTTAAATCCGAATTATAACCCACATCTCATTTTACTGAAATCTACGAGCTACATTAAACAAAATTATCAGTTATCCTCTAACATATATATATATATATATATATATATATATATATATATATATATATATATATATATATAGTAATATTTGCACTTAATTTGAATAGATGTAGCACAAATATGGCAGAAAATAATTATACAAGCACAGTTTTAATGGATTTGTTTATTATTCATGGACAGTGCAATAAGATCATCAACAGAACTTGTAGAATATTTAATGAGAAGTATCCGAATTTGCCGTAGATGAACAACAGAAAGTTTCTACGAATTCAGAGAAATTTTATAAATTTTGATTCGTCATTAAGAGAACCAAGAAATTTACCGAAACCTGTGACATCTGACGAGATAAATGAAATCAATGTGCTAGTATATTTTCATGTAAATCTCCAGTATTCCATACGTTGTGCTGAACAGGATTTAGGATTGCCATATTCATCCATTCGAAGAATACTAGCAAACCATAAAATGCATAATTATAAATTTACAAGAGTCCAATTTCTCATGCCTCAGGATTATCTACGGAGAATAGAATTTTATGAAATGTTGCTAGTACGTATGCAAGAGGACCCTAATTTTTTTAAAGAAAATTATATGGACAGATGAATCCAAAGTTTCTAGGGAAGGGATTTGTAACACACGAAATCGTCACCATTGGGCCACAGACAACCCCCACATTACTAGAGAGGCTGGTTTTCAAGTTAAATTTGGTTTCAATGTTTTTTTTTATGTTAATGGATGATAAAATAAAATATTAAAGCAATCGGTAGATCCGTTCTCCATATACTTTTAATACTCTAGCCACCGTGGCTCACCCTGTATATATATATATATATATATATATATATATATATATATATATATATATATATATATATATATATATATATATATATAATATACATATATATATATATATATATATATATATATATATATATATATATATATATATATATAGTAGATAAACTCGTACTTTATTATTTTTCATTTTTCGGTACAATTTTTTAGAAATCACGAAACAGAATATTTTTGCAATCATAGCGCCATTTGTCACGAATAGAGAAAAACGTTTCAAACAAACTTGACGTAATTCTTGCCGCAGAATCCGATTCTGTAATAAAAAATTGGGTTATCTCTTTAAGATTTTAAAGTTTCCCCCCGTCTCATTCCAAGAGGTGGGGTTGCAAGGTCGTATTTCATGTTATTGGGTACTACTTTTAAAATTATTAAGGAGGTGTTGCTCCTTCTTTGGATCCGTTGTGTATTTCTCGAGATATTTGACTATTGAATACCCGGTAAATATATATATATATATATATATATATATATATATATATATATATATATATATATATATATATATATATATATATATATATATGAAGACTACACTGCAAAGAGGGGGAATGTCACAAATCACAGTTCTAAGAAAAATGCATTTTAAGAATATAAACCTTTCTCATATCATATTTTATTCATTTTAATGAGCAACAGATGGTACATTTTATTATTTGAATATATTACTGCACATGTCTAAAGAACTATAATAAGAAAACTAACCCTAAAAAGAACAAAAAAAATTACAAGTTTAAAAATATTTTTTTTTTGCAAGAAAGGGTCCACGTATTGGGTCTAAAATTTGTCATCATTGTGTTCATTATTTTCGCCCTCATGGAAGGCTGCTGAAGTAGATTTGCACTTCAGACCCACAAAATCGTTTCAGTTCTTGCAAATTTCTATATTTCAGAAGAGGCACTGGTAACAGTTCTAGAAAGAAACGTTTCTGGGAAAATTGTACAGATATGGTTTTTATATATTTACTGTGTATAATTTATCAGGGAGCATAAATTCATCATTTTCAATATTGAAATTTCTCTTGCAATTAAAATTCTAATGGTGGGTAATACGACTATAGTAGTTCTATATAGTTTCGAGTTATAGCTTCTGTAACTCGAGATGTTGACTTTTTTCTTATGATGTTCGTGTTGAATAGTTAGATGCCTTTTATCTTTTTCTAATTTGCAACGGTGTGCGTCATCAATTGGGTTTTCTTTCTGCAGATCTTTCTTTTTGTTAGAAATACAGCGTATCACGTTTGGACATACCTCGTTTTTGCGAAGTTGGCGACGGACCCTCCCCTTTCTTCCCAAGTACACAAATCTTTATTACGCTGTAGAATGTGACAGAGGTACATTTTAGCGAAGTATAGTGCATCAGATACTATTACTTACAAATTGCCAAAAGATGACACGGTTATCGCAGTTTTGAAATTTTTGTGACATTCCTCCTTTTTGCAGTGTAGTCTTCATATATATATATATATATATATATATATATATATATATATATATATATATATATATATATATATATATATATATATATATATATATATATATACAGGGTCCGGCCCGGCAATAGGTACTGACGCATTTGTGAGTGGGAAGACAGACACTGAGTGGGGGACAGTATTGTGCGCAATAAGTTTGTTATATTATGCAGTTTTAATAGCCATGAATTCTTGACCCGTGCAGCAACGAATTATTTGTGTTACGGTGTTCATTCGAACAGGATCCATAGTCGAGGTTCAGCGGAAATTTCGTTGAGAATATGATATTCCCAGGTGTGGTGGAATTCCTACACTAAATTTTTGCAATGGCATCGACGGCTTAATGAAAGTGGAAATGTGAACAACGTTTACCGCGGAACCCAGAGAAGTGTGCGTACGCCAGAAAACATTGATAGGGTTCGACAAGCGGTAGTGCGAAGTCCACGGCGTTCAGCAGTGCGTCAAGCAGCTACATCAAATATTTCAAACACAAGCATCAGGCGAATTTTGCATGTTGACTTGGCATTTCATCCCTATAAAATTCAGATTGTTCAAGAGCTTCATCCGCAAGATTTTGCAGCACGCACGCAGTTTTACAGAGACTTCCTTGCTCTTCTTGGTGATGATCCAGATGTTTTGAATAATCTAATCATGTCCCATGAGGCACATTTTTATTTAACAGGTTCTGTCAATAAACAGAACATGCGGTACTGGTCGGCAGAACAGCCTCACGAAATGCATGAGCAACCTTAGCATTCCGCGAAAGTCACAGTGTGGTGCAGTGTATGTCTTCGGGATATTTGGTCCTTACTTTTTCCAAGAAGAGGATCGAACAGTTACTGTCAATTCGCAACGCTATTTAGCTATGATCGGACATTTTTTACCTGCTTAATTGCATCGCTTAGGAAGGGACATAGAGAATAATGAGTTATGGTTCCAACAAGATGGAGCAACAAGTCATACAACTCGAATGTGTATGACACTTTTAAGACGAATGTTTCCTGAACGACTCGTATCTCGAAATGGTGATGTTAATTGGCCGGCGAAATCTCCGGATTTAAAATGCTGTGATTTTTTCTTATGGGGATATCTGAAGCCCAAAGTGTTTATCGACAGACCCCACACATTACAAGAGTTGAGAAACAACATAATCAACGAAATTAGAGCGATCGGCCCAGATGTTTTGCACCATGTCGTGCAATCTTTTCGCAGTCGGCTGCAAGAATGCGAAAGACAAGAAGAACTACATTTGTCTAACGTAATTTTTAAAAAGTAAGCATATTTGAAAACTGCATTATGTATAGAATAAATATGTTTCATTTTAATCTCTGTGTTTCAATTACTAAGCTGAGAATTACACGATAAAAACTGTCAGTACGTATTGCCAAACCCTTTATATATATATATATATATATATATATATATATATATATATATATATATATATATATATAGTAGCATGAGGCAAAAGGACGCACTTTTTCTGTACGCACTAGTCCTTTGGGTATAAAAATAAAAATGTTTTTTTTTAATTTTATTAAAAAAAATATACTTTTATTATTATTTAAATGCGTAGGGCAAAAGTCATGCATAGATGTATTATTTGCAAAAGTCACACATAAATGCTCCTACATTTTCATAGGCCGTGCATTGTTCGTGCTACTATACCTTACATGTTTGGCACTGAATCCAGCCTTCTGTTGGCGGCTCACTGTATTTCTTAGAGCATATTCATCATTTTCTGGAAACTGTTTTTGATTCGTGCAGCTGTTTTTCTTCCTGATGTCAATTATTCTTTTGACTCTTTTAGCTTCATCCTTTCTACTCTTCTCTGCATGCTCTGCTTTCAATTTATCCTTATAAGGCATACTTGACAGTATTCCCAATTTTTGGACTTTTCTTCTTTTTTGGTTTTCTGATGTTCTTGGAAATGGAAGTAGTTCTTGTCGAGAATTATTTTTTTCACTTGGATACTCCCTGCTCTAGAAGGTATAATTATTTTCATCTGTTAGATGTAGAAGATGTAATTATTTCCTTCTGTGAGATGTCAGTAGATGCAGAAAGTGTGTGGCAAGGTTCCATATTGAAAATAGCCTCTGTGGAGATACTTGGCGACTGGATTTTCAGCTGACTGCTTATGAGGAATGGAGACTGCGATTAAATTTCTGTGTCAGGCTGATAAGAGCATGGAGTTTTCAGCATCTGAATCAGATTCACTGTCATCTTTTACGTAGACTGTATTAGCATTTATTTCGGTAACAGCAAAAAGAAAATTTACGTCATATATGCCTTCGTTGATTATATAAGTGCCGCAAATTTCAAAGGATTTCACCCCTTTATCCATCATGGAGCAGCGTTTATAGACTATACCCAGTATCTTCGCAATTTGAAAATGAGATATCTGTCTACCTGGTTTGTTTGTTAGCCACCGATCACATTAATTTGCGTATAATGTTTCTAGAGGCTTAAAGTAATAGCGGTCCAGTAGTTGAACTTTGTGGCTGCTATGGAGTGGAATAGTTAATAAATGTATGGAATGTTATCTACAAAATAATACGGCATCCAGTGATTATCAAGTATAAGCAATACAGAATGCTCAGCATCTGCTCTAATTTTGGACTGAAAATGTTTTAGCCACTCTATAATTAATGTACTGTTAATATAACTTAAATAAGGCCGGGGGTAAAATATGTCCTGCTATCAGATGTCCTGCTATATTGGAAAGATATCGGTAGATGATATATTTCCAACCAGTTTTTTTTTCCTTTAGTTTAGTTCCTGACTATTTTGGGAGTTTTATTGGAAACAGTAGATATTCCATTTTCGTCCATATTTTAAATGGAACCTGGTGGAAATTTGTACTTTCTGTATAGTTCAGATAAATTTATAAAAAAGTATCGGTTAATGGGTTTTATTAAAACCCATTAACCTCGCCAAACTTGTAGGAATAGG
Organism: Rosalia funebris; assembly: GCA_037954035.1. Taxonomy (NCBI): domain Eukaryota; kingdom Metazoa; phylum Arthropoda; class Insecta; order Coleoptera; family Cerambycidae; genus Rosalia; species Rosalia funebris. The sequence continues at coordinate 22,421,869 of JAZFAV010000006.1, forward strand.
AGTTCTTAATGATAGACTATAGTTATTTACAAACGTGTAAGCCGAGTCGTTGCTAGCCAATTTCGACTGAGTATCAAAAGTATGATCTATATTATTTAAAACTGCATATTCATAAACAATGCTTCTAGAGATCCTCAAAGTAAGACCATAAAACCTATCATCCGTGTCTTTACAATGCTGAACTAGTAGAAATTCCATCTCTTGAGTAAATACTGGTGTGAATCTCCCGAAAGACTCTGAGCCTTTTCCAATCTTCAACCTTTTACGCAAAGTAGATTCATATATGCCTACATTTTTTTCAAATGCTCGAATTGAATAACCATCAGCTAAATTAACCCTGGCAGTTTGCGGCATTTCTTCAGGGCATAACTTCCTCTCCATTTTTCTTTTGTAATTCCTGTAAGTTACATAAAATTTGAAAAAGTACGTGGGGCAAAAGTCCTACCATGAGTGGGGAAAGAGAACGCATGGATTTTTGCCCCACAAGAAACTGAAACTTTTGCCCTATATGGCAGATATATTTACAAATTTACCGCCACTACTACCAAGCTATAATGCATGCATTTATCACATCACCAATTTATCTTAACATAACATAGGTTATGTGGTTTTACATTTAAAACAATACATCAACAAATAAATCTACAATATCTTATACACTATATTGTTAAAATAATATAGACGATGCTAAAGGGTATAAATTACCTCATGGCAAGAACTACACTTCACCGAACTCGTCAACAAGACACTAGTGGGTCCAGTTACTGCAGTCCTATCCGCTGAAGGTCATACTACAGTGATGACGTCGAATTGTTTACAGGGTTGGTTTTAGATACGTTCGAGACTCTTGCCCCGTGCGTTCTTTTGTCCCATGTTACTCTACTGCGTTTGTAATGATTATTACTTTGAACATTTTGGCTCCCATTTTGCAGCCATTTTCAAGAAAGAATTAAATATTGAAGGGATATTAAGGTATAATTCTTGCCGAGACATCAATCTGTCTACTCTTCGGTCCGAACTTTAAGAAGAAATTGTGTTTAGGGAATGGTATGTAACTTATCGCCGAGGTCTCAACCTGCCTTTACCTGTATGGTACCTCTATTTATACTTACTGACTGTTTTAGGCCCCGTAAATCCTCACAAAAGATTTAGTTCCGGTATGAGGTACATTGGTTCCTTTTTAATCAGCAGTAAAAACTCACAATTTTCTGTTGATGATTGGAAGGTATCTGCACGATGAGAATTATGCTATTTGTGTGAACTATTATGTATGTGTGGCGATGGACATAGAGCACGAGATTTTAAAAGAACAACATACAAACAAACGTGCAGTAAATTTGATTTCATAATTAGCAAAGGTAATGCAAAGATCTTGCATTACCTTTTGCTTCTTCTAAACTAGAGAGTACAAAGTGGAAATCAAAGTTGGCGAACCTCGAACCCAAAAATGAAAACAAAAACAGATTGAATAACAGTTGATGTTTTTCCTTTCTTTTTTAATAGTCAAGCATTAGTCAAGCAATTATGCCTTATAGGTTTTTAGAATTTCGGATTTGTTCTCCAAAACAATTACCAGAAGACCTTATCTCATGTAAGTTTTCTCCATTTCCTGAAGAAAAATGACATTTTGACTGACAGCATTTTGAAGATATAGAACTTAAGCATATACGGCAATGCACTGAAAGTAATTTGAAAATAATTTGAAAATAAAAGTTTTAGGACTTTTAGTAGTGGAAACAACTTTGCAGTCGGTGTATAAATTGTAGAAGACATCAAAGATAATGAGGAATAATATCGTTTACAATTTTACATAAATTTTTTTGACCAAGTTATTGGATACAAATTACTTATACCACACTGTAAATGTATAAAATGCGTACAATTTCATATAAAATCAACATCATGTAATGTATGCATTACATGATGTTGATTTTACATGATGTACTACAGTCTTTGTAGTACAGTACAAAAAATTTTGTTGTGAAATGAATACTGCAAGGCGATGGTAGAATTTTACCACACACTGATATGAATTTTCGTACAGTATGCCAGGAATGAAGTGAAATCGACACAACTTCTAATGAAATTTCACCACCTCTTGGTGTAAACTTTAATTTACAGTTTACTTTACATTTTTAGGGATAACAATAAAAACACTTTTGAAGTTAAATTAATTTTGGTAATTTTTTTTCTTTAATATATATTACATATACACTGAAATATCGGAATATATGAATCTAGAGATACAAGTTTAGAAAATATGCATATTATTGAATAACATTCCATTAACTAAATTCCTAAATATCATGTTTGAAGTACTACGTTTATTGATTTATTGAGTGATCTCATATCATCTTAATGTGGATATTCCTCTAGGCCAGTAAGTAATGAATATATTTCTTTGATATCCAAAAGCGGATATCAACTAATATATTTCTCTTATAATGACGGAACTTACTCACACAATTAGTTATTTAATAAGTAGGACTAATATATGATCATACAGATCATACGAACTACATAGAAGGTATAAACTATTGTTTTACTCTTCCGATTTAATGCATTATTATTACTTTTCTGATTTAACGCATGTTTATCATGTTCTGTTTACATCCATAAAATTCAACAATAAATGAAGCAGCAATCACAGTCAAAAATAATATAATACATTATGAAAGAAAAAAATGTAAAACAGAGAAAATACAGGCCCCTAACATAAGCATCAAAACAAAAAATATGAAATTATCATGGCTATGTACTCACCGCCAAGGTATACAATACCAATAAAATGAATATTTAACCTTCAGAATACGTTAGAAGAAAAATTCATAGTAGCTGGAGACTTCGGGAACTCCGAGCACATACATTAAGGCTACGGAACTACCCCCTTTTGGGTACCAAGCGATAACCGAGCTAAATGTAAACTGACACTCTACTGGAAACACACTTATTGGCCAACTGATAACAATAAGATTAATGACCTCATGGATTTCTTTATTTCAAGAAAAATAGCCATTAATTATATGTGAGTTGAAGACGGAGAGGTACCATCATCAGATGGTCAATTTATCAGATTCAGATTTAAACTGAAACTCAGGGAACTAATTATGGTTGGTAAGGATTCCAGAACCGAATGCTAGGGAGCATCGTCATTACTCCTTGGTATATTCGGAACGAGGATCTTAATGGGGAACTCCAGGTTAGGACAGTTAAAGAAGAAATCAATAATATTGTCAGGAATCGTGAGGAGGGGCTCCAGAAACACTATGTATTGTGTAGTAAAGCCACACTACTTATGTAAGCAAGTAAATGTTAGAGAAGTAAATGTTAAAGAACTAGGATAGACCAGTGGGAGAATCAAGGCTAAAAATAATCAAATCACTGTATAAATCAATCAATCAACTGAATCAAATAACTGTAGTATATCATATTTAAAAAACATATTAAGAAATGAAGCATTATTAAAAAAATAATTTTTGAAACAAAATTCTCCTGCGCCTTTGTCAAAATTTAACACATTTTTTAAATATTCATTAGTTTTGATGTAGATTATCTAGAAATTACAATTGCAAACATCTAATACTTCCTATTATCAAAAGAGGATTTACTTTTCACTGAAAATAAAAATTTTAAATTAATCTGTTTTAATGACGTGGTAAAGATATACATAATTGATTCCATAATTTATTGGATAATTGGGTATATACTTGATAACATTAATATATTATTATTAATTAATAAGTAGACAAAGTAATGCATCACATTGTTAAGTCATTTAGGTATATTTTTTAATAAACTTCATCAACAGTCTCGAAGTTTTATTAAATTACGAACCTGATATTACCTCAAGTTTTAACAACTGCCAATGTAAAGGGCACATAATTGCTCTCATACATGCGTAGGTACCGTAAAGTAGTTGAATCACACAAAGTATAATCTACATTGTCCAAAATAAAGTATTCTAGATTATATTACATGTACGTATATTAGTCTTATATCTAAAGTGTAATAATGTAACTTTCTTCCAGATATATTAAAATTGTACACCACTTTGTACACATTAAAAGTAATAAAGTTTAATCTCTATATATTTTCAACAATGGACATTAATTAACATATATTACACAACTTAACTTGTAGAATACATTATCAAAGTTTCTGGATATTAATAAAATTTAATAAAAAATTAAAATTACCTTCACTAGGTGCCCCACATAAACAAATAACGTTTTTAATGACAACTGTTCTTATATTTTCATTAACTTCTGTTAACAATATTTATATGTTTATTAGTAATAATTTTTTTCATGGAATTTTATCAGTTTTAATGAGAAATTGAGCATTATTTATATAACAATTATTATTAATTATCCCTTATGGTGCTTTGTTTTATTATCTACTAACTATTACTCCCTCTTTCCCAAATTAGCTGTCACATTTGACCATTTTTCTGCTGATTATTGTTAAATACAATTTAATCCAGGAAGTAATATACTAGAAAAATTAAATACTCAAAAGAGAAGTTTAAAATCACATCATTCATAAAATTTGTTTGAAAGTTGTAAGTACAAGTAGGCTGGTGACAGAATGGCAAATAACAAAGTTTTGAAAGTGTAAAGTCTGTTACTTTAATTCGTTGTGAAAAGTGCCAAAAATTAGTGATTCGTCAAGAAGATTAATTAAAAAATGAGAAATGGACAACATTACCCGAAATGCAATTCTTCAGTTTTTGCTGAAACGCTGTGAAAATGGAAAACTCAAACATGGTGCTATAGTTGCTGCTTCGGGGCAATTCATGCTCCATAGACGTACAATTTCTCGGCTGTGGAAACAGGCAAAAAACTCCAAACTTTCCTGAAGTATATACTATAATGTCGATTCATTAAAACAAAGCAATTGTGAAACGAAAAAGAAAATTTATTCTGAAAATTTAGCAAAATTGAGAAATATTCCATTGCATAAGTGAAGTAACCTGAGAAGTTTGCTATACCAAGAGCTTCATTACATCGAATGTTAAAAGAAGGTAAAATATTTAAACGTGTTTCTTCTGCAGTAAAACCTTTCTTAACTGCTGAAAATAAGCTTGAAAGACTTCGCTTTTGTCTTCAACATTTGGAACCAGACGGCATATTTGCCGATATGAACGATCACGTTCATATTGACGAAAAATGGTTCTCTATTGCGGAAACAATAGCGTTCTTATTATATTGTCGTCAATGAAGAAGACCCTCACCGAGAATGTAAAAGTAAACGATTCATAACAAAAGTAATGTTCATGGCGGCTGTTGCAAGACCTCGGTGGAATCCTCATAAGAAAAAATATTTTGATAGAAAATTGGGTGTGTGGCCTTTTGTATATGCAGAACCAGCCAAAAGAAATTCAAAAAATCGGCAAAAGGGCACCCTTGTTACTAAGTTTGTAGAATCTGTCAACAAGGAAGAAATCAAAAAAATGATTATTGAAAAAGTAATGACTGTCATTCGTGCAAAGTTTCCTCGGTCTGCAAAGAGTGGTCCGATCTACATCCAGCAAGACAATGCGAAACTTCACTTATTCGTTGAAGATCCTGATGTACAAGCAGAGACAATTAAAGATGAGTAGCATCTAAAACTGAAATGCCTCCAAATAGTCCCGACCTAAATGTGCTTGATTTAGGATTATTTAACGCAATTGAGTCGCTACAAAATTAGATGGCAACCAAAGACATAGATGAATTAATAGGTGCTGTGGAAACTGATTTCGATAAATTGGAGAGAGAGAGAGAGAGAGATAAATTAGACAAGATTTTCTTAACTTTGCAAACATGCATGGAAAAAATAATGATGTGTTCTGGGAGCAATATTTTCATATGTTTCATATTTATTCATATGTACAATCTGCATACAAGATTGTACATATGAATAAAGAAAAATTAAGACGTGAAATCCGCCTTCTACATAGCATCAAATGTAACCCTGAAGCTATTTTAACAGACAAGAATTGTCTTAATATTACTTAGTTTGTAGCAGCTTAGAATTGCCTTCATATAGTAGTATAAGAATAATTATCCATAATTACGAGTACCAAATCAATAATTTTGTGAAATTAGTTAAAAAATAATAATTCCAGTTTCTATTTACCCGCTTTTGTGTGCCTAATTTAATTAATTTTTTTTTTTTTTTCGAAATGTGAGAACTAATTTGGGACAAAATTTAGACACCAAATGTGACAACAAATTTGGAACAGAGGGAGTATTATTTAATAATTTTATTTCGATTGTCATTATACATATTTTTATTGTATTAGAATATGTTTCTTTAATTACTTGTATCCATCTATTATATTCCCTAAATTTACTTATATGGACTTTTATAAGCATAGTAATAAATAAGTAATTATATGGAATTATTTATACCGACTTACTCTCAGCTTTCTCTAACCCTTTCTTCTAAAACCTGTATCTAATATTAATTAAATTAATTAACCCAATTAATCCATATTTCATCTTCGTTTTTCAATTACCAATAGAATCATTCTCAGTAATTTAATTTTCCTAATCAATGAAATGGTTCAATGTTTAATATTATTATTATCAGCATCTCGTTTTCTAAACAATTTTCTAAACGTCGACTGAATAATTGATTTTTTTTTAAAGACACGGATGGAGTGTAATTGGTTTCTTATTTCATGAATCTCTTATCTCACAAATTACATACGAAGTAACCAGGAATATTATTTTGAAGCAGTTTTCTATTAGTAAGTCTAAATAATGTTTTAACGTGTAATATGATAATTATAACTAAATAATTGTTAAGTAATATTGAATTTTGAGTAATTTAAGACAATAGAAACCCACGTCTCCACATTTTTACGTAGGTGTACTTTCAACAACTGCCCATTCAAGGTCGACAACAGAGAAAGGGGATATTATTTAAGGTGACGGAGCATAAAGCCATCTTATGTGAGTGATCTTCATCACAGTCGAGTCGTAATCCCGTGAAAAACGTAGGTGAGTCAATGGGAACTCACAGATGCCCAGCACGGGGGCTCCTCGCTCATATATATATATAACTTCCTGATCACTGCTTGTAATGACGTAATTTGTAATAGATTAATACTTGGTCGGATGTCGGATGCTGTTGTGCTCTGCACCTATACACGTCAGTTTGGTGAAAGCACGCTATTTGGTTACAGCTGCGAGTTCTCATGGTCTCGACATGAGCAGCTAGGTGAGATAAACATGAAACATTCTAAAATATGATGTTGGACTTAATAATAGAAACAACTGCTACCTGCAAAAAATAAAACTCCCCATCGTTGTTAATTTTGTTTTCGTCCTACCATATATATGATAATTTCTCTTGTTTTTATTTTCATGCACAGGTTCCAATATCTATAAATCTATAACATATTAACACGCTATAAAGCTATAACAATAGTACATGACAATATTTACAAAATATATTTACAAAATATTCAAAATCTAATGATATATTTTTTAAACAGGTAATATAGGTACCTATACCATGTCCATCAAAATAACATCAATAGTAATATTTTTGATAATTTGGGAGAAAATATTTTTGATAAATGTTTCTGTATTTTTAATTACTTAACAATATTATAAATACACATATATCACGAAAACTCCGGTTTAAAATAGTAAAATTTGACAATATTATGATATACTCGTATTACATGAAGATGAAAAGCTCTGTGAGAGTCTCGACCTTCTCAATCTCCTTTCGCCATTCCGCACAATGCTGAACCTAAGTCTTCCGATTACGGACACCTATACTCCTAGCATCTTCAGATATGTTATCCGTCCATTTGAGTTTTGGTCTACTTTATTTTCTGTTTCACAAGGGTACAGAGTTAAACACTTTTCTCATGGGGTTTGTTTCTCTTGCATGCAAAATTTTCTTTTCATAGAGAAAGAGATTCTCTTCCATTTTTGTCATTGTCCTACGTCAGACTTGTATATTAGCTATACGTAATTTTTTCTGTGCAAAAAGCAATTAGTAAAGTACGATATTTCGACGAGCCATAGTAGCATTTTCGATATTTTTATCTCTATGCTTTTTTATCTCTTCTGACAAATCGCTATTAGTATAAACGAGTGTTCCCACGTAAACCCTCTTTTAATGCCTCAAAATGAGAAATACAAGATTTCTGTTCCATATTTCCAGTCCTTATGGGTTCTTTTATTGGTATGTATTATCTTTTGAATTTATTTATGCGCAGTCCTACGTTTTGTACTAATGTTATTAGGTGCAGCGTCTCCGTTAGTCTGCTTGATGTTCTATACACCTCCTTAGGTAACTAATTCGACGTGATCGACATATTACATGAAGATCTGCAAAGGTTTATTGTAGATAATTCCTTTGTTTCCAGGTAGACATCACCAAAAACCTTGTCTAAGGGCGGTATTGTGTTTTAGATATATCAGAGAAATAATTTTGAGTTTTGACAGAATTGTGATTTTGGTCATTTTGTGTTGTGATTTTTATTATTCATATTAGCTTATCTAGTGTCATCCATGGCATCTTCAAATTTTGAATGTAAACTGTTATCATATGTTGGCTTTAAATTCATTAAAGAAATGATCAATTTGGAGGTAGATTTTTCAAGAATTTTGAACAGCATACATTTTTGCTAATACCTCTCCTACTGAATTTTTTTATTGCGGAGATTCATTGCTAGGTTACTATTTACATGCTTGATGTATCAAGCGATATAGCGTTCTTATCTTCAGAATGATTTTTAAAACTAGAGATAATGCTGTCTGGGAGACGTTTATATATGTCTTGTTGTCGTTGCTTTGTGAAGTTCTGCCGGCTCTCCTCGTTTCTTATGATGCACCGATTATCGTTATTGAATAATTTTCAATGATTGTGATTTCCTTATATCTGGTAACTCGACTCTGTACCGATTGTAGTTGCTAGGATTCCTACAAATCTGCATTACTTCTCTGCAGATTTTGTGCATCAATCATGCACGAAAATTTTGGTTCAATCTTATAGGGTGTCCCACATCTATCTGATGTTTCTGGTGCCCTTTTACTCTCATTCTGACATATCTGGCTGTCCTATGTAAAAACTTCCATATACATAGGCTATGCTACATGCTTCTTATATTGTTTTTACGAACATTTTCCGTGGCACTAAAAATTAGATTTATATTAATTTCTCTTCTGGTTTTTTATTTCAGCTGTTTTAATATTTTCTTAATGTTCCTTATCGATACATTCTATATAATATATATATATATATATATATATATATATATATATATATATATATATATATATATATATATATATATATATATATATATATATATATATTGTTAAGAAATATGGGGTGAATAATAATCCGATTTCGTTATACCCCAATTTATTTAAATTCTTAGATATTACAAGTGAATATCTGAACAGATTGGCGCGTATATTTCAACGATTGAATGGTCGGTCCCTCTATCGAAACTGCGCCGAAAGCTGATGTCATAGTTTATACTACATGTCTCATAAAGTATTTGATTAATATCAACAATTCGGCGGTGGCTCGGTCAAGGTTCCCCCAACTCGATAAATGAAGAACAATTGTAACAAAATATTCGAAATAAATGACTAAAATTCTGCTGGCTTCACATTCGGCTTATCCTGACATGGTCGCGTCCTCGCGGCCTGGGACCTGACTCGCTGGGTCAGAGGTGATGTACTGAATCACCTTGGCTTTTACTTACAACATATGGGTTATACCTACTTTACGCCTAACGGTGCCCTAGACCGTTCGACACATCCGTAGCACACTGGGCTACCCTGGCACACTGGGCCATCATGGTTCACTGGACCATCATAGTTCCTGGACTGAAATGTAACACACTGGGCTACCCTGGCACACTGGACCATCATGCTTCATTGGACCTGAAATGTAGCACACTGGGCTACCCTGGCACACTGGGTCATCATGGTTTACTGGACCATCGTAGTTCACTGGACTACAATGTAGCACACTGGGCTACCGTGGCACACTGGGCCACTAAATCTGAAAGTATTTATTGCACTCCCAAACACACGGTTGGCCAAACCGATTTCTACTACACCGAGTTCACTGGACTCGGTTTAGGTTCACTGGACCGTCTTCTCTACTCCGAGTTCACTGGACTCGTTTTTGCTACTCCGAGTTCACTGGACTCGTTTAGGTACGCTAGACCTCTTGTCTTGTAGTTGCCCTGGATCCACTTCCTTGGGTGCATTAATCCTGGGTGCAGCCCTGCTATGGACCCTGGAACTGCAACCTCTTGGTGGGTACACTGGACCCTCTCTTTAATTTTCATTCTACAACATAAAAAATTATTAAATTTCTAATTAATGTTTTACTACCCTAAAATAAAATAAACACTGTTTTGATTTCTTAGTCATCTTTTCTTTTGATTGTAGAGGCACACTAGACCTCTTCCACATTATAAATCTGCCTTCTGAGGTTTGAATAATCTTAGGCGGTCACTAGCCACCGCATAACGATCTTAAACCTTCGCTTATCTTTCGAAAACGAGGCTACTCGGTATCTATCGTTTCCAATTTTTTTTCTATTATTTTTACTGGTCCGGCACTAACTTCCCACTACTTACTCCTTTTATCAAAAAAAAACTACTTTCTGTTAGAGAGCTTAGTTATTATTTAGTGGCAGAGGAAAACGATCTTTCACAGTTATCTGGTTTAATTTTTCGTAATCAACAACCATTCGAAAATCGTCTGTTTTCTTTTTAATTAAAAGAATTAGACAACTGTATGGGAAAATAGTCGGTTCAATTATGTCTTGTATTAATAAATCATTAACGATTTCATGTATTTTATTATATCTCTTTCAAAGAACGATAGACGATAAGGTGTAGACACTACGGGAACAGCTGATGTAAGCTCAATATGCATTTCAATGTCAATGTTATTCAAAAGGCAAGTGTTTTTAGTAATACACTCGGCATATTGTTCAATAAGTCACTCAACATTTTTATTTAACTGTTTACAATTTTCATAATTTTTATTTACATTACATTCGCCAGAACCTCGCACTAAGCATGTATTTTAGTCAAGCTCCAATGTTTGTAAACTAAGGTTTAGAATACGTATCATGCCAATCCCGTGACAGAATTGTACTTCATTCGAAGGAATTATTATTACGGCACCATTTCGGTTTTGTTCAGAGTGAAAAGTGCGTACTTCACAGTTTATTACATCTGATGTTACCGCAATGATATTTATTCAGTTAAGTTTATTTAACACTAACAAAGTTTTTAAAAACTATTTATTTACAATTGAAATGGAGCAGAGCCTTCGGCTAACAACAATATTCTGAATTTCCTTTACAAAAAATGAGAATTTATATCAAATCGGCTTTTGGTTAAACGCCGCGGGACTTGTAATGCCTTCCTTAATTGCGGATGCTGCTTTGACCTTATAACGACTGCCTTGATAAAGGGTAGTGTGTGGTCCATAACTCCTCCATCCTTAGATCTTGGCGTCCTCGTCAAGGGTGGCTTGAAGATCCTTGAAGTTCTGGGCAGGAACTTGGATTATGGTTTTTGGCATACAAAATAGGGTTTTTATCCTTTTTCTGTACAAACAGAGAAATATCGACGTGATTATGAGAATAATAATAATTACAATGGTTATGGACAGGTGTCCAGTATGCAAGTCAATTCCTTGTAGGTCAGTCTCTTGCGTTAAGGGTTGGAGATCGGCCTTGAGATTCCTCAGCTGGTCAAGGTGTGAAGACTCCAAGTTGATGCGATATTGAGGTAGACCTTTGAGTGTGGTAGAACTCTTTGGAACTGTAAAACTCGATTTTTTATTAAAATTATATTCCGTGTTGTCTAATAATCGAACATGGCGAATTTATTACATTATTCCCTAGGATAAAATGTCTTGAAATAATGTTTTGACACTTTTCTATTATTTCTTTACGGTCTTTAACACTGGTTAAGAGTCCGTTGGAAAGTTCTTTATATATTTCAAAGTCACCAGTTTTCGCGGTAGTGCACTGAAGAGTGTTTTTTAAACTGCACTGGGTGGCTAATAGTTTTTCGCAAACAAACATGTTATTAGCTCTTCGACAGGTGTCAGTCCATCGGTCTTCGAATGGGGATTGTATGTAAAAGGTAGCAGGGGGGATTAAAACGGTTTTTGTCGGACTCGGTATAGGGTAGATTTTAGAAATATTATATAATAAGTAGTTGGATATAAAATAGGTATTTTCAGTACCATTAAAAGAATGTCGTTTACCGAGATAATTCCAAGTTTTGAATTTCCTAGGATTTCAAAAGGGTGATTTTCATCGTACGAGAGCAACATTGACCTTGAGTAATGTTTTAATAATTCGTCCTCTATCATTTCAAGTTCGTTGTGGTCAATTATTTCTAAATTTGGTATTTCTCGATTTGTTAGTGTGATCGTTCTAATCAGTAAATTTAATCGGTTTTCGAATTCAAGTAGCAATTCTTTTTGAGAATTTATTATTAGCATTGAGTCCAGATAGTACGTATAATTTTTAATTGATTTTTCTAGTTGTTTTTGATTTGAATATAAGTTGTCAAATTCTATACGTATTGAGGTTGTCAATTTTGAGAGAATTGTAGCAGTTTGAGTTAGCCTCTGATTTATCTTTTGTTGATTCTTTGAAAGCTTTTCCAGATTTTGGTTTATGTTTTCAAGATCTTCTTGATCTAAATTTCCCGATATAAATTTGACGACGGATCCAAGGCCATTGATTAGGCCTCTTTTATTTCTACAATGTATAATTTTATTTAGCGAATTTTTTGTTCTTGTTAAGATGTTTAGTAGTGATTGTTTATTTTGTATTACTGGGATTATTTCCGGTTGTTTGGTTTTGTGAATTAGAGTTAATGTACCGTTTGATAGGTTTTCGAAATTTGCGCGCAATTGAATGAGGTCGTATGAAAAATAGAGTTTATGGAAGTAATTGAGTGTCTTCGCTGTCCCTAGAGGTTCCTGGTAGTAACCTTGGGTCTTGAGAGGAGTTTTTATCATTGCTTGACATGTCAGGACGTTCCTGCAAAGAAACAGTTTTTCTAATAGGTTTTAATTTTTTTAATGGTTGGGTAGTAATTGTTCCTTTAAGGGTTTCGATTTGAACTTGTTTGTCTTTTTGTGATATTACAGTACCTCGTTGGTAAATAGGTGCATTTTTTGGGAGCCTAGTTTTTTCTGCTGATTTATGGTAAACAGTTTGACCTGATTGTAGAGGTGGAATATTTTGACTATTGCGATTTCTCATCGTAAGTGCACTTTGTGCCTTTTCTTGATTTTTTGTGCATAAAGTATTTGCAGATTTTAGAGCGTATGCCTGGGCGTATTTTGAAAATGAGTCTATAATTGTTAAAAACTTCATGTTCAAATACTGAAATATGTCCAGATGAATGTTTTCAAAGGGTTTGTTGTAGATCATTGAGCCTTGTAAAGGTGGGTTCAGTGGTTGACGTTCGTATTTCGACATCTGACATACATTACAGTGATTAATAATGGTGGTAATTTTGTCTTTTATTTTAGGAAAATAAACATTTTTTGAAAGGTGTAGGTATGTTTCGTTAATACCATTGTGAGTTTGGTTATGGTAGTTATGAATATACTGTTCCTGTTTTTCAGCTTCAAGTATGTCAGTTAATAGAATGGACGAAATTACAATTTTTGTTCTTTTATTGAATTTATTTTTCAGTAACCTAAGTACTTGTTGTCTAAAATCTGGGTCCGGAATGTGCAAACATGTTATATCGTTTGGTGACATTGACTGGATTAGCATATCCATAAATAATTCGTTAGTATTAGGGGTGGAGATTGTTATTCGTTTCTTAGTTTCAAAAATTGTGATTACTCGTTTTTCGACATGGCCTTCGCGTTTTTGAATGACTAATTGGTTTTTAAAGGTATTTACCGATTTTTCAGTTATTGGAATAACAAGCCCGGTATCATCGTTATGTACCGAACTAATTTCCATAGGTAAGCCATTATCCTCAATCTGATTCTGCCCAAGTAGATCTCCGAGTTCGTCAGGTTCAAACTCCGGTAAATTATTAGGTGACAAAAGCAGTTGTTCTATCTCGTCATCGGCGAGTACGGGAGGATTTTCAGAAATATTGGCTATCAAAGATTCGGTTTCGTTTACATTAATTTCTATTCTAGAGAGAGCATCGGCGACGTGATTTTCTTTACCTTTACGATATTTTATGTCGAAATCGAATTCTTCCAGTTTTATTTTCCAGCGAACAAGACGCGAGTTTGGTTCTTTTAATTTCGAAAGCCATACGAGAGGGTTGTGATCGGTTTCTATCGTAAATTTTCGTCCAAATAAATACGGCCTAAAATGTTTTGCAGAATCGACAATTGACAATAACTCTTTTTCGATAGTGCTATAGTTACGTTCCGCAGAATTTAATGTGCGCGAATAGTATGCAACGGGTCTGTTGTTCTGACTGAGTACCGAATCGATAGCGACGTTGTTTGCGTCAGTCGTCAGCGTGAATTCCTTTTCGAAGTCTGGGTAAATTAGTACGGGGGCGTTTGTTATAGAGGTTTTTGCATTTTCAAATGCTTGCTTATAGTCATGATCAGATATATTGATTTTTTCATTTTTCCGTAGACATTTAGTAAGAGGTTGGACTAATTTCGCAAAACCTGGTATAAATTTTCGATAATATCCTACTAGGCCTAGGAATGACTTTATTTCCTTTGTTGTTTTCGGGATGGGGAATTTCGTGATTGAATCAATTTTAATTGGATTTGGGATAATACCTTCAGGTGTAATTACATGTCCAAGAAACGCGACTTCTTTACGAAGAAATTCGCTTTTATCTAATTGAATTTTTAGATTTACACTTTGCAATTTTTGAAAAATCTGTTTTAAATGAATTAAATGTTCTTGAAGTGATTTTGAAAAGATAACGATGTCGTCCATGTACACAAAACATATTTTGTACTGAAATTCTTTTAGAACTTGGTCCATCATACGTTGAAAAGTTGCAAGTGCGTTTTTCAGGCCGAACGGCATACGTAAATATTCGTAATGGCCATTATTTACGCTAAATGCAGTTTTTTCAATGGACTCAGGATCCATTTCAATTTGATGAAAACCTTGGGCAAGGTCAAGGGTCGAAAAATAGGTGCATTTACCTAAATTATCAAGGATTTCCTCTATTTGTGGTAGGGGGTATTTATCCTCGATAGTTACCTCGTTAAGTTTCCTGTAATCAATTACCATTCTATACTTTTTTTTTCCAGATGCATCAACCTTTTTTGGAACAATCCAAACAGGTGAGCTGTAAGGGGATATACTGGGTCTGATGATTTTATCTCTAAGCAATTTTGAAATTTGGCCTTGGATTTCCTCTTGCATTGATTGAGGGTGTCTAAAGGATTTAGTGTATATGGGATGGTTATCAACAGTTCTAATATTATGTTTGACGTGCGATGTGAAAGACAGATCGCAGTCTTCATGATAAAAAACGTTTTTGAATTTGTGACATAGGTCGATTACTTTTTCTCTTTCTTCACGATTGAGATGGTCAGTGCGTATTAATTTAGCAAATTCGAGTTTTTTATTATCTTGCGTAATTTTAGATTCGATATTAAAATATTCGCAAGGGATAACCTGTATGCGATTTGGAAATATAATTTGGGAGTCAAGTGATTTTTCAAATGGGATTTCGGAGATGCCATTTTTTGTAATAGTCAGACAGTCAGGTATAGTGTGGTTTTCGTCAATTTTGATACTTGGAATATAGACAGGGCCATTTTCAATTGATGTAGGTATTAATATTTTGTCTCTTTCGGTAGACAAAAAGTTTATTTGTTCGTCTAATTTAAATTCAAAATAAAATGGTATACTTGTAGTTTTATTTAGAGTTAAAATTTGATTTTCATAGTCTATATTAGCTTTTAATCTTTTAAGATCGTGCGATCCAATTAGCAAATCAAAATTTTTGTGCCAGGGAATTACTCTACTTTTTATTTCATTTTTGACACCTAATTCTTCAAACAGTCTGAGTTTAAGATTTTTGTCGGATCTTACTGTGCGATGTAAGCCTGTTAATTCGAAAGGTTCGAGAAATATATGTTTTTTAAAACGGTGCAAAAGATTCGGGTTAATAACGGAATCTGTAGCTCCGGTGTCTATTAAAATTTTTAAATTAATGTCAGGTAAAAAGAAAAATGGCAGTTTAGGTTTTGAGTTAATATTATTTAAATCTATATTTATTATGTGGTGTTTCGTTGATTCGAGGCATCTATTATAAAATTTTCTTGATCTTCTGTGTCTTGTAATTGTCCGTCACAAACGTCTATATATGGTTCGTGTTGGTCAGAGTCGTAATATTCATATTCATAATTATTTGTTTGCGATTGTGATGTTTCGTTTTCTAAAGGTGTGTTACTTTCTATGTTATAGATTTTTGGTTTTGACGCTATAGTTGAGACAGACATAGGCGTTGGCTTGTAATTTTGAGGGGTTTTTTGTTGGTAATTAGAAAATTGTGATCTTCCAAAATTATTGTTTGAATTTTGAAAATTATTTTGCATAGGTCTATGTGGTAATGGTTTATTAATATCTCCGAAAGTTCTTTGATTTGAATTTTGGTTCGTATTTGGGCTTTGTACGTTAGGTCGAGGGTTTTGTTGAGGTAGGCTTTGTTTTGGTACTGGTTTTGGTTGAACTTTTTGCGAGAAGGAACTTGAATTTTGGTACGCGAATATTTGCTTGTGAGCATGTTGTCTGTTGTCGTGTTCGTGGCAGCGAGTGAGGGCTGTCTCGATAGTATCAGGTGGTATATAAGTAAATAGGGTGAAATACGGGTCTCTAACACCTAATGTGAATTGTTCTAAGGTTATTTTAGCAATATGTGACCTTTTCCATTCAATTTCTGTTATATTTGAGGAATATGGCTGTGCGTGATTATTTAAGGCGTTCCTACATTTAACAACTCTATGATAAAATGGCGTGATATCTTCGTTAAGATGTTGTCTACAACCTTTTAATTGGGCGTATAACAAGTTCTCGTTTTGGTGATTACCGTAGTATTTTAATAGAGCAGCTTTAATTTGAGGCCAATCATTGGTAGGTTCTTGCGATACGTCATCAACAACTTGTCCGCGCAATTTATTTAAAATGCCTAACTTAATAAAGGAATGTTGAAATTCTGACAGTTGAAATTTTGAAAATATTTCGAGCACATTATCTATATTTCGGATAAAATGCGGTAAATTGTCGTGAGGGCCAAAAGTAGGAAGAGTTTTCAACATTTCAGAGACCTCCTGGATCGAAAGAGCCATTTTTAATGTGTTATTGGTATTTAAATTTAAACTTATTTCACCTAATTCTAAGCGAATTGTTTCTATAGCCGATTCAGGTAAATTTATTTGCGAAGTCGAGGTTGTGATAAGCTCGACAGGTATGTCTTGAGAGACGAGAGGTTTTTTTCTTAAACTTTTTGTTTTGCTTTTTGCAGAACTTGGAATTATTTCAATATTTACGAGGTCTTTTGACATGAAATATTTTAAATTATATCGTGGAGTCGGGTTTTAACCGTACTCTCACTAATAAAATAAACGTTTATAGGTGCAATTAATTTGAAATAATTTCACAATTAAATACCTATGTAAAAAATTATTTTTTTTTATACCTATTTTATTTGAGAATACGTTGTTAGGGAAAGACGGGACTTATAACTATGAAATTGGAAAGGTACTTACAGGAAGATCAGACCGATGAACATTGTCTCTGGTCTCAGGAATCTTCTGTCCGTGACTTTCTCTTTTCGCACTCGAAGATGGAGTCGTGCTGATTGGGGCTTCTCGGTGAAGGATTCCAAGCAGCTTTCTTGAAGGGGTTGGTGGTATCCTAGGGTGTTGAGTTTGCCGTTCTCGAGCGAAGTGATTCACGAGGAATTTTCTTCTTTGGAGAAAACGTTGTCGGTTCGTTGGATACGTAGTGAGGTATTAAGATACACCGTTGGCAAAGTTTTTCGCTATGAATGCCTTTTCCAACGTCTACGTATCCTGTTCACAGCGCCAGTTAAGTTTATTTAACACTAACACAAGTTTTTAAAAACTATTTATTTACAATTGAAATGGAGCAGAGCCTCCGGCTGACAACAATATTCTGAATTTCCTTTACAAAAAATGAGAATTTATATCAAATCGGCTTTTGGTTAAACGCCGCGGGACTTGTAATGCCTTCCTTAATTGCGGATGCTGCTTTGACCTTATAACGACTGCCTTGATAAAGGGTAGTGTGTGGTCCATAACTTATTCCGGGTTTTATTTCAGAACGCTTCTGCGTTTTTATTTTAATAACATTATTTTTCTCCACCGCGTCGTATGGTAATATCATGTTTCGTTCTGTTAACTTCAAAGACGCCGATGTTTTATAAACAGAAACTCCATCGCTCTCCGTAATCGGTTGGCCTGTCAATAAATCGGTTGTTTGTAAATTATCTGGCACAATAAAGAATTCAGTTGACACGACAATTTCGTCTATCTCGATTTTTACTTTTATTTGGCCTAAAGGTTTTACTGTAGCCCCTCCATAACCTACGATAATATTATTTGTTGTATTGGTTTCTATTTTTAGACCTAAGTTATGCACTGCACTTAATTTAATGGTATTACAGCTGCTACCAAAATCTACGTATGCGGAAAGGGTTTGTCCATTTATTTTAGCAGTTTTATAAAATTTATCGTTTTTGTGTCCTGGTTACCACTCGATACTAATTTTAATTCGCGATTTGAGCTTTCACCAAATTTTTGTTTTTTCCAACACTCATTTTCGTTATGACCTTTCCGCTTACAAAATGAACAGTTTTTATCCGAAACATATTTTCGACAGTCAACCTTTTTGTGTCCCTCACGACCACACAAAAACATTTGACTCTTCTGCTATGCCTATCATCAGATTGTGCGAATGGTCTTTTATCTCTAAAACTATGTGTGGCACTTACCTTGTGGCTGTGTTTTGATACCTGTTCACTATTTGCAATTAAAAACTGTAGTAAATGCTTCGTAGATATACAACCTGCAGCTCGAATTCCTGACCTTACGAAGGGGTCGTTGATTGTGTTTGTGATGACTTCCACGATCACCTTGTCCTGAAGTTGTCCTGCAATACTGACCAAGGGCTAGCTTTTGGTAGAAGAAATTAACCAAACTTTGAGTTGCACTTCGCTTAATATTTACTAAATCCTTTAATTTGCTGAAAACACACTGTTGTACTGGAAAACTTTCTTGTAGTTTGTCCTTCCACTCTTCCCACGATAGATTAAGATTTTCTTGATTGTGGTACCACGTCTTCGCGTTTCCTCTAAGTTTATTTATCATACAATACACACGGGCCTTATCATCCCAGTCAAATAAATCACCAGTAGCGGCAACACTATTTAACCACTGATTAACATTCATCAGTTCATCAAAATCTCCACTGAATACTGTTACACTATCAATTTTACCCCGATAGGCACTGGACTTTTTACTTAACTTTCGTTTTAATGTTTTTACTTGGCGACGCAATCTTTTATTTTGTTGAGCATGACTGTCACTATCACTACTTGTTGTATTACTACTACTACTATTACTAGACGAACTTTCACTACTCTCGGTTGACGCCCGCGCGTCCTTTTTTGACTTATGTTTTGGCATGATTTTACAGTTTCTTTACTAAAAACACGCAAAAGCACGTAAGACAATCCCACTTCTGATTTGTTAAGAAATATGGGGTGAATAATAATCCGATTTTCGTTATACCCCAATTTATTTAAATTCTTAGATATTACAAGTGAATATCTGAACAGATTGGCGCGTATATCTCAACTATTGAATGGTCGGTCCCTCTATCGAAACCGCGCCGAAAGCTGATGTCATAGTTTATACTACATCTCTCATAAAGTATTTGATTTAATATCAACAATTCGGCGGTGGCTCGGTCAAGGTTCCCCCTACTCGATAAATGAAGAACAATGGTCACAAAATATTCGAAATAAATGACTAAAATTCTGCTGGCTTCACAATATGTATGTATGTATATATATATATATATATATATATATATATATATATATATATATATATATATATATATATATATATATATATATTTATATATATATATATATATATATATATATATATATATATTTATATATATATATATATATATATATATATATATATATATATATATAATTCCAATTCCTGATGCCGGACAGTTCTCTCACGGCTCCGATACTCGTAAGAAAACCGCCGGCGTATTATCCACAACAACTCCACACTAGCCTGTGAAGTGGATTAGTTACCGTGGATCCATAATCATATGCCCTAAGTAAATCCAGAGAACCCAAGATGACCACTTTCTGCATTTGACCTGCCAACCACTCTACCGATTTTTGGCAAGCCGGAATGATCTTCAGTTCTTACAGCACTGTAGGCTTCATCTCTCCGAGAACACCGATAACCAGAACCACCATCTTGACAGATTAGCCTGGATACAGCGTAAGCAACTCACCCCGGAGATCTACGTATTTGGTCCGTTTCTCCTCCTCCTTCAAGCCAATCTTTTCTCGGCAGGAGCCGAGAACTCGATGATATAAATCACTTTGGTTTCATGGTTCAGGAGGACGTCAGGCTTATTAGCTTGTATTCGCTTGACGGTCGGGAACGAGTAATTCCAATATATGCGGCACTTCTGATTCTCGACAACGAACTCGATATCCCCGGGAGCGTAAGGCAGCACCGGTGTTTTGTCCACCAAATACGAGTGCCTTAGGTAGTAATATAGCACACGTAATGCCGCATTATGCCGATGGATGTAGGCCGAAGTCGCATATACAGGGCACGCCGATAGCAGGTGCATCAGCTATTCCGATGCCTGGTGGCAGACGCTGCAGTTGATATCAGGTACCTCCACACCCTTCACTTGGATTCGGTATACTAAGATAACAAGATAACACCACACCTAACAAGATGACACCATCCTGTCAGACCGCTATAAAGCCTTCGGTCTCCGATCTGAGCCCGGCTGACCTTAAGTAAGCGAAGGTCATCGCCGTCGATAAACCTTGTGCTTCAATGTTGTTATAGAAAACTCCATGTAGGGCCTTATCGACGTGCTCCCTAAACAGATTTCTCTGTTCGAGAGCTTTGATTTGGTTTTCTTTCGGAGTCGATGTTTGTACTTGCCACGGAGAGCGTCCTTTACGCGTTGAGTATCCTGTTTATAGTTCTGATTTACACCAGGGTACGCGTACGTCTCCCCGGCATCCAAATGTTTTAGGATGCTTCCATCTGCTATCTGCGCATCTTTAGGGAACCCCGTAGATCGCCCTCTCTTGAGATGGAAGACTGCACACTGGTCCAATCTGAATTCCATGCCAGTTGCCCACGTGTACTCTTGCACCACCCTGAGGAAGTTTTGCATGCCTTGCTCTCCAGAGGCATAGATATTGAGGTCATCCATGTAAAACAAATAGGTGGCTTTATGCCTCCGATTATTGGGTGGTCCGCAATTATACCCGCGAATTCGGCGAAGTTCAAGTAACAGGGGTAATAACGAGATACAAAATAGAAGAGGGCTTAGGGAATCCCCCTGAAACACCCCTCTCCTCAACACTACCGGCTCCGTGGTTACCCGCCGTTCACCGGCTGTTATGGTAATGCGGGTTTTCCAGAGCGGTAGTAGGTGTTGTATGCATCTCGCTATTGGTGCTGGTACAGCAAGATATCCGAACAAGTGAATCAATAGCTCGTGGGTTGTTGAATCAAATGCCTTGCGGTAGTCTATCAAGGCCATCCATAGATTCCGCTTGTATTGTACAGAGTCCTGCGTAATACAGCGGTCTATCAACAGGTTTCTTTGCCACCTACCTGGCCCTTCTTTGCACCGCGTTGCTCCCCTATCTCTTGAAGGACTGGTTTTACGTGCTCCAACGTCCTAACATACAATATGCGTGTAAACAACTTGTAGCAGGAGTCGAGGCACGTAATCGGCCTATAAGTCTTTGGATCGGACAAATTCCCTTTCTTGGGGATAAGTACAGTTCTTCCCTCGACAAATCAATGCGGAATCTGCTGCCTCTCGTTCAACCACGAGTTGAAAACTCGAGCCAGATGGCGGTGGGTCGACGGAAACCGTTTCCACCACCATATATTCAATCCATCTGGGCCTGGGGTAGCGAAGTTCTTAGTTCCAACAAGTGCTTGTTGAACTTCCTCCAGACTAATTGCCGGGCACGCTTCCTGTGGTTCTTCAATGAGAGTCTCGCAAAGAGCCTGGAAGCGTGCGATTATTATTGAATGGGCGCGTCGTTTCATAGATTTCCTTCCAAAAGTTTTCGACATCCTCTACAGCCGGTGGATCTTCGACAGCACGTTGTTGCTCTTGAATAAAGCTGGAGGGATTTGTACGGAACAATTTGTTTTGTTCCATGCTCCTTATCTGCCTATTCAAAGCTTTGTTAATCGCCATAAGTGCTCGATTCCTGTCTAAGCAGTGCTTCTTGCTAGCTAAGAGCGCCGTTTGATTCAGAGTGTGGTGTTGGCGCCTGAGTCCGGCGATAATACATCGGACTTTAGGTGTAAACTGCCGATTGTTTCTTATATATTCCACCACACTCTGGATCCGAGAGGCATGCTGTCTGGCCGACTGTATTAGATCTTGCCTTAGATCTGCTCTACACGCCGCTTGGTTTTCTCGTTCCTGTTGAAAGAGTTTGACTTCTCACGTGGAACGAGCTCCTTAGCGGTATTGTAAACGGCACAATTGACCTGCCAGATGCCTGCATCGTCTGGAAGTTCCTCGTCGATTCTAGCATCCATTCTTGCAAGGTCTTGTGGCTTTAGGTTAACCCTATAATATGTTATATAAAATATATTGTATTGTATTCATTATTCAAAGTAATTCTCACACTTCTATAACTTTATTATCAGGTAACATAAAACCTTCAGTATGTTATCTGAAAGCCAGACGTAACTCAATACTGCTACGTGTCTTATCATATAACTATATACATTGTAACCAACGTTTATGATGATTTGCTGAAACCTTATAATGTTCTTTCTTTAAATTAATCTTTTGCCAATTATATTTTAACTTTACTTTCAACGATGTCAGCATAACGAAACTTATAAAGTCACAGCAAACCCGTTGCATGAGCAGTATAATTTTAATATAGCTTTAGTATAATTTTAGTATTAGTATTATTGTTATACTCACACATCTAAATTCTTGTTCGTCCGTAAAATAAAATAAATTGTTTTTAAAAAGTTTAAATCCAAACTAGTGATTTAACAAATTTGGCGCAGTCGGTAGGATTTCACGCGTTATTAGAACACGGATTTGCCTCACTAGTAACGTGGAATTCCAATTCCGAAGTGAAATCAAGAACAAAGCTCAAGAAGAAAAGAAACACGAAACAAAAATACTTCAAAGAAGCAACTTCGAAACACGAAGACTTCAACAAAAGAAACAAGAAACAAATCTACAAAGAAACAAATAAAACAACAGGGGAAATCGCAGATAGAACACGGACCTGCCCTCACTGTTTGTGATTCTCCTCTGCAAGCCATCCTTCCCGAAGACGCCCCGCTTCCAAAACACGGAATTGCCTCACTGGTTGTGGACTCTGGCCGGAAGACAAATGGAAAAAATTTGGTAAGTCAAAGAATTGACACGTTACCTTTGAAACATTTATTTATAATTTTAAGAAATATTATACAGGATATAGACCAAAAACTATTATCCTTCCAATCTGCAAATTTATTTTTATTTAATTTTATTTAATTAAATAACTTTACAATATCTAGTTTAAACATAATAATTAACTTATAAAAATGGCAAACGAAGCTATCTTAGAACCTTACAAACTGTCAGAAATTTTCTCAATTGTTCCGGAGTATGACGGAAATCAAATTTTCCTGCAAACATTCTTAAATGCTATTAAATGCGCTTTCGACATGGCGGTCGATAATCAAAAAATACTTTTAACTCTCCATGTTAAAAATAAATTACGTGGAAAAGCCGCTGAACTAGTAAATTCTAGGAACCCGTCAACTTGGGAAGAAATCAAATATCTATTAGAGACTCACTTTGGAGACTCTAGGGACCTTACGTCTCTAATTCAGGACTTGCAAAGAATTAATCAACAATCAAACGAATCCGCTTTAAATTTTGTATCCCGCTTGCAAACGCATAATGCGAAAATGCATGCAGCGATTCAGAAACAGCATTTAACCGCTGATCAAAAAACCGCACAATCCAATTTAATCGAGACAATGACCCTTAACACTTTATTGACAGGGCTGGATCCAAAATTAGAATCTATAATAAGAGCAAGTAATCCTATGGATATGCTTCAAGCAATATCCAGGATTAAACGAGAACTTCAATTGTCATACTTTGAATCTCAGAAATTTCAAAAAGCGAACAAACCATTACCACCTAATTCACTAAATGCTAAGAAGATATGTACATATTGTAAACGTAATGGACACACAATAAATGAGTGCCGAACGAAACAACAAAATTCTTCAGCACCTTTCCAAAATTTTTCTAGGCCTAATTTTCAACAAAATTTTAATCATCCAACTTAAATCAAAATTATCAGCGACCTCAATTTAATTCAAATGGAAATAATAGACCGACGAATTCAAATTTCCAACAAAATAATTACCAGCAAAACAGTTTTCAACAAAACAGGCCTTCAGTTATTAAACCGAATCCCAACTATACAAACCAATCAAGACCACCAATAATTCGGCCAAATCCGAATTATAATCAACAAAGAGCTCATCATATGAACGCTCAAATGAACCAAAATTTTGATGATACGGCTCATCAATACGACTCACAGTACACTGATGATACTGCTCATCAGTACAGCTCACATACACAATATGCTGATGATACCGCTCATCAATATAATTACAATTGTGATCAAAATTATGAACAATATCAAGATTCATATTCGGACGAACCAACATATCAAGAAAATTATAATTTTTCAACAGACCAATTTAATTATTCTGATACTGATCAGGATATTCGGCAAACTACTCAAGCTCAAGATCATCCACCGGATCAACAGCTATGCGAAATAACGGAATTAGAAAACCAAATTCAAATAATGAATTTAAACACCAACCAACAGCAAGACAAACAAATATTCCTATAAATAGAGGAATATCAAGTGCCCTTTTTACAGTAAATCCCAAAAACTTATATTACATTAAAGATGCTACAAAAAAATTTAAAATATTAATAGATACAGGTGCCGGACTATCCATATTTAAGCCAAAAACTTGTGAAAAATACTCTAAACGTTTTCCCGAAAACGTTATAATACAGGGAATTACCGATCAAAAAATTCTAATTAAAGAATTTACACTGGTTCCGTTTACTCTCAACGATCCTCACAAAGTTTACATTCATAATATCGATATTGAATTCGATGGATTACTAGGATCCGATTTTCTAGAACATTACAACTGCATTATTGACATAAAAAATAGACAATTAATTACTAACTTCAAAACTGTACCTTTATTCAGAGCCACAGAAAATTCCACTAATGTACAAAATAATAAAAAACAAAATGTTCAAACTAATAAATTTCTCAATAAAATTTCAATCAACCCTCGTACGGAACAAATTTCAAAATTTCGATGTAATCTTGTAAATACAGAAGCCATATTAACAGCTATGGAAATAGATAAAGTACGACTTCCTAATGCACTAGTCAAAATTAACAATAAAGGAGAATTTCTTGCCTCCGTATTAAACGCAAACGCAGTCCCAAAAATAATAGACTTTTCCGAAATTAAACTAGAACCAATTCTAAATTTTTCATTAAATAATGTAAACGAATATAATTCTGAAAATTATACAGATAGACGCGAAGAAATAAGGCAACAACTTCGTCTTGATCACATAAATGAGGAAGAAAGAGAAATAATTACTCAACTTTGCCTAGACTTTTCAGATATTTTCTATCTCGAAGGAGATATTCTGACATTTACTAATGGGATCAAACACACAATAGACACTAACAATGCTAAACCTACTTTTACAAAGTCGTATCGCTACCCTCAAATTCACAAAGAGGAAGTGAAAAAACAAGTATCGAAAATGCTTGAACAAGGTATTATCAAACATTCAAATTCCCCTTGGTCATCACCGATTTGGGTTGTCCCCAAAAAGCTTGATGCGTCAGGTAAACAAAAATGGCGTGTCGTAGTTGACTACAGAAAACTCAATGAGTTAACTGTAGGAGATAAATACCCTTTACCAAACATTTCTGATCTTTTAGACCAACTTGGCAAATGTCAATATTTCACCACCCTCGATTTGGCCTCCGGTTTCCACCAGATTGATATCGAACCCAGTGATATTCCAAAAACTGCTTTCACAGTCGAAAACGGTCATTTTGAATTTAATAGGCTTCAATTCAGTTTGAAAAATGCCCCATCAACCTTCCAAAGGGTAATGGATAACATCTTAATAGGAATCCAAAACGAGAGATGCCTCGTATACATGGACGACATAATCGTCTATTCCCCAACAATCCAGGACCATGTTTCACGGCTTACCGAAGTCTTCAAACGTCTTCAAAAAGCTAATTTGAAAATTCAACCAGACAAGTGCGAATTCCTTCGTAAGGAAGTTGCATATTTAGGTCACCTCGTCACCAAAGAAGGTGTAAAACCAAATCCAATTAAGATCGAATGCATCAAAAACTTTCCCCAACCAACTAACCAGAGAGAGATTAAATCATTTCTTGGCCTCGCCGGATATTACCGACGATTCATTGATAAGTTCGCCAAAATTTCCAAACCTCTCACAAAATTACTGCAAAAAGACAACCCTTTCAATTTTGATTCAGAATGTTTAAAATCTTTCGAAGATTTAAAACAAACCCTTACGTCAACCCCCTACTATCGTATCCAAATTTTGACGAGCCATTCCTACTCACAACAGATGCGAGCGCTTTTGTGATCGGCGCTGTACTCTCACAAGGTCCAATAGGTAAAGATCTACCCATAGCCTTCGCCTCCAGAACTCTCTGTAGCGCGGAAACAAAGTACTCAACAATAGAACGAGAACTCCTCGCTATTGTTTGGGCCGTAAAACATTTTCGCCCATATATTTTTGGTAGAAAGCTCAAACTGATAACAGATCACAGACCTCTTACCTAGCTTTTCTCTATTAAAGACCACGGTAGTCGCCTAGCACGCTGGCGCTTAAAACTTGAAGAGTACGACTACCAGATTGAATATAAACCTGGCAAAATTAATAAAAATTCGGATGCCTTGTCCCGTAACATCAAATACAGACGACGAATCAATTAGTTCAGAAAATACCGAAATTTCACCAGAATCAATTTTACAAGAATTAAATACATTTGTTCACTTATATAAAACCCAGTCATTAATAGACTATTCAAAAATTAAAATTACAAACAATCAATTATTAGACAAAGGACATAAGAACATAATAACGTTTTTCCAAAAGGACAAACTCGAAGACTTACATTATAAAATAATTGAAGATATTTTCGAGGAAAAACCAAATTTTATCCACAATAAAATTAATATAGTCACGAGTAAAACGGTGAAAAACAGAAAATACTATATTGTTTTGTTACCCTTCGACACCGAAGAGATAATCGAAACAATGTTTATTACTCTTTACAAAGACAAAGACCTTTTCGAATCTTCAAAAACATATTTCATTGAAAACAATTTAGAATTGCCAATACTGGAAATGTTGTCATTTATTTTCACTGAAAAAGATTTAAACCTAGTTAGTTGCCAAAACATAACTAAGACGCCTGACGAAGATCAAATTCCGATAATATTAGACCAAAACCATACAGGAAAAGCGAATTTACACCGCGGAATAAACGAAACCATTCGGAGAATAAGGAATAAATATAACTGGCCCGGTTTAACTAAAGACGTAACTAAATTCATTCAAAATTGCGAAATATGCCAGAAAACAAAGGCCTTACGGAAAAACTTAAACAATCCCTTAGTGATAACTGAAACACCAAGAACACCATTTGAAAGAATAAATATCGATATATTAGAAATTCCAAAAATAAATTATGTCTTAACTATTAGGGATGAACTAACCAAATTTACTCAAGCGTACCCATTAGAGGATAAATCCGCTAAATCAACAGTAAATACACTACTTCTTTACTTTCAGCATTTTGGTACTCCGCTTCGTATACATTCGGATTACGGTAAAGAATTCGACAATGTATTACTTAAAGACCTATGTACCTTATACGACATAAAATTAACATTTTCTAGCGTTACCCACCCTCAATCAAACGGATCTGTGGAAAGATTTCACTCCACACTTTTAGAGATGATTCGTACTAATCAGGCTGAAAACCCTAATGAACATCCACTAAACGTAATTCCTTACGCTGTTATTTGTTATAATAACTCGACGAATAAAACACACGGTTTCTCTCCATACGAGCTAGTATTTGGACATACGTCCAGTCGCCCACCTGAAACTTTGTATAACCAAAAAGAGTTGATATCAAAATATATACGAGACCTAAATAATAGAATTTCATACTATTATAAAATTGCACGCACAAAAACTGAGCTTCAAAAAGAAAAGGCTAAATTAAGATTCGATAGAAACGTTCCAGAACATCCTACACAATTTAAAATAGGCGATAAAGTCTATGTTAAGGAATCTCAAATTAAAGATAAATTACATAATAAATTTAACGGTCCTTTTGAAATAATAAAAATCTTTCAAAATTCTGCAATTTTATTAAATCTCGAAACGTCACAAACGACAAAAGTCAATTTCGACAGGATGAAACCATATTTTGAGAATTAAATTATTTTCAGGTTTCTTCTGCTGATTGGAGCAGCAGTATCCCAATACACCATTACTCCAATAAACAACACCATTGGAATATATTACCATCGAGACAGCGAAATCGTTGTAACAAATAAACAATGGACTCTTCTGGTTCACAAAAACATTTCATCAATAAAGAACACTTTTGAACATAACGAGAAAATGCTTGAAATTCTCTTACACGCTATTAACCCCACATTTGAAAACATGAACCTTTTTCGAGGTGAAGTAAAAACACACATCAGCTTATTAATCCAAATTTCAAATTCAATTAAAGAAAAATTAAGCGAAATTTATTTTGATACTAAACGTTACAAACGTGGAATTCTCAATGGCATTGGTACAATATTTAAGTCAATTACAGGAAATTTAGATTCCGAAGATGGCGAATACTACATGAATTGCATCAATAAGTTAACTAATGACGAGCATCAATTAGAAAATTTAATGAAAAATCAAATCTCAGTAACAACATCCGTCATAAAGAATTTTAACGCTACCATACAAAAGTTGCAAATTGATGAAGCCACCTTCAATAGAGATATAAAAATAATATCAGACGCAATTTATAGGACAGCAGATAAAATTAAAGTAATTGAAGCAAAATTAAGATTTTTAGAAAAATGTGAACTTCTCATGGAAAGTTACCTGTATATCGAGAATCAATTAAATGATATTCTAAATTCAATAACTTTCGCGCGATTAAAAATTATTCATACGTCGATAATCAATCCTGAAAATTTGATAACCTCGCTTCAGGAAATTTCACAAAATTTACACCAAAACAATTTACCACTCATTATAAAATCTTCCAATATTGCCAAATATTTGAATATTATGGAATTAGAAGCATATCAAACTGACTCAGACTTGGTATTTGTATTAAAAATCCTCTTAATAGACCAACAAAGATACACCCTTTCTTTTTTTTCAATTTTCCAATCCCTATCCTAAATAATAGAACTGGTCTATATCATGTTTTATCTTCATCACAAAAATACTTAGCGCGTGACGTCGATTCTTTGATGTACATACCCACCAAAAATCTAAAAGACTGTAAACCACTTTTCCTTGGCACAAAGATATGTTCCAATCTATTTGCATACCCCATCGACGACAATGCTATATGTGAAGCCCAAATCCTGAAACACTTAAAAACTTTACCTGAGAGCTGCCAAACTTCAATAATATTTGCAAAAGGCTACAATGTCCAACAACTAACGGACTCATCATGGCTAACAATTACTTCAGAACCACTTCAAATTACTGTAAATTGCAAACAAATAAACACCAAGACAGAGATCATTTATAAAAATTCCATTCTTAAATTGCAACCTGGATGTAGTGCTTTCATAGGAGTGACAAAAATACAAGCTGACCCTAAGAACTTTTCGCAAACCAGTGTTAGTGATCACCCCATTTTAATTACCTTTAATTGTTTTCAAGGAATCCACGATGACATCCAAATCCCAAAATTAGAACCATTAAAATTGAATAACTTAAATGTGGAAGACCTCGAGATTACCAAACACAAATTGGACGAGTATTCTCGAACGTTAGACGATTTGATCAATGAACCATTTGTCACCAAACACATCTCTTGGTTCACTTATTTTATCATTACACTAATAGTAACTCTCATTTTGTTATATATTTTATGTAAATGCCGAAAGAGAAACAGATTAGCAATCGCCCTCACAACAAATTCACCACCACCTCCACCTGGACCTTCTAAACGCTTAAGAGAATCCTTCAGGAGCATCCTGCCCAGAAGAAGATTATCGATCAGATCCAAAGATGAAACCCCAGAGGAAGAAATCGAACTGAACTAATGTTTCTCAGTTATAAATCGGTTTCAAAGACTCTATATATTTTAATTTTGTAAATTTTATATTTAAAAAATATTCATTGTATAATTTAAACTTAACTTAAGGCTTCATATTCTCAATTAACTCTATTATTATTATATAACTTCAATAATCGTTAAATTCATAATTATTAATTTCAATTTTACTTATTTTTGAAAAGTTGCTGTATAACACCAACTTTTTGTTAAAAAGGGGAGTTGTTATATAAAATATATTGTATTGTATTCATTATTCAAAGTAATTCTCACACTTCTATAACTTTATTATCAGGTAACATAAAACCTTCAGTATGTTATCTGAAAGCCAGACGTAACTCAATACTGCTACGTGTTTTATCATACAACTATATACATTGTAACCAACGTTTATGATGATTTGCTGAAACCTTATAATGTTCTTTCTTTAAATTAATCTTTTGCCAATTATATTTTAACTTTACTTTCAACGATGTCAACATAACGAAACTTATAAAGTCACAGCAAACCCGTTGCATGAGCAGTATAATTTTAATATAGCTTTAGTATAATTTTAGTATTAGTATTATTGTTATACTCACACATCTAAATTCTTGTTCGTCCGTAAAATAAAATAAATTGTTTTTAAAAAGTTTAAATCCAGACTAGTGATTTATATATATATATATATATATATATATATATATATATATATATATATATATATATATATATATATATATATATATATATATATATATATATATATGTATATATATATATATATATATATATATATATATATATATATATATATATATATATATATATATATATACATATATATATATAACATATATATATATAACATATATATATATAACATATATATATATATATATATATATATAATAGTTTATCTTTCTTCTGGGATTCTTTTAAAGATACTTTATCACCAAGTTCGTACTTCTGAGGATTTTGTGAAACATGTTTGTCGAAACGACTTTTTAATTTTTGTTTTTGAACTTCTGTTTTAGATCGAGCTATTTTGTAATAATACGATATGCGGTTGTTTAAGTCTCTGATGAATATCGTAATGAGGTCTTTTTGATTATAGAGTGTTTCTGGGGGTCTACTGGATGTATGTACCAAAGCCAAGTTCGTACGGTGTAAATCCGTTAGTTTTGTTAGCTGAGGTATTACAGCAAATTATTTCATAAGGGACTATATTAAATGAATGCTCATTAGGGTGTTCGACTAAATGTACTCTAATCATTTCAAGGAGGGTAGAGTGGAATCTTTCTAGAGAACCGTTAGACTGAGAACTGTCCAACGCTTGAATATGTAAGTTTGATGTCATAAAAGTTACATAGATCTTTAAGAATTGCGTTATCGAATTCTCGACCATAGTCGCAATGAATACGTAAGGGGGTACCATAATGTTGAAAGTAGACAAGAAGGGTATATATAACGGGTCTATCTATGATCGGTTAACAATTTGAATTTTCTACCGAAAAGATAGGGACGAAAATGCTTTACTGTCCATACGATAGCAAGGAGTTCTCTCTCTATTGTAGAATATTTTGTCTCTGCTTTACAGAGTGTTCTGGATGCAAAGGATATTGGAAGGTCTTTTCCTACAGGGCCTTGTGAAAGGACTGCACCGATTGCGAAAGCACTCGCATTTGTAGTAAGAATAAAAGGTTCATCGAAATTTGGATAGACGAAAATGGGGGTAGTTGTAAGAGCTTGCTTTAAATCTTCGAATAATTTTTTACACTCAGAGTCAAACTGGAATGGAACATCTTTTTGTAATAGCCTATTCATAGATTTAGAAATTTTCGCAAAATTATTAATAAATCGACGGTAGTAACTTGATAATCCAAGGAAAGATTTTATTTCTTTTTGATTGGTTGATTGTGGGAAATTTTTAATACATTCGATTTTTGATGGATTTGGTTTTACTCCCTCTTTGGTGGCAAAATGACCAAGATATGCCACTTCTTTGCGAAGGAACTCGCATTTGTCTGGCTGAATGTTTAGGTTCGCTTTTTGTAAGCGTTTAAACACTTCTGTGAGACGATAGATGTGTTCGTGGATTGTCGGAGAGTAGACGATTATGTCGTCCATATAGACTAGACACCTTTCGTGTTGAATTCCTAACAGAATGTTATCCATCAATCTTTGGAATGTTGACGGAGCATTTTTGAGGCCAAATGGAAATCTAACGAATTCAAAATGTCCATTTTTGACTGTGAAGGCTGTCTCTTGGATATTTTTGGGGTCGATTTCGATCTGATGGAACCCGGAGGCTAAATCTAGGGTAGTGAAATACTAACATTTGCCAAGTTGGTCTAACAAATCTGAAATGTTGGGTAGGGGATATTTGTCGCCTATAATTAACTCGTTAAGTTTCCTATAGTCTACAACGACTCGCCATTTTTGCTTTCCTGAAGCGTCAAGCTTCTTGGGAACAACCCAAATAGGGGATGACCAGGGGGAATTGGAATATCTGATGATGCCTTGTTCCAACATTTTTGAAACCTGATTTTTGACTTCTTGTTTATGGATGTGAGGATACCGATATGACTTTGTAAACACTAGTTTTTGAGTTATTGGTATCTATGCTATGTTTTATTTCATTAGTGAAGGTTAAATTATCACCTTCGAGATAAAAGATGTCTTCGAATTCTAAACATAATTGTGTAATTAATTCGGATTCTTCTTCGTTTAGGTATTCTAAGCGAAGTTGCTTTTTTATTTCGTTATTTCTAATGTTATCCCTGAAAAATTTATCATTTTAGGTATTGCGTTAGCATTTAGTACTGAAGCAAGAAAGTCTCCATTATTATTTACTTTGACAATGGCATTTGGGAGACGTACTTTTTCTATCTCCGAAGCTAACAGTATAGCTTCGGTGTTTATCAAATTACAGTTAAACTTACAAATTTGTTCGGTACGTGGGTCAATAGAAATTTTATTGGAAAATTGATTTTGTATGTTTTGTTTTTGAAAATTTAGATTTTCTGTAGCTTTAAATAATGGTATTGTTTTAAAATTAGTAATCAGTTGTTTATTTTTTACATCTACTATACACTCATAATGTTCTAAAAAATCTGAACCAAGTAATCCGTCAAATTTAATATCCAAATCACAAATATAAACTTTATGCGGATCGCTGGCTAAAAATAGTATACGAGCAGACTCGTCAATATGGATTTATTGATTAGTTATGCCTTGTATAGTTACATTTTCTGGAAACCTTGTTTTTAATTTTTCACATGTTTTACGTTTAATAATTGATAATACTGCACCTGTATCGATGAGGAGGTTAACGGTGTTGCTTGCGTCTTTTATATAATACAGATTTCTGTAGTTAATAGCTAATGAAGGACTTACAGAAAATTCTGATTTGATGGGATTTGATCTGGATTGCGATTGTTTAAATTCATGGATTGAATTTTCGTTTGGAGTTCCGATATTTGGGAATTCTAAACTTTTATATCTGGGGGTTCTGTTTGAAAATGGGGACCTAATTGAAAATTAGGGGTAGAGTTCATATAGACATATGGGTAATTATAATTATCATAATTTGAATGTAGTTCTTCGTTCTGGGCTTGATTATTAGCTGTATAATAATCTTGGTTTTCTGAGTAACTACTAGCAGTGTAGTAGTCTTGATTTTCGGGATAACTACTAGCAGTAGTCTTAATTCGGATCGTCAGTGAATCCATTATTTGAAAAATTTTGATCGTTAGCAGGACTATTAGCAGTATAATAGTCTTGATTATTTTCATTAAAATGTAAGGTTCTTCTATTAATATTTGGTTTATAATTCGGGTTTGGCTGAATTGCCGGTGCTCTTGAACCACTAAAATTTGGATTCGGAGCTATGACCGGTGGTCTATTTTGCTGAAAATTTTGGGTTTGTTGAGGTGTAAAAGCCCTTTGTTGATTTTGGAAATCGGATTAGTAATTTTGAAATTGCGGTCTATTAAAATTGTTATTTGAATTTTGGAATTGTCTTTGACGACATGCATTAAATGTATGCCCTATTTCTTACAAAATGTGCACTGTTTGGGTGGAAGCGAATTTGGTTTAGGTACAGGGGTGTTAAAATTACGATTTGGAAATTTTTGGTTTTCAAAATAATTTAATTGTAATTCGCGTTTTATCCGAGACGCAGCTGTTATCATGTCCGATGGGTTACTTGCCCTAATAACATGTCCTATTTTTGGTTCTAAACCAGTAAGAGGTGTATTTAAAACCATGGATTCCGTTAATTGCAATTGACCTTCTTTTTGTTCTAAAGTTAACGGCTGTTTATGAATTGAAGCGTGTAATTTTGCTTCGTGCGATTGAAGTTTATAGGTAAATGCAAGGGGTGATTCGTTCGGAAGCTGTCGCATCCTTTGCAAATCTTGAATGAGTGAAGTTAAATCTCTAATATCACCAAAATGAGATTCAAGGAGCTGTTTTATTTCGGTTAATGTATGTGGATCGCGTGAATTTATTAATTCAGCGACTTTGCCTTTTAATTTATTTTTAATATGAAGTGTTAACAATACCTTCTGGTTACCTACTGCCATATTATGTGCTGTATTACACGAATTTATAAAAGTATTTAAAAATATTTGATTCCCGTCAAATTCTGGGATTATAGAAAAGATTTCACTGAGTTTATAAGGCTCAACGGCCACTGGAGGTTGTTGGTTCTGCATTCTTGGCATATATTTTAGCATATACCAGGTAATAATTAATTAAAAATGTATTTTGGGAAAACAGAAATAGAACGGTTTTACAATATTAAAAAAATATATATATGGGGAAAAATAATAAAAGGGAGATGATTCTTAAATGTACTTACATAAATTTCCACATTCCTTGTTGCGAGAGATGAAATCCGACTTCGTAATCGTTGCTACACCAGGTGAGTGTCGATTTGCGTGTTCCTGATGCCGAAGAGACCGTCTACTCGCGGGATATGTAGTTGAGTTTTCTTTGTTGCTTGTGGGACGTATTTCTTTCTTCTCTTGAAAGTTTGGAAACCACCGTGTTTAAATTAGGATGCGCGTATTTTTAAACACGTTATGAGAATTCTACCGACTGCGCTAATTTTTATATATTATTTTGTATAATTGATTTTTTTAAAATTACAATAATTGAATTAATATGAAACGTATATTCCAAGTGACTTTAAGAAGTGCTAGTTATCTGGCACGCAGTGCCTTTTATAACTCACTTCTGACAATAACTTCTGACAATAAACCATGCATAAATAAGCCATGCAAGCTTATTGTCAGAATTTCTAGAATTGTTATATATATATATATATATATATATATATATATATATATATATATATATATATATATATATGTTATATGCATAAAGACGCTTACATGGTATCATATTTCAAAATTAATCTCATTTATTTTATCAAGCGATAACAACTTCCTTTCGCAGAACCTTGTAAACATGCAAGTTTGTTGCAATTCTAGAAATTCTGACAATAAGCTTGCATGGCTTATTTATGCATGGTTTATTGTCAGAAGTTATTGTCAGAAGTGAGTTATAAAAGGCACTGCGTGCCAGATAACTAGCACTTCTTAAAGTCACTTGGAATATACGTTTCATCTTAATTCAATTATTGTAATTTTAAAAAAATCAATTATACAAAATAATATATAAAAATTAGCGCAGTCGGTAGAATTCTCATAACGTGTTTAAAAATACGGGCATCCTAATTTAAACACGGTGGTTTCCAAACTTTCAAGAGAAGAAAGAAATACGTCCCACAAGCAACAAAGAAAACTCAACTACATATCCCGCGAGTAGACGGTCTCTTCGGCATCAGGAACACGCAAATCGACACTCACCTGGTGTAGCAACGCTTACGAAGTCGCATTTCATCTCTCGCAACAAGGAATGTGGAAATTTATGTAAGTACATTTAAGAATCATCTCCCTTTTATTATTTTTCCCCATATATATATATTTTTTTAATATTGTAAAACCGTTCTATTTCTGTTTTCCCAAAATACATTTTTAATTAATTATTACCTGGTATATGCCAAAATATATGCCAAGAATGCAGAACCAACAACCTCCAGTGGCCGTTGAGCCTTATAAACTCAGTGAAATCTTTTCTATAATCCCAGAATTTGACGGGAATCAAATATTTTTAAATACTTTTATAAATTCGTGTAATACAGCACATAATATGGCAGTAGGTAACCAGAAGGTATTGTTAACACTTCATATTAAAAATAAATTAAAAGGCAAAGTCGCTGAATTAATAAATTCACGCGATCCACATACATTAACCGAAATAAAACAGCTCCATGAATCTCATTTTGGTGATATTAGAGATTTAACTTCACTCATTCAAGATTTGAAAAAGATGCGACAGCTTCCGAACGAATCACCCCTTGCATTTACCTATAAACTTCAATCGCACGAAGCAAAATTACACGCTTCAATTCATAAACAGCCGTTAACTTTAGAACAAAAAGAAGGTCAATTGCAATTAACGGAATCCATGGTTTTAAATACACCTCTTACTGGTTTAGAACCAAAAATAGGACATGTTATTAGGGCAAGTAACCCATCGGACATGATAACAGCTGCGTCTCGGATAAAACGCGAATTACAATTAAATTATTTTGAAAACCAAAAATTTCCAAATCGTAATTTTAACACCTCTGTACCTAAACCAAATTCGCTTCCACCCAAACAGTGCACATTTTGTAAGAAATAGGGCATACATTTAATGCATGTCGTCAAAGACAATTCCAAAATTCAAATAACAATTTTAATAGACCGCAATTTCAAAATTACTAATCCGATTTCCAAAATCAACAAAGGGCTTTTACACCTCAACAAACCCAAAATTTTCAGCAAAATAGACCACCGGTCATAGCTCCGAATCCAAATTTTAGTGGTTCAAGAGCACCGGCAATTCAGCCAAACCCGAATTATAAACCAAATATTAATAGAAGAACCTTACATTTTAATGAAAATAATCAAGACTATTATACTGCTAATAGTCCTGCTAACGATCAAAATTTTTCAAATAATGGATTCACTGACGATCCGAATTAAGACTACTGCTAGTAGTTATCCCGAAAATCAAGACTACTACACTGCTAGTAGTTACTCAGAAAACCAAGATTATTATACAGCTAATAATCAAGCCCAGAACGAAGAACTACATTCAAATTATGATAATTATAATTACCCATATGTCGATATGAACTCTACCCCTAATTTTCAATTAGGTCCCCATTTTCAAACAGAACCCCCAGATATAAAAGTTTAGAATTCCCAAATATCGGAACTCCAAACGAAAATTCAATCCATGAATTTAAACAATCGCAATCCAGATCAAATCCCATCAAATCAGAATTTTCTGTAAGTCCTTCTTTAGCTATTAACTACAGAAATCTGTATTATATAAAAGACGCAAGCAACACCGTTAATCTCCTCATCGATACAGGTGCAGTATTATCAATTATTAAACGTAAAACATGTGAAAAATTAAAAACAAGGTTTCCAAAAAATGTAACTATACAAGGCATAACTAATCAATAAATCCATATTAACGAGTCTGCTCGTATACTATTTTTAGCCAGCGATCCGCATAAAGTTTATATTTGTGATTTGGATATTAAATTTGACGGATTACTTGGTTCAGATTTTTTAGAACATTATGAGTGTATAGTAGATGTAAAAAATAAACAACTGATTACTAATTTTAAAACAATACCATTATTTAAAGCTACAGAAAATCTAAATTTTCAAAAACAAAACATACAAAATCAATTTTCCAATAAAATTTCTATTGACCCACGTACCGAACAAATTTGTAAGTTTAACTGTAATTTGATAAACACCGAAGCTATACTGTTAGCTTCGGAGATAGAAAAAGTACGTCTCCCAAATGCCATTGTCAAAGTAAATAATAATGGAGACTTTCTTGCTTCAGTACTAAATGCTAACGCAATACCTAAAATGATAAATTTTTCAGGGATAACATTAGAAATAACGAAATAAAAAAGCAACTTCGCTTAGAATACCTAAACGAAGAAGAATCCGAATTAATTACACAATTATGTTTAGAATTCGAAGACATCTTTTATCTCGAAGGTGATAATTTAACCTTCACTAATGAAATAAAACATAGCATAGATACCAATAACTCAAAAACTAGTGTTTACAAAGTCATATCGGTATCCTCATATCCACAAACAAGAAGTCAAAAATCAGGTTTCAAAAATGTTGGAACAAGGCATCATCAGATATTCCAATTCCCCCTGGTCATCCCCTATTTGGGTTGTTCCCAAGAAGCTTGACGCTTCAGGAAAGCAAAAATGGCGAGTCGTTGTAGACTATAGGAAACTTAACGAGTTAACTATAGGCGACAAATATCCCCTACCCAACATTTCAGATTTGTTAGACCAACTTGGCAAATGTTAGTATTTCACTACCCTAGATTTAGCCTCCGGGTTCCATTAGATCGAAATCGACCCCAAAAATATCCAAGAGACAGCCTTCACAGTCAAAAATGGACATTTTGAATTCGTTAGATTTCCATTTGGCCTCAAAAATGCTCCGTCAACTTTCCAAAGAGTGATGGATAACATTCTGTTAGGAATTCAACACGAAAGGTGTCTAGTCTATATGGACGACATAATCGTCTACTCTCCGACAATCCACGAACACATCTATCGTCTCACAGAAGTGTTTAAACGCTTACAAAAAGCGAACCTAAACATTCAGCCAGACAAATGCGAGTTCCTTCGCAAAGAAGTGGCATATCTTGGTCATTTTGCCACCAAAGAGGGAGTAAAACCAAATCCATCAAAAATCGAATGTATTAGAAATTTCCCACAATCAACCAATCAAAAAGAAATAAAATCTTTCCTTGGATTATCAAGTTACTACCGTCGATTTATTAATAATTTTGCGAAAATTTCTAAATCTATGAATAGGCTATTACAAAAAGATGTTCCATTCCAGTTTGACTCTGAGTGTAAAAAATTATTCGAAGATTTAAAGCAAGCTCTTACAACTACCCCCATTTTCGTCTATCCAAATTTCGATGAACCTTTTATTCTTACTACAAATGCGAGTGCTTTCGCAATCGGTGCAGTCCTTTCACAAGGCCCTGTAGGAAAAGACCTTCCAATATCCTTTGCATCCAGAACACTCTGTAAAGCAGAGACAAAATATTCTACAATAGAGAGAGAACTCCTTGCTATCGTATGGACAGTAAAGCATTTTCGTCCCTAACTTTTCGGTAGAAAATTCAAATTGTTAACCGATCATAGATAGACCCGTTATATATACCCTTCTTGTCTACTTTCAACATTATGGTATATATATATATATATATATATATATATATATATATATATATATATATATATATATATATATATATATATATATATATATATATTCAGGGTGATTTAGGTAACCCGTTCATTAAAAGTTTATGAACTTCCCATTGGAATTCATTTTTAAAAATTTGGAATCAGGGGTTAGCGAGGACTATCTATTCAACTAAAGTAATTTTGCTTTTCTGACACTTCCGATTATACCGGAAGTAGCTATCAACTTCCTTATTTTAAATAGAACATCCAGTATATTATTACATTTTTGAATTACTCTGCTGATTCTAAGTGAACTTTCTTAACAATTCCCTATACCTATCTTTAGCAGTTTTTGAGATATTTTAATTTTTTTGAAAAAATTAGGTTTTGTAGTATCCCATTGGAATGCTCGTCACTTATTCAAAACAAAAGTTATAGTAGCAAATTTTGGGCTGTAATTAGGCGGACTATTCAGCTTTCAGGTGATATGTAGTTTGATATTTTATTATTTACAGGGTGTCCAAAAAATTTAGTTCATTCTGACAAACTTCAACTGCTCAAAAGTCAATTTTCTTAAATGGAACACCCTGTATTTTATTGCTTTCTGTGATGGATAATTAAGTTATATTTCAATCTGTATTAGGATTCCCTATACCTATCTGCTACTGTTTTCTTGCTATCGAGGTATTTTTTATTCGATACCATAGTTTTCCATTTTATTAATTTACTTCTGACCATGAAAATTAAAACAACGTAACATTTATATTAATTTTTTATCATAAACAATGGTGCAAAATTATTGAACAAAAAAAAATCATCATGAATAAAAAGCATATTTTAAACGATTTGGAACTTACATTAGCCTAAACAATAAAACATAATAACAATAATAACTAAATGTTAACAATTGCGTCTTATTGGTGTAACAACTGTTCTATGTGTCGTCCGTTGTGTTTTAAGCACAATAAAACTCGTTTATTAATCTCATCGGTCGTAGATTTCAATATCATTCCTTCATCTAGTTCGGTGAAGGCAGTTCTAACTCGATGTAATAAGTCATCCCTGGTATTGACGGACGTTGAGTAGACTTTACTCTTGATATGGCCCCATAAAAAAAATCAAGGGGTGTTAGATCGGGTGATCTGGGAGGCCATAGAGCCGGATCATTACGCCCAAACCAGCAATCTTCAAACATATTTGTTAACTCATGGTAAACTTCATGGGTTGAGTGGGCTGGAGCGCCATCCATTTGGTAAAAACACGTATTTAGAATATTTATATTCGGCTCTAATTCCAATAAGAAGTTAATAAACTTTTAATGAACGGGTTAGCTTATATATATATATATATATATATATATATATATATATATATATATATATATATATATATATATATATATACATATATACATATACACACATATATATATATATATATATATATATATATATATATATATATATATATATACAGGGTGTCTCACCAGGAACTGCATCGATCGATATAGGGAAAAGTACGCACCAGAAAATTTTTAAAATTTGGAAAGATACAAATTTAAGTGTGGCCAATTTAACTAAAATAATTATAAGTATCTGGCACTTCCGGTTATACCGGAAGTCGATATCAACTTGCTTATTTTAAATGGAACACCCTACATATTTTAGGGCTTTCGAAAATAGCATACAACTCTTAGTCAAAAAAGTGGCAGATATCATATGCCTACACCTAGCCGTTTTAGAGATATTTGAAATTTAAAAAGAATTTTGACAGGTGTAATAGTTTACAGTAACCTTTATAACTTTCTTCGTGTAAAAGATACTAATTTTCGTTGTGGCATATAGAAAGAACACAAGGAGAGCTACACTCTACAATTGAATTACATTCAAGAATGGTACACCAAGTGTTCCATTTTTGACGTTACATTTTGTAAACTCCAAACTGCGAAAACTTGTTTAGGTCAAATGGAATACCCTTAATATTCTTTTACAGTGGCACACTGCCACTGTAACTTAGTATAACAATTGTTACTTTGGCTGAGAAAGTTACCAGCATAAGCAATATCGGGATGAGTTAAAACAGCCAAATACATTAGGCTTCCAATTAGCTGTTGATAAAGTAAGTTTGCATCACATATTTCATTCTGAAAATTACTTAAGTTAATACTATTATCTAGTGGAGTAGAAACGGTTTTACAATCAGACATGTTAAACTTTTCTAAAATTTCATCTACATATATGTTAACTTGTCTGTCGCCTTCACGGTTCCGTCGCAGCCACTTGAACCCTATATGATGTCATTCCACCCCATTAACTATAAGTTATTGCAAACAAATACTTTCAAGCTTAGACGATTATTTACTCGATGTTCAGTCAGGGCCTAATATTAGTCTGTATTATGTATCACGTGTAGCGCGGTATGTGGCTGGGTGGGCCAATTGCTGTCAATAAATGTTATTTTGTGAATTTCGGAATATTATTTGATAAACTTTTCGAACAAAAGCTAACATCAGAAGTGGGATGCCTCCTTTTCTTTAGGCCAGGGAGAGGCCTAGGCCGCAATTTTTTTTTTAATCCGCACCTTACGTGAAGGTGCGGATTTGAAAAAAAAATTTCAGACTCCGAAGAACAAGTGCGTAACTTGAGTGACAGAGTTGACAGTGAACCAGAGACAATTGAACGAGACAGTACAGTGAGTGATGAAATGTTTAACATGTGGAAGCTGCAACAAGAAAGTAATGCCCAACTTAACAACAACTGATGGAACTATTTATTATCCACAATAGCCGCCCAGCATACTTCGGGCCTCTCGGTCCCGACTACTCCATCAGTACCTTTTACGCCTGCGCTTGACGTCAAATCCGCGTTGGCGCATATTCGCCTCTCGTCATTTGATCCCGATGACACACTTTTTTCGATGACAGAATAGATGGATGACGTAACACGTATTCAACAGGAAATCGGGATATCTGATACGCTGATTGCATTGAAAGCCGGCGAGGCTCTACGTGGACGTGCCTCTCTCTTTTATAAACAATGGAAACCACTTGTGTGTGACTGGGCCTCATTCCGCAGGGATTTTGAAGTTGCTTTCCCCACACAAGGTACTCCTGCTACCACAATTCGTGCATGCCTTGCGATTAAAAGTACCAATTTTGATTCTTTGGTCGAATATGTCAATGTTAAACTTGCTGCCATCAAACGGTTTTATGCCAATTTTCCTTGGGAAATAACAGTGAGTCTTCTTGAAGATGGGGTGCAAGACGTAGAGGTGAAAAACAGAATTTGCATGCAAGATCCGACAGATGAGACGAGCTTACTAAAACTGTTGGCGGCTTGTGATGCTCGAAAAAGTATTACTAAACATAAACTCTCTTCAAATAGTGAAATTAGTGACAAATTTCGAAAACGGCGGCGAGATTCGCCATCCCAATACGTGCGCTATAAAATACCTGAATTTCCAGGTAAATGTCAAAAATGTGATCGGTATGGACACAAACAAACAGACTGTAGAACGCTATACGTGCCAAGAACCCAAGTTAACCGCACTACACCTGCTACCTCGACAAGGCAAAACACTTTTACGTCTCCAGGTAAGCCTTCCTCAAGTAAAATGTTCTCATTTTGTAATAAGATAGGACATACCGAAGATGTTTGCTACCGAGAACAGGGAAGTTCCAAACAGGTCATGTTGACTCGGAAGACTCGTTCTTGACATTCAGTCCCAACAGCCACCATAACAATAGACAACAAAACAGTTGTGTCAGTCCCGTATTTAGTTGACACCGATGCTGATGTCACAATTATTCACGTAAAAGTAGCACGAAACTTAAATTTGTAAATTAGACCATGCACTCAAAATTTAATCGGACTGGGAAATGATACAACTAAATCCATCGGAGAGTGTGCCGCAGTTTTATTTACGCATTTTATGATACTTGACGTAGACTTTATTGTCGTTCCGGACGGGTCCATCCCTGGGGTGACATTGATGTTCTAGTTGGACTAGATGTATTAAAACGACAAGGATTTAAGGTGGAAATAGGAGCACATGGAGCTGATATAGTTCACGACCCGCTTGTCTTCCCCACGTCCTACATGTGAAAAGATTCGATGACAATGAATTAGACGTGTCAGGATTGGACGAGCGAATAAAGGCCGAATTGATAGACATTCTTCGAATATCCATACAACAGACCCCGTCGCGCCATAACTACCGGCAAGATGAAAATACAGTTATGTGATCCGCAACCTGTAGCATGCCACCCATGTCATCTTGCATACACCGAACGTTTACAAGTGAAACGTATAATTAACGAGCAATTGCAAGACGGAATCATTCGTGAAAGTGACTCATCGTACGCAAGTCCAATAGGGCTTGTAAAAAAACGAAATGGGGACACTATAATGTGTGTAGATTTTAGACAAGTAAACAAATGTGTGTTACGTGACCACTACCCACTTCC
This sequence comes from Rosalia funebris, assembly GCA_037954035.1. Taxonomy (NCBI): domain Eukaryota; kingdom Metazoa; phylum Arthropoda; class Insecta; order Coleoptera; family Cerambycidae; genus Rosalia; species Rosalia funebris. The sequence goes on from JAZFAV010000006.1 coordinate 22,466,452, forward strand.
ACGAATTCAAGATCAAATTGACCACCTTGCAAAGGCTGTATACTTCTGTACACTAGATATGAAGTCAGGATTTTACCAGATGGAAATTGAGGAGGAATCCAAGCATATTACTGCTTTCGTAACTCTAGATGGTTTATACGAATACAACCGTGTCCCATTTGGCTTCGTAAACTCGCCATCATTTTATCAACGTGCCATCGATAAAGCTCTTAGATCGCTAAAAGATAACATCGCTTTTATTTACATTGACGATGTGCTGTGTCCTGCAAAAACTATTGAAGAATGCCTTGCACGTCTACGGTTGGTCATAAACACTTTATCAAAAGACGGTTTCGTACTGAACTTCACAACTTTACTGAACGTCAATTGAACATTTAAGTTTAGTTATCGAGTGCTGTGAAGCCAAGTCCACGAAAAGTCGAGGCACTTGTACAGGGGGTTGTCCCTAGTGATGTTAAAGGTGTGAGACAATTTTTAGGGTTAGCTAGTTATTTTCGTCGTTTAACTACTTTTACGTCATTTAACTTTGCGTGTTTAACTACTCCGATATCTGCATTGTTAAGAAAAGGACAACCATTCGTGTGGACAGACGAGTGTGAACGAATTCGTTTAGAATTAGTGCAGAAATTGACACAACATCCTATTCTAAATATTTAAAACCTGACCTAGAGACCGAGTTACATAACGATGCTAGTGCGGCTGGCCTTGATGCAGTGTTGATACAAAAAGGTTTTGACAATCTACTACACCTTGTAGCGTATTTTAGTCGGCATAATGCGCTTACTATTTAATGCCATGCGAGCAGTACACAATGAAAAAGACGAAAAGAAATGGACTCAAGTACTACCTACTATTGAAAATAATTACAACGTGACTGTTAATAAAACAACTGGGTATTCGCCTACCGCACTAATGTTTAGTGAAACCTGACGCTTGAAAGCTGCCGAACACCTTTTGACCGATATCCCGTCGCAACCCGAAATCATTAATACTGCCTTAGTACGAGGCAAGGTCATTCAGCGTCTGGAATGTATCGCTCAGTAGGAAGCGACAAAGTTCAATGAGAAGCGAGTCCCGGCAGTGCCGTACGCTGTAGGTGACGGAGTGGCTATACAAAATACACAACTGGCTATGGGAGGCAAGCTCAAAACAAAGTTTCAGAGCCCTTTTGAGGTAACTCATTGTTTAGACAACGAAAGGTGCATACCGTATCGGAAGTACTTTTTTTTTAGCCTTTTCGGCTAGCGACATATGGTACGGAACCAAACATTTGTAAAGGTCCCTGATATGTCCAGGCTATTAAAGGTCCCTGATATGTTCAGGCTATTAAAGGTCCCTGATATACTCAGGCTATGAAAGGTCCCTGAATGTAACTTCAGGCTTAAGGTCCCAAAATAAAATTTGGGCTTTCTAAAGTCCCTAGCATGATACCATGCTAGGCTAGGTTTCCCCCATGAACCTGCATGGCGGGACGAGAGCTCTGACTCTAATTTTTTTCTGAGCTCATTTTATATTTTCTTTTTGCATTTTATTATTTTTTTCCACTCTAACAGACGTACCTACTAACAAAAAGTAACCGCACACCACTGTTATTGTTTTACAAGCTTCTGCCCATCAAATTTTGCTAATATTCTCGTCAAATATCAAACATTTCGCCTTCTCGACAAGGGTACGATTAAAATGTTCTGATATACCATTCTGTTTTGGGATATGACCACACAGTTGTGTGGGAAGTAACGAAAAACGTAATTAAAAACTAAATACCTACAATATGCATAAAATAAATAAAATAATCAATTAATTGAAGTAAAATAAGACACTCACTTGACGGTCTCACTACTTACTTCTTTGAATAATACAAACTGCACTCTGGCACAATACTTGCCGTGGTCAATTGTATGGTGGTCGCTCGTTTTAATTCGGGAGAGCGGGATCGTCAGTTGCTTCTGGTCGCTAGACACAAGTAAGAAATAGTCTCGCAGTCAACGTGCTAATTTCGAAACGTTTGGACAATTGTGATTCTATGACCAGTTATGTTAATCAAATTGTGGAAACGGGACAAAAATTGAGTGGTACGGGTTTTAACATTGATGAGGAATGGATCGGATCCCTTTTATTGGCGGGATTGCCAGAAAAGTTCGAGCCGACAATAATGGCGATAGAACATTCCGGAATCCAGGTATCGGCAGATTCCATTAAGAGTGCGATTTCTGCCACCACTGTAAATTGGCGCTACTGTAGTGCAATTTGAATAAAAATATATATTTTATATAAGTTCAGAACCCGCTAACGCAGTAGATCGAATACAATACAGATCAACGTTTTCCGTAACTAAACAATAGATGGTGGCATATCATTTATATACTCCATCGCAGTAAAATGAAATTCATATGCACACGTATGAAACGTATATGTAGAAATGCTTGTTTTGTCGAGCGTCGCGCACGTTCGGGTAAAATCCGAATATCAACGAACTCCACGTGGGATATAAATATATCTATTCATTAGGATCTAAACTGCAACGGGAGCTTTGCTCTCAATTGACGTTTTGGCCAACATAGTCTACTCAACAAGTACACTGTTTACGAATTACGAAAAAACCGCCAACAAGATACCACGTGTTCCCTTGGAACGCAAACTCGGACTTCGATATTTATCGAACATTACTTGGACTATTTAGTTGAATGTCACATATTGTGGTGTTCACTATTATTTGCTTTTCCAGATTTTTATTTTGACTTCAGGCGAATAACAACGACAAAATAGTATAAATCATTAGATAGAGACTAAAAATTCATTATATACTATAATAACAAGTATAACTGCGGTTATTACAGTTATCTGGTGTAATATTAAGCTATAGATAGTGACTATTAAAGAAGTGAATATTTAGTTTACAGATTATATAATTAACAAATCTAATTGCGTAATAGTGGTAGACAGTGACTACTAAATAATACGCGACTAGGTTAGTGAGTTATTTAGTGAATATTTGAAAATGCCTCGTTCTAGATCATATACTCCCAAGCGGAATAAACGGAACAATGTGATGAAACAAATACATAAAAAGAGACGGTAAGTATATATTTTATCGATTTTAATATACTTACATCTATAGATCATAGCTATTATAATGTACCTAACTGTTTTTATGCTGCCTATAAGGCATTTTCTCTGAAAATAATATTGTGTTCATGAATTATAAGTATCTGAGTGCCTATTCATGAACGAAAAGGACATGTTTACATTTTTAAAGTAGTTTTTCAAGTAGAGGAGCACTTTACATAATTTGTACGAGAATTATTTTATTGTATTTATTTACTATTAAATTAAATAATATGAGAAATGATAAAAAATGGATGCAGTAATACATGTTATATAAAATATATTGTATTGCATTCATTACTCAAAGTAGTTCTCACACTTCTATAACTTTATTATCAGGTAACATAAGACCTTCAGTATGTTATCTGAAAGCCAGACGTAACTTAATACTGCTACGTGTCTTATCATATAACTATATACATTGTAACCAACGTTTATGATGATTTGCTGTAACCTTATAATGTTCTTTCTTTAAATTAATCTTTTGCCAATTACATTTTAACCTTACTTTCAACAATGTCAGCATAACGAAACTTATAAAGTCACAGCAAACCCGTTGCATGAGCAGTATAATTTTAATATAGCTTTAGTATAATTTTAGTATTAATATTATTGTTATACCCACACATCTAAATTCTTGTTCGTCCGTTAAATAAAATAAATTGTTTTTAGAAAGTTTAAATCCAAACTAGTGATTTAACAAATTTGGCGCAGTCGTTGTAGGATTTCACGCGTTATTAGAACACGGATTTGCCTCACTAGTAACGTGGAATTCCAATTCCGAAGTGAAATCAAGAACAAAGCTCAAGAAGAAAAGAAACACGAAGCAAGAATACTTCAAAGAAGCAACTTTGAAACACGAAGACTTCAACAAAAGAAACAAGAAACAAATCTACAAAGAAACAAAGAAAACAACAGGGGAAATCGCAGATAGAACACGGACCTGCCCTCACTGTTTGTGATTCTCCTCTGCAAGCCATCCTTCCCGAAGACGCCCCGCTTCCAAAACACGGAATTGCCTCACTGGTTGTGGACTCTGGCCGGAAGACAAATGGAAAAAATTTGGTAAGTCAAAGAATTGACACGTTACCTTTGAAACATTTATTTATAATTTTAAGAAATATTATACAGGATATAGACCAAAAACTATTATCCTTCCAATCTGCAAATTTATTTTTATTTAATTTTATTTAATTAAATAACTTTACAATATCTAGTTTAAACATAATAATTAACTTATAAAAATGGCAAACGAAGCTATCTTAGAACCTTACAAACTGTCAGAAATTTTCTCAATTGTTCCGGAGTATGACGGAAATCAAATTTTCCTGCAAACATTCTTAAATGCTATTAAATGCGCTTTCGACATGGCGGTCGATAATCAAAAAATACTTTTAACTCTCCATGTTAAAAATAAATTACGTGGAAAAGCCGCTGAACTAGTAAATTCTAGGAACCCGTCAACTTGGGAAGAAATCAAATATCTATTAGAGACTCACTTTGGAAACTCTAGGGACCTTACGTCTCTAATTCAGGACTTGCAAAGAATTAATCAACAATCAAACGAATCCGCTTTAAATTTTGTATCCCGCTTGCAAACGCATAATGCGAAAATGCATGCAGCGATTCAGAAACAGCATTTAACCGCTGATCAAAAAACCGCACAATCCAATTTAATCGAGACAATGACCCTTAACACTTTATTGACAGGGCTGGATCCAAAATTAGAATCTATAATAAGAGCAAGTAATCCTATGGATATGCTTCAAGCAATATCCAGGATTAAACGAGAACTTCAATTGTCATACTTTGAATCTCAGAAATTTCAAAAAGCGAACAAACCATTACCACCTAATTCACTAAATGCTAAGAAGATATGTACATATTGTAAACGTAATGGACACACAATAAATGAGTGCCGAACGAAACAACAAAATTCTTCAGCACCTTTCCAAAATTTTTCTAGGCCTAATTTTCAACAAAATTTTAATCAGGCCCAATCATCCAACTTAAATCAAAAATTATCAGCGACCTCAATTTAATTCAAATGGAAATAATAGACCGACGAATTCAAATTTCCAACAAAATAATTACCAGCAAAACAGTTTTCAACAAAACAGGCCTTCAGCTATTAAACCGAATCCCAACTATACAAACCAATCAAGACCACCAATAATTCGGCCAAATCCGAATTATAATCAACAAAGAACTCATCATATGAACACTCAAATGAACCAAAATTTTGATGATACGGCTCATCAATACGACTCACAGTACACTGATGATACTGCTCATCAGTACAGCTCACATGCACAATATGCTGATGATACCGCTCATCAATATAATTACAATTATGATCAAAATTATGAACAATATCAAGATTCATATTCAGACGAACCAACATATCAAGAAAATTATAATTTTTCAACAGACCAATTTAATTATTCTGATACTGATCAGGATTTTCGGCAAACTACTCAAGCTCAAGATCGTCCACCGGATCAACAGCTATGCGAAATAACGGAATTAGAAAACCAAATTCAAATAATGAATTTAAACACCAACCAACAGCAAGACAAACAAATATTCCTATAAATAGAGGAATATCAAGTGCCCTTTTAACAGTAAATCCCAAAAACTTATATTACATTGAAGATGCTACAAAAAAATTTAAAATATTAATAGATACAGGTGCCGGACTATCCATATTTAAGCCAAAAACTTGTGAAAAATACTCTAAACGTTTTCCCGAAAACGTTATAATACAGGGAATTACCGATCAAAAAATTCTAATTAAAGAATCTACACTCGTTCCGTTTACTCTCAACAATCCTCACAAAGTTTACATTCATAATATTGATATTGAATTCGATGGATTACTAGGATCCGATTTTCTAGAACATTACAACTGCATTATTGACATAAAAAATAGACAATTAATTACTAACTTCAAAACTGTACCTTTATTCAGAGCCACAGAAAATTCCACTGATGTACAAAATAATAAAAAACAAAATGTTCAAACTAATAAATTTCTCAATAAAATTTCAATCAACCCTCGTACGGAACAAATTTCAAAATTTCGATGTAATCTTGTAAATACAGAAGCCATATTAACAGCTATGGAAATAGATAAAGTACGACTTCCTAATGCACTAATCAAAATTAACAATAAAGGAGAATTTCTTGCCTCCGTATTAAACGCAAACGCAGTCCCAAAAATAATAAACTTTTCCGAAATTAAACTAGAACCAATTCTAAATTTTTCATTAAATAATGTAAACGAATATAACTCTGAAAGTTATACAGATAGACGCGAAGAAATAAAACAGCAACTTCGTCTTGATCACTTAAATGAGGAAGAAAGAGAAAGAGAAATAATTACTCAACTTTGCCTAGACTTTTCAGATATTTTCTATCTCGAAGGAGATATTTTAACATTTACTAATGAGATCAAACACACAATAGACACTAACAATACTAAACCTACTTTTACAAAGTCGTATCGCTACCCTCAAATTCACAAAGAGGAAGTGAAAAAACAGGTATCGAAAATGCTAGAACAAGGTATTATCAAACATTCAAATTCCCCTTGGTCATCACCGATTTGGGTTGTCCCCAAAAAGCTTGATGCGTCAGGTAAACAAAAATGGCGTGTCGTAGTTGACTACAGAAAACTCAATGAGTTAACTGTAGGAGATAAATACCCTTTACCAAACATTTCTGATCTTTTAGACCAACTTGGCAAATGTCAATATTTCAGCACCCTCGATTTGGCCTCCGGTTTCCACCAGATTGAGATCGAACCCAGTGATATTCCAAAAACTGCTTTCACAGTCGAAAACGGTCATTTTGAATTTAATAGGCTTCCATTCGGTTTGAAAAATGCCCCATCAACCTTCCAAAGGGTAATGGATAACATCTTAATAGGAATCCAAAACGAGAGATGCCTCGTATACATGGACGACATAATCGTCTATTCCCCAACAATCCAGGACCATGTTTCACGGCTTACCGAAGTCTTCAAACGTCTTCAAAAAGCTAATTTGAAAATTCAACCGGACAAATGCGAATTCCTTCGTAAGGAAGTTGCATATTTAGGTCACCTCGTCACCAAAGAAGGTGTAAAACCAAATCCAATTAAGATCGAATGCATCAAAAATTTTCCCCAACCAACTAACCAGAGAGAGATTAAATCATTTCTTGGCCTCGCCGGATATTACCGACGATTCATTAATAATTTCGCCAAAATTTCCAAACCTCTCACTAAATTACTGCAAAAAGACAGCCCTTTCAATTTCGATTCAAAATGTTTAAAATTTTTCGAAGATTTAAAACAAACCCTTACTTCAAGCCCCATACTATCGTATCCAAACTTTGACGAGCCATTCCTACTCACAACAGATGCGAGCGCTTTTGCGATTGGAGCTGTACTTTCGCAAGGTCCAATAGGTAAAGACGTACCCATAGCTTTCGCCTCCAGAACTCTCTGTAGTGCGGAAACAAAGTACTCAACAATAGAACGAGAGCTCCTCGCTATTGTTTGGGCCGTAAAACATTTTCGCCCATATATTTTTGGTAGGAAGTTCAAACTGATAACAGATCACAGACCTCTTACCTAGCTTTTCTCTATTAAAGACCCCGGTAGTCGCCTAGCACGCTGGCGCTTAAAACTTAAAGAGTACGACTACCAGATTGAATATAAACCTGGCAAAATTAATAAAAATGCGGATGCCTTGTCCCGTATCAAAATTAACCATTTTCAAAAATGTGTGGATTTCAAGAACAAAATTCTAACATCAAATACAGACGACGAATCGATTAGTTCAGAAAATACCGTAATTTCACCAGAATCAATTTTACAAGAATTAAATACATTTGTTCACTTATATAAAACCCAGTCATTAATAGACTATTCAAAAATTAAAATTACAAACAATCAATTATTAGACAAAGGACATAAAGACATAATAACGTTTTTTCAAAAAGACAAACTCAAAGACTTACATTATAAAATAATTGAAGATATTTTCGAGGAAAAACCAAATTTTATCCACAACAAAATTAATATTGTCACGAGTAAAACGGTGAAAAACCGAAAATATTATATTGTTTTGTTACCCTTCGACATCGAAGAGATAATCGAAACAATGTTTATTACTCTTTACAAAGACAAAGACATTTTCGAATCTTCAAAAACATATTTCATTGAAAACAATTTAGAATTGCCAGTACTCGAAATGTTGTCATTTATTTTCACTGAAAAAGATTTAAACCTAGTTAGTTGCCAAAACATAACTAAGACGCCTGACGAAGATCAAATTCCGATAATATTAGACCAAAACCATACCGGAAAAGCAAATTTACACCGCGGAATAAACGAAACCATTCGGAGAATAAGGAATAAATATAACTGGCCCGGTTTAACTAAAGACGTAACTAAATTCATTCAAAATTGTGAAATATGCCAGAAAACAAAGACTTTACGGAAAAACTTAAACAATCCCTTGGTGATAACTGAAACACCAAGAACACCATTTGAAAGAATAAATATCGATATACTAGAAATTCCAAAAAGAAATTATGTCTTAACTATTAGGGATGAACTAACCAAATTTACTCAAGCGTACCCATTAGAGGATAAATCCGCTAAATCAACAGTAAATACACTACTTCTTTACTTTCAGCACTTTGGTACTCCACTTCGTATACATTCGGATTACGGTAAAGAATTCGACAACGTACTACTCAAAGACCTATGTACCTTATACGACATAAAATTAATATTTTCTAGCGTTAGCCACCCTCAATCAAACGGATCTGTGGAAAGAAAGACACTTTTAGAGATGATTCGTACTAATCAGGCTGAAAACCCTAATGAACATCCACTAAACGTAATTCCTTACGCTGTTATTTGTTATAATAACTCGACGAATAAAACACACGGTTTCTCTCCATACGAGCTAGTATTTGGACATACGTCCAGTCGCCCACCTGAAATTTTGTATAACCAAAAAGAGTTGATATCAAAATATATACGAGACCTAAATAATAGAATTTCATACTATTATAAAATTGCACGCACAAAAACTGAGCTTCAAAAAGAAAAGGCTAAATTAAGATTCGATAGAAACGTTCCAGAACATCCTACACAATTTAAAATAGGCGATAAAGTCTATGTTAAGGAATCTCAAATTAAAGATAAATTACATAATAAATTTAACGGTCCTTTCGAAATAATAAAAATCTTTCAAAATTCTGCAATTTTATTAAATCTCGAAACGTCACAAACGACAAAAGTCAATTTCGACAGGATGAAACCATATTTTGAGAATTAAATTATTTTCAGGTTTCTTCTGCTGATTGGAGCAGCAGTATCCCAATACACCATTACTCCAATAAACAACACCATTGGAATATATTACCATCGAGACAGCGAAATCGTTGTAACAAATAAACAATGGACTCTTCTGGTTCACAAAAACATTTCATCAATAAAGAACACTTTTGAACATAACGAGAAAATGCTTGAAATTCTCTTACACGCTATTAACCCCACATTTGAAAACATGAACCTTTTTCGAGGTGAAGTAAAAACACACATCAGCTTATTAACCCAAATTTCAAATTCAATTCAAGAAAAATTAAGCGAAATTTATTTTGATACTAAACGTTACAAACGTGGAATTCTCAATGGCATTGGTACAATATTTAAGTCAATTACAGGAAATTTAGATTCCGAAGATGGCGAATAGTACATGAATTGCATCAATAAATTAACTAATGACGAGCATCAATTAGAAAATTTAATGAAAAATCAAATCTCAGTAACAACATCCGTCATAAAGAATTTTAACGCTACCATACAAAAGTTGCAAATCGATGAAGCCACCTTCAATAGAGATATAAAATAATATCAGACGCAATTTATAGGACAGCAGATAAAATTAAAGTAATTGAAGCAAAATTAAGATTTTTAGAAAAATGTGAACTTCTCATGGAAAGTTACCTGTATATCGAGAATCAATTAAATGATATTCTAAATTCAATAACTTTCGCGCGATTAAAAATTATTCATACGTCGATAATCAATCCTGAAAATTTGATAACCTCGCTTCAGGAAATTTCACAAAATTTACACCAAAACAATTTATCACTCATTATAAAATCTTCCAATATTGCCAAATATTTGGATATTATGGAATTAGAAGCATATCAAACTGACTCAGACTTGGTATTTGTATTAAAAATCCCTCTAATAGACCAACAAAGATACACCCTTTTTAGATTATATCCAATCCCTATCCTAAATAATAGAACTGGTCTATATCATGTTTTATCTTCATCACAAAAATACTTAGCGCGTGACGTCGATTCTTTGATGTACATACCCATCAAAAATCTAAAAGACTGTAAACCACTTTTCTTTGGCACAAAGATATGTTCCAATCTATTTGCATACCCCATCGACGACAATGCTATATGTGAAGCCCAAATCCTGAAACACTTAAAAACTTTACCTGAGAGCTGCCAAACTTCAATAATATTTGCAAAAGGCTACAATGTCCAACAACTAACGGACTCATCATGGCTAACAATTACTTCAGAACCACTTCAAATTACTGTAAATTGCAAACAAATAAACACCAAGACAGAGATCATTTATAAAAATTCCATTCTTAAATTGCAACCTGGATGTAGTGCTTTCATAGGAGTGACAAAAATACAAGCTGACCCTAAGAACTTTTCGCAAACCAGTGTTAGTGATCACCCCATTTTAAGGAATCCCCGATGACATCCAAATCCGAAAATTAGAACCATTAAAATTGAATAACTTAAATGTGGAAGACCTCGAGATTGCCAAACACAAATTGGACGAGTATTCTCGAACGTTAGACGATTTGATCAACGAACCATTTGTCACCAAACACATCTCTTGGTTCACTTATTTTATCATTGCACTAATAGTAACTCTCATTTTGTTATATATTTTATGTAAATGCCGAAAGAGAAACAGATTAGCAATCGCCCTCACAACAAATTCACCACCACCTCCACCTGGACCTTCTAAACGCTTAAGAGAATCCTTCAGGAGCATCCTGCCCAGAAGAAGACCATCGATCAGATCCAAAGATGAAACCCCAGAGGAAGAAATCGAACTGAACTAATGTTTCTCAGTTATAAATCGGTTTCAAAGACTCTATATATTTTAATTTTGTAAATTTTATATTTAAAAAATATTAATTGTATAATTTAAACTTAACTTAAGGCTTCATATTCTCAATTAACTTTATTATTATTATATAACTTCAATAATCGTTAAATTCATAATTATTAATTTCAATTTTACTTATTTTGAAAAGTTGCTGTATAACACCAACTTTTTGTTAAAAAGGAAAGTTGTTATATAAAATATATTGTATTGCATTCATTACTCAAAGTAGTTCTCACACTTCTATAACTTTATTATCAGGTAACATAAAACCTTCAGTATGTTATCTGAAAGCCAGACGTAACTTAATACTGCTACGTGTCTTATCATATAACTATATACATTGTAACCAACGTTTATGATGATTTGCTGAAACCTTATAATGTTCTTTCTTTAAATTAATCTTTTGCCAATTATATTTTAACCTTACTTTCAACAATGTCAGCATAACGAAACTTATAAAGTCACAGCAAACCCGTTGCATGAGCAGTATAATTTTAATATAGCTTTAGTATAATTTTAGTATTGATATTATTGTTATACTCACACATCTAAATTCTTGTTCATCCGTTAAATAAAATAAATTGTTTTTAAAAAGTTTAAATCCAAACTAGTGATTTAACATACATAATTTGAATGATTTGTAAATAATGTAAGTACAAGTTTTATATCACAGTCCGTCGGGGCCCGTTCCCGATGGCGACGTGTGAGTAATACAGGTGAGACACGTGGTTGACACAACAAAACGTTTATTTCAAGCTTACAAGATTCACTGTTAGTAATGAAGGACAGAAATGAGTATTTATAAAGTTTCTTATCTAAGGGCTGTGTCAGCTTCTTTTGAGATAAATGATTCAAATAATTATATTACGTTAAGCGTAATATTGTCAAGAGATAAGCATGGGTATCATATTACACCTCCTTCCCTAGGTGGAAGGCTATCAGGTTCTGAAGGACCTGTGGGCTTCTTAAGAAGTAATATTTTTACTTTTTGGTGGCAAAACATGAGGTATATATAAATAAGCAAGCCCATGAACAGTATAGATAATAAAATATAAAACATAGTATTCTGAGAATTGTTTTTTTCAAAGTCTTTAATCCGCACAGGGTGTAGGCTGCCAAGTTGGGTGGAAAGGTCTGCTAGGTCCTGTAGTTTGATGTCCTGAAGGTGGAGTTCTGCGGGTTGAGTTCAATTTGAAGGTAGGTAACGCCAGGGACGTTTCGTCGGGGAGCTCGTGGTTGGCGTTGAAGATGTCGTCGTTGATAATTACGAGGCAGCTCTCTAAAGTAACAATTGAGGGCTGCTCGATAAAGTGGTCCATGGGAGTGTTACAATTTTCTTCGATTCTAGTCCCTTGTATTGGGACGGCTATGAGTTGTGTCTCTGCAATTTGTTCAACTATGGTAGCTCCGAGTCGTACGCTGGTTAGATTACATCGTGGATTTTCTCCTTGTAAAATAGGAAGGTAGCACTCGTCGTGGTTGTATGGGCTATCCTTCTTACACAGACATACATCTTCTAGACGTGGACAGGAGTCCTCTTTCCAAAAAGTGAGTTTGGTTCGTAAACTTGCAATGAGATAGGGTTTGGTTGGTATAAGAACTTTGGATTGGTAAGGCGTGGGAATCAAATGGTAAGTATAGTAAGGTGCTTGGGTGGCTATTGGCACTGACAGTTTTATGTAGATTTTAAGATCTTTAACCGTTGCTGAGATATGAAAAAGATTAAGGTAACTATGCATATTACTAAGATGTATCAGTTGATCTCGTTTATATAGACTCGAGAGTTTAGTTAAAATAATTTGTATATTTGGGACTGGCAAAAAATAGGTGTGAATGATATTATGCTGAGCCATGGCGACTGCATTCTCTAAAGTGTCTAATAATTCTAAAAATATATTAAATTCGTTTTTTATAGTGACACCAGTTTCAAAGTATGACCAGTCTTGTTGAACTTCTTTGAACGTTTTGAAGAGTAGTTCTATATTCGCGTTTATTTGGGTTAGACTTTGATTAACTTTGTCGCTAAGAGCTTTAAATAGAGAAGTTCTTAAATTAATTTCGTGCGTTAGAGTTTCCTGATTGGACATTAATGTATCCATTTTAGAATGGAGTTCTTGCACATCATTGTCATCGGCAGTACCAAATAATATTTTTTGAACGGAACCTATAGCGTTTATAAGTCCACGTTTAAGTCTGACTTCAGGATTCCTAAAATTATTTAATTTATATTCGGTCAAGTTTACGAGGTATTTTAACTGTTGATTAATAGTACTATTAGAATATTTATGTTTATTTTGGAAAAAGCTTAGGTCGGATTTTAATTTGTATAAATTGTTCGTTACGTCCTTTAAATCGATAATGTGAATAAAGTCATGTTGTGATTGTATTATTTTAGTTTCACATGTTAGGCGATTTATGTGAATGGAGTTTCGTATAGTCTCTATTCGGATCACGGAGGCGTAGTGAATAAGAGTGAGAAGGACCAGGTTGATCCTTAATTGTAATTGGAGGGATTTTATCCTCAAAGTCAACACCTTCATCTGTCTCGCTGCTTAGTTCAATAGGTTGAATTTCCTCTGGGGGTTTTTCCTGTAAGGAAGGTTCAGTATTAACCTTCTGTTCGCTTTTCTTTTTCTTAAGCCTGAGTTTTCGTTTGATATAGGCTTTATGATATTTGCCTTCAGCATGTGCCTTACGTTGAAACAGTTTTAGAGTGGGACCTAAGTCTTCTACTACTTTAGTTTGAATGAATTTTTCGTTTAGTTTCCCGCGTGCTGGATTTGCAATATATACGTCTTCGTTGGGTTCAAGAGTTTCCGGTAGTTCGCGTGTTTCATTGGCTTTTTCTATGACTCGCATTTTAGATTTGTCTAACTTGATTTTTATTTGATCGTAAAGGTTTGCAAGAACATTTTTATGGGTGTTAATGTACTCTGAGAGTATCCGTTCTTCATTAATATCGAAAGGGTCAGGGCGTTCGTCTCCACGAATTATATCGATAGGACACATTTTGGTGCTAGAATGAATTGTATGATTGTAACCTATAACTGCGATTTGTACTAAATAGTCTAAGGGTGCATTTGGGTTTTCATGTTCAAGACATCGGACGCTGTCTAATAAAGTAGAGTGGAATCGTTCGATGTTGCCGTTGCTACTATGTCCTTGTATTGAAGTAAAGGTTAATTTTATTTTGTGCAGATTGCAGAAATCTTTCATCATCGCGTTGTTAAACTCTAGGCCAGTATCCACCAGAATTCCATAGGGTAGTCCATGATGTTCGATAAATTTCAGTAGCGCACGTTGTATTGACATGCCTGTCTTAGTTTCGACGGGGTAGGCTTGAGCTATTTTCGAAAAGGTGTCAATGATCGTTATGAATTTTTGTCCTTGGATATCTAGAGTATCAATGTTTATGGTTTCAAAAGGTTTCGTAGGCGTTTCAGTATATTGAAAGATTGGTTTCACCGGGTGCCGGTCAATTTTACACGTTTTGCATGTTTCGCATTTGGCGATAAAGTCCCGTACGTGATCAAACATGTTAGGCCAGAAATATTTCTTAATTAAAGCTTGGTGGGTAGCCGTTACTCCTTTGTGTGTAACTTTGCCTTCGTGGTTATAACGTATCTTTAGTTGTTGTTCTTGTTCTGATGTTACGTCTTCTGCTTTCTTCTTGCAAATTAAAAACTTGAGCCAATGAGATAAGTGGTTTTGAAGGATCCTGATGATTTTATTTTCTAACTCTGGTTGCTCGAAGTATAGAGCATGTATGGTGGTGTTACTTTGAATGAATGGAGATAAAAATTTAAAAATTTCTTCGTCGGATGAGCGTGATTTTAAGTTGAAGTGATGTTCTTTAACTTTGGGGAAAGGCTGTATTGCATAATGCGAATTAACTTTATTACTATCCTTTTCCAGGAGGATCCATCGGTTGTTATATCTATTTAAGGATGTTTCGGAGTATTTTACTTATAGAATGGGGTTTTCGTGACTAGAGTGAATAGTCTGGTTAGTTCTTGAGGGCGGCGCGCGATTCGGGTCGTCTATTGAATTTAAGTAGTCTAAAACTTCTTGGAACTTTTCTGGGTCTAGTTCTGGTAGATTATCGAGTAAAATACTTACATCGGGGGCGTTATTTGTCATTGACATATTGTCTTCTTCTGTTGCGTTAAGTTCATCAATTTTGATACGCGAGAGCGGGTCAGCTTGGTTTGTTTTTCCTTTTTTGTACTTTATTTCGTATTGGTATTCTTCCAATTTTAGACGCCATCTTACTAGTCGCGAGTTAGGGTCCTTTACGTTGAACAGTCACTGCAAAGGCTGATGGTCGGTTTCAATTATAAATTTAACGCCAAACAAGTAAAGTCGGAAGTATTTAACGGAATTTACGATGGCTAGCAACTCCTTCTCAATTGTGCTATAATTACATTCAGCAGGGTTCAATGTCCTGGAATAATAACTGATGGGGTGTCCATCTTGTGAAAGTACGCTTCCTATTGCATACGCGATTGCGTCACAAGTGAGAGTAAATGTTTTATTAAAGTCGGGGTAACCTAGGATAGGCTCATTGCAGAGTAAATCCTTGCAAGTTTCAAAGCAATTGCGGTAGTCTTGAGTTAACTCGATTTTTTGGCCCTTTTTGAGACAATTGGTAAGGGGTTTAGTTACACGAGCGAAGTTGGGGACAAATTTGCGGTAAAATCCGAGAAATCCTAAGAAACTCTTGATTTGCTTCGCCGTTTTTGGGATTGAAAATTCTTTAATGGCTTTTATCTTCTTCGGGTTTACCTTGATACCATCTTGGGTTATAATGTGGCCAAGAAATTCCACGTGCTTACAGAGGAATTCCGATTTGTCCAATTGAATCTTCAGGTTGGCCTTTTCGAGGGTTTTAAATACCAGTTCCAGGTTTTGTAGGTGTTCTTGTAACGACGTGCTGAAAATTATGATGTCGTCCATATATACGAAACATATTTTATTCTGCAGATCTTTTAATGTATTATTCATCACGCTCTGGAACGTTGCGGGCGCATTCTTGAGGCCAAATGGCATCCGTACGTATTCGAAGTGGCCATTCTCTATGTTGAAAGCAGTTTTTTCTATGCTGTCAGGGTGCATCTCAATCTGGTGGAACCCTGAAGCGAGATCGAGAATCGTGAAATACTGGCATCTACCGAGTTTGTCCAGTATATCCGCTATGTTAGGTAACGGGTATCTATCAGTCTTGGTTTTGTCGTTTAACTTCCTGTAATCAACCACAAGCCTCCATTTTTCTTTGCCGCTCGCGTCGAGTTTTTTCGGCATGATCCAAATGGGGGAGCTATAAGCGCTGGAGCTAGGTCGAATGATCCCATCTTGTAACATTTTATTAATTTGCAATTGTACTTCTTTTTGGTGGACATAAGGATACCTATATGATTTTGCGTGAACGGGAGTGTCATCGGTAGTTTTAATCTGGTGTTTGACTTCGTTTGTGAAGGTTAATTTGTCATTAGGGAAGTGAAATACATGTGAGTAATTTTTACAGAGTTCAAGAAGGTTAAAACGTTCCTCTTCATTGAGATGGTCAGTGCGTAGAAGATTTTGTATGTGTTGATTGGTGAAATTAAGAGAATTGTGAGTTGGCTTATCGTTTTTTGAAATTTGCGGTTCAAAACCAGTATACTCGGAATAGAGTTGGACATCAATTGGGGTATCGAATTGAGCCGTGATAGGGTTATTGTTGGTGTTAAATATTTCGACTTGAGCTAGGCCATTCTTGGCTTTGCTTATACCAGAAGGAATAAGAAAATTGTCGGTTTTTTGAAATGGGATGAGAATTTCGCCGTTGTCAATAGAGACAGGAATTTCTCGAACAATACATCCGACGGGATTTAAAGAATAAGTACGTGAGATTTCTTCGGGTTGTCGAATAGAAATTGGAATCTGGAAGTAGTCATTATAGATAAGATGATTTTGGAAATCTATTTGGATACCTAACGTTTGTAGGTCTTCGAAACCGAAAATACCATCATAGAAATCATGGAAATCATATAGAAGTACGTTTAAATCGAAGTCTATATTAAATTCTTTAAATAAAGGGATGTTTGCCTAGAATTGACAAGTCGATTTGCCGGTTGATGTTTTGATGAGTGTTTCATGAGAGAAAATATGGTTGGGGTAATATTTTTGAATTATTTCAGGACGAATTATGGTCTTTGATGATCCGGTATCGATCAGTAATTTTAAAGGGGGTTCTCGAATATTAATATATGGAAGCGAACACGGTGTATTAGCAGAGTTTAGTTCTACTATGTCCGGTTATTTATATTCGGGGCTGCAGGAAAATTTTGTTCTTGACTTTCTTCATAATCATTCGGTTGGGTCTCTTCGTTTCCATTTTCGTTGTTTAAGTATACCCATTCTTCTCCTTGTGAATTTTCTTCTGGGAAGTCCATTTGACTTGTTGAGGGTTCATCATAAGGTGTCAGCGGAGTACTGTCCATCCAGCAGGGATTCTGCGATGTTGGATCTGTTTCTTGGTTAAAAAATTCTTCCACCATATACTTCGGCTGGTTGTGTCTTGGTTGCCAGTTGTAGTTTGGGGCGTTCTAAATTCTTGATGTACTAGGCTGTTGTCTAGTTGCATTCGTTGCACTGATTCCAGACATTGGGGTAGGTCTAGCAAATATTTGGTTTGGGTTTGGTCTCCACACATTTACGTTGGATCTATTATTTTGGTTTTGTTGTATTTGGGTGCCAAAGGGGCGTTGTTGTTGTATATTATGGTTTTTAAAATTACCAGGGTTATTAAAATTGTTTGCATAATTGTTAGGTTGAGACTGAAATATTGGAAATCGCACCGGTTGATTAGTTTGTTGGCGTGGTTTAGGCATTGGTAACATCGGATATCGAGGTGTTGTACTCTGTCGTCCGAACGCGAAGCGTTTGAACTCATCGTATTTAAGCTACTCGTCGATAAAAGTAATGGCGTGTTCTAATTCACTAATGGCAGTATTATACCTAAGCATGTTCTCATAATTAAGGGGCATATTCATTTTATAAATATTAAAAACTTGGTTCTTATAAAACGCTATAGACCCAGCCTTTTCATTTATTGGTATGTTTGATAACTGAATTTTTGAAATTATTTTAGATTTAAGTTCAATTAAACGATTGCCAAAATTAATCAAAGGTTCGTTTGGTTTTAATCTACAATTTTGTAATTCTAGCTGTAATGTTTCTAAACTTTTATGATCTGAAAAGTTAGTGGAAAAAAGATTTCTTATTTCAGGCCATGTTTGAATATCAGGTCTACTGTTCAAAAGTTGAAGAGCTTTGTCCTTAATTTTAGTTTTTATGCAGCTTACTATAATTCTAATATGTAGGGGAACATTGGAATTGCACACTTCCATTAGATTTTCGACAGCATCAAAGAAATCACTTATTTCCATTTCTTCGCCAGAAAAAATCGGAACAAATTCAGAAATGTTCTTAAGTTTATGCAGATCTAATTCAGACATCGTGTTAAATGAAAGAGTGTTATTCAAAAGATCAGAAATATTCGAAATCTCGTCTTTACTTAAAGCGTGAGAATAATCTTCGTCTTCTGAAGAGTATAAACTTGTCATAAAATTCAACTGGTGATTTTTTAGAAATGTAAATAAAAAATAGAATAACAAATAAAAATTCAACTGGTAATTTATTAGCAATGTAAATCAAAATAAAAATAAAATAAAAATTCAACTGGTAGTTTCTTAGCAAAAATAAAAAGAAAATCAATTGGTAATTTCTTAGTAGTATAAATAAAAAATAAAAATAAAATAAAAGTGAGGAAAAATTAAAAATTAAAATTCTTTAAACAGTAAAATAAATGGTAATTATTTAATCTCTACTGAAGTGATCTTTAAAATTATTAAAATGTTTTAATAAATTTAATTTCTTGTTTTTTGAAATCTTAGCCTAATCTTTTTAATTTGTACGATACAAAAAATAAAAAACTTCCCTTAGAATATCGCACGATGCGGGAATCCAAGAGGTTGTCACTAAAATTACACACTTTCCAAAAGTAGCTTGAAAATTGTCAGTGCAAAAATAGGGACGGGTGAACAGGAATAATGCAAGTTTACTTACGTTTGGTGCCGTTGTGCTCTGGGATTACGTTTTGAAGATTCTGGATAGTTGAACCGTTGAGACGGACGATCGGCGGCTTCTGATTCTTCGGGAAATTGAAGAGTGTTCGATACACAGCAGAAACGTTAAACGACTATCCACTACCGACTGCGCCAGTAATACAAGTGAGACACGGGGTTGACACAACAAAACGTTTATTTCAAGCTTACAAGATTCACTGTTAGTAATGAAGGACAGAAATGAGTATTTATAAAGTTTCTTATCTAAGGGCTGTGTCAGCTTCTTTTAAGATAAATGATTCAAATAATTATATTACGTTAAGCGTAATATTGCCAAGAGATATGTTATCGAAAATAAAAGGAATGGTATAAGCATGGGTATCATATTACATGTGATTATTTATTGTACTTACATTCATTTATGATTGAAAGGACAGTATGTTGATTGAACGTTTATTGAATTATCGCTAACATTTAAGATGCGTACTCAGTGAGTGAACGAACGCCGAACGAACAACGAACTTCGAATTTAAATTCGTATGTGTACGTAAATCCTCTGATCATTGTTGATCATCCATAAGAACTCTTCGCGACCCCACCCACATCTTTGGTCACTCCCGATGGACACATGCCATCCGCATCAAAAGTGGTCCAGAACCCCCTTTGCTACACTACTTGAACCAATACTTTGAGGATTGAAAAAATTAAATGTAATGAATTTCATGCGAGAGTTCACGTTATAACTAAATGATTTTAAAATTACCTCTGAATATTATATTCAGCATCTTCGTGTGTTGATACTGACGATTGATTAGTTTGTCCATAGATGCTATAACACAAAATGTTATGTCCTTTAATATAATTTTGATTTTAATTAAATTTCGCTACAATTCATCATCATCATGGGGTCATCAGTCCTAAGACTGGTTGGACGCTAACCTCCAGCTTCTCCTATCTTGTGCTAACCTACGCATTTCGCTAATTGTGCTACAACCTACATCCCTTACTATTTGCGAGCAGTAGTCTAATCTAGGCCTACCTCTGCCTTTCTTCATTCCTATTTCTGCCTCCAAAATATCTCGGACTATTCCCCCATGTCTCAGCAAGTGGCCTACCATTCTATATCTTCTCTTCTTTATGTTTTTCCACATACTTCTTTTCTCGCCGACTTTCTCCAATATTTCTTCGTTTCTAACCCTATCAGTCCATGGTATTTTCATCATTCTTCGGTAACACCACATCTCAAAAGCTTCTAATTTCTTCTTACTTGCTTCCCCTACCGTCCAGGTTTCCCTGTACTTTAATCTCGAAATCCACTCTATGTTTTACCACATTAATCGCCTCTTCGATGTACAGATTAAAAATTAGTGGTGATGGCTAGTGATTAGTGGTTGTCTTACTCCTTTCCTAATACCTACTTCCCTTTTTTCCCGTTCTACTTCTATAACAGCAGTTTGCTCTTTGTATAGATTGTGTACTACTCTCCTATCTCTATACTTCATTCCCGCACTCTTTAGTATCTCGAGCATTTTTTCCCATCTTACGTTATCAAAAGCTTTTTCTAAATCTACAAATCCTATATAAGTTCTTTCCTTTTTTTATTGTTTTCTCTAACATTACTCTTAACGCTAGAATAGCTTCGCGAGTTCCCCTATTTCGCCTAAACCCGAATTGGTCTTCTCCTAGTATCTCCTCCGCTCTATTTTCCATCCTCTTCTGCATTATTCTGGTTAAGATTTTTGACGCATGGGAGGTTAGACTAATCGTTCTAAAGTTTTCGCATTTGTCGGCTCCTCTCTTTTTCGGTATAGTAACGATAATGTTCCTCTTATAATCCTCCGGCATCTCGCCCGTTTCGTATATGTATTTTACCAGTTCAAACATCCTATTTACTACTTTCTGTCCCGCACATTTCAAAATTTCCGCCTGAATTTTATCTAGATCCGGCGCTCTATTGTTCTTTAGCCCCCTTAGTGCTATTTCAAATTCCTCTCTCAATATAGGTTTTCCTACATCTTCCCTATCGATGCTAGATTCTTCCTTTAATATCTCTCCTAATTCCTGACTCTCGTATAAATTTCCTAAGTACTGCTTCCATATATCCGCTTTCTCCTCTTTTCCGATCAGTATGTCCCCCGATTGACTCCTACAATTAATACAAGAATATTAACTTGAATAGAATACGATTACATTATAAAATAGATTAATCAATTATATTTTTGGCATCGTGAGAGAAGTTAGATCATTTTTATTATATTATTAAAGTCTATTCTCTATTATATTATTAGAGTCTAATACAATAAAATTAATAACTTACTATTTGACATTTTCTGAAAGCATATTCACCCTATGCGTTTCCTCAGCTGCATCCATTTTCTTAGATTCAACAATCCCCTTAGCAGCATTATCTCTACAATGTTAAATATTGATAAACATCTTTAAATGATTTTAACAAACTGGAAACATGTTTTTTTCATTATTAAATATATTTGTTTACAAATTTCATTTTTTTCACATTATTACTACAAACAAGAGATTCTAAAAGCAGATCTTTTATCATTGGTCTACCTAGCATTGTTGAATACATTCTTAAACCTATGTATCTTCGTAACTTCGATATAAAAAAGATAATATTTTTGCGTATATGTGTATATAAACTGTGAATATTGTTACAAGTACGCCTAATAATAATATCGAATGGTGTAATAAATACGTAATCAAAACGGAAAATTTTGTCTAAACTCCTTTCATACCTTTCGGCTAAAGGTGCGTACTCAGTGAGCAAACGAACGCCGAACGAACTTCGAAGAATCTGAGTTCATTCGGCCGCAATTCGCGATCCCCTAAATATGAGCAAACCCGAAACAAATGTAGCTATTTTCAAAAGTTCGCAGTTCGCTCGACAGTTGGCTGACGGGTGTTTAGCAACAAAAATGTCTGACCAAATTATCGCGGCATCGGCTTTTATAATTATTGCGTGATCACTAAAAACCAGTAAAAAACAAAAAAGGAAACGAAAACATTGGATGTCAGAAATGTATAGAAGTCGTGATCAATATAGGGGATTGGACCTTTTAACTGATCTAAAGAGTGATTTAGGACAGTTTATTAGTTTTTGTAGAATATCCCCTTCGGATATTAAACTTTTACTTGGAAAAATCAGTGAAAAAATTTGTAAAATGTCAACAAACTTTCGAGAATCAATTCCTCCTAAGGAAAGACTGACACTAACTCTCCGATTTCTAGCAACTGGAGACTCTTATACAAGTCTTATGTGTACAATACAAATTATTCGATTCCATAACAATTCCTCCTTTCTGTAAGTTTCAACTAAGTCAAGACTAAGTTCTTCTGTCCATTCAATTTTATTAGACATCTTTATAACTTTTACCTAGCCTAGCACAGCTGACAGCGTCACACATAATGTAAATTCGGAGTTCGGGAAAAATTTTCAAAATTTACCTACGAATCCCGTCAACACCGAATAGCGAATCTATTTAATGTACTGCTCTCCGAGCGAACGCAGGCAAAGACGAACCAAACGTTCGATTCGCCTTCGCTTTTACGTACACATTATCGATACGATCTCTGTCAGTAACTTATAAGTCGGAAATCGAGAAAGGAACCACCAAACCGCCAAGCGGCTATCAAAGTAGTTCCCGAATAGCAAAGCTATTACATAATCGCTCTAGGAAACAACTACTCCTCGGGCTAAAGCCCCGGCAGGCATTGAATTATACCCAGAAGCGATCCTCGACCCCTTTCTCGTGTTTCTGCACGATCAGATAAAGATGTATAGGCCATAAAGTTCATTCGGAATTTGTCCTGAATCGGCGTACCGTATGCGGCACTGATGAGAACTAACAAGTTCGAAACAGCTGTATGTCGTTCGGTTCCGATCCGGGACAAATGTCGAATCCTACCTGTGGCTGGTTTTATTTTTTGAAACCTTATCATATCATTGAATAGGTTTTTTCGATACCTTTTAAAAGAGGTGTCGCTTGCCATAGGGTTCCATTTAAGATTATTGGTCACAATGACCTTGTGACGTCATCTTTGACGCATACGTCATCTATCATCACTAGTAGGGAAGTTTACAACCCTTAATATTCAGTTACCAAATTTCACTAGTTTATGTATAATCGTTCCAAAGATAAGAGGGGGGGGAGGGGACTTTTGAATAGCACTGTATATATAAATATAGAGTGGTAGCAAGTAGTTTTAACGTCAAAAGTTTATATGATTTATCTAGTAAGTTGTATGTGAAAATATGAGAAGTGCTAGAGATTTTATTGCTTTTAACAGATATTCCAAGAAATATTAAGGATGACTTGGTAAATAATTTTGATGAATATAAATCGCAACGCAAAATAAAAATACATGTGATATTATTATATAAAAGTTTTTATTTTTAATTATTATACATTTGCATTTTTCCCAATATCTGCAAAATATAAATGTTTTAAAAAATTTAATCTTTAATTCCAATAATATTTTTGATCATCCAAAATAAAATAGCATTGTCATTATTCTTCAAATATCAATATATGTTTATCCATAAAATATCTTACTAGTTATCTTGGAAATCTTCAAATTCCATTCCAGTTTCGATAAAATTATTTTCTTTATCATTATCGAGTATGATATTAATATTCGCAATGAAATCATACCAATGCAACTCCGTTAACGAAATTTCTTAAAAAAGCGAATTGTAGAATGCAGATTTTATTTAACATAAAAAAACATTCTTTACAGTCATGATGTAACAGCACGAAATTTGGTAATATGAGAAACTGGACGCAAACAACGTCTATTTAAAGAGTGATTATAAGAGAACTGATAAAAATTAATTTATGATTTCCCAATATCAATACTGTAACGTGAGAGCGAAAGCAACCCAACGAAAAAATGCAGAATCAGAGTTAAAACACATACAAACAAGTCTTGACTTGTTGACGAAAACGGCGCCGGCTGGTTTAAGGAACGTGACTTAAATGTAAACAAACTACAAAATTTCCGGCTGATAGACAAAACATTTTATTTCTAATCTAACGATAAATCAATAACAAATAATTTATGACTTCTATCGATAAAAAAACTGCAAATGTAGCATTTTGATTTGTCATGGGTCGACTATGTAGTGACGTCGAAGTTGGAGGCGAATAACACAGACATCTTCGAGGATAACCCGTCGTCACCGACAACGATGAAAAATTCACTTTAAAATACTTAAGATACATTATTGCAGCACCATAAAAAGGAATTTGTAAAGAGTATTAGATATATTTAAGTGGATGATACTCTCAGATATTGTCAAAAGAATAATCAGACTTCAGATTGAGAAACAAATTTTTCCGTTTATAACATTAAGTTGAGACTGTCGATGGTTTTTTTTTTTATTTTATTGGTGTAGATGAGCTCACGAACAACTTTGTCAGATAATTGAAATGTACAGAAGCTGTTACTCATTTTCAACAATTTGATTTCAATAATTTGCGATAATCTTAGAGCATAATGCGAAAACTTCATTTCTATTTCTTCAGGCTGTTCTTTTGTCAGACCACATAAAATATCCAAGTCGTGGGATCTATACGACTAGTTCCCTAGATGAACACAATAATTTGCTAGGAATATAAAAAGATAGAAAAAAGAAATATTTTTCCTATTAATTTAATGAATAACGCCCAACAAATTTAATCGATCGTAACATCGAGTCACTATTGAACAAAATTGTAATCCATCTCTCTAAATCTGCATAATGCATGAATTTAAATTATTCCCCAGATAAACTTAAGCACATGTAAAAACTGTTGAATGATCTGTATATATTGATGTTACAAAAATAAGTGAATTTAGAAAATTATATATTCTGTTTTGTTAAGTATAGAATTACATAAAACTTGTATTTCATCTAAGCACCTGAACTATGATAATCTAAGTATGCGAACTATGAATGTTCTAATTACTAAAATCGCTGACGTTTCTTTGTTTTAGTGAATGTATACATATCTACAAAGATTAAGCTAATATAGTGTCGCACGCCTTTTTTTAAAATATAAGGCAGAACCATTTCGAACAATATAAAATAATAAAGAAGAAAATAATAAGCAGTGCATTAATGGACTCATATATATATATATATATATATATATATATATATATATATATATATATATATATATATATATATATATATATATATATATATATATATATATATATATATATATATATATCCGATCCGATAGGACTTGAACCTTGACGAAGTTCTAGTGCAAACTGGAACGGGTGGGTCGGCTTGCGCGTTTTAATGATTTAAGGAGCCGTACCATAGGTTTAACCATAGTGGGGGGTCCTTATTGAAAAACCAGACTAAGACAAGTCCCTGAAGGAGGGCAGCAGCTCTTTCAGTAGTCATAGTGGCAGAAACCGTGGGGGTTGGTATGGTGCTATGACACACACGACTGCGATGTGGAAGGCAAGAGGAAACCACCACATTATAATCTTCAGAACAGCTAGCAGAAAGCTTATCCTAAATTAATGATGACGTCTCCTGGGACAAAAAACTCCGGAGGTAAAATAGTCCTCCGTTCGGATCTCCGGGTGAGGACTGTTCCGGGAGACGTGATCGAGTGCAATAATAATAAGAAGTGTAGCATTTCACGAGTCGGAGCGTGGAATGTCAGAAGCATGAGACAGGCAGGGAAGCTAGAAAATCTGAAGATAGAAATGGATAGGTTAGGATTAGATATAGTAGGTATAAGTGAGATGCGCTGGCCGGAAGTAGGAGATTTTTGGAGCGGTAACTATAGTGTAATACACACAGGATCGGTAAATGGAAACGCGGGAGTAGGGATCGTTATGCGGAAGAACGCAGGACAGTGTGTAGATAGCTACCTACAATACAGCGAGAGAGTAATGATGGTTAGGGTTAGATTCGAAGTCAGTGGAAACAGTAATAGTGCAAGTATACATGCCTACTTCTAGCCACAGCGAGGAAGAGTTAGAAGCCGTTTATTCGGACATAGAGCAGGTAATAGGATTTGTGAAGGGTCATGAAAATTTAATAATAGTAGGAGATTTTAACGCAGTCGTAGGTGAGGGGAAAGAAGGAGAATTTGTAGGGCCTTATGGATTAGGAAACAGAAACGAGAGAGGTAGCAGACTGATAGAATTCTGTGAGAAGCACAAGATGGTAGTCGCGAACACATTGTTCAAGAATCACGTTAGGAGGCGGTACACATGGAAAATGCCAGGAGGGATAGACAGGTATCAGATAGACTACATTCTGGTTAGGAAGAGATTTAGAAATCAAGTAAAAGACTGTAAGAGTTATCCAGGAGCAGATGTAGACAGCGATCACAACTTGGTAGTCATGAAAGCTAGATTAAAGTTCAAAAATCTGAAAACCCGGAAGGATAAGAAACGTATAAATGTAGACATATTGAGGGATCAGAATATGAAAGATAAGTTCCAGGAGAAAACAGATCAATTAATAAATAAAACGAGTAAGGACGAAATCAAGAACGCAGAAACTGAGTGGGAGGGTATCAAGAATAGTCTAGCTTCCGCGGCTACGGACGTTTTAGGACACGATAAAAGGGAAGCTAGGAAGCCCTGGATAACGGACGAAATCTTAAACTTAATGCAAAAGAGACGAGACTACAAAAACAGACGAGACGAAGAAGGACTGAAAACGTATAAGGCAATAAAGTGGGAAATCATTAGAAAATGTAGAAAAGCGAAAGAACAATGGATAGAGGAGAAATGCAAAGAAGTAGAAGATAAGTTGCAAGTAGGTAAGACCGATGAGGCTTACAAAATAATTAAGAGGAACTTCAGGGATATAGGAACAATAAGTAGAAATGTTAGGAGTCAATCGGGGGACATACTGATAGGAAGAGAGGAGAAAGCGGATAGATGGAAGCAGTACTTAGGAAATTTATACGAGGGTCAGGAATTAGGAGAGATATTAGAGGAAGAATCTAGCATCGATAGGGAAGATGTAGGAAAACCTATATTGAGAGAGGAATTTGAAATAGCACTAAGGGGGCTAAAGAATAATAGAGCGCCGGGTGTAGATAAAATACAGGCGGAAATTTTGAAATGTGCGGGACAGAAAGTAGTAAATAGGATGTTTGAACAGGAAAAATATACGAAACGGGCGAGATGCCGGAGGATTATAAGAGGAACATTATCGTTACTATACCGAAAAAGAGAGGAGCCGACAAATGCGAGAACTTTAGAACGATTAGCCTAACTTCCCACGCGTCAAAAATCTTAACCAGAATAGTGCAGAAGAAGATGGAAAATAGAGCGGAGGAAATACTAGGAGAAGACCAATTCGGGTTTAGGCGAAATAGGGGAACTCGCGAAGCTATTCTGGCGCTAAGAGTAATGTTAGAGAAAACAATAGAAAAAGGAAAGAACGCTTATATAGGATTTGTAGATTTAGAAAGAGCTTTTGATAACGTAAGATGGGAAAAAATGTTCGAGATACTAAAGAGCGCGGGAATGAAGTATAGAGATAGGAGAGTAGTACACAATCTATACATAGAGCAAACTGCTGTTATAGAAGTAGAAGGGGAGGAAAGGGAAGTAGGTATTAGGAAAGGAGTAAGACAAGGATGTACGCTATCACCACTAATTTTTAATCTGTACATCGAAGAAGCGATTAATGTGGTAAAAGATAGAGTGGATTTCGGGATTAAAGTACAGGGACAGAAACTAAAAATGCATAGATTCGCGGATGATATAGCAGTATTAGCATCTAGTAAGGAGGAACTAGAATCAGCATTGAACGAAATGGAGGCAGTGTTGACAGAGGAATACGGAATGAGGGTGAATAAAAACAAAACTAAAGTGTTAGTGTGCAGAGGGCGCGAGAGCAGAGCAAAAACGAAAGTACAAATTAATAATGAAAGATTGGAGGAAGTTAAAGACTTCACTTATTTAGGAAGTAAAATAAATTGGGATGGAAGAAGCGATAAAGACATAAAACAAAGAATAGCGCAGGGTCGAGTAGCTTTTAACAAAAAGAAAGCACTTTTATGCTCGGGGGTAATAAACTTAGAAACAAGGAAGAGATTTTTGAAAACATATGTATGGAGCACGGCACTTTACGGCTGCGAAACCTGGACGGTAGGGGAAGCAAGTAGGAAGAAATTAGAAGCTTTTGAAATGTGGTGTTACCGAAGAATGATGAAAATACCATGGACTGATAGGGTTAGAAACGAAGAAGTATTGGAGAAAGTCGGCGAGAAAAGGAGTATGTGGAAAAACTTAAAGAAGAGAAGAGATAGAATGGTAGGCCACTTGCTGAGACATGGGGGAATAGTCCGCGATATTTTGGAGGCAGAAATAGGAGCGAAGAAAGGCAGAGGTAGGCCTAGATTAGACTATTGCTCGCAAATAGTAAGGGATGTAGGTTGTAGCACAATTAGCGAAATGCGTAGGTTAGCACAAGATAGGAGAAGCTGGAGGTTAGCGTCCAACCAGTCTTAGGACTGATGACCTAATGATGATATATATATATATATATATATATATATATATATATATATATATATATATAGTTATGAAGACATCACGTAGCTATAAGTTAAACATAGTGATAAGACTCCTTATAAATACCCTTAGTGGTAAGACATTACACATTATTATACTCTGTCGTGTAGCATAAACTATGTCCGATAGTTTGTAGATTTATTGTAATCAGTTTATGGCTAGAAAATTAAAAGTTGTTTTTAAAAAACATGTTTGCCTGGTCAACAAGCATAACTGGCGCTGCGAACAGGATCTCCCTACGGCAGTTCATCATAGTTGGAAATCCAAGTGAAAAAACTGTCGGCGTGTTTCAACACCTCGAGGAAGATCAAAGAATCCACTGAAACTAGGAATTGGTTACTTGAACAAGGCAGAACCTTGGGAATGTACCTTCTACTCCTATTATTTCTGTAAATTTTTACCATTTCCTCACTAGTTTAAGAAAATTACCTTATAAAATTTCATTAAAAATATCTCATGTCTAGTTCGGACTCTGAGGTAGAAGTTGAATTAATTAATTATTCAAATAAAATAAGTGTTTCATTAAGCAAACATAGGTTCTCACCTTATAAAATAAAAATGAATAATAATTTTCAATCACAGCCTAGTACTTCTGCTATGTCTGTACCTACATTTCAAATGAATGAAATTACAGCTTTAACAAATACTTTACCTGAATTTTGCCCAGGTAGTAATTTGTCTACATTTATAAGCGCTGTTGATAATCTAATTTAATTTGTAGATAGTAAAATAACAGTAACTCAAATATATTTATTTAACGTTTTTTTATATATATTTAAGTTAATATATTTATTTAACGTAATATATTTATCTAAAGTAAAAGGAGAAGCTAGAGATTATTTAAATTTCCAAAACAAAACTGATTGGCCAGGTATAAAAGAAGCTCTTTTAAGAAAGTATGGTGATCAGAGAAATGAAAAATTATTAATTACGGCTCTTAAAAACACAATTCAAAACCGCAACGAAAGCATAATGATTTTTATGATAGAATACTAATAGCTCAAAATGATTTATTGCAGTATGTACAACTACATGAAAATGATCAAGTAGCTCGACAATTTAAAAATAATTTTTATCAAGAACAAGCTTTACAAACATTTTTAATAGGTTTAAGCGAACCCTATAATACGCACTTAATACATTTCGATTTAAAAACGTTAGAAGAAGCCTTAAATAAATGTCACACTTACGATAACAAATTGCAAGAAAAAGAATTCATAAACTTTATCAGGCGTACTCAAGATACAAAATTCAATCCAAATAAAATGATACAAAAATCTCAAATAAACATTTGTTTTGATAAAAGAGTCAATGTAATTCCACTTAGTTGTTTCAATTTGAAAAGCGATAATCATAATGTAGTAAATAATAATATTTCGGAATTAATAAGAGTCGATCATTTAAACAAAGAAGAGAAGCAGAAAGTTTTAGAACTTTGTCACAAATTTAAAAAAAAACATTTTTTATTATGAGAATTCAAACCTTTAGACAATCTAGGACGATGTACCTACTTTACTACCTTAGATCTTGCGCAAGGGTTTCATCAAATCGAAATGGACCCTCAATCTATTGAGAAAACTGCCTTCTCAGTGAATCATGGGCATTATGAATATTTACGAATGCCCTTTGGATTAAAAAATGCGCCATCAACATTTCAAAGAATGATGGACGATAGTCTAAAAGAATACTTATATAAATTTTGCTTCGTTTACATGGACGATGTTGTAATTTTTTCTAAGTCTCTACAAGAACATTTAATTCATATTAAAACTATTTTTCAAAAGTTAAGAGAATCAAATTTAAATGTTCAATTAGACAAATCTGAATTCATGCACAAGGAAGTCTCATTTCTAGGTCATATTATAACCCCGGAAGGAGTCAAACCAAACCCTAATAAAATCGAGGCTATACAGAAATTTCCTATTCCAACAACTATTAAACAGATAAAGTCATTTTTAGGATTAGTAGGATATTATAGGAGATTTATTTCAAACTTTACCAAAATTGTTTATCCAATGACAAAATGCCTTAAGAAAAACTCTAAAATAAATCTTGATGACTCGGAATACTTAAAATATTTTAATACATGTAAAGAACTTTTAATAAATTCCCCCATTCTCAAATACCCAGACTTTAATAAACCTTTTAGATTAACAACATATGCTATATTAAGCGGAGTTTTAAGTCAAAATAATCAACCTGTAGGATATTACTCTCGCACACTTAATTCGGCTGAAAAAAATTATTCCACCATAGAAAAAGAGTTATTAGCCATTCTTGATTGCTCAAAACATTTTCGCCCATATCTTTATGGAAAATGGTTTACTATCGAAACCGATCATAACCCATTAGTATGGCTGTATAAAATTAAAGAGCCTAATTCACGTTTAGTTAGATGGAAACTTAAATTAGAAGAATTCGACTTCGAAATAGTATACAAAAAGGGTAAAGAAAACGTAGTAGCAGATGCACTATCTAGAGTAGAAATAAACTTAAACTAAATAGATAATATGTCTATTGTTTCACAAACTAATGATTTGGGTAACTTAGACGATTTAGAAGAAATTATACAAAATACTTCACGAGATAATTCTCCACAGTTTGACGAAGTTATCCAAGACTTACAAAATACAATTCATTCAAGTAGTCAAAACGACGACGGAAAAACTATACCTATTTCCGAACTCGCCATAAATAATTTCCAAAATCGAATTATCATAAATTTTGTAAATGATTTTCAAATTAAATTAAAAAGACCATTCCAAAAAAAAATCATTATAAAGTTACCATAACGAAAAATAATATACAAAAAGATCTTTCGCAAATGTTAAAAGAGATAGTTAGACCCCTTTGACTTATTGCATTTTCACAAAAGAAGAACAAATAAAAGACCAAGTAAGACAATTAGCTCAGACGTTATTAAATAATTCAATAAAAATAGTTTTTTTCAAACCAGTTTAAAATAGATGTTTTGAAGAAGATCAACAAAAAATTATTCAGGATTATTATGATGAGACTCATACGGGAATAACAGAAACTTACAATCAACTAAAAACTAAATATTTCTGGCCCAACCAAAAAGCTATGATAACAAATTACATAAACAAATGTGATCTTTGTTTAAAATCAAAATACGAAAGAAACCCTTATATACAATACTAAAAGGACCATTATTAGCACAAAAACCGTTTGGTACACTATTTATAGACACCTTTACATTCGAAAGACATAAGTTTTTAACCATTATTGATTCCTTTTCTATATACGCACAAGCCTATCATATTCTCCATTCAAACAGTGTTACTATCTTGAATAAACTCAGACATTACTTTTCTCATCATAATTACCCTAAAAAGATTGTGTGTGATAAAGGTGTGGAGTTTAATAACAAATTATTTAATGAATACTGCAATCTACATAAAATAGGACTTCATTTTTTAACAACCAATAATCCAAATTCCAATTCACCCGTCGAACGTTTTCATTCAACACTTGTCGAAAAACTTAGAATATTAAAACTACCCAAAAGTACCCAAAGAAACACCGCCTAACCAAGTCATAACTGCTGTTCTAATATACAACCAATCTGTACATTCGGCTACTGGATTTTCACCTTTTTCGATACTTTACGGACCCTACGAAAACGAAATTGATATTGATTTAGACCTAACTATCTATGAAGAATATAACAATAAAAGAAAAAGTGAAATATTGCCCTTTATAAATAAAATCTATAAGAAAAATCTCGCTAGAGAACAAAACATACTCGATAAGCGCAACCAGAGTAAACAACAACCACCAGAACTAAATACTGACGAAATTTATATTAGGCGACCAAAACCAGGAAAAACTGACCCACTGTATGAAAGAGTTCATGCAATAGAAAAAACCGACAATAAAGTCATTGGGCTTTCAAAAAAAAAATAAAATAACTGATTGCAACTTACGCAAGACAAAAAGGTTGAGAAAATCTGTTTCTTTACAGAATACCTCCATCCCTTCAACTTCAAGTGCAGCCAATACATAGTAACGGCTATTTCCTTGAAGGACAAAAAACAACCCAGGTATTTCATCATTTTCACAAGTTTTATGTTTACTATAACCTCACCACTTTAGAACTAGGATTAGGTCAGATTTATTCAAATAGCATAATTTTGAGAAGCAAATTAAATAGTAGTATAGAATTACATAACTTCAATAAACTTAATCAAACAATATTACTAATTGAAAACGAATTAGCTAAAATTACCAACAAGTGTCGAAAAAGAGGGTTATTCAATTTCCTTGGAGGAGCTATCAAGTTTGTAACTGGAAATTTAGATAATGACGATTTACACAATATAAAGGCTAATCTACAAGTTTTATTCGAAAAACAAAAACAGCAGATTAAAAAACTTTCTGAATTCACCTCATTTGCACAAGACATAACTGAAAAATGTAACAAGGAATTACAAATATTAAATGAAATGCAGAAAGAAACTATAAAAATTATAAATAATCTGAACCACCAATTAACTGTAAATCAAATTATAAACATTGAGCAACAAAACGCTCTTTTATATCTATCTCATATCCAAATTTTAGAAAGAACAATTAACTTAGCGAACTTGGAAATACCTAATTTGGAAATCATAAGTTTCAACGAAATAAATCAAATTCAAGAAGATTTATTAGAATTATACGATAACAATAAACTAATTAACCTAGATGAAACACATGTTTTTGAAATTCTAGATTTTTCTAAAATAACAGTAATTATTACAAAAGATAATATAATGGTAATGATCTTAAAAATTCCTATCCTCAATCCAGAATCCTTTCTGTTGTATAAATCTTACCCTTTACCGAATTCCAAATCACAAATAGTTATCTTACCATCCCCGTGGTATCTTAATGGAACCACTGAAAAATGGATGAGCAATTGTGTAACGAAATTCTACCAAACCATTTGTAACCAGGAAATTATCACTGAATGCAGTCTTAACAACCTCTCTACCTGCCAGATAGCAAGAGTGCCTGATCATCATCAAGTATTTACACTAACACCCAACGGCACAATTACGAGTTTTTCCACAGCAGAACAAGTAATTGAAAAATGCCCTCACAAGATTCATCAAGAAAAACTCCAGGGGACCAATCTAATAACATCCTCATGCGATATTATCCTTCGCGAACAACTGATAAGTAGCAGATATCTGAACTTTACCATACTACCGTCAAATGAGAAGCTGCCTGAGATGGAAAGCACGTACATTGTGGATTTTCACAGCCGCCATCTAACCGATATCCAGCAACTCCACATGGACGTTAGAAAATTTAAAGAAGATTATCCCGAAATACACCCATGGATCCATGCCGCGCATTTATCGACCACTTTGTTTATTTCAGTAAATTTCATGATATTTGTAATATTTTTTAATTAAGTTTAGGTTAGTACTTTATAATAGGTTATTTAATACAAGAACAATAGTAAAAATTAGAAAAAATGTATTAGAAAATGTAACCCAACCTATACCCTCTCTGTCTGAGGACACCCAGAAATCTTAGGAGGAAGGAGTTATGTACTTCAAGACATCACGTAGCTATAAGTTAAGCATAGTGATAAGACTCCTTATAAATACCCTTAGTGGTAAGACATTACACATTATTATACTCTATACTCTGTCGTGTAGCATAAACTATGTCCGATAGTTTGTAGATTTATTGTAATCAGTTTGTGGCTAGAAAATTAAAAGTTGTTTTTAAAAAACGTGTTTTTCTGGTCAACAAACATAACTATATAAAGGGTGGTCCAACCATAATGCACGATGTTAATTGTGAATCACACCTTAACGTCAAGTTTTTTGCCTAACTTAATTTGACATTTCTTTGTTTCAGTGTTTGACAAATTCAACCATGGAGAGGTACACAATTGAGCAGCGCGTTAAGATTGTTGAAGCCTTTTACGAAAATGGGCGTTCAAATCAAAATGCATTTCGTGCAATTCGTGACTTTTTTGGTCAGTATAATCGACCAAATGTGTCCACAATCGGGAGAATTGTGCGCAAATTTCAGCAAACCGGGTCTGTAGGAAATGTGAAAACACCTGTGCATGCTCGCCCAGTTCGTTCTGCGGAAAACATTACTGTTGTTCGCGATAGTGTAGCAGAAGAGCCGTCAACCTCGACTCGTCGTCGTGCCTAACAATTGAACATCTCACGAACATCACTGATGCGAATTTTGAATAAAGATTTGAATTTACACGCTTACAAGGTTCAATTGACTCAAGAGCTGAAGCCTACTGACCATTTCAAGCGTCGTCAATACGCCGAATGGTTGGTTGAACAGACAGAAGTGAATGGTGACTTTACAAAGAAAATCATCTTCAGCGAGGAGGCACACTTTCACCTCAGTGGATTCGTTAACAAGCAGAATTGTCGCATTTGGGCAAATGAGAATCCACGAGTGATTGTTGAAAAGCCGATGCATCAACAAAGAGTGACTGTTTGGTGCGGTTTATGGGCTGGCGGCGTCATCGGGCCGTACTTCTTCGAAAATGAGGTCGGCCAAGCAGTTACCGTGAATGGTGTTCGCTATCGCGAGATGATAACGGATTTCTTGTGGCCAGAAATTGAGGATATGGACCTGGACGATATGTGGTTCCAACAGGATGGTGCCACTTGCCACACAGCCAACGAAACAATGGCACTTTTGCGCGAGAAATTCAATGGCCGTGTTATCTCACGTCGTGGTGATGTTAATTGGCCGCCACGATCATGTGATTTGACACCGTTGGACTTCTTTCTTTGGGGATATTTAAAAGAAAAAGTGTACGTCAATAAGCCAAGAACAATTCAAGAGCTAAAGGATGAGATAATTCGGGACATTAACGACATTAAACCTCAATTATGTCTCAGAGTCATTGAAAATATGGACCATTGGATAGAGGTATGCCACCGAAGCCGTGGCGAGCATTTGGCCGATATTTTGTATCACACATAATTGTCATAGATCCTTCTATCATAATAAAAAATATTAAGATAATTTTCTGAAAACTTTTTGTTTTATTTACAATTAACATCGTGCGTTTTGGTTGGACCACCGTTTATATATATATATATATATATATATATATATATATATATATATATATATATATATATATATATATATATATATATACAGGGTGACCACGAAATGACGCTCGCTCCTATATCTTCTTGGTCTTTCAAGATATAAATCTCAAATTTGGACACGTCAAATAACGGCTAACTATCAAAAAGTGACAAAGTGGATATGCTGATGATATATGGGGAATGTCGCAGAAATAGCTGGGCAGCCCGTGATTTATGTGCTATCCACTAAGAAATCATCCTGGCAGACATTATTTTCTTAGAGTAGAATGAAAGCTGAGACAGGAGAGAGCAGCTCAAGAACACCAAAGGCTAATTATCAATAAAGAATTATATTAATTTCTCAAACTAAATAAAGATTTCAGAGCCTCTGTGATCTAAGTAATATATTCGAAGTATTACAACAGGAGAAACTCTTATCTTTTTCAAACGAAATAATAAAAAAGTATGCCGGAAAACTGCCTGCTAAATACAGTAAAGACGTGTCAGTTGATCTTTATGAACAATTAATTTTAAAATTTGAAAACGTTAAAATTTGAAATTCAGAAAATTCATTCCATTAAGGAACTTATGGAATTATTGCTGATAAAATGCAATATCTTTGCATCCAGTTTTCCGAAGGTAATAACAGCATGTTTTCTATTCTTGACCTTTCCGGTTACAACTGCAACAGTTGAAAGATGTTTTTCGAAATTAAAACTGATAAAAAATTATCTAAGGGCTTCTATGGGACAGGAAAGGCTATCAGACTGGACACTATTGTGTATAGAGGCAGAAAATTTAGAAAAACTGAAATCGTCTTCAGCTATGAATGATTTAATAAATAAGTTTGCCGAACAAAAGGCAAGAAAAGTGTATATTTGATTTGAATTGTTTGGTTAGCTTAGTTCCTAGGAGTATTAATTGTAAGTAATAACGTATAATCAATATATAATTATTTTAATTCAATGCGAGCGTTTTTGTTCCTTTTGTGAAAAATCTTTACCCTTCTGCCTGTATCAAAATTTATTGGGTCCCCCAATAAATTTTGATACAGGGCCCGTCTAAGGTCCATTTTAAGCCAAATTTACATATTTTTCCATATTTAGAAACTGAAGTAATGACGTCATTGAATTATTTCTTACTAGAAACATACCTATATTTTGGCATATTTAAAAAGAGATAATTTTTCTGAACAAATTTTGTAAAGAAAGAAATTTATTTCTTTCCGATAAAGAATTATAAGCAAATTTGTGAAGAGTATTTTCAAAAATTCGCAATTGTCACGATTTAAACAATTAGCCTTTGGAAACAAATAGCAAAGTCGCATCTGTCAATAATTAAACATTATTAATTAGTATTATTTAGAGGAGAATTAATTTAACATTACAAGACACATACGTTACAACTATTACTTACTACAGAAAGAAACAAAGTATATAGGCATTCACTACAACAAATTTTCAATGTACTCCTGCACCACCTCCTACTTCTAAGCACTTACCCAATCTCCGTCTTACTTCTCTCACTGAAGCCTTACGAAACATTTTTCTAGATAGTTCATCGCAAGCATTTCTGATTGTTTCTTTTAAATGTTATAAATTAACAGATGTGTTCTAACAGAGTTGTTGTTAACAGATTAACAGAAAGTTCCCCACAAGAAGGAGTCTAGTGGGGTCCGGTGATTTAGGCGCTCACTGTATCGGTCCATTTATACCTATCTAATTTTCTCCATAAGTTTCATTTAAATACTGTTGAATAATAATTCTTGCTTTATGCAGTGGAGCTCTGTCATGCTGGAAACACATGTTTGCTCGCAGTTGTAATGGCACATTTTCGAGAAGTACAGAAAGTTGTTTTTGAAGAAATTGCAAATATCGCTCACTATTTAAAATTCCTTCGTAAAAATATGGACCAATCAAATGCTCATTAATAATACTACACCAAACATTAATTCCGAAGTGTCCTTGGTTTTCAATCGGATTGACAAAATGTGGAATTTCAGTAGCCCAAAAATGTTCATTTTTTTATTGGGCTTACCGTTACTAACAAAACGGTTTTCGTCTGTCCACAACACATGCTGAAAAAACCGTCAACTCAAATTCAACCCACGACAGGCTTGCCGAATCGAATTCCTTGGACGGTCTTCAAAATACTGCAAAATAGTGGCAACAGTATGTCAGAATTGACCCTTTTAATAATTTTTCCTCCCTTTCGAGAAGAAAATGCCTCATTATTTGCACATAAATTGCATTCCAATCTTGCAAATATTTTTAAGCTTGGAATAACACGTTCGGGGTACCTCTGGGCGGACAACTGAACTGCTCTTCTAGGGTTCTTTTGAAATTTCCCGTAAACTAATAACATATCTTTTTGTTGTGCGTGAACATTTTTCAAAGTCAAATGACAACAAAACAATATTTGTTAACCACTAAATTAATTATTGACAAATGTGACGTTGCTATTTGTTTCCAAAGGCTACTTGTTTAAATTGTGACGATTGCGAATTTTTGATACTTTTTTTTTTCACAAATTTGCTTATAATTGTTTAACGGAAGAAGATAGCAAATTTCTTTCGTTACAAAATTTGTTCACAAAAATTAGCTTTTTTAAATATGCCAAAATATACGTGTTTCTGAGAAAAAAAAATTGATGACGGTATTACTTCAGTTTCCAAATATGGAAAAATATACAGATTCGGCTTAAAATGGACCTTGCTCAATCCC
This sequence comes from Rosalia funebris, assembly GCA_037954035.1. NCBI lineage: Eukaryota > Metazoa > Arthropoda > Insecta > Coleoptera > Cerambycidae > Rosalia > Rosalia funebris. The sequence goes on from JAZFAV010000006.1 coordinate 22,505,264, forward strand.
ATTTAAGAACCTCTTTTCAGATTTTTTCTATCCTTTTTCCTTTTCATATAATAGAGCCAAGACAACGAGTTTCGCTCACCCTATACATTAGGCTACCTATAAGCTGCTGGTAAGGATACCTATCACTACAAATTTCATCCTTAACTAAATTTACATTTGTTTCCATACGTGTTAGAGCCTCCTTACATTCGAGCATATTAAATCTTTTCAAAATCTGTTTAACATATTGTTCCTGATCAACAAAAATTTCATTGTTAGTTTTATCAATTGTTACTCTCATTCCAAGATAATTTTTCACTTGTCCTAAATCTTGTAACTTAAATTTAGAAGCTAATTTACATTTTAGATTCTCGGTTTCCTGTTTACAATTAGAAAAGATAAAAAAATCGTCAACATAAAGTGCAATGATTCTAATGAAACCATCTTCACGTTTAATAAACAAACATGCTACGTACTGTGATTTTGTGTAACCTAATTCCGTTAACACCACTTCTACTCGTTTGTACCAAACTCGTGAAGATTGTTTCAAACCATACATTGCCTTTTTTAGTTTCAACACTTTATTTTTTTGATTACATGAGTCAAAACCCTCTGGCAGCTTCATAAAAACATTTTCCTCTAGCTGCCCATTCAAAAAAACAGTGACCATATCTAAATGAACAATGTCAAAATTCATCTGAACAGACAATGCTAATAACAATCTTAATGTCGAATGCTTGACAACAGAGGAAAAGGTTTCATCAAAGTCTAGCCCATATCTTTGCGTAAAGCCTTTTAGTACTAATCTAGCACGATATGTCACTTTATTTTCACTATCAATTTTCCTTTTAAAAACCCATTTACATTCCACTACACTACCACTCTCGGGCACTGTCACTAAATCCCATGCTGCATTTTCTTCAAATGACTGCAATTCCGTCCTTATGGCCTTTTTCTACCTCTTACCATCAGGTCTGGATATAGCATCTTGGAACGTCACTGGATCATCCAGGTCAGGATTGTCTGAATAGAAGTACGTAACAAAATCATTGTAGATCTTGGATTTTGGTTGCCTCTCTGATCTTAATTGTCCGCTCGCTACTGGTTTAATTACTCCATTATATGGAATATACTCTTCATCACTGTTTTGATTATCTTCATCAAAGTCGGATGTATATTCACTTAATTCGTCTGCGGTCTCGTGTTCTTCTCCATCACTCATTGTGTTTCCCACTGAATCTGAGCACGGTTTCGATTCTGCTGTCACACAGTTCTAATTTTCTGAGAATTCAGTAACATTTTCCATGACAATTACATCTCGGCTTGTGCTCAATTAAATTCCTAGATGGGTCATATACTCGGTATCCTTTAATGGTGTCACTATATCCAACAAAGATTTGTTTCACAGATTCCATTTACACCTTTTTTCTTTGGGGATATGGAATCAAACTCATACAGAGTTTGATTTATACCCGACACCAGACTTCTGTTTCGCAAGTACACTGCAGTAAAAGATATATTTTCCATCGGGCCACATACATCGGTATGTATTAATTCTCGGTATGTATTAATCAGAGCAAAACGACTGTTTTGTTCTGATACCCTTATGCAAAAAAGATTGTCTATGCTGGTTTTCTTCACAACAGATTTCACAATTGCTCTTTTCAATTTCTGCTGTGCCAGAATATGATAGACCTATAACTAGATTGTTATTTTTCATGACATTTAGGTACTTACTATTGAGATGAATCTTCAAAAGAGTACATGATTAGTTATGTCAATTTCAAACGTTTAGAAATTAATTCATCAACAATCAAAGATGCTCTGAATATGCAGTCTTCATTGTCATTAAAAATATATAACGAAGAAGTTAGAAAAAATCGACTTCTATTAGGCTATTTAATAGATGTTACCTGTCACTTAGCAAGACAAGAATTATCGTTTAGGGGACATAATGAAAAAAGCAATTCATTTAATGCAGGCAATTTTCGTGAAACATTTAATTTGATAATTAAACGGGATATAGAAATCCAAGAGCATTTAAAAACAATAGGAAACAATTTTTCTGGTTTATCTAAAACCATTCAAAACGATTTAACAGTTTGTATTTCTGAATATATCATGCAGACCGTACATTAAGAAATAAAAGACTCATTATTTTTTGCAGTGCAAGCAGACGATACTACTGATATCCTCGAAAAGACACAGTGCGCAATTTCAGTCAGATACGTAAATAAATGTGGCAAGATTAAAGAGAGGTTTTTAGGCTTTTATGACGTAAGTGAAGATCGAACGGCCGACGCAATGTACAATTTAATTACATCTGTTTTAAGTCCCTTTGACTATAAAAACAAATTAGTTGGACAGTGTTATGACGGTGCAAGTGTAATGGCGGTTCACTAAATGGTTTACAAAAAAAATTAAAGATGATGCTCCTACAGCTTTGTTTATGCATTGTAGCGCACATAGATTAAATTTGGTATTGCAAAATGGAACAAAAAATATTAAGAATTGTCGTATTTATTTTGCAAGTGTAACTTCAATTCCAGGATTTTTTCATCAGTTGCCAAACGAACATTTATACTCGATTCAGTAGTAAAGAAAAGCATTCCGTCTTATTGTGAAACTAGATGGGCTTCATGTTCAAAAATTATTAACGTTTTATACTCCAATTGGGAGGATTTAAAAACGGTTTAAAAAAAATAATTAACGATAAGTCATCAGCATCAGAGTCAATAAATGGTGCAAAAGGGTATCTTAAATTTATGAACGAATTAGAGTTTTTATTTTTAACAGCAGTGTATAAAAATATTTTTGACATTACTGATACATTATTTGATATACTTCAAAAAAAGTCTTTAGATATCGGTTATTGTAAAAAGCAAGTATTTTTGGCCAGAGATCGCATTAAATCATTAAGAAATGAGTCAAAATTTAATGAATTATTTGAAAAGGCGGAAAGCAGAATTACTTCTGCACCGTTAGCTAAAAGAATTAAATATGAGGCTACTGTCACTAATGAAAAAACATCTTTGCGCATCTTGTTTTACGAGGTTATTGATAATATTGTGACACAAATAGAAGTTAGATGTGCGGATATGTCTCAAATATTATATTTTTCAAATCGCCGATTCTTCAAAATTTAAAGATTACAGTAAAATATTCCCAACCGATTTAGTTTCAAATTTGGATACTGTTTATAAAAACGTTTTTGATAAACAGAAATTAATTAACGAGTTAGGGGTTATATATTGTGATGATCAATTTGAAACATTAAATATCGAGTCAATGTTGAAATATTTTGTGGAATATGAATTTCGAGAAATATTTCCAGAGGTTTTTAAACTTATTGTTTTAATTGCTACAATTCCAGCAACAAGTACATCGGTTGAAACACATTTTTCTTGTTTAAAACGCATTAAAACGCATAGTCGGAACTCTATGAAGAATGAACGTTTATCGTCGCTTGCACTTATTTCAATTGAAAAGGAATTATTTAGCACACTTCAGAAATCTGATGACTTCACGGAAAATATAATTAACAAATTTTCATTAATTAAAGATAGGCGCATTAATTTAAATTATAAAAAGTAGTAGGTATCCACTTTGTAATTGTCAGTCAATAATGGCGATGGTTAAGGAAGGCTGTGAGGGGAGGAGGAGGCCTATACCCTAAAGCGCCCTAAAATAATGTATTATTGCCAACCCAATTTACATAATATAGGTATAATACTCAATAAATATATTTCGTTTATTCCAATTTATTTATACCCACAATAACTATTATTACTCACGAATAACAAAGAGGTATCAAGTTCAAAAAATGCTTGTGAAAGTCTATATTTTTGTATAAATGAAATTCAATCATTGAAATTCTGAAGTACCAGGAAAACGCGTGACCTTGAAAATTTTAAAAATTTTCGCTATTTTTAAGGTTTAATGAACTTCATACGCCGCTATCGCCTACCCTAATATGGATACCACGAGCCGCCACTGGCGTTTTATACTATTGCTAAAAAAAAGTATATATTTTTTCCAAATTATCGAAAAAAATTTACACTTCAGGGACTTCGCAGCATCGTTTAAAATTAAATTTAATGCGTGTGCTGCACAATGAACATAATCGGCATTTGGGGTATGCTCTTTTATAAGGGTTTGTAATCCTCCATATACACCTGACATAACATTTGCTCCATCGTAACCCTGCCCTCTACATTTGGACAAATCAATTCCATATTCTTTTATGGTATTTAAAATTACAGCTTTAAGTCCTGCACTATAATCAGATACTGTTATAAACCCCAAAAAGGACTCCCAGATTTTTATTTCTTTAGGTACATCAATTAGGTTCATCATTTTCTGTTATCGAGATGTATCGAAAAACTACAGAAAGTTGGTCAATTTTTGACATGTCTTGTGCTGTATCCAAAATAATCGCCAGAAATGGAGCCTTTTTAATTTCTAAAACAATATTTTCTCTTAACTGCGGTACCAAGCAAATTAACAATTTCATGTTGAATCATGGGGCTTAAATAATTTATTTCGCCTTTCGGCTTTAAAAGAATTCTTTTAAAATAGGATCATAATTAGATAGTAAATGTAAAATTTATATGAAATTTCCAGATTCAGAATCATGGCCTCTTAAAGGTAGATTGCATGATGCTAAAGTAATTATAACATTAATTATATGATGCAATACATCTCGCCAGAAAATAACTTTACTATTGATTTCACTTTGCAATAAAGTATCGATGGTATTTCCTTGTAACCAATTATTATAAGATAGAGATGCATTAATATGCTGCTGTGAGTTTTCATGATATACATTGTGTAAAATTGCTTCTAACGGAAACACCGTTAACCCATGCGGAGGAGTACGATTTGTTTTGACGATCTGCTAACAACCAACAGAAGTGGCAATATGGTTTTTTTAAAACATTAGAATAACATAGCCACGGTCTTGGAATTTTTATACCAGCCTTATTTAAATATGAATAATGATAGGCCGAAAAACATCGCTTTGTTTCTGAATCCTTTGGAAACGGTCCTTGTGGTTTAAATGGCAATTAAAAAATTATTTTTCGTTCGCATTCTGTTGGAGGCTGCCATCAAAATTTCCTCTATCTGACGAAGTTATATTATGAAATTCTTCAGAGTTTTTAGAATCATCCATATGGGTTTCTTCTATTTCCGGATGGACCTCTAATGGACAATGTGCTTCAGAAGAATCTAAAAATATAATTGAATAAAATTAATACAGTAAGGAATTTTTTGCAAATTATTTAATTTAGTAAATTTACTTAATTGATCGTTTTAACAACTAAAACTATCAATTAAGTAAATGTTTAAAAATATGTTAAAATTTATTCAATTGATCACCTCTACTTAATCAATAACAAAATTTTAATCGTTTTTAATTGACTACCGACGGAGGAGTTTGGACCCTATGTATACCTTGTAGATAGGTACTTACGTACCATCGCAATCTAAATCACTTACAGAAGCTGATTGCTGAAAAAATTAACTTTTGGGCAATTTCTTTATAACCTCTTCCTGTCTACTTTTTCTTTTCATAGCTCCTGTTTACCTTATTTCTGTTTACTTTTTCTTTTCATAGCTCCACTGGGGTAATCTCTTTTTCTTTCACTTATTTTTTCAGAAATAAAACTTATTAACCAATAAATAATCACAAGAACGAGATTTTATTACAATGTAATAACGTTTGAACCGGATTGAAATAAAACGAGTAAACATTGTTCTCCGTGGCTTGTGATTGTCATTCACTTAAACGGGGGAATCCCTAACTGATGTATGCTGACACGCGTCGCGGATTTAGTAGTAATCTGTGATCGCGGGTCAATCGTACTCAACTGCATAACTAGACACTAACCTATTTATTTTATTTTGCTGTTACAGTGAATCAATGCAAGAAATTGAGGAGCACATTTGTCAAGAACCTAAAGCCCAAACCCAGTGATAGTGGAGCAATTAAGAAAAAACCCTACTACCTAATGGAAGCAATGCAGTTTGCGATCCCCTTTATTAAAGTTGCCGGTACTCCTACCGGTAATTTAATAAGTGAAACATCAGAAACAATGCTTCCTCTTTCTTCACCAGCTCGTGACGTCTCAGAAAATACGGACGAAAGAGTCCAGGACTTGACAGAAGAAACATTCAATGTCTCCGGAATTAATTCACCACCAGCTACATCTCCTCCCCTAATTTCAAGGCCATCATCATCGGCAAGACATGGGGACAGAGTTGGGACGCCATCATGTGACGACAGCTGGAAAAAGAGGTCCACATGGCCAGCCAATAAAAAAAAAGAAAACTCCCACAAAATGACGCAACTGATAAAACCATTGCATCATATTTTCTGGCTAAACAGCAAACATTGTCGAACCCACCTCTGCAAGAAGATGATGGGGACAAGAGAGAGGAAGAGATAAAAAATGTTCTCATGAGCCTCGTTCCTGACCTCATGCAGCTAAATCATGTTCAATTGAGGAATTATAAGAGGAAAGCTTTGCTCCTCATAGATGAAGTTATTGGGAATTATCCAGACTCTGTTACCAGCGATCGTGGGATGGTGCTACCACCCAATGACCAAGGCTCAACATCCGTAGACCCCAACCGATTCCCCCAATCTGCCCTCAACGAGATGGAAGGAACTTCGCAGAACGTCATAGGAATTTCAGAAACTTGTTCAATCATATTCGAATCATTGTAAATATAAGTCTTTATACAGTCCCTGCTCAATTTATTAGACTCACCCCTCATAGCGCGGTTTTTTCATTTCTGGCATATATTAAAATCAGTCTTTGCACCTGATGGGTATGCGTATGTTACAACAAATAAATATTGATGGATGCATAACCAAAAGGTTTCGATTTGATAACATAATTCAGTCGGTATTGCAGAATTTTCATGCAACTGTCAGAAAGTGGCTTTTTATGCTCTGTATGTCTGTTCCAGCACAAGCTGGAACTTGTGTTGATTTTGGATGAAAATAATTGTTTTGCTTTAAACTTTTCCTATTTTCATTATAGTAATTAATTCAAAGGTGAGTAATGATTTTACTATATAATGCCATTATTTATGGTTTTTATACTTTTTGTTACAACAACTTCAGTCGACTAACCCCTAAATGGATTTTTTTAGATGGGTAAACGTCAAGATCTTTCTTTGGGCGAAAAATCGTGTGTAATTGCACTTTTACGAAATACTGAATACAGTCAACGGGAAATTTCAAATATCCCAATCATCAGTTCGACGGTTGAGTTAAAAATTGCAAGCGGACCTACCTGTTGGTTTGGTTCGGACAGGTCGCTGTGGCAGAAAATCGCTGATAACTCCTAGAGGGCAGAGATTCTTAAGAAATATGGCTGTGGAATACAGAAGGGCAACCCACAGTGAAGGAATAAGTTCTACCAGGTATCGGTGGCTACTGTACGAAGAAATTTGTACAGTTGGGGTTTCAAATGTCGAAGACCAGTTAAAAAACCAAAACTGACACCAGCCATGGTCAAGAAGAGGCAGAATTGGGCTATTTTGCATAAAAGGCTTTCTGTCGATGACTGGCAAATAGTAGGTCATTAAAATTTATTTTGTTTTGTGGTTTTATTATTTTTGTTGCATGTCTCCAGGTTTGCTTTAGCGATGAAGCAACTTTTCAAATTATGGATGATAAAACCCAGTTTGTTCGAAGACGTCCAGGTGAAAAGTTTAATACAGATTGTGTAGTAAAGAGAGTGAAGCATCCTACATCTGTGATATGGCCTCTCATAAGTGGGAAGGGATGGGAAGGCTTTATGTCATAGAAGGAACCATGCGGCAAGATCAATATAAAAAGGTTCTCCAAACAAAATTGATCCCACAGATGAGAGAATGGTTTGGAAATGGTCGTAAGTTATTCATGCAAGACGGGGCCCCTTGTCATACAGCCAAGAATATAAAAAAATTCTTAGCAGAACAAGGAATACCTTTATTATCATGGCCAGGGAACTCGCCAGACATGAACCCTATCGAGAATGTGTGGGAATGCTTAAAACTAGAATTAGCGAAGGAAAACAACCAATAAGGTTCAATTAATTGAGAGAATAATTTATCATTGGAACCATAATGATCAATTAAAGGAAATTACAAAAAACTGCATAACAGCATGCCTCGAAGGGTGGACGCACTAATGAAAGCCAAAGGCGGTTTGACAAAGTATTAGTAGTATAAAAATATGTTCAGTAATTAGTAATATATATATATATATATATATATATATATATATATATATATATATATATATATATATATATATATATATATATATATATATATATGTCGGAGGCGAGCAGGAAAGAATCATGGGCCTATACAGAGGGTTGTCTCCGACATATATATATATATATATATATATATATATATATATATATATATATATTATTTTTTTTTTTTTTTTTTTTTTTGTATAATAAAGAATCAGAAATGTGAAACCACGCTTTATACTCATGTACTGAGTTAGTCGCCTAAAATTGACCCCCCCTTTATTTCTCTTAATTTCAATCGAATCGAAAAATTCAAAAAAGGATTTTACATGATTTTTTATAAATTTTTTGAATATTTAAACAAATTTTCAAAAACTGCAAATTCAAAGGGCGAACAATTTTTTATCTTTTTTTAATGGAACACCCTGTATTTTTTTACTTAAAAAAATTACACACAGTTTTCTGATCACAAAAATATATAATTGTTGTATCTTGGTAAGTATAGTTCTTGACATATTCATAGAAATATATAGTCACATCACAGGAATAAGTTTGGCATAAGACCATAAATCAGGAGAGCTATGTTTTTGAGATATAACGACACATCTTGTTTTTTAAGAAAAAAAGTATGAAAATTCTTTGATGCGGCAACACATAATAATTATAATAAACAAATAAACCTTTATTAAAATGACAACAACAAAGTTTAATGAACACAAAACATAAATAACGAAATAATGATAAAAAAAAACAATGCGCAACAATAAATAACATAAAACCAATGAACTTTATTAAAATTAAACATATCTATATGTTCTCCACGTATCCTCCGTTTCTATTAAGGCACAGTTGGCATCTTTTAATAAATTCATTTCTAACGTTTTCAAATAAATGAACATTTTGCCGCAAATTTTCTATTTCTTGACTGATACAGTCCTTCAACTCATCCGAGTTATTATATACCGAATTTTCGTATATGTTTTGTTTTAGTGTTTCCCACAAAAAGAAGTCCAAAAGACTCAAGTCTGGGCTATTAGCAGGCCAATGTATAGGACCGTATCTTCCTATCCAAAATAGATACTTGTCATTTAAATATTCCGTTACGTTCCGTACAGAGTGTGGAGGAGCACACTTGAAAAAATGAATTTATAGGTAAATTATCTGAGCCACAATGTATTACGTAACGATTATTTTTGTTTACCGTATAGGTGAAATTAAATTAGGTTCATTTTCAATTATAAAAAATGTTTTCGCGTGTTCCTGCAATAATTTTTTATTTACTTGTAATATGTACACATACGTATATAATCTGTCTGAAAAGTACTGAAACTTATTTTATGAACATTTCTGTTACAAATAAGAGAAATAATTTCAAAATATTGATTCACAGAGGCAAATTATATAAGTTTGTAGTATATTACAAATTATAATGTAAATTGGGAGTAATCAAAGTATCGTTGAATGGAAAATGAAGCTATCTATTTCACTGCACTTTACCGAAAACAGAACACGCTACAATATCGCAAATTGTCAACACATTTGTTTACAATTGTGGATAACAATTTAACATGGTAGGTATTTTTAGTGTAAATTATATGTTCCAGTGTATTGTGAAATGATTATAGACAGAGAGCTTCATTGTCCCTTTAAGTGACGTTAAAATTAAGATTTGCACAATCGAACAAGTTCGTTCTTTTCGTCATTGCATGCGAGCACTATACAATGTCGTATCATACGACGCATTGTCTTTTTTACTTTCGGCGGATCCTCCATTTTACACTATTTATATACTGCAAATTCATAACTCGTGATTACGCGTTTGTTAACATGTACGCGAGGTTACAAGTTCGCACTACGTAACATATACGCAAGGCCAGCCTCCTGACCATAATCATAGGAGAGTATTTCTCTGGAAGTTCCGCCAACATAAGCGAGGAGCAATGAACTCTAAACCAGACTGGAAGGCGCGCGTGTTAAAAATGTGAGCCTGGCTGTTAGAAAAGAGCCGTTGCTCTGGGGTGGTATGCTTTCTCACTCTTACCCATATGCGCTTATGGGTTTAAACAATAGACAGGTAGAAAAGGTAAAGCTCCCGCCGCTCGCGGGATTATTCTTAGGTATTTGTGTACATTTAACTCTTGTTGGTGATTTTTTTGGTCATGTTAATATTCTTTTATAGACAGAAAACGAATATTTTCACTGGTTTAAAACATCAGGAAAATGCGAAATTTTTATTTTCAACTAATACAGAAGTTTCTCTTGTAAATAAAACACAATATATTTTATATATACAGTTTATTTTAAATTTATTGGCTGACTATATAATATATATATTACGAATACAAAAATACTACCTATAAGTAAAACATTTATTATATTTTTTTATAATTTATTTGTTTTTACATTTTTTAAAACATAGTGTTTACAAATTTCTTATGTAAAATTCGATTCTCTAACACACTGATATAACAATGGTCTCAGGAAGCTCTACTTCAGTCTTCAAACCTGATGTCTGAGTGGCAACGTTACGCACTGACAGCTCCATTTTTTCTTCATTTTCTACAGAAATCTAAAAGAAGCAGTTTCTTAAAATACAATTTATTGCTGACAATGTTTAATAAGATAATAAGTACCTTCTGTGCACATGGCTCATCTTCATGCAAAAAAGTTTTCGTCTTTTAGGACTTTCTTTTAACATATAATGGGGAAATTTAAAAAGTGAAGGCACTGCATCTTGTTTTAAAATATTTTTATGTGCAGATGATTCCAAATAATCCTCTTCTTTAAAATGTTTACTGCATATTACACTACTAGAATTAGGGCTAAAGTTTTTTCTCCGAAGAGCTTTTATCCATAGTTGTAATCTTACAGGATTTTTCATAGGAAATCTAAAATAAATATATTTATATCTATTTAGCAAACTTCTGAGTTAATAATTACAATTATTTAGTATATTGTTCAATAAATTGCTTCTACAAAAAGTACCTACTAAAAGTATTTTAAGGTTATATTTATCTTTACAAGTTTTCTAATGCGTTTGGCGAAAAATAAAACTTACTTGTGAAATTTTATTTCTCCGTTGGGAGTCCATTCATTTGTGCAACCATAGGCCCAACACGATTTAACCATTTTAAATCACTAATTAGAAAAAAATAAAAATTAACACGCGACAACAAAAAAAAACACCATAAGAGTGACAAGGACGGGCAACCACTTCTCAGCAATGGGCTTTGTCTAACAGCTGGGATCACTTTTAACAGTAACCGTGCATAAGCGAGGGCATTCCAGTTTGGTTTTCAGTTCATTGGCAAGGAGACATTCAAACGCGCTCCACGATACCTCTTCTGCGCATGCTCCATTTTTATTGTATGGCGCGAAATATACCCTGACTTAAACGCTGTTGTCCTCGAATTGAAACGCCCTTTTTTAAGTAACATATTATTATAGTCGTAAGAACGAAAAATATATTTCGTTTTGATTTCATATGGTTATAAATTATTATTTATAACCATAAAAAAGGGCGTTTCAATTCGAGGACAACAGCGTTTAAGTCAGGGTATATTTCGCGCCATACAATAAAAATGGAGCATGCGCAGAAGAGGTATCGCGGAGCACGTTTTAACGTCTCATCATAAGTGACCCCACCCATTCTTCGCCTATCTTGAAGCCTATTCGTCGCAATTTTTGAGACGTCTCAACTACTTAGTTTACGTAGGATTCCATGGAATCGTGGTTTTCCAATTTGGCTGATATCAGGGTTCTTAGAAGCTCTATCTTCCTCGTAAAGCCACTGTCGTCATAGAGGTTCTTCAATTTTATCCATACCTCCTCTGCCGTTTTTGCATCCTTAACATGCGAGAACAAGGAAGGATCGATGGTCAATATCAATTTGGCCTTCGCTTTAGCTATTAACGTAGAATCTTGCTCGCTGCCTTCGATACATGTACTTAGTCCTTCAAGTACTAACACATTTTCAACAGCAAATGACCACTCGCCAAAGTTCTCACGACCGACTAGTTTCGGCACACTCGTTAAATAATTCACGGTTATTTCACTTGATATGCTATACTGTTTCTAAGTTTCTATGTCCACACAACTGTGTTTTAAACGGTTACTTTAACGATTTGCGATTCGGAGCACCAGAAAAAGCGCACCTGGGCCCATAAAATGGTTAAAAGACTGGGAGAAAGTAAAATAAAACACGTACTGACTACTTAGAAACATGTTTTCAAAAAATAAAACCCGCCACAGGTAGGATTCGACATTTGTCCCGGATCGGAGCCAAACGACATACAGCTGTTTCGAACTTGTTAGTTCTCATCAGTGCCGTACACGGTACGCCGATTCAGGACAAATGCCGAATGAACTTTATGGCGTATACATATTTATCGATACGATCTCTTAGAAACACTGTATTCAACTAACTACTTACAGAGAGAAAAAAATGACTCATACATTGTTCAACACACCTGCTAGTCAATCAACAGATGGCGCCACATAATTTAAATTAAATTTTTGTATCCATGCAACAGTATGATTATTTCATCAAATGTTTGGATTTTGGGGTCAATTTTATGTAATTTTTCGAGGTTTATAAATAATGCTGTGAACCTAGGGGTATGCTAACTACGGAAAGAAATGTGGCAAAAAAAGATGTATTTCCTAGTGAAGGCGATGCCACCGGGGTTTTATTGCTTTCTCTTTTCAACTACGTGTGTTCTTTTCTGTCAGTCTACAGATGGACAAGGAGAGGTATAGTGATTGAAAAGAGAGGACGAGATAATCCCGATGCCAGCGCCTCGAGTGGCCGTTTACGTCTCTTGACACTATTTGCTATTGCGGCATATAGGAAGTATCATAACCCGCTGAAAAACTAAAGTAAAAACGTAACAGTTAACAAAAACATTCTTGAATACTTAAAAGAAATCGTTACTTCACTCTATTGAAGTTGCATAGTGCGCAATTCCAGCAGAACCGGTTCAGTATCAGTACCGTCCTAATGCAATATCCGTTTGATCAATGAAAATCGCTATAAGAATAACTAAGTACCAAGCAGACTAGAGAGGAAGGAGACACAGCTCCTCAAAAAATCAGTGGTGGGATGGCACGAAAAACGTCTGCAATATGGTAGGCTCGCGTAGAAGCGCGCGGGATCTGCGCATGCCGTTTGTCCTTGTCTATCGAGGTTTCTCTCTCACACTATCAAAATGTCGGGTTCCGTTGAGCCACAATCAGGGCTTTTGCAGGAACAATTCTCAACACAGCAGTATCTCAACGCTTTAGACATATTCAACAGAAAAACTGGAAACGCTCAAAACACAGTAAACAAAAATTAACCCCAAATAACCTCGCTCGATTCTACGCAGTGACCGCCATGATGAAGCACAGTGCGAACGCTTTTCGTGCTACCCCCACCACTCGACTTATGTCTCCTGTTCTCTAGTCTTCTTGCTAAGTACAGAGTTACAGAACATTTATGTTCTGTGATAAAATTTTAAATATTTTAGATGTTCTGTTATTTGAGGTTAGTGCATCGATATAAAAAGATAAATTGAATAATTTCGTAGAAATTATATATAGAATAAGTATTTAATGCTTAATATTGTAGGTTTACAAAATGACCACAACTATTTTAGGTGGAGGTTTATCAGGACTTTCCGCAACATATTACCTGTTACAGAAACCATTAAATCATACATTAACACTAATAGAATCCTCACATCGCTTAGGTGGCTGGATAAAATCTAATATTTTAAAGGATGGAATCATCTTTGAACAAGGTCCGAGAACAATAAGACCCCACGGAAAGTCAGGTGTTAACACATTGTCTTTAATTGAAGACTTAGGCTTAAGCGATGAAGTTATTCCAGTGATTTCATCACATCCTGCAGTTCAGAATCGAATGATATATGTAAACGGTCAGTTGCATTCTCTTCCATCAAATTTAACCAGCATTATAAAAACACAATCACCATTTTCAAAACCCCTCATTAGGTACCTTATACAAGATTTATATGCTTTAAAGAAGAGTGTTGAAGATGAATCAATTTACAATTTTATAAACCGTAGATTTGGACTTGAAGTTGCAGATTTTTTAATAAGTCCATTAATTTGTGGTATATGTGCAGGAAATTCGAAGGAAATTAGTGTCAAATTTTTAATGAAACACCTATTTGAGTATGAACAAACATATGGTAGTATTTCAAGGGGAATAATAAGAAATTTTTTTAAAAGATCAGAAAAAATGGCTCTGAAAGGACTACCACTAAAAGCACGGAAAGAAAGATGGAGTATCTATTCTCTTGTAAACGGGTTAGAAACTTTGCCACAATCAATAGAAAATCACATTAAACAAAAAGGTGTAGACATTCAACTTCACTCCAAATGCACTCACTTAATAACATCTGATAATGGTATAACACTTCATTTTGAAAATGAAAAGTGTTTAAAAACTGATCATGTTATAAGCTCAATTTCAGCTAATAATCTTGCTGATATTATAAAAGATCAACACCCAAATCTATCCAAACTTTTACGCAATATTCAAAATGTCACAGTAGGTGTTGTAAATTTATGTTATAGTGATAAATTATTACAAAAAGAAGGGTTTGGATTTTTAGTACCACCTAAAGAAAACTTACCTATATTAGGTATTATATATGATAGTTGTTGCTTTCCTAAGGGGAATAATACTGTGCTTACAGTTATGATGGGAGGGTATTGGTTTGAGCAGTTATTTGGAAAAAATCCTGAAGAATCTTTTCTGCTGCAAACTGCGAAAGAGCAAGTGAAAAATATTCTTGGTTTGTCCCAGGAACCAAGACAATATAAAGTCAATATTCTTCATAAATGTATTCCACAGTATGTGGTTGGACACGAGGAAAACTTGAAAGCAATTAATAAATATATCTGTGAAAATAAATTATCAATATCCCTTTGTGGCGCTTCTTACTATGGTGTAGGGGTTAATGATGTTATATTATCTGCCAAAAATGCGACCACGGTTATATGCTAAATCGGTTCTAATATTTATACTAGAAGTTTATATCATTAACAAATATAGTTTTTATATACATATATTATTTATATGTACATAATATAATGGTTATATCAGGTCTAAAATAAAGACAGTAAAATATTTGAACAATAATATTTTTGTTTACTTTGTACCAAGTATACCTTTGTACTTTACACAGCAGTAAGAGAAATATTTAGTTCCAAAAGAAGCATTACCTGAGAGACACACGCACGAATATATATATATATATATATATATATATATATATATATATATATATATATATATATATATATATATATATATATATATATATATATATATATATATATATATATATATATATATATATATATATATATATATATATAATGTTGAAGTGTTTATAATTGCCTACTGTTAGGCAACCACTAGTTCATTTGTTTTATGTAAACTTATTCTAGTTAGTAATAGATGTCGCTACTATGTACACTCATCTATCTATGAACCATTCTTGTATTCTGTGAAGTAGTCGTACTGGTTGTAGTAAAGATATAGGAGGAGCGTTGTCTCAATAGGTTATGGGCCCAGGTCCCGCCAATATAAAAAAAAGAAAAGAATAAAAGGTGTGTAATACGTAATAAGTAATAAAAAATAAACAAGCAAAGTGGCAAGGATGGCGACAATTAATCTACCACAACTCGATTCAAGAAATTTCAACAACTGGAAATTTAGGGTCAAGGCCATGTTGGATGACGGCAAGTACCAACAGCAAGCAGATTTTGATAATGAAAACGAAAGACAATTATTTGTACAAAAAGACGCTAAGGCTAAATCGTCCAATGTGTAACGGACAAACATTTAGATCTAATAAAAAAATGCTAAAACAGCCAAAGAAATGATGTCATGTCTTGGAGAAGTCTTTGAAAGGAAAAACATGTTTATGAAACTTACTTTGAAGAAAAGGTTTCTCACATTAAAACTGAAATACAATGAAAAATTAGAGGATCATTTTTTGAAGTTCGATACAATTATTAGAGACCTAGCAAGTATAAATGCAAAAGTAAAAAAAGAAGATAAAATATGTCATCTGTTGTCATTAAATGAAAAATATGAATCGGTTATAACTACAATCGAAACATCGAGTCCTAAAGATTTAACAATGGATTTTGTAAAGTCACGTTTACTAGATGAAAAAATAAAGCTGAATGGAAAAAGCAAGAAAGAGACAAACAATATGGAAGTTACCTTTAAGGCTCCTGCAGACCTTAATCAAATACCATGTTACAGGTGCAACAAAGGTCACATTTCAAAAAATTGCACATTACCACCAAATAGAGGAAGGCAAATAAGCTACAGACATTCAAGAGGATATTGAAGAGGATACAGGTCAAGAGGTCGAGGACGAGAGAATGTTGAGAGAGCACATGAGGCAGGTATGGAACCCGAAGAAGAAATATCCTTCATTGCTTTGAATACTATCGCAGATATAGATGATCCAAGTTCGTTCATTCTAGATTCCGGAGCAACGCAGCATCTAATCACAGGTATTCTTGAACAATATATGACATATTGAAATTCTACCGAGACCATTTAAAATAAAAATAGCTGATCGCAAATTTTTGTATGCAAAAAAGAGAGGCAATATCCGGCTTAATCGTTGATAAATTAGAACACAAGTTACTGTCTATATCAAAATTGCTTAAGAAAGGCATCAAGCTAAATTTTGAGGGTGAAAGAATAAATATATATGGGCAGAATTATACATTGAGGTGTAATGAAAAAGGCGGTTAATTTGTTCTTAAAATTGAGATAATTGAGAAATATCAAGAATTAAGTTACACAGCATTAACAGAAAATATTTGGCACCGTAGATTAGGCCACCTTAATCATCAAGGTTTAAATTTACTTGGATTACCATCAACTAAAAATAAATGCCCTGAATGCATACAAGCTAAATCAACTCAAACCATTTAATCATGCAATCAAAAGCTCAAAAGAAATCGGTGATTTGATACATACTGACATAGCAGGTCCAGTCAATCCACCTACATCAGAAGGTTACAGATATTTTCAAGTACTCATTGACGACTTTTCACATTTTGTCATGGTTAAACTGTTAAAATCTAAAAATTAGGCAGAACAGAATATAATAGACTTTATAAAACTAATAAAAACACAAAAAGGAAAGAAACCCAAAAATATAAGATGTGATAATGGAGGAGAATATGTGTCAAATAATTTTAAGAGTTTTTGTCGATCAAAAGGAATAATTGTACAGTACACGGCATCCTACAGTCCCCAACAAAACGGCATCGCAGAAAGAATGAATAGAACTTTGATGGAGAGAGTAAGAACAAAATTTGACGAAACAAAGTTGCCAAAAGAATTATGGGGCGAGGCAATATTATACTCTGCATATGAACTAAATAAGTCCCCCACCAGTGCAAATAATGGCACTACTCCCAGTGAAAGATGGTACAACAAACTAGGTTTGTTAAAATTAAAAATTTTTGGAAGTCAAGCATGGGCAGCAGTTTTACCAAGAACAAATAAATTAGACCAACGTGCAACAACAACAATAATGGTTGGATATAGTGGATGTGGATACAGACTTTGGGACATAGAGAAGAATAAAATTATATGGTCAAGAGACGTCACATTTGATGAGAAGGAAACCAATTACCAAAAGATGATTGCAGAAGTTAACAGTCGAAGCATAGACAAGAATAAAGAAACTTTTATTATAGAAGATAAACAAAATGAAGAAAAAGGCATTACTAGTGAAATAAAAGATAGACCAGTTACAAATGAAGAAGAGGAAGAAGAACAAATGACAGTGAAGAGGAAAATAAAATACAAACATCAGCTAGATTCGGACGAAAAGTAAAAACACCCCAACGTTTAAGTGAATATGAAGTCTATACTGCTTACTGTTTAATAGCAAGAATAGAGAAGATTCGCAAAGTTATGAAGAAGCAGTCACAAACAAAGATTGGCAAAAGGCAATGAAAAAGGAATTAGAGTCGCATAAAGAAATGAATACGTGGACAGAAGCTGAATTACCGAAGAATAACAGAGCCATAGAAACCAAGTGGGTATATAGAACTAAAGAAAACGGAACAAAAAAGGCAAGAGTAAGTTACGTTTTGCAAATAAACGAGAGACTTTTTAAAAACTTTTATTGACCGCACTGGAAGATTAATACAGCAAGACTAACTACATTATTACTAAAGCCTATAGTTACAATGCTAGCTTATCTACTACAGTGGTTGGGGATAAATGCTGACTTAGGTATTCTCTTATGTAAAGCTGGAACGTAACTCCTCCAACCCTAGATGGAATCATCCCCGATGATTCTGTTATATAATAATTTTTGGACTTTCTGGATTCCTTTTTGCCCTCTTCGCTAAATACTTATTTCTAATAATTTTATAACTAAAGTACACTATTACACAAATAACAATAATATATAAAATTATGGTCCAAAAGCTAATATTGGTTATAATAATTGACGTGTCTAACTTATTCAATTTATTTTGTTGGTTGTTTAATTCTTTTTGGTTTTGTAATAATTTGTGCATGTTTACTGCATTTAAACTCAATGGCCCTGGGTTATAGTTAATTTGGTAACTTTTTGACAATGTTAAATTCAATCTAGGTAAATCGAATTTTCGTACTAGTGATTTGGTATTATGGGTTTTAAGAATGTGATTATCTATTGATAATTCACAATATTTTTCAAGGTTTATAATATATGTCCCTATCAATTGAAATTTCCTAATTAGTTTATTACAGGTTTCAGTTATTATATTTTCAGAAGGGATTACTAATATCCATTTATTTGATGTGATTTTTTGAATTTGAATTTCTTTAATATCAATAGTGATAGGAAAACAGTCGTCATGATTTTTCTTAAATGATATAAGGCTTATTTCGCATGGTAGATTTTGATGCATGTGTACCGTATTAACGTGATTACATAAGTATTCGTTTTCAGTAACTAGTATACAGGGTTCATCCATTAATATATACCTTTCATGGTTTATTGCTGTGAATTTTGATTTGGGTAAAATGATTTGAAATTTATTATCTATTTTCATTGGTAGCGAATATAATTGGAAATATTGATACATTTGTGGTTCTACCAGAGGAATTTCTAATAGAAAGACAATTGTAAAATCCGTCGAATATCCTTTTATGTTTACAATATTTTCAAATTTTAAAATATTCTTAATTTCAGGTTCAAATGGTAATTTAGTTTCTGTCAGGTAATTTTCAGTACTTTTTATTTCCTGCAGTAATTGAATTGGGTCGACAATAGCATTATGTAGAGTATTTAATTTAGCGAATGTGATAGCTATTCCTATCTTTTCCAAGACATTATAAATCGTTTGGTACGTCAATGTTATTTGATTCAAAATTGTGTGGGTTAAGAAATATTGATAGATATAGTTTTCGGCAAGGGTAATATTTCGTATTATTGTTTCTATTTGTATTATTCTAGAATCAAGTATTAATTGATTATGACTTATATTTTTTGCGATTTCGTTGAAATTATTAATTGATGAGTTTAGTAAGGTGATTTGATCTTTTAATATTGATTTGAATTTATATTGATTTTCTTGTAAATGATTGATTTGTTTGTTAATCTTTTCCGCATCTTCACTATCTAAATTTCCTGTGATCACTTTAATAATGGACCCTAAGGCATTTATTAGTCCTCTCTTACGTTTAGGTTGATTCTTGTATGTTGGGTTAATTTGCGTTATTTGTTCGATTATTTTATTTTCCCAATTAGTTATTAGGTTATATGAATTGTAATATTCTTTTTTATAATAATCTTTAGATTCTAATGAGTTTCGTAAATTGTTATATTTTGATTTAATTTTGGCAAATTCATGTATAATAGGTTCTACGTTAAAAATTTGTGCATAAGTCCAGTAGTCATTGCTAATTTGGGTCTGTCCAAGTTGTAAGGGTAGTAGTCCAGGGTTGTTATCAATTTTAATGATTTCTGTTGTCATAAGTGTTATTCCGGATGCCCATCTGAAATATGAGGTTTCTTTAGTTCTTTTACGTGTACTGTTTCGGTTTTATTATTTTGAGAATTTTTTATTTTTACTTTACTATTTTCTAGCATTTCTGTAATCACATAAGGGCCTAAAAATTTATTTTTACTTTTGGCGGACCTTTCTGGTGCTTTTTTATATACTTGTTGATTTACGTGAAATTCATTTTGTTCCGGGCCTTGTTTATTACGTTTGTCTATAATTTTTTGCTTTTTGTCTTTATTTTTTATTTCGATTTCCCGGTATAGGGCTTTTACTTTATCTTGGTGTGCTGAAATATAATCTGAGTAAAATGTTGCGCTTACTAGATCTAATGGGTCTCGGGATTTGGTATGACCGAAGGTCAATTCGTGAGGTGTAAAGTGAGTAGATGAATGAATGCTACTATTATACGCTAAGATCGCATATGGCATCAGGTTTATTACTGACATTGCAGGGTCTATATTCTTTAGAATTCTCAAATGTTCTATAAGTGTCGAATGAAATCTTTCTACAGGGGAATTTGATTCGTGATGCCTAGGCGTGGTAAAATGGACTTGAATCTTTTGAGATTTTAAAAGTTCATTTAAAACATGATTCTTAAATTCGGCTCCGTTATCAGCGATAATAGTTTCGGGTACGCCATAAAATGAAAAGTAATTTATTAGTTTTTCTTGTATAGTGATTGCATTTCTTGGACAAGGGTACGCTTGACCTAATTTTGAGAATTTATCAATGATCGTTAGAAAGCTCTGGTTTTCAAACATAAACATGTCGATATGCAAAATTTGGAATGGTTTCGAGGGTGTTTCGGTTAAGACTAGTGGTACATATGGGACGATTCTTGAATATTTGGCTTTTTGACAAATTGCACAATTGTTGATATAATTGGTTACATCAATTTTCATTGATTTCCAATAATAGTTATCTTTTAGTTTGTCTAGTGTTTCTGTAATTCCTCGATGATTGGTTTTACTCTCATGTTGATGTTTGATCATCAATATTCGATCTTCCTTACTAATAACATTATTAACTATTTTGGTGCACATTATAATTTTTAAGTTTTCGAAGTTTTGAGTGTATGTGTGAACGAATATAGGTATGAGTTCTTTGTCTTTAAAAAATACGAAAATTGTTTTGCTAGGATTCGTGTGATCTCTTAGAAGTTCTATTATGGAGTTTGGGTTATGTTTTGAAATTTTTACATTTTTGATAATATTTCCGTCTATCGTTATTTGTGATATATCTAAAGTGGGGTGTACATTCTTTTCGATTATTAATTGGAATGATTTATTATTGATAATTTCGTCTAGAATTGGTATGCCTATGTTTTCGGTGTTTTCTGTTGTATGTGCTGTTTCTACAAGCTGGTCTGGTCTATTTTCATTAATGTCAAGTCTTACGTCTTGTATTACGTTTATACGAGGTGGATCATTTGATATATTAGGCGGGTCATTTATACAAGGTTGTTCGTTATTTTGTATCTTATTTGATTGATCATTTGATTCCGAATTCTGTATGGGGTTTTCTGCCATGTTACGCAGGTAGTCTAAAATTTCTTGGTTTATTTCACCGGGTTCATTCACGATTGATTGTGTTTCATTAGCATTTAAGCGGATACGACTTAAAGCGTCAGCATTAGTATTTTGTTTACCATTTTTATATATAATTTCATAGTTGTATTCTTCTAGTTTGAGTCTCCATCTTATTAATTTAGAATTTGGTTCTTTTATGTTAAATAGCCAAACAAGGGGTCGGTGGTCTGTATAGATTAAGAACTTTCTTCCGAATAAATATGGTCTAAACATTTTACATGCCCAAACAATAGAAAGTAATTCCTTTTCTATCGTTGAGTAATTTTGTTCATGTGTATTTAAAGTTCGTGATATATAAGAAAGTGGTTTGTCGTTAGGGGGTGTTCCTTGTGAAAGAACAGCTCCAAGGGCGTAATTCGAAGCATCTGTGGTAAGGACAAAGGGTTTCGAAAAATCAGGGTATTGTAGTACGGGTGCATTGATTAAACAATTTTTTAAATGGTTAAAGGACTCAATAAATTCTTTTGAATGAATTACGGTAATTCCCTTTTTTAAACATACGGTTAACGGTTTTGCTATTTTGGCAAAATCTTTAATAAATTTTCTATAGTATCCAGCTAAACCTAAAAATGATTTTATTTCTTTCTGGTTTCTGGGAATTGGAAAGTTTTTGACAGTTGAAATTTTATCCGGGTTTGGTTTAATACCATTCGGGGTTATTACATGACCTAAATAGTTTATATTCTGTTTTAGAAATTCAGACTTGTCTAATTGTACCTTCATGTTACTATCACGTAGTCTTTGGAAAACTTTTTCTAAATTGGATATATGTTCTTCTAGGCTTGTCGAAAATATAATTATATCATCAAGATACACCGCGCAAATTTCGTTTTGTAGTCCGCGTAAAATATTATTCATTAACCGTTGAAAAGTACTGGGGGCATTTTTGAGCCCAAAAGGCATTCGTTTAAATTCGTAATGTCCTGTGTCTGTTGAGAAGGCTGTCTTTTGTATATCTTCTGTACGCATTTCTATTTGGTGATAACCACTAGCTAAGTCCAAGGTAGAGAAATAGTTACATTTACCTAGTTTGTCTAAAATGTCATTGATGTTAGGTATCGGAAATCGATCGTCGATCGTCTGTTCATTCAACTTTCGATAATCTATCACTAATCTATACTTCGCCTTTCCCGAGGCATCTAGCTTCTTTGGAATAATCCAAATTGGGCTATTGTATGGGGAATTTGAATTTCGAATAATATTTGATTTTAACATTTGATTAATTTGGGAATTTACTTCTTGTTTATGAATTTGGGGATATCTATATGATTTGACAAAGATTGGTCTATCGTTTGTTAAGTTTATTTCATGTTTGACTTGATTTGTGAAGCTCAAAGGGACATTTTCTGAATGAAATATATCTCGATATTTGTAGCAAAGCTTTCTAATTAAATTATACTCTTCTTGGTTACAATGTTTTAGTCTTAAGTTTTTTAAATTTTCTTTATAAATGTTATCTATACTTTTATTAATTCTAGGAGATTTTTCATTTTCGATTTCCATAAAATTTAGTTCGTCAGTGTCTACTGTTTCAGTATCCAAAGGCTTTAATAAAGTGAAAGTAATTTCTCTGTCAGTTTCATTTGTTAGAGTTGTTAAAAAGAAATTATCAATTACATTTACTAATGCTTCAGGCATTTCTAACTCGTTAAATTTCGTATAAGGAACAATAGCGTGTCCTGACTGTTGATAAGTAGGTAAAGCTACTATTTGTTCAGTTTTAGGTGGTATTGTTACTGAATATGGTTGTTCTGACGTGACATTTATGTTAACATTTTTGGGAGAAATTTCTATAGTATTTTCTAAGTGAATTGGAATTTTAACCGTAGGTAGTACTAAGTGTTTTGTTTTAAGGTTGATAATTGCTTCAAATTCCTGTATAAAATATAGACCAATAAGTCCATCAAAATGTTCTGAAAAATTAAATAAGTAAAAGGTGTGACATTGCTCTATTTTAAAATCGACTAGTAATAAAATTCTTAAAATTTCATCGTGAATCGATGAACCGTGAGCTGTCTTAACTTCAAAAGTTTTTGTTTCGATTAAATCTGAAAAATAATGATATGCTAATTTTGGATTAATGAAACTTCTGGTACTACCTGTATCTATAAGAAATTTTGCGTTTAAGGACGGTATGATAATGTATGGTAATAAGTGGTTATAGTTGTGTAATTGTGCTACGTCGGTGGTTGCTGGAATGAGATTTCCTGAAAATTTCCATGTGATAAACATTGGGTAAAATTGTTGTTTCGCGCGCTTGCATTATGTTCGTCTGCATTGGAACACGTGTGGATTAAATGAACGGTCGTGTCATCGTACCCGTATGAAGTACTATCTGGATGCATATATTTAGTTTCATCATAATCTATGTCTATGTTATTAGATATTTCATTATAAGATACCTCATTATATCCGTTATCATTATAATTTATATCTGGCTGTGAGATTTCGTTCGTAGTATCTCGGACGTTTGAATAATTCTCGTTTAACTGTTGATTATGCAGTTTAGAGATATTTTTTGAGAATATATGCGTATTACCTGATGTAGTATCCATTGGCGTGGGTTTTGTCATAAATTTATTTGTATGGGATTGTGGTTTAAATACATTCGTCGGTTGTTTTTGAAATGCCGAATTATGGGCATTATTATTTTGAAAAGTATTCGGATTCTGCCTGTATTGGTTTTGTGAAAAATTATTGTTATTTTGATATTGTAAGGGTCTAAATTGGGGTTCGTAATTGAAATTTTGTGGGGGTCTTTGCATTGGATTATTCCGTTGGTATTGAGATTGGTAATTTGAAAAGTTATTATTATTGAATGGTCTTTGAGGGAAATTGTTTGTCGGGGTCAGTCTAGTTGGTGTCGGCCTATTATTATTTATGGTTGGATTGGTATTTTGGTTTCTATTTTTAAATTGGATAAAATTTTGTTCTTCCACGATATAGCTTATTGCTTGTTCTAAGTTTGTTGGATTTCTTAGTCTTACAACTAATTGCATGTGATATGGTAAATTACTTATGTACGTTTTTAAGGCAAGCGAATTATAATTTTCAATTTTTATTAACCTTACTTCTTGTGGTTCATCCACTTGATTTAATTTTGCAAATAATAAACTCCTAACATCTTGTATTCTACTGCCATAATCAATTAGTGATTCGTTTTTACTTGGCTTTAAAGTTAATAGATCCTGAACTAGACAATCAATATTTCTTTGATCGGCAAATGTACTAACTAGTGTACTTTTTACTAACTCCCAAGAATTAAGTTCTTGTCTGGGGCAGATTAGATCAGCTGCTCTACCGCTTAATTTAGAAAATATTGTATCAATTAAACAAATGTTTATTGATGCGTTTGCATTACTACTATCCTGAAATGCTCTGATTAAGTTTTCTGATGCAGTAATAAATCTTTGCAATAATTTTGGGTTTCCATCAAACTTTGGAATATTGTCAGCTTGGTAACGTAAAAGTGAATAATTTGTTTCTGGCATAGTGTTCAGATTTAAATTTGAATTTGTTGGAGAAAGTAAATTTTCTGTGTCTGAATTTGAATCTATGCTCAGATTTGAAAGTGTACTGAGAATTTCCTCCAGCTTCCAATAAATTTCTTAATATTAGTGTTTTAAATAGTTCTGTAACTTAGTTTTAAATAATAAATTTTAAATGAATTTATTTTTATAACATTTACATATGTTTGTAAATAGTTAAGAGAAATTATGAAATTAATATTTGTTACAGTAATATTTAGTTAAAATACGAGTAAATACAATCTTAATTCTAACACATATGAGTATATAATTGTAAAATTCAAATAACGAGAAATAGCAAATTCTTTTGAATTAAAACGACTTACATTAGTAGAAAAATCAAGCTCATCCCTCTGTTCTGTTGCGGACTTCGTCGCTTTGTTTCTTATAACCTATGCCTATAACCAGGAGGCTGCTGGGAGTCTCGTGTCTTGCTTTTCCGTCGGCCAATGAAGAATCGCAGGATAAATCTGCTCCGATCCTCGATGGGCAATTCTTCGGTTCTCCGGAATCCTCGCTGGAAACTGCAGGGTAAATCTGCTCCAAACCACGATGGCCAGAATCCAACGATGTCTTCCGCAAGCTACTCAATTCACCTGCAATCGTGTGTTTTGTAGGCTACTCAATTCACCCACCGTGTTCGTTTTTCCGATTAAGGATTAAAATCACAAGTATAAATCTCAAAATGAAAACTTTACACTTCGGAAAATCATACCGACTGCGCCAGTTACGTTTTGCAAATAAACGAGAGACTTTTTAAAAACTTTTATTGACCGCACTGGAAGATTAATACAGCAAGACTAACTACATTATTACTAAAGCCTATAGTTACAATGCTAGCTTATCTACTACAGTGGTTGGGGATAAATGCTGACTTAGGTATTCTCTTATGTAAAGCTGGAACGTAACTAGTAGTTGCAAAAGGATTTCAACTACAGGAAGAAAACGTTTTTCGATCAATGTATGCACCCGTGGCACACATATCAACAATTAGAATGTTACTGAGTTATGCTCTACAAAGAAATTGGACAATTAAACAACTCGACATACCAACAGCATTTTTGAATGAAAAGTTAACATCTGAAATATACATTTACTCACCAGATGGACTAAAGGCAAATGCTCCAGTACTAAAATTGAATAGAGCACTTTATGGAATGAAAGAATCCCCAAGAGTGTGGAACGACCGATTTAATGAATTTGCATTGCAAAATAATTTTTGCAGATCGTTAAATGACAGTTGTTTGTATTACAATGAAAATGTACAAATGATAGTTTATGTTGACGATTTACTAATAACTAGAAAAGAAGAAGGTGTTAAAAAGATAATAAATTCCCTAATAAAAAAATTTGAAGCCAGGGATATGGGTGAAGTGTATAATTTTCTGGGTATGAATATCAGACTTGAAGAGAACTACCTGATTTTGTCTCAAACTAAGTTCATTGAAAAAGTCCTAAAAGAATTTAACATGGAAAATTGTAGAGGCATGTCAACACCTATGGGAATTGGCGTACAAGTTACCCCAAACGGAACTAAAATCGAAGTGCCATATCGACAACTAATTGGAAATTTAATGTACTTAGCTATAATCACTAGACCAGATCTGAATTATGCAGTATCATATTTAAGCCGATCTTTGGACAAACCTACACAAGAAACGTGGAAAGCAGCCAAAAGGATATTAAGATATCTTCAGGGAACCAAAAACATGAACCTGACATACCATCAAGGAGGAGGAGATTCACTACAGGCTTACAGTGATGCAGATTGGGCAAACGATAAAAGTGATAGGAAAAGTGTCAGTAGCTCGATAGTGTTTCACGGTAAAAATCCAGTGAGTTGGTGTTCAAAAAAGCAGAATTGTGTAGCCATGTGAACGGCTGAAGCTGAGTATATTGCGGCAGTTAGTTGTGCTCAAGAGCTAGTTAATTTAAAAGGAATCCTAAGTGACTTTGGTATTACTTACATAAATTGTTCTATGTTTATTGATAATATTAGCACTATTTTTATGTCTCAAAATTTTGAAAACTCTAAGCGAAGCAAGCACATAGATATAAGAAATCATGGTCATTGTATAGAACACCCCCTTCTGCCCTATCGAAAAACTAAACTTACTCACACATTCTACATTCCATCACGAGTACATCGCACCTTATATCTTGCGCAAATGGCGTTAAGTATTTTTTATAAATAAATTAAAATTGGAACATTTTTCCATACGCACAGCTGATTTACTGTTTATTAATCATTTCTGTAGTTCACCAAAGTTCCCATGTTGTCACATCAACTTTTGTACAAGTATCATAATATACAATATAGGCTACAAATTACTGGCTTACCTAAAGCGCAGACATCACTGTCTAATGCTATTACTAGTCCTTCAGTTAATTAGGTCACTCACAATAACTCCGTTAAGGTCACAAATTCGGCCGATAACAATATCGTATGCATTATACCTACTTCTTCTGTGTCTGCCCTCTTCACCATCAATCCCTGAATAGTCAAATAAATATAACACTTTCTTACGTTTTCGATCTGTACAGTGTCTGTTAAGCCACAAAAAATCACCCACAACTTCTGGCGAAACAGCATTCTGAAAACAAAACGCCGCAATGTAACAACGATCGGCATATCTCAATTGGGAATACAACACCTTCACACGTAACAATCTGTTCAAATTAACTGGGATGTTATTTATGACGTCGCAGAAAAAGTTCCAGGATGAAACATATTCACGATTGGCCATCATCAACTGCAACAAAGACACTAACGCTGAAGCATAGACCATTTATTAAAACGAATAAGTTCACTTCACAGCGCGCTCTAGATATATACAATCGGCAACAGCGCATCACATCGCGACATCTATAAAATTTGTACCTGTTGATTATACAAACTTTACATGCGGGATTCACAGGAGATTTAGCATACATATTTTAGTTCTTTTTATATACATTATGAACCAAAAATCTTATATAAACTCATTGCTATTATTGAATTTACAAATATGTAAACAAAATCAGACGCCGTGATTGGTTGGAAACGTCTTCACGCGCCAAGGGATGCTGAAAAGATACTTTTCATACCACAGCTATTCAGTTCTTTGTTCACAGCTAGAACTTAAACTTAAAATATTCTTGCGCGTAGAATGCGACAAAAATATGAGTTAAAACAGAGTATTAATTGTGAATCTTACACCTGTGCCTGTGCGGTTTTATGATTTCAACACCTGTGACTCTTGCGATGTCACTTACGCGAAATTTTATGCTATTACAGCATCAAATGAAGGACTTACATCGTTCTTAAATAGACATGGCGTTGTTCCATGCCACCATACATGTCCGAAATGCGGAACTAAATTATTGCCGACGTGCCGTATCTCGCAGTATTTAGGCGCCAGAAACGCTATTCAAAAAAAATCTACACGTAAATGCAACACAGACGTAAGCATTTATAAAAATATATTTTTCGAAAATGTAAAATTGGACATTAATAAAATAGCTGAGTTTGTGTTTTTGTATTTAACGAGGCCTCCACCGAGATGTAAATTCATTCAACGGGAATTGGGACTTACGAGTATAACTGTAATCGACTTTTTTTCGTTTATAAGGGAAGTATTTATTTACTGGGCAGCTCGAAACAGTGACATAATCGGCGGTGAGGGAAAAATAGTAGAAATTGATGAGGCGAAAATTGGAAAACGTAAATACAACAAAGGACGATACCTACATGATCAATGGGTGTTCGGGGGGATTGAACGTGGAACAAGAAAATTTTTCATGGTTCCCGTGGAGGATCGAATGTCGGAAACCCTTGTCAATATTATTAAAAATAAAATACGACTAGGTACTACGATACACAGTGACTGTTGGAAATCGTACGACAAATTAGATAACGAAGGATACACTCATCTAACGGTCAACCATTCACTTAACTTCGTAGATCCAAACACAGGCACCCACACACCAAACATTGAACGGGTGTGGTTGGAAGTGCCAAAATTAGTTCCGCGTTTCAGTTGACGTAAAAATCATTACGAGGGATATTTATCGGAGTGTTTATTTGTGATGCGGCATCCCGATCACAGGACTCGTTCCATGCATTCTGGAAAATTGCAAGGGAACTGTACACCGGTTTGCCACATTAATAATTGGAATACAACATGTGAGTAAATTAATTAAATATACATCAATTTAAATAATGACCGTATCACGTGCATAAAAAAGGGTCAGGCAGATTATGACAAATAGAAACAATTAGGATTCACGATTATTTCAACCCTTACAAACTATCCCTCTATCTTGTAAATTATTTTTGAACATTGATCATTTATATACCAAATATATCCCTTGCCCTTCAACAACAGACGCCAACATTTAACAAAAAAAAAGCAAGATATTTAATTTTGCGGTCTATGTGCACACTATACCACATCCTTTCACCACACATAAAAATATTGCTTCAACCCTTAAGAACTACCACTATATGTTGAATATTTTCAAAAATTTACATTTTTTTAATGTACCCTTGCTAAATTAACATTCCTCAATACACCTGTTTACCCCACACAGCACCCCTATTCGCTCCCACCTCCCGTTAGCTACATGGGTTATTATTAATTTGCGCAAAGTTTCGTTTGTGAAAAACTTCCTATAGCAACCTACAACACGTCGATGAAAAAAAGGCGAAAATCCAGAAGGGGATGTTTCAACCCTTAAAAACTACCCCTATATTTTGAATATTTTCAAAAATTTACATTCTTTTAATGTACCTTTGCAAAATTAACATTCCTCAATACACCTGTTTACCCCACCCAGCACCCCTATTCGCTCCCACCTCCCGTTAGTTAGATGGGTTATTATTAGTTTGCGCAAAGTTTCGTTTGTGAAAAACTGTTCCTATGGCAACCTACAACACGTCCATGAAAAAATAAACGCGAAAATCCAGAAGGGGTGTTCAATAGAATTACCCTATTAAATATTAATTAGCAATTTTAAATACCACTAAAATGTCAAGTTGCTGTCTAACCTCAAACTGAAGCAAGCTGTCAGCTGTTAAACCGCAGATGTTACTTTGTTAGAAGGTCAACGTACAGTGTACGTCTCGGGGCGCATAACCTATAAAGAATAACCTACATAAAGAATAACATGTGTTGTGATGGTATTAATGTACATATAATGTGTATAAAGGAAGTGTCTAAATGTATCATCTACTTACATTAATATTAGGTATCCATGTAATGTAAAATGTATGTTATTTGATAAGGAGAGGTAGTGTCTGTGCGAAAGTTGAAAATTCGTTTTCTCAAAAACTGTGTCCGACTGCCAAATACTGACTGCCAGATCTTTATTCAACGCCCTCGAAAATAGGAGAGTAGCCTAATTTTGGTGAGGATTTAAGAGTTTTACGCTAATGTAAATAATTAAAGAGATCGTATAATTATGGTATTACCTTCGTAAGAAGCTAAAAATATTTCTACTTCGGTATTTTACAATTTTGTAATGTAAATTAAATACAAAATAGCCCTGCTAAAAATGCATCTCACATCTCAGCTCTGTTTATTCCACGTTATTTGCAATAAAATCAATCTGGCCATTTATTTGCCAACTAAAAGAAGAAAATGTAAATGTGAAAATTTGGCAACAGTGGCCGTTATACATCTAATCATACTTGTATGATGAATATAGTGAATACAACAAATAAGTGGTTCTCAAAATGTTTTAAAAATTCAATAACTCCGTTAATAAGGCCGATATTAAAAAATGGTTTTCACAACAATCATTTACTAGGTATATCCATTAAGTGGTTAAAATATATGTACACCTTAAATACTCACCTTTATACTATATATATATATATATATATATATATATATATATATATATATAAGAGCTCTGCAGTTTCACAAGGATAAACCCATGCATGGGGTCTTCTATAGGAATATGGAAGTCCTGGACTTACCCGAAAGACTGACCTTTGCTTTCTTAAGGTCAGCCGGGCTAAATTCAGAGACCAAGGGATTCATCATGGTTTGCCAAGATGGTGTATTTCACGCTCGTCTATCGGAGACGTGTCATGGGTATGGAGGTCCCTGATGTAAGCTACAGAGCTTGCCGCAGGGCGCCGAAGACATTGAAGCATTTACTGTCGGCTTGTCCGGTATACGCAGTCTCGGCCTATACCCATAGACACAACGCAGCGTTACGGGTGCGTTTTACGGGTAAGTTATCAATATTATATATATATATATATATATATATATATATATATATATATATATATATATATATATATATATATATATATAGATATAGTAGGTATAAGTGAGATGCGCTGGCCGGAAGTAGGAGATTTTTGGAGCGGTGACTATAGGGTAATACACACAGGATCGGTAAATGGAAACGCGGGAGTAGGGATCGTTATGCGGAAGAACGCAGGACAGTGTGTAGATAGCTACCTACAATACAGCGAGAGAGTAATGATGGTTAGGTTAGATTCGAAGCCAGTGGAAACAGTAATAGTGCAAGTATACATGCCTACTTCTAGCCACAGCGAGGAAGAGTTAGAAGCCGTTTATTCGGACATAGAGCAGGTAATAGGATTTGTGAAGGGTCATGAAAATTTAATAATAGTAGGAGATTTTAACGCAGTCGTAGGTGAGGGGAAAGAAGGAGAATTTGTAGGGCCTTATGGATTAGGAAACAGAAACGAGAGAGGTAGCAGACTGATAGAATTCTGTGAGAAGCACAAGATGGTAGTCGCGAACACATTGTTCAAGAATCACGTTAGGAGGCGGTACACATGGAAAATGCCAGGAGGGATAGACAGGTATCAGATAGACTACATTCTGGTTAGGAAGAGATTTAGAAATCAAGTAAAAGACTGTAAGAGTTATCCAGGAGCAGATGTAGACAGCGATCACAACTTGGTAGTCATGAAAGCTAGATTAAAGTTCAAAAATCTGAAAACCCGGAAGGATAAGAAACGTATAAATGTAGACATATTGAGGGATCAGAATATGAAAGATAAGTTCCAGGAGAAAACAGATCAATTAATAAATAAAACGAGTAAGGACGAAATCAAGAACGCAGAAACTGAGTGGGAGGGTATCAAGAATAGTCTAGCTTCCGCGGCTACGGACGTTTTAGGACACGATAAAAGGGAAGCTAGGAAGCCCTGGATAACGGACGAAATCTTAAACTTAATGCAAAAGAGACGAGACTACAAAAACAGACGAGACGAAGAAGGACTGAAAACGTATAAGGCAATAAAGTGGGAAATCATTAGAAAATGTAGAAAAGCGAAAGAACAATGGATAGAGGAGAAATGCAAAGAAGTAGAAGATAAGTTGCAAGTAGGTAAGACCGATGAGGCTTACAAAATAATTAAGAGGAACTTCAGGGATATAGGAACAATAAGTAGAAATGTTAGGAGTCAATCGGAGGACATACTGATAGGAAGAGAGGAGAAAGCGGATAGATGGAAGCAGTACTTAGGAAATTTATACGAGGGTCAGGAATTAGGAGAGATATTAGAGGAAGAATCTAGCATCGATAGGGAAGATGTAGGAAAACCTATATTGAGAGAGGAATTTGAAATAGCACTAAGGGGGCTAAAGAATAATAGAGCGCCGGGTGTAGATAAAATACAGGCGGAAATTTTGAAATGTGCGGGACAGAAAGTAGTAAATAGGATGTTTGAACTGGTAAAATACATATACGAAACGGGCGAGATGCCGGAGGATTATAAGAGGAACATTATCGTTACTATACCGAAAAAGAGAGGAGCCGACAAATGCGAGAACTTTAGAACGATTAGCCTAACTTCCCATGCGTCAAAAATCCTAACTAGAATAGTGCAGAAGAGGATGGAAAATAGAGCGGAGGAAATACTAGGAGAAGACCAATTCGGGTTTAGGCGAAATAGGGGAACTCGCGAAGCTATTCTGGCGCTAAGAGTAATGTTAGAGAAAACAATAGAAAAAGGAAAGAACGCTTATATAGGATTTGTAGATTTAGAAAAAGCTTTTGATAACGTAAGATGGGAAAAAATGTTCGAGATACTAAAGAGCGCGGGAATGAAGTATAGAGATAGGAGAGTAGTACACAATCTATACATAGAGCAAACTGCTGTTATAGAAGTAGAAGGGGAGGAAAGGGAAGTAGGTAGTAGGAAAGGAGTAAGACAAGGATGTACGCTATCACCACTAATTTTTAACCTGTACATCGAAGAGGCGATTAATGTGGTAAAAGATAGAGTGGATTTCGGGATTAAAGTACAGGGACAGAAACTAAAAATGCTGAGATTCGCGGATGATATAGCAGTATTAGCATCTAGTAAGGAGGAACTAGAATCAGCATTGAACGAAATGGAGGCAGTGTTGACAGAGGAATACGGAATGAGGGTGAATAAAAACAAAACTAAAGTGTTAGTGTGCAGAGGGCGCGAGAGCAGAGCAAAAACGAAAGTACAAATTAATAATGAAAGATTGGAGGAAGTTAAAGACTTCACTTATTTAGGAAGTAAAATAAATTGGGATGGAAGAAGCGATAAAGACATAAAACAAAGAATAGCGCAGGGTCGAGTAGCTTTTAACAAAAAGAAAGCACTTTTATGCTCGGGGGTAATAAACTTAGAAACAAGGAAGAGATTTTTGAAAACATATGTATGGAGCACGGCACTTTACGGCTGCGAAACCTGGACGGTAGGGGAAGCAAGTAGGAAGAAATTAGAAGCTTTTGAGATGTGGTGTTACCGAAGAATGATGAAAATACCATGGACTGATAGGGTTAGAAACGAAGAAGTATTGGAGAAAGTCGGCGAGAAAAGGAGTATGTGGAAAAACTTAAAGAAGAGAAGAGATAGAATGGTAGGCCACTTGCTGAGACATGGGGGAATAGTCCGCGATATTTTGGAGGCAGAAATAGGAGTGAAGAAAGGCAGAGGTAGGCCTAGATTAGACTACTGCTCGCAAATAGTAAGGGATGTAGGTTGTAGCACAATTAGCGAAATGCGTAGGTTAGCACAAGATGAGAAGCTGGAGGTTAGCGTCCAACCAGTCTTAGGACTGATGACCTAATGATGATGATATATATATATATATATATATATATATATATATATATATATATATATTGATAACTTTATACAATGAAACTTCTTGATGAGGTGGAATGTACGATCAGAGAAATATTATTTGAAAAAATGTATTTAATTACACCTTGATGTTTTAACAAAGCTTGCCAGTCTTCTTCACTAAACACAATCCCTTTACACTTATTTCGACTAAGCTGAAGAAGTAGAAAAAGTCATCTAAGCTTAGTCCTATAGCAATATACTTGGACTAAGACTTATTTAAGTAATAAACATTACCATTTAAAATATAACTTTGTGTTTTTGCAAGTTTTTCACAGTTCTCGTAATCACACATTTTATTGAATACTTTGAATTCTAGTGTAAACTAATCATTCGATTACTCACAGATATGTTATAATCGTACCCCCTCTATTCTCTTTTCTCGCTCTTTCTTCTATTATTCACCTCATTTCTTCCGAGAGTGGGGCCCCACTCACGGAAAAAGTGAAAAAAAACTATATTGAGAGAGGAATTTGAAATAGTACTAAAGGGGCTAAAGAGCAATAAAGCGCCGGGTGTAGATAAAATACAGGCGGAAATTTTGAAATGTGCGGTACAGAAAGTAGTAAATAGGATGTTTGAACTGGTAAAATACAAACGGGTGAGATGCCGGAGGATTATAAGAGGAACATTATCGTTACTATACCGAAAAAGAGAGGAGCCGACAAATGCGAGAACTTTAGAACGATTAGTCTAACTTCCCACGCGTCAAAAATCTTAATCAGAATAGTGCAGAAGAAGATGGAAAATAGAGCGGAGGAAATACTAGGAGAAGACCAATTCGGGTTTAGGCGAAATAGGGGAACTTGTGAAGCTATTCTGACGCTAAGAGTAATTTTAGAGAAAACAATAGAAAAAGGAAAGAACGCTTTCATAGGATTTGTAGATTTAGAAAAAGCTTTTGATAATGTAAGATGGGAAAAAATGTTCGTATACTAAAGAGCGCGGGAATGAAGTATAGAGATAGGAAAGTAGTACACAATCTATACAAAGAGCAAACTGCTGTTGTAGAAGTAGAAGGGGAAAGAAGGGAGGTAGGTATTAGGAAAGGAGTAAGATAAGGATGTACTACTAATTTTTAATCTGTACATCGAAGAGGCGATCAATGTGGTAAAAGATAGAGTGGATTTCGGGATTAAAGTACAGGGACAAAAACTAAAAATGCTGAGATTCGCGGATGATATAGCAGTATTAGCATCTAGTAAGGAGGAATTAGAATCAGCGTTGAACGAAATGGAGGCAGTGTTGACAGAGGCATACGGAATGAGGGTGAATAAAAACAAAACTAAAGTGTTAGTGTGCAGAGGGCGCGAGAGCAGAGCGAAAACGAAAGTACAAATTAATAATGAAAGATTGGAGGAAGTTAAAGACTTCACTTATTTAGGAAGTAAAATAAATTGTGATGGAAGAAGCGATAAAGATATAAAACAAAGAATAGCGCAGGGCCGAGTAGCCTTTAACAAAAAGAAAGCACTTTTATGCTCGGGGGTAATAAATTTAGAAACAAGGAAGAGATTTTTGAAAACATATGTATGGAGCACGGTACTATACGGTTGCGAAACCTGAACGGTAGGGGAAGCAAGTAGGAAGAAATTAGAAGCTTTTGAGATGTGGTGTTACCGAAGAATGATGAAAATACCCTAGATTGATAGGGTTAGAAACGAAGAAGTATTAGAGAAAGTCGGTGAGAAAAGAAGTATGCGAAAAAACATAAAGAAGAGAAGATATAGAATGGCAGGCGACTTGCTGAGACATGGGGGAATAGTCCGTGATATTTTGGAGGCAGAAATAGGAGTGAAGAAAGGCAGAGGTAGGCCTAGATTAGACTACTGCTCGCAAATAATAACGGATGTAGGTTGTAGCACAATTAACGAAATGCGTAGGTTAGCACAAGATAGGAGAAGCTGGAAGTTAGCGTCCAACCAGTTTTAGGACTGATGACTTCATGATGATGAAACTTAAGAGAATATATTTCACCATTATCTTTATCTTGAAATCCATTGAAAATAGTGTTATATCCAATCAAATTTATTGATAGTTATTAAATTCAGACGTTACATAGTTTTCTTTCGAAGAATTTAGTTGAATATAAAAAATCATCCTCATTTTTAACAATATTCTTAGGAAAATTAACAATAAGTTTATCTCCATGATTTTTGACTGGTAGATACTCTGTTATCCCCAAGGATAACACTTATTTTTAAGTCTTCACTTATATTACACCACATATTGAGGATAACTAACCAGATAAGGAATATCCACCCCACTTTTTCCGTGAGTGGGGCCCCACTCTCGGAAGAAATGAGGTGAATAATAGAAGAAAGTGTGAGAAAAGAGAATAGAGGGGGCATGATTATAACATATCTGTGAGTAATCGAATGATCAGTTTACACTAGAATTCAAAGTATTCAATAAAATGTGTGATTACGAGAACTGTGAAAAACTTGCATAAACACAAAGTTATATTTTAAATGGTAATGTTTATGACTTAAATAAGTCTCAGTCCAAGTATGTTGCTATAGGACTAAGCTTAGACGACTTTTTTCAACTTCTTCAGCTTGGTCGAAATAAGTGTAAAGGGATTGTGTTTAGTAAAGAAGACTGGCAAGCTTTGTTAAAACATCAAGGTGTAATTAAATACTTTTTTTCAAATAATATTTTCTCTGATCGTATATTCAACCTCATCAAGAAGATTCATTGTATAAAGTTATCAATATAATATCGTCATAATAAAGTTATCAATATATATATATATATATATATATATATATATATATATATATATATATATATATATATATATATATACAGGGTGATTCAGCTAACCCGTGCATTAAAAGTTTATGAACTTCCCATTGGAATTCATTTTTTAAAATTTGGAATCAAGGGTTATCGAGGACGATCTATTCAACTAAAGTATTTTTGCTTTTCTGACACTTCCGATTATACCGGAAGTAGCTATCAACTTCCTTATTTTAAATAGAACACCCAGTATATTATTACATTTTTGAATTACCCTGCTGATTTTAAGTGAACTTTCTTAACAATTTCCTATACCTATCCTCAGCAGTTTTTGAGATATTTTAATGTTTTTGAAAAAATTTGGTTTTGTAGTATCCCATTGGAATGCTCGTCACTTATTCAAAACAAAAGTTATAGTAGCAAATTTTAGGCTGTAATTAGGCGGACTATCAAGCTTTCAGGTGATATGTAGTTTGATATTTTATTATTTACAGGGTGTCCAAAAAATTTTGTTCATTCTGACAAATTTCAACTGCTCAAAAGTCAATTTTCTTAAATGGAACACCCTGTATTTTATTGCTTTTTGTGATGGATAATTAAGTGATATTTCAATCTGCATTAGGATTCCCTATACCTATCTGCTACCGTTTTCTTGCTATCGAGGTATTTTTTATTCGATACCATAGTTTTCCATTTTATTAATTTACTTCTGACCAGCGGGCTATGAAAATTAAAACAACGTAACATTTATATTAATTTTTTATCATAAACAATGGTGCAAAATTATTGAACAAAAAAAAAATCATCATGAATAAAAAGCATATTTTTAACGATTTGGATCTGAAGTTACTAGAACACGCCCCAAAGATGTTACTGGTGATGAAATCAACCAAGTAAATGTCTTGGCATATTTCAATGCAAATCCACATACGTCGATTAGAGCTGCGTCACAAGATTTGGGACTATCTTACTCGTCAATACAGAGAATTCTGGAAAAACATAAAATGCATGCTTTTTCCATTTTAAAACTGCAAGCTGTCCACCAAGGTGACGAAGTACGACGTGTGGCATTCTGCGAAAGCATTTTATTAAAAACGCAAGAAGACCCACATTTTTTGAACAAAATTATTTACACCGATGAGTTAAAATTTAACAGAGAAGAGATAATAAATAGGAGAAATTGGCATATTTGGGCAGAACAAAATCCACGAATGGTGCGTGAAGGTAACTTTCAAAATACATTTAGTTTTAATGTTTTTTGTTTGATGATGGATAATCGCGTGTGTTTTGAAGTGTATGATGAAAATTTAAATTCTCGTAAATACCTAGAAATTCTTAGAACGGTGGTTTCAAATTTTTTGGAAAGTTTGCCACTAAATATTCTAAATACGTGTTGGTACCAAATGGATGGCCCTCCAGCCCACTCAACCCATGAAGTTTACCATTCTAACAAATAGTTAACAAATATGCTTGAAGATCGCTGGTTTGGGCGTAATGGTCCGGCTCTATGGTCTCCCAGATCACCCGATCTAACACCCCTTGATTTTTTTTATGGGGCCATATCAAGAGTAAAGTCTACTCAACGCCCGTCAATACCAGAGATGACTTATTACATCGAGTTAGAACTGCCTTCACCGAACTAGATGAAGGAATGGTATTGAAATCTACGACCGTTGAGATTAATAAACGAGTTTTATTGGCTTAGAACACAACGGACGGCACATAGAACAGTTGTTACACCAATAAGACCCAATTGTTAACATTCAGTTATTATTGTTATTATGTTTTATTGTTTAGGCTAATGTAAGTTCCAAATCGTTTAAAATATGCTTTTTATTCATGATGATTTTTTTGTTCAATAATTTTGCACCATTTTTTATGATAAAAAATTAATATAAATGTTTTAATTTTCATGGCCCGCTGGTCAGAAGCTGGCCTATCACTTAATTCTCCATCACAGAAAGCAATAAAATACAGGGTGTTCCATTTAAGAAAATTGACTTTTGAGCAGTTGAAGTTTGTCAGAATGAACTAAATTTTTTGGACACTCTGTAAATAATAAAATATCAAACTACATATCACCTGAAAGCTTAATAATCCGCCTAATTGCAGCCCGAAATTTGCTACTATAAATTTTGTTTTGAATAAGTGACGAGCATTAAAATATCTCAAAAACTGCTGAAGATAGGTATAGGGAATTGTTAAGAAAGTTCACTTAAAATCAGCAGGGTAATTCAAAAATGTAATAATATACTGGGTGTTCTATTTAAAATAAGGAAGTTGATAGCTACTTCCGGTATAATCGGAAGTGTCAGAAAAGCAAAAATACTTTAGTTGAATAGACCGTCCTCGTTAACCCCTGATTCCAAATTCTAAAAAATGAATTCCAATGGGAAGTTCATAAACTTTTGATGAACGGGTTATATATATATATATATATATATATATATATATACAGGGTGATTCAGCTAACCCGTTCATAGGATTCCCTATACCTATCTGCTATATATATATATATATATATATATATATATATATATATATATATATATATATATATATATATACAGGGTGATTCAGCTAACCCGTTCATAGGATTCCCTATACCTATCTGCTACCGTTTTCTTGCTATCGAGGTATTTTTTATTCGATACCATAGTTTTCCATTTTATTAATTTACTTCTGACCAGCGGGCCATGAAAATTAAAACAACGTAACATTTATATTAATTTTTTATCATAAACAATGGTGCAAAATTATTGAACAAAAAAAATCATCATGAATAAAAAGCATATATATATATATATATATATATATATATATATATATATATATATATATATATATATATATATATATATATATATATATATACATACATATATATATATATATATATATATATATATATATATATATATATATATATGTATGTATATATATATATATATATATATATATATATATATATATATATATATATATACATACATATATTTATATATATATATATATATATATATATATATATATATATATATATATATATATATATAATATTGATAACTTTATTATGACGATATTATATTGATAACTTTATACAATGAATATTCTTGATGAGGTTGAATATACCATCAGAGAAAATATTATTTGAAAAAAAGTATTTAATTACACCTTGATGTTTTAACAAAGCTTGCCAGTCTTCTTCACTAAACACAATCCTTTTACACTTATTTAGACCAAGCTGAAGAAGTAGAAAAAAGTCGTCTAAGCTTAGTCCTATAGCAAAATACTTGGGGCCCCACTCACGGAGAAAGTGGGGTGGATATTCCTTATCTGGTTAGTTATCCTCAATATGTGGTGTAATATAAGTGAAGACTTAAAAATAAGTGTTATCCTTGGGGATAAATATCTACCAGTCAAAAATCATGGAGATAAACTTATTGTCAATTTTCCTAAGAATATTGTTAAGAATGAGGATGATTTTTTATATTCAACTAAATTCTTCGAAAGAAAACTATGTAACGTCTGAATTTAATAACTATTCAATAAATTTGATTGGATATAACACTATTTTCAATGGATTTCAAGATAAAGATAATGGTGAAATATATTCTCTTAAGTTTCATCATCATGAAGTCATCAGTCCTAAGACTGGTTGGACGCTAACTTCCAGCTTCTCCTATCTTGTGCTAACCTACGCATTTCGCTAATTGTGCTAAAACCTACATCCGTTACTATTTGCGAGCAGTAGTCTAATCTAGGCCTACCTCTGCCTTTCTTCACTCCTATTTCTGCCCCCAAAATATCACGGACTATTCCCCCATGTCTCCGCAAGTGGCCTGTCATTCTATCTCTTCTCTTCTTTATGTTT
Organism: Rosalia funebris; assembly: GCA_037954035.1. Taxonomy (NCBI): domain Eukaryota; kingdom Metazoa; phylum Arthropoda; class Insecta; order Coleoptera; family Cerambycidae; genus Rosalia; species Rosalia funebris. The sequence continues at coordinate 22,546,423 of JAZFAV010000006.1, forward strand.
TTCCGCGTACTTCTTTTCTCACCGACTTTCTCTAATACTTCTTCGTTTCTAACCCTATCAGTTCACGGTATTTTCATCATTCTTCGGTAACACCACATCTCAAAAGCTTCTAATTTCTTCCTACTTGCTTCCCCTACCGTCCAGGTTTCGCAACCGTATAGTACCGTGCTCCATACATATGTTTTCAAAAATCTCTTCCTTGTTTCTAAGTTTATTACCCCCGAGCATAAAACTGCTTTCTTTTTGTTAAAAGCTACTCGGCCCTGCGCTATTCTTTGTTTTATATCTTTATCGCTTCTTCCATCACAATTTATTTTACTTCCTAAATAAGTGAAGTCTTTAACTTCCTCCAATCTTTCATTATTAATTTGTACTTTCGTTTTCGCTCTGCTGTCGCGCCCTCTGCGCACTAACACTTTAGTTTTGTTTTTATTCACCCTCATTCCGTATTCCTCTGTCAACACTGCCTCCATTTCGTTCAACGCTGATTCTAATTTCTCCTTACTAGATGCTAATACTGCTATATCATCCGCGAATCTCAGCATTTTTAGTTTCTATCCCTGTACTTTAATCCCGAAATCCACTCTATATTTTACCACATTGATCGCCTCTTCGATGTATAGATTAAAAATTAGTGGTGATAGCGTACATCCTTGTCTTACTCCTTTCCTAATACCTACCTCCCTTCTTTCCCCTTCTACTTCTACAACATCAGTTTGCTCTTTGTATAGATTGTGTACTACTCTCCTATCTCTATACTTCACTCCCGCGCTCTTTAGTATCTCGAACATTTTTTCCCATCTTACATTATCAAAAGCTTTTTCTAAATCTACAAATCCTATAAAAGCGTTCTTTCCTTTTTCTATTGTTTTCTCTAAAATTACTCTTAGCGCCAGAATAGCTTCGCAAGTTCCCCTATTTCGCCTAAACCCGAATTGGTCTTCTCCTAGTATTTCCTCCGCTCTATTTTCTAAGTTAGAAGTTAGACTAATCGTTCTAAAGTTCTCGCATTTGTCGGCTCCTCTCTTTTTCGGTATAGTAACGATAATGTTCCTCTTATAATCCTCCGGCATCTCGCCCGTTTCGTATATGTATTTTACCAGTTCAAACATCCTATTTACTACTTTCTGTCCCGCACATTTCAAAATTTCCGCCTGTATTTTATCTACACCCGGCGCTTTATTGCTTTTTAACCCCCTTAGTACTATTTCAAATTCCTTTCTCAATATAGGTTTTCCTACATCTTCCCTATCGATGCTAGATTCTTTCTCTAATATCTCTTCTAATTCCTGACCCTCGTATAAATTTCCTAAGTACTGCTTCCACCTATCCGCTTTCTCCTCTCTTCCGATCAATATGTCCCCCGATTGACTCCTAACGTTTCTATTTATTGGTCCTATATCCCTGAAGTTCCTCTTAATTATTTTGTAAGCCTCATCGGTCTTACCTACTTGGAGCTTATCTTCTACTTCTTTGCATTTATCCTCTATCCATTGTTCTTTCGCTTTTTTACACTTTCGAATGATTTCCCACTTTATTGACTTATAAGTTTTCAGCCCTTCCTCGTCTCGTCCGTGTTTGTAGCCTCGTCTCTTTTGTATTAAGTTTAAGATTTCGTCCATTATCCAGGGCTTCCTAGCTTCCCTTCTCCCGTGTCCTAAAACGTCTGTAGCCGCGGAATCTAGACTATTCTTGATACCCTCCCACTCAGTTTCTGCGTTCTTGATTTCGTCATTACTCGCTTTATTTATTAATTGATCTGTTTTCCCCTGGAACTTATCTTTCATATTCTGATCCCTCAATATGTCTGTCTACATTTATACGTTTCTTATCTGTCCGGGTTTTCAGATTTTTGAACTTTAATTTAGCTTTCATGACTACCAAGTTGTGGTCGCTGTTTACATCTGCTCCTGGATGACTCTTACACTTGATTTCTAAATCTTTTCCTAACCATAATGTAGTCTATCTGATACCTGTCTATCCCTCCTGGCATTTTCCAGGTGTACCGCCTCCTAACGTGATTATTGGACAATGTGTTTGTGACTACCATATTGTGCTTCTCACAGAATTCTATCAGTCTGCTACCTCTCTCGTTTCTGTGTCCTAATCCATAAGGACCTAAGTCTCAAGTTTCTAAGTCTTAAGTTTCAATACTTAAAAAAATTTAAATTTGAATGGGAAACAGAAGATGAAGGCTTATTTACAAAAAAGTCAAATGGCAATGAAAGAACATACACTTCTACAAAATTTTACAATGTGAAGTATTCTCTTGGTGATGTTGAGGTTGATGGAATCTCCAGTTTCACTCAAAATGATGATAAAGCTAATGACTTAGTTGGATTTTCAACACAGCAAATATCCAATATAGATTAGGAAAAAACCACTGCAACCCGAGGTGAATTTTTGTTTGAAAATACTTTAATCTTACAGTGGTCAGTAGCTACTGATGAAATAAACATTTTATAAAAATATTTATTTGTTTTTTCTTTCATTATAATATATCTTAGTGATGTTTTAAAAGAATACAACAAATGTCAGTTAAGAAATATATTGAAAATCACATGGTACATAATTTAATACTTATATTTCAATAAGTATTTCATATATGCCTCAATAAATATTTTATATTGAATAAACAATAACAATAATATTCCTAAAAATATATAAAATACATACCAATTAAAATAACACCTACTAACATCACATTGTTTAATACTATGATACCAAGTTGTATTCAGATAACTTCCATTATTATATTGATATAAAATTTTAAAATAGAAATCACCTTTTTGATGTTCGTCTATTTTATACATAAATACGGGATAGTTTACATTAACCTTTGTATACAACATGGGTTTATAACAATTAGGTGATTTTTCAGTTGCATTTTCGGATAAACCAACAAATCCCAACTAACCGTTTAATGGTATAGTCAATTGAAAATCTTTACACTAATTCCATAGCAGCATTTATTAGATCATCAATATTTTTTTTGTCACTTATCATCGTTTATGTAAATGTTTTTGTAATTCCATGCTAAAGTTTTAAAGCTAGCAGGAATAATAAAGCGCTTGTCATATTCTGCAGTTAAAGCTAATGTATGAATTAATTCTGTATATATAGTTTGTAAGTGTGATCTAAATACATACATTGAGCAATATATTTTTGAACTTTTTTTAACCACATCAATGCAATTAGTAATATGTAGCTGTTTATCACGTGCACTCTTTTTAACACCTTTTGCCTTTTCAGTACATCATCTTTTACTTTAATACAATACGCTTTAGCTCCAGTTCCATAAAAACTTTCAACAGCTTTACCAGCGTATTCATCTTTAAATTTACCAACAATTTTGCATTTGAACTGCTATTAAATTTTCAAAAAATATTGATAGATTCTTAAAAGTTGGTTTTGCTAATAAAAGTTCAGCACAGTTAATTTTATTCTTTTTTCTCTTCCAATGACTAACTAATTTAATGTCTATCCTTTTTTCGACATTTTCCATTGTTTCTCCATATATACTATTAATTTTTAATTTATACAATTTATTCTCAAATTTATTTTTTGCGGTATTTCTCATATGGGTATTAAAGTCAATATATTTTTTTAACCAAGGTGAGAGGGTGAATTTTATTGCTCTGTGTATTTTAGCAACCTTTAACCCGAATTTTATACATTGTTTAAAGTTCATATAATGAATAATTTTTCTTTATTTTGTAAATTTAGAATTAACTTTGCATGTTTAGAATTAGGTGGTATAATATTTTCTGGACAATATGGTAAATCATTATGCGCGTTATGTAAATACTCAGGATATTCCAAATCAACTTCAAAAACATACCCTATTTCTGCGGTATCTGAAATCTCGAATATGTTAATCGTATTTATTTCTTCCTGAGTCAACCAAAAAATGTATTTTGAGGTAAATATTGACACATGGAATAACCGTATAAGTTTGTTGCATCAGGATACATTATGTACTTTATCGGTTCTAACTTGTTATAATTTTCAACAAAAGGATTATTTGCTATATATTTTCGATTCATACATGTACTAACACCACCTCAGACACCTTTTTTAAAAAAATGAACCATATTTGGATCAATTAAAAGCTCTAATTCAACGTTAGTGTAGCGCAATATGGCTCCCCAATTCAGACCTGCAGCCGAAAAATATTGACCTGCGTCAGTAGCGAAGATTGTAAGTTTTAAGACATGTGTTGCGATGTTTTCAAAAACATAGGTCAATAATAGGACATCGACTTAAGATATATATCAGAATAGTCACCCAAAGTTTGACATTGAAATACATTCCACACACCATTTGCTTGTTGATAGTCTTGTTCTGAAATACTCTCATCTTTTAAACTGTTATAAAATTTATCTATGGATGGTAAACATGGTGCGTCTAATTTAAAAAAAATTGTCAATATATGAATATTGAAAAATACCTTTCTGACAGATGTATTTAAATTGCAAATCATTTGAATATTTTCTACGAACTTCACTACATTGCTCATCAGAGAACTTGCTAACGTATCTAAAGAGGATGACAAAAATTGAAATGAATCTATAAACCTCAACTTTAAAATTCTGATTTTTGTTATCTCACACCGGTTAATATATGTATCAACAGGTAAAAATTTACTGAAAGATATATACTTCTCCTTATTGATTGGGATTACATCGACATCCTTATTATTTTAGGAAAAGATGACTGTCACAATTTTTTAAATTATGTATAACTACAGGAATAAAAGAAGGTATTTTATAATTCAAATTGCAAATAGAATGAGCAGCACCCCTAAGTTACCAGTGATGTGACATCACATTCAAGATTTTCAATAAAGTTTGTTTTGTAGCACAATCTTCTCTGTACAATTTTAGTTTTGAAACATTATCATCAAATGAGTATTTAATATAATACGCATATAAGTAAGGTATATGCTTAATTTTTTTTAATGTATAAGAAGATGAAGAACCTGGCGCATCACTGTTATCTAGGGGTTTTAAACTACATTTAAAATCTGCATAAATTACGAATGGAATTTTTATCTGTTTGTCTATATTAGTAAATTTCAATATATTGCCCGGAACCTTATTACCAAATTTATCAACAACAGCATCTGTAGTTGGAAAATTACAATCCTTATCACAATTTCCTTACAAAACCACAATCATTACTTGTATGTTATTTCGAATGTTCACATGAAGTAAAAAATTGTAAACAACCATCACAAGAATATGTTTTGTGTCCATCTTTAGATATTTGACTTGAGACCAAGGCTAACAAATTTTTAATATAGCAATAGTCTTTAATTATTTCTCCATTGTTACTTTCACCAGAATACACAGCAACAAATTAATGTGAACATTTTCTTTCACTTCACTAAAATGTAAGGGGCCATTTATTTCATAAATATGTTTACCATTTTTAAGAACTAAATCTAAACCATATACGTTAATCGATACATTATTTTTACATTCAAAAATAGGAATGTATTTTAATTCTACTGGAAACTTCATACCTGAAAAGTCAAACACTGTTCATCATTGTTTTTAATGTTCACTACAGCTTCTTTCCACATAATCGAAGCTGGAAATGGAAGATATGATGAAGCTTGGAGTGGATTATGTTTGTTGATATTATCTTCCAGATGTACAATTTGTGTCAAAACCCATCCTAAAACAGAAGAACAAGGTTATACAAAGGTAAAATTTTAGGCGAGAATGTTTCATATACCAGAATGTCGTTCAGCAAATTCATTAGCTTTTCTTTCAATTATACCAAATAATTTCTCATAAACCTTTTCTCTAAATTTGTAGACAGACACTACTTCTAATGGTGTATTTTGTGATTTTACTTCTTGAGTTTGAACAACTGGAGAATAGAGTGAAAATAGTTCAAAATTAATTTTAATCAACGTATGCTTAGTTAGTTCCAACTGAATTACTTTAAAAACCTTATTTTTGATTTCTTCCTTAAATTTCTTGATATGAAATTCTGAAGATGAAATTTTGTAGGAAATTGTTCGACATTTAAATGCACTTTTCATTACTTCTACACCATCTTTACTTAATTCATAACAATTAGCCTTGTGCCAGTTAGTTTTTAAATGAGCATTCTATAGATTACAATCAATGTCTAAACTGCAGTCCTCACATCGACCCGATAAAGGTGGTTGTACCACCAAAGAGTCCTTTGAGAGAAATTTTCCTAATCTTTCTATTAGGTGTCTCATTAGGAAAAAAACGTGTAGTGACTTAAAAATTATAAATTTATTATACAAAAACTTTTTCTAACTGGTGTTAACCATATCATCTATTAAATAGTCATCGGGATTCCTAATCACTGTATTTTTTAGATATTTCTGTTTTAGATGTCTAACAACATTATCTTTACGTGTAAACTCTGATAAACATAGTGTACATATGAAAGTCATTGTAGATACTAATGAAGAAAAGTATTCAACTTTAGTTTAAACGGTAGGACTGTGGGAAGGCTGTTAATACCCCACCACGAAAGCTTAAGTGACGGGTATTATTTTAATTCATCAATTGCTGCATCCGTTGAACCCATACAAATGCTTACACAATTAATTAGAAGATTACTGTGTCTTTTAAAATTTTCCTCAATTCCCCCAAAAACATTGTTATTACAAACATTTTTAATGAAAAAAGATGTGCCTAAATTGACATAGCTGTGCAATAATGACTTCATTATTGCACTGCTACGTCTTACTTCACTTGGAGTAAGTGTTTTATTTTACTTTTGCATTTAAAAGTTTTTCAGTTTTAATTTTGTTTGGGAAATATACACGTTTCCTTGACTGGCAAGTGTGTACGGAAAACTCTTTAGACACTGCATCTTCTTTTTCAAATGAAACAGAATTTACTACTGTGGATTGCTGGCAATTGTTAATTTGGGAAAGCTGTTGGTTTGGAAAGAGTAGTTCCTGAATGGGGGATGGATTTTGAGACGATAATTCCTGAATGAGGGATAGATTTTGGGAAGATTGTTGACGGGTATTGGTTTGTTGTAAATTATAATGATTGTGCTGCGGCATTACCTCAGATAGTTCCTAAATGGTAGATGAATCCACTTTTGGAACTACAAGCTCATAAATTTCCAAGTCAGCAACTATTTGATTGTCTTTGTTTCGAGTATCCCTTCCACGTAAAGAAAAGCTTTGTTTCTTTCCTTTTAGAGAAGGGGTATCGACGTCAAAGACAATGGTAGGTATAACCTCATCACTATCATTAATATTTAAAATTGCGCTAATAGGAGGTTCCATTACAGGGGGAGAAATTGGGGAATATTTTGGTGGCTCAGTCACAGTATTGCAATCTAAATTAAAGTTATCGTTCGATATTTTTTCAAGTAAATCTGAAATAACATCATTTTGTAATACCATGTTATTTGAATCATCACCTAATTCTGCAATACTGTGCACCCCTAGATCATCATTACTGTGCATCAGCATTACTACAACTCTTCTGATAATAGGCCTCCTGTACTGATACAATCGATGCAGAACGAGGATACCCATCAAAATTAAACTATCAACTCACAAGGACCCTTCTCCGGCTATGCCTCCGTCTATGGCGGAATTGTTAATGTTATATATATATATATATATATATATATATATATATATATATATATATATATATATATATATATATATATATATATGTACAGGGTGGAACGTAGAAAACGCGGCAAGTCATAACTCTATTATTAATAATCCGGTTTTAAAATTGAAAGAAGACAATCAAATGATTGTTTATAGACTATTATATAGCATTCACTGAGTCTTTATACAATTTCATTTCAAGGTCACGCGATATTCAACTTTTCTTATTTAAATGGCAACCTATATATATATATATATATATATATATTTTTATGTAATTAAAAAGGGAATATTTTTATGTTTCTAATGATGTATAATAAGTCGTATTTTAATAGTTAAACGTATGATTCAGAAAATAATAAATTATTTATTAATTCATAAAAATTTTAAAACATGGCAAGATGGCTTTAAATTGAAAACCAAATGGAACATGGCATAGTAAAATGTCATTTAACATCCAAATAATAAATTTCATCATAATAATAGATTTCAAAGAATAATTTGTGTAATGTACTTAATTTAAACAACAACGAACAATATAAATTCTGTTCAAAATATCTGCCATTTTGTTGAATACATACTCGTAGTTCACATCTTCTTTCTATTCCATTAATAAAAGAAGCAGGTAGCTATAATTCTCTGGATCAAAATTTCGATGTTTTAGATAGGGTCAGATATGCCTTGAAATTGAAAACCAATTGGAGCATGACAATTTAAAATGTCAATGCATTGTTTGAATTAAGACTATTTGTTGTTTAACGATAAGTTCTGTAAATCATCTTGTTAATTGTTACTTTTGTTCAAAAAAGTTAATGAATAACAATAGTGAATTGACAGACATGATTCAAGTATATTTTGAATATAGAAGAAACAGTTATGCAGCTGCAAGACTCTATAGAGAGTGTCTTACTGAAAGAGAAGCATTTATATTTATATTGTTCGTTTCAAAGGATTTTATATTGTTCGATATTGTTTAAATTTAGTATATTATACTTATTATTCTTTGAAAACTATTATTGTGATGACAAATGACATTTTATTATGGCATGTTCCAATTGTTTTTCAATTTAAAGCCATCTTGTCAAGTTTTAGAATGTGATGAATTAATAAATAATTTATTATTTTATGAATCACACGTCTATTAAAATACGACTTATTATACATCATCAGAAACAAAAAAATATTCTTTTAATCAAATAAAAAATAAATGGCAACCTATATAAGGTTGCCATTTAAATAAGAAAGGTTGACTATCGCGTGACCTTGAAATGAAATTGTATAAAATCTCAATGAATGCTATACAATAGTCTGTAAACAATTATTTAATTATCATCTTTCAATATTAAAATCGAATTATTAATAACAAAGTTATGGCTTGCGGCGTTTTTTTACGTTCCACCCTGTGTGTGTATATATATATATATATATATATATATATATATATATATATATATATATATATATATATTCAATAATCTGAATTTAGCCTGGCTGACCTTAAAGTCAGAAAGCAAAGGTCAGCCTTTCAGATAAGCCCAGGCCTTCAATATTCCTATAGAAGATCCCGTGCATGGGCTTATTCTTGTGAAGATGCAGATCTCTTAAATGCTCTGCAGCTTTTACTTGGGCTTTTAACCGAACGGGTTCCAGCTCGGTTGTTGTTGTGATTGGTCCGCTCGGTGTCGACGACGAGACCGAGATCATCGGCTGCTCTACGTGCCGCTTTAAATAAAAATGCTCCTATCCCTGCATGTTCGCGATCTTAGACCATGCAGAGAAGGGGATCCGACCTCCTAATAACTTTACAGGCTTCGTCCAGAATCATCCTGTTATGGAGATACTTCAACCTCAAGAGACCATGGCCTCCGTGATGTCGTGGGACATATAACCGTGGAACAGACGATCTGGGATGCAAACTCCTACTGAGATGCATCCTATTTCGGGTTACTAGGTCGAGTCGTCGCAGCTGCTCCTGTGTCCATTTGACTACTTCGAAGGAATAGACAAGGATCGGAATGGCAAGCATGTTTGTTGCAGACACCTTGTTCTTCCCCTACAGTTCTGAAGACCAGATTTGTCGAAGGCGGAGCTGATACTTGCTACGGAGAGCGTTTTTTACGACACCTACCTCTTGGGTGGAGCGTTGCTCAATACCCAAGTAGGTTTACGACTCTCCGGCATCTAAGTGGTGTAAGATGCTTCCGTCTACGAGATGCGCATCCTCTGCGTATTCCCGGCTTCGCCCTCTCTTGAGATGAACCAGTGCACATTTGTCCAACTCGAACTCCATCCCGGTGGCCTGCGTGTACTCCTGCACCACCCTTAGGGACTGGCGTAATTCCCTTTCTCCGGATGCATAAAGTTTTAGGTCATCCATGTAAAATAGATGGGTGATTGAATGCCTCCGATCGCCGGAGGTGCCGCAGTTATAGCCACGGTTTTTCCCGAGGGACACGAATAACGGCAGCAGTTAAATGCAAAACAGAAGGGGGCTAAGGGAGTTTCCCTGAAACACGCCCCTTCTAAACGACACCGGCTCTGTCCGGACTCTAGTATCACCCGATGTTATGGTAAATCGAGTCCTCCAGAGCGGCATCAGTTCTTGAATACATCTCACTACAAGATCGAGCAATTTATTAGATTATTTAATATACAACTTGGTTACTCGTGTATATTCACCTATTTATAAACTCGGCGATTGTATTGTCAGCATTTTCTTATAAATAGTAATTGTTTGAATGGAATATTACCTTAGGTTACGTATTTCCTGTGAATGCCATGTAAAAATAAATATCTATTGATTGAACAATCTATTGATAACATTATATAATTCCTCCCGCCATGGACGGAGGAATAGCCGGAGAAGAGTCCTTGTGGGTTGATAGTTTAATTTTGATGGGTCTCCCAGTTCTGCGTCGATTGTAGATCGATTCTCCTGGTAATAGAGGCCTATTACCAGGAGAATTGTAGTAATACTGATGCACAGTATGATGATCCAGGGTGATGGATTGTGTCCAAATCGGGAGATTATAAATTAATGTGTCTAAGGTCACGAAGTTGTTCATGAAGTTCCTTTAATTCCGTGGTAGGCACGTTATCTAGAGAGAATGAAGAATAATTTTATGTCATAAGTGGCTTTGGTAGAAAATAGGTAGTTGAAGTTGAGAGTGAAGTTGGAGACATGTAGACTTCTTCCTCGTCAATCCAAAGAGTAAAGTTGTCATTAGTGGTGATAAATGATGTCTCATTTAGTATTTGAACTTCTAGGTCGGTGCATTTTTTTTAAATTTCGATGGATAATGTGGAAATTATCAGAATTTGTCCATTAGGTAATGTCTGGGTAATTTTCGTGTTTGACGCGCTGGCACAATGCTGCAGGCGATTTTAGGATCATGTTGATAATGCAGTGATTGCTAGTGTCCGTAATGTTGTCAGGCAGGTAGATGACATTCGAGCAGCGGCAGTTCTTGGTGAATCCATGCATGTTTAGGGGGTAAAATTGTCAGGATCTTATAGGGTAGTGGGATAAGTTTGAACAAAGAATAAGTTTTTTTTTAGAATTGGTACTACAATTTCGATATATAGTTTTGAATTTTTAATAACAGTTTTTGTTTTAAAAAGGCTGAAATAATAATGAATATGAAACATAGGAATTTCACTTATTTTATATAAGAGTATAAGTTTTACAAAAAATTTTTTGATATCACTAGTAGTTATAATATTTGAATGTTGATTATCATATAAAATTTTGACGTTAGCATTAATTTTCTCTCTGTCATTGTTATCCATTAAACCAAAGAGGGAGTTGTACAGTGAACAAACAGGATTAATTAGAACTCATTTGGATTTTTTATTATTATGGCGAATTATTTCAAATTTATCAAATGTTTTATTCAAAATGAATTCAGCTTGTAACCACTTGTTGTACGAGTCATGTTTTCATCTTGTAACAAGGAGGCTGGTTTTAGTTGTTTTTTCTTTTTTATTTAGCCTTTATGAAAAGATCCAGCAGAGGTGTCGACAGTGGGACCTTTGTCTTTGTAAATTGAGAAAGACACGTTTAAATATTGGTTTTATTTTAGGATCACGTGGGGTTTTTGTATTTAGCTATTCTTTAGGTAATATACCTACAGGTTGGGGATCATCTAAATTTTTTTTACGTCTGCGTCTAGAAAGTACTTGGGCTTTTTGGTGTTCGATACGACCTTTTACCGTTTGGAAAAGTTGTTTAGTAATGCTCTTTGTTGATTCGATGTAGTCTTAAGTAATTTTGGCCTCACTTAAGGTAGGTGATTTCTCTTTGTCAGGATGACATTAAAAGGGGTTAATTTTGTCACTGAGTGTACATAATTATTATAACAGGAAACGGCTAAGGTCGATTTTTAAAGTTCGAGGGGAGTCAAAGAAGTGTAGAATGGAAACGTTCAATTGGACTATTGCTGTTGGAGTTTTTAATTGAGGTTATATGAAGTTCTATACCATATATTTGACAATATTCTTTGAGTAGAAGATTATTGAATTATTTGCCAGTGTCGGCAATAATTTCGGAAGGCGTTCCTAAGTAGGAAGTGAATTAAATTAGAGCTTGGACAATATCAATTGCATTTTTTGAAGGGAGTTTAATCGCTTGTCCTTATTTAGAAAAGGGGTCTAAGACAGTAAGATAAATTTCTCATTGGATATGGAGAAGGTCGATATGTAAAACACCTAAGGGTTTAGTAGGTGTTGGAGTATGTTGCGGTTTAATGTGTTGAGGATTTCGATCATATTTTGCGCGTTGACAAACGTCGCAGAGATTTATATAACGATGAATATCGTGAGACATATTAGGCCAATGAAATTTTGTTGAAATGCGTCTGCTCGTTTCATTTATACCTCGGTGTGTCGTTTTTGTTTCATGCCAAAATTTAATTTCTTTAATCTTTTCACGCTCTTCTAATATATCAGTGACGTAGGAATCTGAGATTACAATTTTAATAAGGGGGACTGAATTTATTTCTCAGTACATGAAGTGTTATTTCTTTTATAGCTTCGCTATGAAAATGGAAGCAACTGTTGTCTGTGGTGTTGATATAATTTTTAAGACAAAAGAAAATTTTGTCATCTGATATACTAGTATGAAACGTTAAGATATGGCGGGTTTTGTTGAATGGTTTTTCGAGCGAAGGTAAGAAGCGTGCGGAAAGAGTGTTTGATTCAGTAATGATAATTTGCCTATTAAAAGAGTTAACAGGTGTTTCTGTAATAGGGGGTGCGCATAGTGGATTTTCGTGTGCGGTATGTTGTGTATCGTTCGAAAGATCATTAAGAAAATTTTCGGGGAAAAGACGTTTGGGTTCTGGGCTTGGAAGGTTGCCAAGTATTTATTCAGGAACTGGATTACATTCAGAGTTTAGATTAGGGAGATTGTCTAAGTTTTGAAGAAAATCAAATAGATCGTCTTGATTTTCTGTACCAGGGTTATTGATCATAGAAAGTTCATCGTCAAGAGCGTGCGTTTCGTCAATTTTGATTCTAGAAAATGCGTCTGCGTTCAAGTTAGTTTTGCCTTTTTTGTAGCTAATTTCGTAATAGTATTCTTCTAATTTCAGTCGCCAACGTACAAGGCGTGACTGTGGGTTTTTTAATGAAAAAAGCCATTGGAGAAGTTTATGAACTGAATATATTATAAATTTTTGACCGAAGAGGTAGTCTAAAGTATTTGAATGCGTAAACGATTGCCAAAAGTTCCTTTTCAATTGTACTATAATTTACTTCCGCGGGGTTTAATGTTCGAGATGCGTAAGAGATTGGTTTTTGTCTTGGGAGAGAACGGCTCCTATTGCGAAATTACTTGCGTCGGTTGTAAGTTCGAATGTTTTTGTAAAGTCTGGGTATACTAATAAAGGTTCATTGATAAGTATATTTTTACATTTTTCGAACGAGTCAACAAATTTAGGGGTGTGAATAATTTTTACATTTTTCTTTAGGCACTTAGTTAAAGATTTTGTCACGTTCGCGAAATTATCAATGAATTTACGATAATATCCGACTAGTGAAAATGATTTAATTTCTTTTGCAGTTTTCGGAATGGGGAAACGTTTGATTGCTTTAATTTTGCCGGGATGTGGTTTGATACCTTCGGTGGTAATGACGTGTCCTAAGAAAACAGTTTCCTTTTTTAAGAATTCAGATTTGTCGAGAGATATTTTGAGGGAGTATTTTTGAAAAGCTTCAAAAACTAGTTTCAAATTTTGGATATGTTACTGAAGGGATGTAGAAAATACAAGAACATCGTCCATATAGACTAGACATATTTTGTGTTGGAGGTTTTTGAGTACGTTGCCTATTACGCGTTGAAATGTCGCGGGTGCATTTTTGAGTCCAAAAGGTATACCAAGGTATTCATAGTAGCCATTTTCAACTGTGAAAGCTATTTTTTCGATAGAATTTGGGTCCAATTTAATTTGGTGAAAGCCTTGCGCTAAATCTAGAGTAGTAAAATAATTACATCGTCCAAGTTTGTCAAGAATATCTGTAATACTGAGGAGTGGGTAACGATCATCGATGGTTTTTTTTGTTAAGGTTGCGATAGTCAATGACTAATCGCCATTTTTGTTTTCCACTAGCGTCAGGTTTTTTCGGTACAAGCCCTGCAGAGCTAGTCCAGGAACTACAAAAGGGTCTAATTATTTTTTCATTTAACATTTTTCGGATTTGATCATGAATTTCTTGTTTATGAACATGTGAAAATCGTTATGAACTAGTATAGATAGAGGTATCATCTGAGAGGCGGATTTTATGATTTACTTCATTCGTGAAATAAAGAAATTGGTTAGGAAGTGATCTTTGAAATTTTTACAAAGGGAAATTAATTGTTGTCGTTCTTAGACGTTAAGATGATCGGTACGAATAAGTTCAGAAATATCGCTGCGCTTAATTTGGGCTGAGCTAGATTGTAAGGGAGATTGAAAAGCGGATTTTGTTTCAAAATACTGCAGAGGATAAGCAGTAGTAGGATCTTAAAGATAAATAGTTTCAGCTTCGTTGGAAAGATTATGAATTTCGACTAAAGCTTGGTTAGTTTCAGTTGTCGTAACAATGGAAGGGATTTTAAGATTTCCAGAATTTTGTTCCGGAATGTAAACTCCTGTAGGGATATTAATTGGAATAGTAGCGTGAATAATTTCAGAAACATTGATAGTGATGCGTTTAACAGTATAGTGGGGATCTCGAAAATAAAGTGAAATTTGAAAATTATCTCCATAGCATACCTGGTTAGAAAAATCACAAATAATATGAAATTTGGTAATAACGTTTAAGCCTATTAAACCATTGTAGTAATTATGAAAATCAAACAGAATGATATTTTCTCATTAAAATTTAGTTTCGGAAACGCAGGAATTTTTGCACAGAACTGGGTTTGTTTTTGATCTAGGCAGGTTTTAATTGTAGAATTTTCTTTAAAAATTGTTGCGGGAAAATATTTTTCAATAATATCGAGACGTATTAGGGATTTAGAAAAACCAAAATCAATTAATAATTTCATTGGCGGGTCGTTAATTTTAATATAAGCAAGTGGGGCAGCTAGAAAAGCATTATGGTCTATGTCTGATCGGTTGCAGTTAATGTATTCCGAAAAGTTTTTGTCAATGTTTCTTCTTGGGGGATGGCGTCGTCTAGAATTTTGGAATGAAGATTCCATTCGTTGTATTGATATATAGTTTCGTCATAAATTGATTCATTAATGTTGTATTGAGGAAGTACAGTGTTCTCCTCTGGCTTCTCATCTTCGTGGTAGTAGAGTTCTTCCGAAATAAAATGTTGTGGGGTCTGATCAAATGTACGGAAAGGTTTATATGAAGTCTGGGATTTGCCAAAAACTTGCGCATTTGTGGGGAAATTTTGTTTAATTGGTTTATGCTGGACATGTATAGGTTGCGAAGGAAATTGTTGTGACCTATATTGGTTAGAATTCCTTTGGGTATTGAAATTTTGACTTGAGTGAAAGTTTTGGGATCGGTTACCAAAATTTTGATTATAATTTTGTTGGATATTTTGCAAAGGTTGATTTGAATGAAAATTTTGAAGACGTTTATATACATGTTGCATTTTTTCATCAGGACGTTGTTTCTGTAAGTCTAATGGTAATCTTTTAAACTCATCAAATTTTACTTGCTCATCTATGAACGAGATGGCAGTTTCAAGTGATGAAATTGTAGGGTTATTACTTAAAATAGTTTCATAATTATTCAGTAAATTCATCTTATATCTACTAAATATTTGCCTTTCGTTCGGATAGGAGACCAGGAACAGAGGCTGGAAGCTAAACAGCTGGGAAAGGACTAGTTTCTGTGGAGCTACGGATGAACAAAGAGAACATGGGAGGATCAGGGATCCCAAATCTTTGGTTGAAAGCGAGGGCGTGTGACGCATTCATGTCCAGAAAAGGAAGAAGCAGGCAGCCCCCGAGGATATATTGGTGGACAGAGGAGATCTCTGCTCAAAGGAAGAAGTGCGTTGCTACACGAATGCGATATATCAGGGACAGGGCCAGACGAACCTGGAACCCTAGAAAAAGGAAGGCTGAAAAGAAAAAGTTGAGGGACGCTATCAAGGCAAAGAAGAGGAGATAGTAGGACGAGTTGTGCGCCGACCTAGATAGAGATATCTGCGGTAACCGGTACAAACTTGTGGTGAACAGGACGAACAGTCACCAGCAGGAGATTCCTCTAGAAAAGATGAGAGAGGCGGTGGACACGCTCTTCCTCGATAAATCGGTGGAAGAATGGGAACGCCAACCAAGGGTAGATTTCGACCCGCTTACGAAGGAGGAACTGCTAAGGGTTTGTGTGTCAAGATTAAAAATAGCAAGGCGCCTGGTCCGGACGGTATCCCCCCTGAAATCCTGAAGGCCGTGATGGAGCAATATCCTGCGGAGGTGCTACGAATCATGAACGATATCATGAGGAACGGGGAATTCCCCGTGGGATGGAAGATGGCCAGGCTCGTTCTAACCCTCAAGGAGAACAAGCCGGTGGAGGACCCCACATCTTTCAGGCCGATATGTCTGATCGATGTGCTCGGGAAACTCTTGGAACATCTCGTCCTAGGGAGATTCCTACGGGAGCTGGAGAGAAAGGGAGACCTGGCGGAGAACCAGAACGGATTCAGGACTGGAAGATCTACGGTAGATGGTCATTAAAACCATAGCACAAGAGGCATGAGAGTCCAAGAATTTGTGCGCGCTGATCACTTTGGACGTGAAAAACGCGTTCAATTCGACTTCATAGGAAAAAATCATGGGGAGACTGCGGGAGCTAGAAATAGCACCATACGTAGTAAACATGATCGCCAGCTACCTGTCCTGCAGGGGCCTGATATTGCTGGCCGGAGACGGTAGCGAAAGGGGGAGAATCTCGTGTGGAGTGCCACAAGGGTCCACCATGGGTCCTACCCTATGGAACATTATGTTCAATGGGGTATTTAGACTCAGAGTGCCCGAAGGAGTGAGGGTCTTGGACTATACTGATGATGTTGTGGTGGTCGTTACCGGAAGAAGTGTTAGTGACGTGAGGGAAAACGTCAACCTCACTGTCGAGAGGATCAGGAGATGGATTGAAGATAGGGAACTGCCTCTGGCTTTAGACAAAACGGAGGCGGCTCTCCTGACAATTAGGAGAAAGCCTCCGTGCATCACGTTTCGAGTAGGAATACCGAAGTCGTATCGAAGCAGAGTATTAAGTACCTGGGAGTCTGGATTGATAGTTCCCTGTCATTTAGGAAACACATCAAACAGACGCTGGAAAAGACTAGCAAAGTTGTCTCGGCCTTTAGTAGTTTGATGCCAAATATTAATGGCCCCAGGGCGACAAAGAGGAAAGTTCTCAACGGAGTGGTGCAGTCGATCTTACTGTATGCCGCCCCGGTGTGGGTGGATATATTGAGAATGGTCAAGTGAAGGAGAGAGCTCACCAAAGTCCAGAGAAGAGCAGAGCTAAGGGTTTGTAGTGTATATAGGACCGTGTTGGCAGCGGCAAGGCTAGTGATAACCTGTATACCACCCATTGACCTTCTAGCAAGGGAGATACGGGAGGTGTACGGAGGCGCTGACAGAGGTGTAGCAAGGGAGAGCCTATGGGAACACTGGCAGGAGAGATGGAAGTGGGAGCGCCAAGGGAGATGGATGAGGGTGCTAATTCCGAACATAAGGCCATGGTGCGAAAGGGCACATGGCGATGTCGGGTATTATTTAACCCAGGTCCTTACTTGGTACGGCAGTTTCGCGGACTACCTATTGGAAATAGGCAAACGTGAGAACAGAAAGTGCTGATCCTGTGGAGAAATCGACGATACCGGCCACACAGTGTTCAGTTGCAAAAGGTGGATAGGAGAAAGGAGAGCTGCGGAGCAAAAGATGGGACATGCTATCATTGCAGATAACATGATCCCAATCATGCTCGAGAGCAGGGAAAGATGGACAGTGATCAAACAGATGATAACGGCCATCATGAAGGAGAAAGAGAAGGAGGAAAGCGAAGTGGGGAATGAGTAAGTATCCTGATTGAAATTTCGAAGAGAAGTAAAGCGAGAGCGGTTTCTCTTCGGTATTACACTGATAGGATAGCGGGGGCTTTTCAGTCGGTAGGCGTATACAAATCCAGCACTACCTGGCCAAACAATAACAGAACACCAGAGGCCAGGTGTCTTTTGAAGATTTTCCCCTCGAGAAAAAAAAGTAGAAATTTGCATCCCAGATTGTCCGTTCCACGGTTTTATCTACCACGACATCCCAGAGGCCGTGGACTCTTGAAGTTTGTGTGACTTCATAACAGGATGGTTCTGGACGGAGCCTATAAATTTATCAGGTGTTCGGATCCCTTTCTCTGCATGGTTCGAAATCACGAATATACAGGGATAGAAGCATTTTTATTTAAGGCAGCACGTAGAGCAGTCGATGATCTCGGTCTCGTCTTCGACACCGAACGGGCCAATCGCAGCTCTGCCACCGAGTTGGAACCCGTTCGGTTAAAAGCTGAAGTAAAAGCTGCAGAGCATTTAAGAGCTCTGAAGCTTCACAAAGATAAGCCCATGTACGGGGTCTTCTATAGGAATATAGAAGCCCTGGGCTTATACGAAAGGCTGGCCTTTGCTTTCTTAAGGTCAGCTGGGCTAAATTCAGAGACCGAGGGATTCATCATAGCCTGCCAAGATGGTGTATTTAACACGCTCGTCTATCGGAGTCATGTCATGAGTATGGAGGTCCCTGATGTCAGATGCAGGGCCTGCCGCAGGGCGCCGGAGACATTGATGCATTTACTGTCAGCTTGCCCGGTATATGCAGTCTCAGCCTATATCCATAGACACAACGCAGCGTTACGGATGCTTTATTATCATTTAAGGCACTCGTATCAGATAGACGAGACACCAGTGCTGTCTTATGCTCCGGGGGATATTGATTCCGTTGTGGAAAACGATAATAGCCTAATATATTGCAACTATTCGTTTCCCACTGTCAGGCAAATACAAGCCAACAAGTCTGACGTAGTCCTACTCGAACACCAACTCAGGACAATGTTCGTCATCGAGTTC
Source organism: Rosalia funebris (assembly GCA_037954035.1). Taxonomy (NCBI): domain Eukaryota; kingdom Metazoa; phylum Arthropoda; class Insecta; order Coleoptera; family Cerambycidae; genus Rosalia; species Rosalia funebris. Next base: position 22,565,630 of record JAZFAV010000006.1, read on the forward strand.
TCAGTAGCCGGTGGTGGTAACATTGTTTTTAAAGAGGAGGAGAAACGGACAAAATATCGAGATTTTATCTTCGAACTCCGTAGACTCAATCCAGACCATTCTGTTAAACTTAGGGTACTGATTATGGGAATCCTTGGTGGAATGACAGATACACTGCTTTCAGAACTAAGGAGCATAGCGGGATGCCGAAACTTGGCAGAAATCCTAGCCGGTCACATGCAGAAGGCCGTAATTCTCGGTTCGCTTCGTTTACTCAGGGCACACGACTTAGCCCAGTAATCACTAACCGAACGGACGTGAGGAGTGATTACTGGTATCACCAGCGCACCTTCTGTGTAAGTCGGACCGCCACTCCGCCAATAGTAGAGGGCCTCAGTACGAGAAGGAGGTTACATCGCATAAGACCCCCTGGGCCACAAGGTCTGGCCAAAGAGGACGCTGAAGTTCAAGCAACCTTTCCAGAAGGGGCTGACATCTAGCACATAAATTGTACCGTGTCCACTACCGCCGAATGCTTCTTTCAATTCGAGAGGGCGAACAACTCTTCCTCTCCGCGAGAGAGCGGGGCGGCGTGTACAGAAGATGGAGGCCAAGATCCAGTCAGAAAAACAACAGGTATCCCGTATCCAATGTATGATGGACTATATGGCGGCCAATAGGCCTTTTAAGCAAAAATTCCGGTCATGAGTGGTTGTTGAAGTAGCGTACAAACGTTATTTAAACGAGAGATACCGCATGCTATCTATGTACACTGATTTAACCATAGGCTGAATTTGACACTTATTGATGTCTAGAAATGCACACTTGAAACAGCATCATTTTTTTCCTTACTAGATGAATTATACGTTTTTTGTTCTAGCACACCGGTGCACAGCATATTTATAATACTTCAAAACAAAATGTATCCAGAAAAGCAGCCTACTGAACTAAAACGTATATTTGCTTTGAGATGGACAAGTGAAGTACATGCGTGTATTGCAATTAATAAAACTCTGGGGGCTGTGCTACTTTTCTTAAATAATATTCGAACTGGAAATCCCAATCGCAAACCTCGCTATGGGATTACTAAGCAGGATCAATTTTACATTCATTTTTAATCTATGGCTATTTTATAAGATTGTATATAAGTTTAATGCAGTTAGTGACATGTGACAGGACGTTAGTGAAACTAGGGCAGATCATTTATTTACAAAAATTTACTCTTGTAATCTCTTGTAATGTTAGAGAAAAATGGAATTGAAGTTTCAATAAAATCTAAAAGAAACAAGAAAATGCCTCAAAAGTTTAAACGTTGGTTTATTACTGACAGAATATCTGCAGAAATTCCTGAACTTAATGATCCAATAACATTTTCACAAATCAAATTATTCAGGCCCGTTCTCGATCAAATCAATACGGACTTAGATTTTACCAAAACAGACATTTTTAGAGGGCCTGAGCTGTCTTAACCCGGCATCAACAAATTATTTGAATTTCGAAAATATAGTCAGATATGCACAACATTACGAGTTTGATCTGGAGTTACTGCAGGCAGAAATGAAAATGTTGCCTACTACCTACTATTCCAAAATTTGAAAACGAACAAAATGTTAAAATCGATAATATTTTACAGCTATCGGACATGCTGAATAAATACAGATTGGCATTCAATGAGATTTATAAATTATGTTCAATGTGTATCACAATTCCTGTATCAAGTGCGGCATGTGAAAGGACTTTTTTTATATCTGAAAATGTTAAAAAACTATTTAAGAAATAAAATGAACTACAAGAGATTAAGTAATTTAGCTGTACTGAATATAGAGAAAAAATAGCTAATAGCTTGAATTTGGATAAGATTGTTGAGGAATTTGCAATAAAACATCCCAGAAAATTGCGGTTGAAATAAATTCATTAATATTTTAAGTTTATTACCTAATGTACTGCTAATTTCTGTTGTAAATTGTGTTCATGTTAATATGTTTATATCTTTATATTGTTATTTGTTTCTTGGTGGGATATACTTGTATATAATTACTACACTTATGCAAATGTATTAACAATGAAAGGACCTCCTCTACACACACACACGCATCCCAAATATGTGCCCAACCCAAAAATGTTGTACCAGTTTATGCCCACCTACTGAGAAATTCTGGCGCCGTCACTGACTATTTTATCATGGTCTATTTCAAATATATAATGAGGACTTCCAGTCGTCTTATTCTGCATACCAGCAGTTTATTTTACTATATTCAATATATTTTGTTTTATTTGTGTAAGTATTGATTTACTTACCAGTTTTTAAAAACCATGAATTTGATGGCAGAGCACTGAATAGTGTATATGTTGATGATGGAATTGATTATATCACTTCGTTTTTCATAGGTATGATCATGATCTGCTTCATAATGATTTTCAACTGTGGAATATAAAAATAAATATATATGAAAGTGACTTATAAGGCAAGTGGAGTTGTGAGTAAGCTACTTTCTTTAACCGATTATTAGTAGGATGGTTTTACTTTAGGAATGAAATGCTTATCACATACTTGACAATATTTGCACATATCGGGGGAGGGGGGGTTAAGTCCTTCAATTGCACATTTTTAATAATGTTCAGCCATGTCAAAAAGGGATTAAGCAATTAGAAAGATGAGAAAAACGATGTATTGCATCCGTCTTGTTTGGCACACATTTTGATTCAGTAAATACACGAAACGTGAAATAGATACGTACACACAAACGTTAACAAAAACATCTAGAAGTAACACATACAAATGAAACACTACTATGAATATTTAAAAACAATGAACACAACCTCAAAAAATCCTACATTCGTATATATCGGGTGTTTTTTTACAGGTATAGAAATTTAAAATGAAATAAAACACATAAAAATCGTGGTAATGGCCATGGTATTGGATTTATTAGAAAACTAATTTTATACCATTAATGATTTCGGGCATATGGGCTGGCTCAAACATAGCACAATCTGGGAGTCAAATTGTTGACCCTTTTTCCAAAATCTGGGGCCGTATATCGGCAATAACGGGGCGAAATTTGGCTTTCAAGTCGTCCATCGTCTGGTTTATTGGTGTAGACTAGTACCACAGCTTACTCAATACATATCCCCACAGAAAATAGTCCAGTGGCGTAAGATCGCAAGATCTTGGAGGCCAATTCACAGGTCCATTACGCAAAATTATGCGTTCGTGGAATGTTTCTTGCAATAAATTGACTGTGGCATGCACTGTGTGGAATTTTGCGCCCTCTTGTTGAAACCAAAACTCTTCCACATTAATTTTTTACTGACTTTTTTTTTATGATTACTGACTTTTTCATTCAATTAGGGAATGAAAAAGTCAGTAATCATGGATCCGTAGCGCTCTCCATTGACTGTAACGTTCTCGCCGGTATCATTTCTGAAGAAATATTGATTAATAATTCCACCAGTCCATAAATCACACCAAACAGTAAGTTTTTGTGTATGTAAAGATATCTCAATAATTCCGCCTGGGATGGTGGTTGAGTGGATTGAGTAGCCCAATGATCATCTCTGCCGGTTCCAAGCCCGGATAAAGGAGGAGGGTTGGGCTAGGGGCTAACAACCCCCTCCCGTAAAAAAACCCTCGTTACGAAAGTTCAAATAGAAGATTCCGGACCGAAACCTAGACAACGACTTGGCGAAAAAAAGGACAAAGATTTAGGATTATTCACGTGGAATGTGAGATCATTGTATAGACCTGGAGCCCTGCGAATGCTTGTTGACACCCTGGATAGATACAAAGTAGACATAATAGCACTCCAAGAAATTAGATGGCTTGCAAATAAAATAATTAAAAAGAAGAAATACACCATGTACAATAGCGGCCACCCAAAAGAACATAAATTTGGAACGGGTTTTATAGTAAGCAGCGGAGTAAAACACCTAGTAATAGTCTTCCAAGTCATAAACGAAAGACTATGCAAAATTAGAATTAGGGGTAAATTCGTCAAGTACTCAATAATTAATGTCCATGCACCAACAGATGAGAAACTAGATGAAGAAAAAGAAGAATTCTATGAAGAACTGGAAAAAGCTATACAGAATTGCCCGCGAAACGATATAAAAGTGATATTAGGAGATTTCAACGCAAAGATAGGAAGAGAAATTGAATACTCACCAACCATTGGAAAACATAGCCTACACGAGGAGTCGAATGACAATGGGACGCACCTAATACACCTGGCAGCCTCAATGAATATGGTGATAGCCAGCACATATTTCGACCACAAAAAAATACACAAAGGAACATCGGTTAGCCCAGACAGGCAAACGATTAACCAAATAGACCACGTAGTGATCGACGCAAGACACTTCAGCGACGTCATGGACGTACGTACCAGACGCGGAGCAAATATTGACTCCGATCACTATTTAGTCCAGTCCAAAATAAGGGCAAGAATCTCTAACGCAAAAAAAGGAAAAGGAAGTAGAGAAGAGAAGTACAACCTGGACGCGTTCATAAATCCTGAGAAGGCTAGAAAATTTGAGCAGGGCCTTGAAAGGAAGTTGGAAGATCAAATATAAAAATCATAAAAAGGGTGATCAAATGATATGCGAGAATTACCGAGGAATTACGTTACTAAATGTGGCATACAAAGTAATGGCATACGTATTATACGACCGCTTAACTACATACACTGAAGGTATAGTAGGCAAATACAAAAGTGGTTTTCGTAGAGATAAGTCAACAATCGACCAGATATTCACTCATAGGCATGCCCTAGAGAAGACTTACAAATATGGGATTGATACCCACCACTTATTCATAGACTTCAAAGGTGCCTACGACAGCATAGAGAGACGCTCACTTTATAACGCTATGATGGAATTAAATATCCCAAGACACCTGATTAAGTTAGTTATTTTTGATTCAACCCTTTCTAAAGTTAAATGAAGAGTAAGGATACAAAGCAACATGTCAAGACCCTTTCAGACACATACCGGCCTACGCCAAGGGGACAGTCTATCGTGCCTGCTGTTTAATATCGCACTAGGAAAAGCCATAAGAGAATCAGGTATAGCGACTAGAGGAACCATAATTAATAGGAGCGTACAAATCCTAGCGTACGCGGACGACATTGATATAGTATCCAGGACAAAAAGAGACTTAATACAGGCATTCAGAGCAGTAGAGGCAGTAAAGTAACCAATAGCATGCAATTAACGCCACCCGAAGACCTGGTAATAGGAACATATACTTTTGAAGGCTTTATATTGAAGAGTTTATATATCTTGGCTTCCAAATAAACGAAAATAACAGCATCAGTGCAGAAATCAAGAGAAGAGTTTACCTAGCTAACAGAGCCTACTTTGGGCTAAAAAAGCTCCTAACATCATGCATAGTAAGCAAAAAAGCCAAGCTATATATATATATATATATATATATATATATATATATATATATATATATATATATATATATATATATAAAATACTTATTAAACCAGTACTCTCTTACGCATCAGAAGCATGGACTATGACAAAAAGCGATGAAATGCTGCTAGGATGCTTTGAAAGAAAGGTCCTACGTAACATATATAGAGGTGTGTAGGAGAATGGGATGTGGCGCAGACGCTATAATTTTGAGCTATACCGCCTATACGAAGAACCTGACATCGCACGGTCCATTAAAATAAATAGGGTAAGGTGGCTTGGCCACCTAGAAAGGATGGACGATATGGACCCCACAAAGCAAATATTCCAGCAAACACAGCTGGACATAGGAGGAGAGGAAGGCCCAGAATCAGATTTAGGGACCAGGTCGAAGAAAATCTACGGATACTAGAAGTAGGAAATTGGAAAACCAAAGCAAAGAATAGGAAGGAATGGAAGATATTTCAATAATTGCTCGTGAATTTTCTTCACTCCATATGTGGCAATTTTGTTTATTGATGTAGCTACCCAACCAAAAATGAACCCAAACTACAACAAACAAACAAACTATTTTGTGGTGAAAATAAGGATCAACGACAATCTCGTTTTCAGCGCATTAAACGAACGTATGGACATGGCTCCAGTTGTTGTGCACGATAGCTAATCAACTCATTCGGGTTTCCCTCAGTATTACGCTCCACAACAGCAACAACTTCTTCAGTGCGCACTGTACGACGTCTCTGAGAATGCACATTATCAATTAAAGTGTATCTAGTGTGTACAGGGTACGCAAACGATCCATGTTTTTTGTATTACTTGCTCGATTATGTCGACCGTAAAACGGACGTAGTGCACCATAAATGTCACAAACTGAACTACGATTTTCGAAGTAAATTTGGACAATTTGCAAGCAAGAATGTGTCATCGATCTCTCGCTCCCTCATTTCCGCGGGCGGCGGAAACGGGTAGTACCAGCACAGGTTGAGTGTTGCGCGAGTCGGCGCGGCCCGCTGGAGTCGTCATTTTCGAACTCCTGGACACCGCGCCCTCGTCGTCGATGATCTCGCGGCTAGGCGCCGCCCCACTTCACGCTCCTGCACTGGGGGGAGATGCGCCTCTCCGCGAAACGTTGAGCGAGGCTTCCCGTATTCTCTATGCGGCCGTTCGCAACCTTGCTGGTTGTTACAGTTTTAAATAAATAGGCCCGCGTACAATACTTTCCTATCTGTTTATGCGGTTGTGGCTCCATACTATCAAAAACTGCTGCGGATTTGAGGGTTTTTGTGGGCATGAAGGAAAAAAAAGGTCAGGCGTCTTAGTTGATTGGTAGAAGCAGTGTCCTTTAGTGAGGATTATTTTCCAAAGATACATATTTGTGCATTTCTAGTATAAAATAGTGTTCATTCACCCATTGTGATGGATTTTTCGTTAAAAATAATCATTATCGAAGGCCGCCTAACAACAAAGGTATGATATTTTAGACTTTGTGTCCGTAAAATCGATTAAAGACAGTAATAACAGTCAGAGACTAAGATTTGTCTCTTATTTCAGGCCTTTTTCTTTTTTGGATTTCGTTCTTTATATGTTCCTGTTGCTGTGCCAGTTACGTGATTTAAGCTTAGAGTATCTCTGAATCTCTGTTAGAGGCGAGGGAGCAGGTAGCAGGATCAACCTTACCGAGCCGTACCCGGCAGTACGACCACTATAGCCGTACACAGGTCAACCATTTCAATCGGTTACCATGGAAGTTCGCAACACAGAAAGTAGTACGTGTAAGAAGTAGACGGATCAATGTGATTGGGAAACATAGAATTAGGTTAGAGTTAGGTTATTCTGTGATATGTATATGCATGTAAGGATAGAAAGGTTAGTACTGTAGTTTCATTGCTAATATAGGCACATTTCCCGTTTTCTTGTATAATTAAAGTTTCTCTCCCTTGACCACGGCTGAAAAGCGGGTGGCGCTCCTTGGCATCCACTCCCACCTCCACTGCAGCTAGCGGGTAGCCAAAGTGAAGGAGAGAAATCACCAAATAGAATTCAGGACTTACTTTTCCAGACTTCCACCCGTACAACCCTTGCTACGACACAGCCCCTTTCGTGGGGCGTAGCATGGTAGAGAGACCCGCTGGCCGGCTTTTAGCGGCGGATTTGGGGTTGACGTTAACGTCGGCGATGTCGGCACGTCGGCGGCTCCTGCCACCCATCCGCTTCTCATTAGCATGCTTCCTGACATGCCGGCGGGATATACGTAGGTCTTGCGGTCACACATCCTAATAGTAACCGCTACCTCCGTCGCTTGATGTTTCGGCGATCGTAGATAACCTGTAAAGCGGCCAATCTACGCGGCTGGCGCGGATGGCTTCTAAACGTAGTGCGGCTTCCCGCGCTTTTTCACGTTGGCTTCGGAGGATCCGGCTTCCCGACTTAATACCTGTTAGCCGGCACCCCTCGGAGGAGATATCCACTTCAAGTACGAACAGTGTTTCGTCTCACATCCAAGAATCAGAGATCCCAACGGTACGGCACGCCTAGACTAGCGGTAGGTGGTCACCAGGGGGGGTTGTAACTCCTGTATGTAGATGCTAGGGGACTTAGTGCAATGTCACACCTAGTTGCAGGTCTTCTTCCCGGTACTGACCCTAGAAGAAATAACAACACAGGTTCAAATGGGTACAAAAAGAGATTACTCACCAAAGATCCTCGTGTTAACGTAACAAGGGCAATACAACCCTAGCCGAAAGTCCTGGCACTGATCACTGGCGAAGCACTAATCCAATAGACGGAAAACAGCTCAAAACTGCGGCGAACCTGGGTCGGTTCGAAACTGCGGCATAGGCTGGGCTGATGACCACGTGGCAATGATGAAATCCCAAGATGGCGTCACCCCAGCGTCTGATGATCCTCAGAGACGATGAAATACGCGGTGGAAGACCGCTACTAATCGTGATGGACGCCCACGTGGCGTGGGTCGGCGGCACTAAAATGGCGCGGCCACGTGACGATCGTGATGGTCGACGTTAAATGCGTCGAGTGCGACAACTTTTTGTTGATTTTTTATTGTGGTTAATAATCTCTGTGTGAAGCACACTTCACCAGAAATTTCGCTGCAGAATCTAGTCGAAGACTGGAGTAGGCGGCGGAGATCGATGCTCGTTGGCTCCGCGATGTGGAGATCACCAAGCGAACCGAACGACTGAGAAATAGAGATGTGTAGTTCGCCAACGAACTAGTTCCATTGAACTATTCACGTCACTGAATGAAATGAATCTTTCACTTGCGAACTAAACCTAAGTGAAAACGGACCTAAAACCAATTCTTATTACTCTTGTAATTCGGTGTTTGTATTCACAATTCGGTTCGATACTAGGTCGGTTCGAGTCAGTCAATGAACTAATTGATTGGTTTATGTTTTGAAGTATGAATGCCACTAAGATGCAAACGTACAATTTCGTGGAAGGTCTGTCGCTATCGGTATGAGCAGATGGGCGACTTAAACATAAAGAGCGTTGTTTATGATACTAGCACTTTCATTAGTATAAACTGTACTTATGTGTTGTGTATGTAGAGTGCCGAAATAGGTTTTTTGTTTTGTATATGTTTTTAATTGTGATCTTGTTTCGTATCACTAGGGCGTACTGTTGCTGTGGGTAATCTGTGTACTGTTGTACCAGGTCTGTTGTTGCGTTAAGGGTTGTGAAATAAACATAGATGTCTACTTCAACACATAAATTTATTAAAATTACGCAACAACGGTGAACACTTTAAATAAAACGTTCTAAAATAAGTCAAAAAACTCACTAATACCCAAGTTACGTATAAGGCAGTGGGTGTTGTAGCAATTAGCAATGCAATATGCAATTAATTAATATCTTTCGGTTATCTATTTTATAATCTGTCTCTTCACATCTGGCTGTGACCTGACGGTAGTGGCTTTTGTGTCACTTAACATAGTTCTTCTTGATTCCGAAATAAATGCACAAATGCAGCCGGCCGTTCCCATGATAAGTACATTTTTAAAGGAATCAAATTTTTTACTGTGACCCTAATAAACCCACTGCCATAAACTAATAAAAATCGTTTCTTTTATAAATCAACATCCCTTTCCTATTTTAAGCCATAAACAAATTCCCCACCAAACTGAAATAACTGAATCAAATGAATCGTTCAAGTGAATGGACTGAAAGAATTAGTTCATCAAAATGAACTAAACTTGCCATCTCTACTGAGAAAGAGGCAGAGAGTGCCTGTATCGACGTGCTCCAAAATGGACGTGCCGAGCGGGGAACCAATCGCGTCACGGACCGAGGTTACTCGTAGAAGTACTCATTTTCGGAGAGAGGCATATGACAAATGTTGTTCTGGCGTAAGCCTATTCATGGTGAAATGGCAAATGAAACTGAGCATAGATCAGCTCACAGCTGGTAAATTGACTATCACTAAGAAATACTGTTGTCAATTCGAAAAACAAACCTCTAAGAAAACACCTGATCAAGAAGACTAGAGAACAGGAGACATAACTCGAGTGGTGGGGGTAATACGAAAAGCGTCCGCACTGTCATCACGTGGTGTGCTTCATCATGGCGGTCATTGCGTAGAATTGAGCGAGGTTATTTTTGTTTGTTGTGTTTTGAGCGTTTACAGTTTTTCTGTTGAATATGTCAAAAGCGTCGAGGTACTGTTGCGTTGCGAATTGTTCCTGCAAAAGCCCTTATCGTGGCTCAATGGAACCCGACATTTTGATAGTATGAGAGAGAAACCGCGATAGACGAGGATAAACGGCATGCCCAGATTCCACGCGTTTCTACGCGAGCCTGTCATATTGCCGACGTTTTTCGTACCACCTCCACCACTGATTTTTCGAGGAGTTATTGTCTCCTTACTCTCTAGTCTTCTTGCACCCAATATAACATGACGTATGAATATCGTTTATCCACGACGACTATATTAGGAAGGTTTAATACGTCTGTTTTCCGTGGATTAGAAGCCTTCTAATACACTACTGGATTAAAATTCATAATATCACGGTTGATCAAAATAGATTTGTCAAATCTGACGTTTTTAAAAACCAGAATTTTTCACCTCCTAATTGACCGGTTTTGTTCGTGCTCATATAAAACGTTGAATATCATTCGGGAGTTAACAGCCTTTAATCCACTCGAAAAAATGGGTGCTCTCGACTGCACCTCGAGTCAAGGATTGTATACGGAATAGGACTGCTCGATCTCTATATTTCAATGTAGACAGCGCCCCACTCCTTTAAAACATGTTTTGACGTCATCGCGGACTATAACCGTTAAAATGTTATTAAACGTATTCAGAAGTGCTGTGTAAATTCAGGCAATTTGGATAATATTTAATATTTTTCGTGCATTTGAGTGGTGAAGTGATATAAAGGGACCGTTATTGTTTGCGTAAGTACCGTTATTTAAGTTTGAGTAAATAGCAGAATGTTATTTAATGACTAAAAACTTGTGCCATATCTGACGAAATATTCGGTGGGGTTTCGAGAAATAATTTAAAAAAATAAAGCTAAAAGTAGAGATAGAGGATACTAATAGTGCTTAATAGATTAAAATAGATCTGTTATTTGACTTACATCTACCTAATAAGGTATAATAGCTTTTATATAGGTACTTTTCAGTAGTAAAAATATGGAGGTAGGTATATGGGTAGAATAGCCTTATATACATTTAAATATTTAATTAATTAGATGATTTATTTGTTCATTTGTAGGTAAATGATATGTACAAGTATGATATACTGATATAGGTACAAAAATATAATACCTATAAGTACGTAATAAGTAATTAATGGCAGTGTAATATGTACCTATATTGCTTTTAATAGGTACCCCTATTAACTAACACCATAATAGCAAAATGTGTTTTATATACACATTTTATATAAACAACTTCCTCTAAGTAATGCAGTATACCTATATTTATTTATAATTAATAGGCATGTGTATCTGTTTTCAGTAACCGAAATGCCAGGACGTCGTTGTGCAATGTATGGCTGCGACAACTGTCGTGTTGCCACGAAAATTACTGATCCCGGAATAGTTTACCATAATATTCCAAAAGGAACTGATTTTGTGACAACTACAATCCGAAATGAATGGATAAGACGTTGTAGGCGAGCCGATGAGTGGAATCCTAATACTAGCCAAGTATGCTCTATTCATTTTACTGAGACAGACTATGAACGTGATATGAGAAATGAACTATTAGGTATTAATATGATAAACATAAACTAGTAAAATATTGTTTATCTAATGTACGTATTATGTTTATATAGGGTTACCTGTGCGGAAGATTTTAAAGAAAAATGCTGTACCAACATTAAATCTTCCAAATAAACCAAAAAGTACAATTTCAGAACGAGAGAAGAAGTTTTTTAAAAGAAATAAGTTACATCAAGAAAAGCAAAGAAAGGAAGAGATAAGTTTGCTTGTCGCAGGGGAAAGTAGCTCAACAGTTTCCCAAATACAACAAGAAATTCATCAGGTAATAAAATTTTTAATATTGTATACTCTTTGAAATCCTCCATTTGTATTCCTTCTAGTACCTAAAATATTCTTACAATTTACATGAAAAAAGAAAAATTCTTGTAGAGCTTAACAGCTCTTCGTTACGTCTAGGATAATCTAGCATTTTTTCATCGATAATGATTTTTTTTGGACATTTTTGAGTTAACTAATTATTACTTAGTTAAAATAGTAGTTAATACCTGTTTTCCCTTTTTAGTCCAGTGATGAACTCGCTAAATATGATAACCTACTTCAAAAACATTCCAAATTAAAGACGGAGTATGAAGCCATGAAACGAAAATTGAAGTTACAACAAAAGCAAGTTACTCTATTATAAAATGAAGAACTACCACCTACCAAAGAAAACTACACCTAGAAAGGAGGAAAATTTGTTAAAAAATATTTTGACTGATAATCAAATTGCTCTTCTCCTGAATAAGAAGAAACGAGTAAACTGGAATAATGAAAAAATGGCAGTTGTTTTTGTGAAATATCATACAAATCTTTATTTTACTTGTTAAACGAAAATACAAGACTGTATTATTGATGTATATTTTCGTAGGTAATAGTTCTTAATATATGTTGTATCCCTTACCGCTAAACCTTACTGTATATACTGCAAATAAAAAATATCAACGATTTTAGCACCTTTTTTTTAAGTTTACCAGTTTGGAGAAAATTAATTTTCCATTTTTTAATGGTTGATCGATTTTCACCCCCTTATGGGGTAGAATTTTAGAAAGTCATTCATCGTGGTGGATGTACCTATATGATATAAAAGTAAGCTATTCGTCAATTTTAAGTTTATACTTCCAGTGGCAACTATTAGGTGGATAGTTCACCCTCTTAACTGTGAAAACTAAAATAAAAATATATCATTGTACATAAAAGAGATAAGTAAAATCGACCCCTTTCAGCGTTCTTTCAAAATATTTATAATTCTTGAGAAAATAAATACCCCTAATACTTAGGAGTCGATTTTATCCCCTCAGACGTGTAGTTTTGGAAATTGTTCTCATACCTATATAGATATAGTGAATATTTATGACAAAAAACTAAATGACTCCAAATTTGGTTCATATTTTTAGTGGTTTATATTTTTACTATTATATTCGAGAAAATAATTACGATAACTAATCGTAAATTTAAGGGTAGATTTTACCCCTTAGGTATAAAGTTTTGAAAAATAATATGGTAGAGAATGTACTTTATGTCCATTTTAATTTCTTCACTACACTGAATTATAAGTTCCTTTATAATATGCAGTTTGCTAAATAAATAATGATAAAATAACTACCTATTTACATTCTTAAACTATAAATAATAAATACCTACCTAATCATTTATTTATTTACCTAATAAGTATAAAATATATTTTATTATCAAGAAACAGCATTGCAGTTTTAAGAACAGATACAGCCCATAAAACATTTTGTTTCTCGTGAGTACACACTTGCTTCTAATTTTAATAGCAGTTTCAAAAAGGCTGTACATAATTCAAATTACAATACTCTACCTAATGTAGAACTAATATATATTTTAATTATACCTATACCATTTCGAAATCTAATTAAAATAGATTAAAACAGAAGAAAACGCCAATAAAACCATATGAATATTATAACCCGTAGTCCGCGGTGACGTCATTATCTCCACTACCGCGGACGAAGAATTCGGCCGATCCAACTATCCCACTCCCTATACAATCCTTGACCTCGAGTGCCCATTTTTTGTCGTAGATTTAAAGCTTGTTAATTCCCTTATATAATTAATAACTATTAATGAAATTCCCACCTTCTCACTAAGAGCCAGTTGGACTTGCTCGTTCGTGGGGACGCGAAGGAGGACGAAGATGAGGACGTAACGTATTCACCGACATCTATTCGTTTGGGAAAAAAATTTCTATCCATTGCCATGACAGTTTCATTTAGTACATCCAAGAAGACTAGAGAGTAAGGAGACATAGCTCCTCGAAAAATCAGTGGAGTAGGACGAAAAACGGCGCCAATATGGCAGCCTCGCGTAGAATCGCGCGGGATATGCGCATGTGCGCATTCCGTTTATCCTCGTCTATCGCGGGTCTTCACTATTTAAATGTAGGGTTAGGGTTCTATTGTGCTGTAAACAATTTTCGCGTGCATTTCTTTACAATTGTTGTTTCCGAATTGTTTGGTGAAAACACGCTATGAAAATTGGGGTACAGTATTTTCAGTCCTAAATACATAGTATGTACAAAAAATAATAGTTCTGAATGCTTTTCTTTTAGAGCAAGAAATGTTATTGCATTTTTTCATCTGTCAATTATAATTTTCTTTTATGTCTGCCACGAGTAGGATATCGATGATAATTTAGTTTTGTGGAAATGAAATAACATAATGAGCTTTTAGTTTAATGAGTTTTAATCATCCACAGGAAGATTACATATTTTAACAATGGCCACAAGTGGAATTGAAAATGTCGAACTGCGATCACTTTTGCATGGGGAAATGAAGAAGTGTTCGATCTCGGAAGGAAATATTTTGTTTGAAAATTTACAGAGCAACTCCATTGAATTGCCAAGCGATAAATGGTATGCTGAGTCTGGTTTGGACACCAATTTAAACATATGCATTGATAAGAAGTTGAATGTGAATGTGTATTTACACAGTGCATATTTGGAATGGATGGAATGGGATGTGCCGAAGTCTGTACAAGATATTTCAAACATCCAAGAAGTAACCGATAGTTTTCCTGTGAAATTAGCTTGTGAGCTATTATTGTATGAAATGTGAAGTTGTTTTTAAACAATTACTAATCAATTGTATATATTCGGTTAATTTAATAAGAGTACAATTTATTCAAATCAGTGTACTATGAAGGCAATACAGTGTGTGATGTATAATCAATTAATTTTTCAGAATTAACGTTAGTAATTAGACATAAATTGAAGGGTACAGGAATAAAACAAGAAATGTCACAAAACTATTTATTCAAGAAAATTGAAATTATAAGTTGCTTTCTAATGTAAGCGAAGAAATAACATTGCAATGAAAAGAACTACACTAAAGTTTTGAACTAAAGAACTAAACTAAACTACCTAACTGACTTTAACTAACTAACTGTAGTTAAACTTTTTCAATTTAACTAAAAGGCCATAATAATAATATAAAATAAATAATATAGGATGTTACCTCTTACTAAAAAACTATGATAACCAAAAATCTTATTACGGAAATCTTATTCATTATCGTTAAGTGAAGAAAACTGGTATTTTGAGTTTTCTCTTTCTACTATTATAAAGTATTATTTCCTTGAGCTGCATAAGATTAAGGTACTTGTCTTCATTTATTGGAAGGACATCTGGAAAATAATATAGGATGTTACCTGTTATTAAAAAACTATGATAACCAAAAATCTTATTACGGAAACGTTCTGTGGGAAGTTCAAATTCATTATCGTTAAGTGAAGGAAAACTGGTATTTTGAGTTTTCTTTTTCTACTATTATAAAGTATTCTTTCCTTGAGCTGCATAATATTAAGGTAATACGGTGACAGCACCTCCAACCATTTTTCTCGTCTCTCAGTCCTTAAACGAAATTGAGTTGTAAATTACTATTTGACAATTTACTTCTGCACTTTTACTATTTACTACAAAGTAAGCGTTACTATCAGTGTATACAAACATTACAATACTTTTTTCTGTTTATCGAAAGACTTACCTCAGGAACTTAAACTTGTTCGTTTATTTATGACACAATCAGGGCTTTTGCTGGAACAATTCGTAATGCAACAATATCTCGACGCTTTTGACATATTTAACGGAAAAACTGGAAACGCTCAAAACTCAAAACACAGTAAACAAAAATAAACATAACCTCGCTCGGTTCTACGCAAGGACCGCCATGGTTTTTCGTCCTACCCCCCCCCCCCCTCCACTCGAGTTATTTCCTGTTCTCTAGTCTTCTTGAGTACATCATAGTTTTCGACGTTTTCGTTCTATGTAATTATATATTTTCTGTGATGTATTTACAAATCTTATGGTTTGGTAATGTTACATGTCTTTTGTGAAATTATAATAAAATAAGGAATAACAGTAGACGAAATCTATTATTTGGCATAAATATTAATCTAATAGTTCATAATATAAGTGGACATGACTACAACTGAAGAAAATTTTGAACAGGTAGAGTTATGCTGAAAGTTTTGTCATATAACATACATTTATAATTCGAAATAGGGTATTGGTGTTTTATTCTCATTATACGGATATGTATAATTATTCCAATGTTTTTAGTTTGAGGAAGACGATGCCGCAGAAGCAGCATTGGCCCTATGCAGTGCTGGTCGTAAACGATTATTTAGTAAGGAACTTCGCTGTATGATGTATGGATTTGGAGATGACCAAAATCCATATACCGAAAGTGTAGACATCATTGAAGATCTTGTTATTGAATTTATTACAGAGATGACACATAAGTACGATTTTATTTATATGTATGTTAACATTCACAATACAATTTACCATTTTAGGGCAATGGAAATAGGCAGAACTGGTAGAGTACAAGTAGAAGATATAGTCTTTCTGGTTCGTAAAGATCCCCGAAAATATGCTAGGGTTAAAGATTTATTGACTATGAATGAAGAACTAAAACGGGCTCGAAAAGCATTTGATGAAATTAAGTTTGCAGGTAACATAAAATAATTTGCATTGGAAATGCATGTGAGATGTAATGTGTTTATTTACTAAATTTCAATTAACTACGTAAGTGATTTCTAGATTAGTTATCTGATTTAATTTAGATGAAACATAGGTCTAATGGTTCAGTGGGTTTAAATGGACATTAAAATTAATATCTGCCAAGTTATAACTATATGAAATGACAGATTCAAATAAGTTACACATATTAATACGTTAAATATATATACACACGTTCAAGTATTTGTCATTTATGTATCAAAAAAGAATCTTATAGTTTTACAAAAGAAATATAACAACTATTGTTTCATATAGAATATATTAGAATTAAACATTCATGAAAAATTTATTTGATACAATTGAGAACTGTAAGCTTTACAGTTTCTATTTTAAAACTTGAGCTAAAATCTGAAGCTTTCATTCATTTATTTGAAATTTCAATAAACATATTAGAGCTCTATAATCAGTACCGTATACATGTGGCTTGCATATGGAAAGGTGTAGCGGGAGCCTCGAGTACGTGACGCGGAGTTCAATTCACGCTGATTTAATCTGACTTTCCACTTTTTCACGTGTAGATGGTACATAGCTGCGCATTGTGGCCCTAGTCGGTAATAGGTACTAAGGATTGTATTTCTTCCAAAAGTTCTTAAATGCTGGTGTGTCAAGTAATGTAAGTGGTAAATGACAGGTAATTAACATGAGAAGTAGGTCAAAAATGAACTCCGTTTTCCGTGGCAAGCCCTTTTTTATATCCATATGTTCCGTACTATTTATGTCTTTTGCAGTCTCGTCCCAACACAATAAATCTTTTTCACAAACTTTACACACTATTTTCGCTCCATTATACATCAAATCTGGAAAGTCCTGAATAAACTTATTCGCATTGTTGGCAAGCGGCCGTTTTTTCGCCTTTGGCATTGTGGACATTTTTTTGTAACACGCATGCTGTACAAATTATGTATGTAATTACGATCGCAAAGAGATTTAGTTCTTTCGCGAAGCCGACGCACACGGCCTCAATATTAAACAGTAACTGGATACCTAGCAAAAGTCGAATGTTTCCAGAGTGAATTGAACCCCGTCACATGCCCGAGGCCCCCGCTACACCTTCCCATATGCAAGCCACATGTACGTGGAACCGATTATACAGCTCTAATTATTATATTAATAAGAACATTTATCTCTGTTTATCCTATATGTTGACATTCAAATGTATTCTGTATAGAACTATCATTTGCCCAATTGTGCTTGTTCGTAAATATTAGGTTTTCGTAATAGGTATTAGGTATGTGCTAGAAGTTTATATAGTTAAAATCAGTACGGGTTTCATTTTACTTATTTTAGATGTTGGTTAATGCATCTTTGAAGCAATATGTTTTTGGCATGCTTTATTACATAATAAGACTCCTTTTATTAAAATTTCAATGCAAAGATAGATTTAAACATGGTGAAATGGGCCTATTTTACTGGTACTGTAATGTATCTTCTATAGAAATTGTTGAAAGCTTGTCTTTAATCACATTTAGCTTTTTATTCTAGTACAGTACTCATTAGATACCAGCTATTGTTTGAAGCATGCATTTTTTATATATGGGAAAGGATTCTTTTTATCACAATATACATTTAACTGTTAGCAGTTAAATGATAAACTATTTATTTCTCTTTCAGGAAAAGATGCTTGTGTCAACTAGATATTGAAAGTATTCCAAATAAGATTCTTTTATTATTTAAAGAGCATTACTTAATTTATTATTTTAAAGAGCATTACCTATCATCGTTTTCGAGTTATAGTAGATATATTCTACACATACCAAATGGTAAACTGAAAAACATAATGCAAGAAAAACATTTTTGACTACATATATAAGCATTATGATTCTTCCGTATTTCTTAATGTTATGTACACTAATATAGAAAATGTATATTTTACAAAATAAAACAGTTTATTGTTAATGTTTCATTATTTACCTTTGCTAACACATATTTTTGAATCTCAGATACACTTCTAGACAGGATTAACGCATCAGTAAAACTTTCCATTATTTCTTATAATTTTTTGAAGTTTTAAATCGTCAAATATTTTATGTAGATGGCCTAGGATATCCTCTATCACAGGCATGTCAAGCTCATATGATATGGGCCACATGATCTATTTTATATTAAGTTGGAGGCCGCATGTTTTTAATGTTCAAAAAATTAATAAAACACGATTTTTAGAATGATTATATTATGTATTTATTAGAATCAATGTCAAGCTCAATGTATTGTATATTATACATACATTGAACTTTTTTCTGGTTGACGCTGGCATCACATGTGGCCACGCAATCGGTCGAAACGCCAGTCTCGAGCATCAAATGAAAAGGTACCTGCGCATTTTCCTCCGCACCATCGTCCCCGCAAAGTATTTGTCCAATCGTAAATGCACATAAATGAAATTTATGTATATTCAATTTAAATTTAATCCTATATTTTCTGTCTTCTTCAATCACTAAATTAAAAATTATTGAAATGCAAAATTTGAACTGCATACTACAACTGCATTAAACTAAACTGCATACAAATAAAAATAAAATTTACTTTACAATAATTAATATTTTTTTCAAAAAATGTTTAAAAAGTGTTGGCGGGCCGTAACTTATGTATTGGCGGATCACTTATGTATTGATATGCCTGCTCTATCACTACTGATAAACAATTGCAATTGATGGATTTAACATAACATTTGTAATTTTTTGTTAATAATACATTTAATGCTATTTAAAGTGATTTGTAAAAGACAATAAATTCAGTTACGCTAGTGATTTTTACTTTGTCCAGCATACTTAGAGTAGAATAAATGAATCGTCCAGGCAACTTACGAGGAGATGAAGTAGTGAAAGCAGTTACTCTGGTTAACAAGGGACATAGTCTGCTATATATGGCTAATTTGTTAGGAGTTAGACAATCAACAATTAGTCCAACAGTTACATGTTTTAATGAACTTGAAAGTTACTGTAGGACTCTACAACAATATCATAAAAAGGCTACAAATGCAAGAGATGAGCGATATCTTATGCAAGTTGCCTTAAGAAAAAGGTATTTTACCAGTTCAGAGATAAGCCGAGCCCTAGCAGCAGCTCGAAATGGAGCAATTTCTGGACGAGCGGTCAGGAGAAAGCTTGGACATGAGGGAGAATTGGACAGTAGAAGACCAGCTATTGCACCATTGCTTACCAGAGAACATACAGTTACTAGACTGCGTTTTGCAAGAGGGCACGTAAATTGGACCATTGACGGCTGGAAACGAGTTTTATTTTCAGACAAAACTAGAGTAAGTCTTAATTTACCATATGGACGTCAACAAATCTGGCAGAGACCAGGAGAGGTTTGCCGCCTGAAATATCTCCCAGGATCCTATTTTTTGGTGGATCAATAAAGTTGTGGGGAGGAATATTTCGATGGTTGCACGGATTTGTTTCTTATATGGGGGAGATTCTTTAATGCACATTTCTCCATTGGAAACATCATAGAACATGTGATGTCATTTGCCTGGTATGTCAAGGACAATTTTATTTTTATGCAGCATAATACTTTTAACACGAAGTAACCGGTGATAATTATAACAAAATAACATTCTGCATTAATTCACGCTACTGCAAAAAATTAGAAACCACTACAATTTTTTAAAAAGTAATGTTACCACTAGCAAAAATATTTATGGCGGCGGCACTTCTACCAGTCAGCACGCACGTGTTTGGAAGAACCGACATCCGATATGCACTTGTAAAAGGATCGTAAACTTAATATTTGTCTCCTAATATTTTACATGTATAATGGACACATTTATGACCTAGTTGGCATGTTTATTTGTATTAGTGCCCGGCCCTCGGCGTTCTAATAACCAAAACATTGATGACTCGAGGGTATGGCGAGAGTCGAGGTTTGATAGGAACACATTCCTATTATAGACTTGATGTTGTTAAATTACTTTATCCGAAAAAATTGCATACTTTCTTGAAGAAAAGTGTGTTTTTAAATTCTTCATTCTAACATCAGAAGTGGGATTAATTCACGTGTCATATTTTGATTGTGCCGTAGTATCGGTTTTAGTGAGAACATACAGGGTGTCCCGATTAGGATTTTAAAATTTTATTTTAACTTTCGAGTGCTGCGATTTCGTGCCTAACGATGAGTGATGAGGAGAACAGTTTATATCAAGACCTTCTAGAAAAACACATCGAAAGGAAAGTAAATGAAGCACTTAAAAGAAGATTCTCCCAGCTCAGGTCTGAGCCAGAAACTTCAAACATCGAAAATGACATGATGGCAACAGCCACGCCCTTAACCATGCGAGGAGATATCATCCCAACATTTGATCTAGATGATAAAACGTGAACTGTTATGGGGTGGCTTCAGAAAATTGACCAACTAGGTGAGATCCATAAATGGACAGACTATCAGAAGTCTGCATTTATGCAACAAAAATTAAAGGGGTCAGCTCGAAATTGGTTTAACCGACTAGATGATTATAAGAAAACATGGGAGGAGTGGAAGACCGCAGTGACCCGGGCTTTTCCTAGATGTACAGACTATGCGACGGTTTTGGAAGATTTGGTAGCTCGTAAGAAAAATCCAACAGAGACAATGACGCATTACTACCATGAAAAATTGGCACTTATACAGCAATGTCGATTAGGCGGTGAAGCTGCAATTTCTTGTTTAATCAAGGGTCTGCCCCTGGAACTACAGGCGAATGCAAGGGGATTTCAGTGTACTAGCCCTGATGAATTGTATGCAGGATTTATAGTACCTCTAGAAAATTATCAAAGTCCTCGAGAAGAATATCTTGAAAAGGCGAAGAGGTACAAGCCGAGTAATGCCATTAATAAAACTGTGGAATGCTATAGTTGTGGCAAATATGGCCATATTTCAAGAGAATGTCGTCTTAAGGGTTCTTTACGGTGTTACTTTTGTAACCGTCTTGGACACAAAAAGGAAGACAGCAGGTTTCGTAACCGGAGCTTTGTCAAACCGTCTACCTCCACAGGAAATGGACCGAAAGCTGTAAAATTGATCAACGAGGATATAATTAACGAAACTTATAAAAAGGAGTGTTATATCAACGGAGAACGAGTTCTGGCATATCTTGACAGTGGCAGCCAAGTGAACATAATACATCCGAGTGTCATCAGCAAAATCAAACTGAAAACTTATTCTGTTTCCAACTGTTTGAGAGCATTTGGAGGAAGTGTTGTAACAGCCGAAAAAGCAGTGGACTTTGTGCTCGAAGTGGATGACTTTGAAATTAAAACATCCGTTTTTGTGGTTGAAGTGGACATGGACAACTTTGAGTTGATAATAGGCCAACCAGTTATTAATTCCGACGGTGTTTCACTTGTAGTGTGCTCGGGAAGTGCTAAATTGGCCAGAAATTGGTTGAAAGATATTTCGTTGGAAGGCAGTGTAGTGCGACCAAAAATTATTCTTGCCGCAGAAACGAAGTTGGTGCCACGGTCTACCACAATGGCTGAGGCACATATTACTGATGTATTCAGCGAGGAAGAGGACATATACCTGGAAAGTAAGCGATTTCAGTTAGGAAGGTGCCTAATATGCATTCCTGGTACGATTTTCCGAGGATCCACTTGTGTCGTCCCGATTTCCAATATGAGCAGCGAAGACATCGTCTTGGAGAAAGGACAATTGATCGGCAGAGGACTAAGATGTTCTAATTTCCCAGCGGGAGAAAATCCAAAGGTGATTTTAGTCCAATATAATAAGAATTCGCAGAAAATTGTTGTTGATGATGTAGATATAAACGTTAGTTTAGACTTCGAGCCGAAAGGAAAAGTTTTGACAATTTTAAATAAGTGGCAGCATTGCTTTGCTAGAACCTCTGCTGAGTTAGGAACAGTTAAAAGTTGTGAGTTAGAAATTAAGTTGAGAAATGATTCCAAACCCATATGTTATCGCCCTTATAGATTATCTTTCAAGGAAAGGGAGATAGCAAGGGAAAAAGTAAACGAATTGTTAGATTCAGGAATTATTAGAGAATCTCACTCTGATTTTGCTAGCCCTATAGTGTTGGTCAAAAAGAAAAATAATGAATTTCGTTTGTGCGTTGATTATAGAGCATTGAACAGAGCTACGATTAAAAATATTTATCCCATTCCAAACATTGAGGAGCAATTAAATACGTTAGGGGAGAAATTGTTTTTCACTAGTCTCAATTGCAATCAAGGGTTCCACCAAATATCTGTAGAACCAACTTCTATTTCAAAAACTACATTTGTTACGCCGGATGGTCATTACGAATATTTAAAAATGCCATTTGGGTTAGTTAATGCACCTTCAGTGTTTCAAAGGGCCATAAACAACGCTTTAGGCAACCTTCGTTATCACCAAGTTCTAGTATACATGGATGATTTATTACTCCCCTCATCATCCATTGAAGAAGGCTTAAATTTGCTTGAAACAGTTCTTAGTCTTTTAAGTGAATCAGGCTTTAAGCTTAACCTAAAAAAATGTTCCTTTTTGAAAAATTCTGTACACTTTTTAGGCCACGAACTTGGGCCAGATGGCATTTCCCCGGGGTTAGCTAAAGTGGAAGTAGTTAAAAACTTTAAACCACCATCTAATGCCCATGAGGTGCGCCAATTTTTCGGTTTAGCCCGTTATTTTCGAAAGTTCATTAGGGAATTTGCGATTATAGCTCTTCCATTAACCAAACTAACTAGAAAAATTGTAAATTTTGAGTGGGGACCTGCACAGTCAGCCGTTTTAACAAGCTTAAAGAACTTTTAACTAGTAAACCTGTTTTAGTACCCTATAATCTCGACCTAGAGACCGAAGTACACACAGACGCTAGTTCAAAAGGTTTAGGAGGTATACTTCTACAAATCCAAAGAGATATACAATTAAAGCCAGTAGCATACTTCAGTCGTGTAACTTCTCCTGCAGAACAAGTTTACCATAGTTATGAATTAGAGATTCTCGCAGTAGTAGAAAGTCTAAGACGATTTCGCATATATCTAATAGGTATTCACTTCAAAATTGTCACTGACTGTTCTGCCGTTCGCTATACATTTTCGAAACGCGATCTAATACCCAGAATTACCCGTTGGTGGTTATCTATACAGGACTTTGACATTAACATTGAGCACAAGCCAGGCTCAAGCATGAGACATGTCGATGCCCTTAGTAGAAAACCCTCTAGTATTTTGCATATTAGTTCTCAAGACTGGTTTTTGACCATACAATTGCAAGATGATTTATTGCAAAATATTATAAAACAAATACAAAACAAGTTAGACAAACATCTACTTAGTGAGTACACTTATAAAAATAATCGTTTATATAGAAAGGCACTAAATGTGGAAAAACTTATTATACCGAAATTTGCCAGGTTTCAATTACTCCAAAAGTATCATGATGAAATAGGCCACCCAGGCTTGGAAAGGTGTTCAAAATTAATTAGAGAACAATTTTGGTTTGCTAGAATGACACGATTTATTAAGAAATATGTAAATGCTTGTTTTCATTGTGCATATAATAAGGGAACTTATGGCAAAGTTGAGGGAAAATTACACCCAATTCCAAAAAGTAGTACGCCAATGGACACCGTCCACATAGATCATGTAGGACCGTTTCCAAAAAGTAAAACAGGTTATTCATATATTTTAACAGTAGTAAATGAATTCACAAAATATATAGTTGCAAAACCAACGCGTAATTTAGGATCTGCAGAATGTATCAACATTTTGCGAAAAATATTTGGAGAATTTATGGGCTACCCTAGGCGGATAATATCAGATAACGGTTTCGCGTTTACGAGTAGATATTTTAGGGGATTTGTAAATAGTAAACAGATTAAACACGTAATGACTGCTACGGCAACCCCTAGAGCAAATGGTCAGGTGGAACGCTTTCATAGAACACTGTTAGATGCAATGCGAACCGTAACAAGTGACGATGACAAATATTGGGACGATAAAATTCCAGAAATTGTTTGGGGCATTAACAACACAATTAATAGTAGCACAAAACACACTGCCTTCGAGCTTTTGTTTGGATATAAGGGTAATTTGCTCCATAATATTGAGGAACGTCCAACCTCTATCAATATTCTTGACAAGAGAGAAAGGGCTAGCAAAAACCTAGAGAATGTCGCTAAGAAAATGAAGGTTCAGTATGATAAGAAAAAGAAGACACCTCGAAAATATAAAAAGGGCGATCTGGTTCTGTGGAAGGAAGGTAACTCATGCGGCGAAAAGGGAATCAAGAAAAAGTTGAATAAAAAGTATTCTTGTCCGTATAAAGTAGTAAAAGTATTTAGTTGTGATAGATACAAAATAAGAAGTGTTAAAGGTATGAGAGGTTATAAGAAATTTTGTACCTTAGTGGCACTAGATTCCCTTAGACCTTATCAGAGTTGTGTTCGAGAGACATACCTATCCAGTAGTGACTCAGAGGGTAGTGTGAGAGATAGGGAAGATTTAATTGACTTGTTAGAGAGTTAACCTGATATTGTTGTTAAGTTAATGTTTAACTGCTGTTGCACGATTGATGCTGACTGAACCTTGAGTAAAGTCGGGCAGGACGACTATAAAGGTAACCTGTGAGCAACTGAAATTCATTTATGGTAGTTAGTCGGACAGGACGACTATAAAGGTAACCTGTGAGCAACTGAAATTAATTCATCGTAGTTAGTCGGACAGGACGACTATAAAGGTAACCTGTAAGCAACTGAAATTAATTTATTGTAGTTAGTCGGACAGGACGACTATAAAGGTAACCTGTCAGCAACTGAAATTTAGTTATCGTAGTTAGTTGGGCCGGACGACTATAAAGGTAACCTGTGAATGACTGAATTTATTTACTTGTTGGTAGGACTAATTTTCTTGTGATTAGGCTCTGGCCAAGCTTTTTCACAGGACAAATGAAAAAAAAAAGGTAGTCAAGGCAATAAAATAAAGAGATCAAAAGGTGGACTAAACTCATGGTTCTCTCAGTATCAAGGTTAAACAGCACTGTTAGTAGGGCTTTATACTGCTATAAAGTATCTGTTAATAGGATATGGGCATACAAGAAACACGTTAGTCTTAAGAAATTCCCAGGGACGGGAATGGGCAGGATGGCCGAATTGTTACCACTAGCAAAAATATTTATGGCGGCGGCACTTCTACCAGTCAGCACGCACGTGTTTGGAAAAACCGACATCCGATATGCACTTGTAAAAGGATCGTAAACTTAATATTTGTCTCCTAATATTTTACATGTATAATGGACACATTTATGACCTAGTTGGCATGTTTATTTGTATTACTGCCCGGCCCTCGGCGTTCTAATAACCAAAACATTGATGACTTGAGGGTATGGCGAGAGTCGAGGTTTGATAGGAACACATTCTTATTATAGACTTGATGCTGTTAAATTACTTTATCCGAAAAAATTGCAAATATAGTTTCTTGAAGAAAAGTGTGTTTTTAAATTCTTCATTCTAACAGTAATATTTTAAAATCTTGTGCAAAAATATTATTCATACATCAACAGTAGTTATAATAAGTTGTAAGCTTGTTATCAGGTCATTGTTTTTGTGCAGCTTGTAATCCCTTATTCTTAAGTAAACAACTATGCCGATTTAATTCAGTATTGAAAGATAATTCCACGAGAATGAATTGCACATGAAAACTGAGTTCGACGTGCAAAAATCAAATTGTTTCGCTATTTCAACGAGGACTGAGTTATCGATGTATCGACAGTGCAATATAAAATTCGAAAATTTAGGTAAACGTGGATCTGTAGATAATAAAAAATACACGGGCCGAAAAATACCTATACATATTATTGTTATATGGGTTTGGGCCGATCAGCCACTGATCGCATGGGTAGTCCCTTTGCGATCCCCTCTTATCCGGGTCATCCAAAAATGCTATCCCATAAAAGGAGCAATTTAGGCACGTCCCCCGTCTTAAGCCTTGTCCCTAGGATAACAGGGGTCTCTAATCCTCTTCTCCTCCAGCGCGGGGCAGGTGTAAAGAAGATGAATCAAAGTTTCCTCGTCTTCTTTACAGTATCTGCAGGCCGGGCTGTCAGTCAGCCTCAGCTTGTGCTTATATGCATTCAGGCTACTATGGTGGCCCGTTATGATTCCCACCAGGGTTCTGGCTTTGTGCCTGTTGGCGCAGGTGTATTTAGACTAATGCAATTATATTCATTACTTCGATTGAAATAACAGTACAAAACTTTGAATAATGTCGAATCATAATAATCTTTTAATGAAGAAATGTTTTTAAAAACACTGAATTATTCCTCAGTTAGTTACATGTCATTAATGTACACTTGTAAAAGACAACATATATCCGATGATGACAGCTCCTGACGAATCACGAAATTCTCTTCGCAGAAGAATAGCACATTTATCGAAATTATTTTCACATAAATAATGATTTGTGCCCAGAGTTAAATCATTCCGAACAGCACTTTGCCACAGTTCTCTTTTTTCTTCGTTTGAGAGTACTCTGAAATAATGCACTTTTTCGCCTTCTACGGAACGTTCTTTTTCGTAATTGCATGCGGGCACTATGCAACGTCGTCTCACACGACGCATTTTGTTTTTTATTTTCGGCGGATCCTCCATTTTACACTATTATATTTATACACTGCAGATTGGTTACAACTCGCGATTACACGTTTGTTTACATGTACGCTAGGTTATGTTTACTGTTACTTTAGGTGACGGCAGTGAACTCTATACTACCTGGAATGGACCCGGGCGTTTTCTCAATTTTATGTAATAGCCTGAAGTGTGTCAGGGGCAATATAAACAGCAGTGGCGGCTGGTCAGGGGAGACAGAGGAGGCTAAGCCTCCTCTGCAATTTTAGAGAAAAAATACTTACCTATAGAAGATAGGTCAAAATATTTTTATTCGATTTTAAAATTATTTTCAAGTTATTTTAAAAAATAAATAAATATTTTAAGGAGTGTTAATTAGCGTTATTTTTTTTAATATAATTTACCTTTTTGTATATTTTAATTAATAATTATTGTGATAATAATTTAATAACTGTTTATTTCATACTTGATTAATTGAAATATGCGCCTAATTTGCCAAGTTACGTATTTCTACGTCTCATGTTACGTATTTTACCACCCATCGACAGGAGGCTAAACCGCTGCAAGCCTCCAGTTAAATATATTTTCATACGTGACGAATGACCTTGAGCTAATACCGAGTAGTTTTTATTCCTAAATCGCCACTAATTTACTGGCAGCTAGCTGCCAGCACTCCCACTCCCATCTGGAATGCTTGCTACAAAATAAGTCTTTCTCCCTTGCACTTATCTCAGTTCGACGCGGTGGGAGACACCTGTTTACCTACAAAGAATATTTCCTTTATTTATTATTTTTCTCTGCGTTTTCCTCGTACTATTTTAATTTATTTTGCAGAAGTGTTATTTAGTTTATGTGGGACAATATGGCTACCGGCGAACAACCCACAACAAAAAAAAAGTAACGCTTTGTAGCACTACCTCAAGGGTGGTGGGGAAATGTGCTAATTGTGCTGAAAGTGACAATTTCGAGGATTCTTTTAAATTTTAGGTATTGATCGTAAATTTCACAAACTAATTTTTCGTTTATAAACAATATTTAACTTCAATAAAACATATTTTGTTTATTCTGTATCTGTAATTCGTAAGTAAATATGTAAATAAATAAAATTATAATTATTTCGAAAAGGTAGCAAATTCCAAAAATTATTCTCGCGAAAGTCTATATTTTTGTATAAATGGATTTTTTATTAGAATTCTATTAGAAAGATTCAGAAAAACGCGTGACCTTGAAAATTCTAAAAATTTCCGCCTGCGGCGCTATTAAAAAGTGTCACCGGTAGATATACATATTCTGTCTCCCCTAAAAAAAAACCTCACGAGCCGCCACTGATAAACAGAGATAGACTTATTTACGGTAACCTGTCTTTGTCATACTCAGACAAATGAGTTACATACGTTTATTTGCATAATTATCTTTTAATTACAAATTCAGATAGTTTGGGGGTTATTTTTGTTCAATACGTACAATATTAGTGAAGATAAGCATTTATTGTGTTCTAGTATGCCGTTAGTTTCGTGTGATTTGTCGTGCGTGGTTTAAAAAGTACAGAATTTTGTTGGTGTAATTTGTGATTGGCGATAGTTTAGTTGACATTAAATAAACAATGGTTATTTATTGTGCAGCGTTTGAATGCAACAATGAGCAAGATTATCGGCGAATATCTTTTCATGGGTAAGTTGATAATATTTAGATTTGGATATAAAATAATAAATAATTAGCAAGGATATTAATAGATTGAAAATTAATTTATTTGTTATAGTTTTCCATTCAAACGACCAGATATCCTAAAGTTATGGATAAAGGCAGTTCGAAGGAAGAATTGGACTCCATCTAAAAGTAGCAAACTTTGGTGGGAGCATTTTCTGCCAACTGATTACATAGTCAAACCTTTTTTTTTTAGGAATTATCTGTAGATGTTCTTGGAATTTCAAGAAAATGTATTGTTTTATATATATATATATATATATATATATATATATATATATATATATATATATATATATATATATATATATATATATATATATATATATATATCTAATACAGTGAAGGGTACAGAACGGGACGAATATAATACAACCCCAGAATATTTAACGATGATCACAATTTACACTATGTGTAAATACACACAACAGCCTTCTAGAACAATATACTATTTAAGAAATTTACATTTATATTTATAAAGTTAATACATACTAGGGATATGCTACCACGCATAGAAGTGTGGCAAAAAATGTATTTCCTAGTGGCGGCGTTGCCATCGGGATTCTGTTGCCTTCTCTTTTCAGCTATGTGTTCTTTTCTATCGGTCTACAGATGGACGAGAAGAGGTATAGCAATTTAAAAGAGAGGGCGGGATAATCCCGATGCCAGCGCCTCAAGTGGCCGTTTACGTCCCTTGGCATTGTTTGCCATTGTGACATATTCATTGAACTATATCTAAAGAACTTTAGATATAGTTCAATGCATATATTCTACCATACCTTTGATACATACCAAATACCATACAATATAGTAACAGAGATAAAAAATAATGTAAATTAAGTTATAGGCTTTCAGTTGTAAAAAAAAGATTAAAAACTCCATATCCTTTTACCGATCCGGTTGAAATTTGAAACAATCATTTGGATCACATGAAAACTTAAAAAATATAAACATGAAAAATTAAAAAATATTTAAAAAAATGCGCCAGCGTTCCATTAACTAACATGAGATAGAAAGAGATAGATATCCGTAACCAATGCGAGTTGCCTATACAATCGTTTTGCCTCACTTGTCGCTCAAGGCGGGTCCATTCCAGGTACGTATAGTATAGAGTTCACTGGGTGACGGACGTAAGAGAAATGGGGAAACGAGACTGCAAAACCTGCAAGACCACTAGCACCCTTGACAGCCGTTGATACGACACGGCATGAAACTAATCTAATACGTATAATATGAAGCAAGGGTGTCAGAGGCACAGCCTTGTAGAAGTAATTTTAAGTTTAGTTCAAGCCGGCAACGCCGCTTGCTCGAAAAATGTTTTACTTCTATGGGTTTTGGTATAAAAGCGTCTGTGAATGATTATGACCATTAAAAGATGAAGGTACACCGAGAAAACTATCACCCAGTATATCAGTTTGACTAATATTTTGAGAAATAATAGACCCTAATAATCCAAATGATTGTTCCAAATTTCAACCGGATCGGTAAAAGGATATGGAGTTTTTAATCTTTTTTTTACAACTGAAAGCCTATAACTTAATTTACATTATTTTTTATCTCTGTTACTATATTGTATGGTATTTGGTATGTATCAAAGGTATGGTAGAATATATGCATTGAACTATATCTAAAGTCCTTTAGATATAGTTCAATGAATATGTCACAATGGCAAACAATGCCAAGGGACGTAAACGGCCACTTGAGGCGCTGGCATCGGGATTATCCCGCCCTCTCTTTTAAATTGCTATACCTCTTCTCGTCCATCTGTAGACCGATAGAAAAGAACACATAGCTGAAAAGAGAAGGCAACAGAATCCGATGGCAACGCCGCCACTAGGAAATACATTTTTTGCCACACTTCTATGCGTGGTAGCATATCCCTGGTATGTATTAACTTTATAAATATAAATGTAAATTTCTTAAATAGTATATTGTTCTAGAAGGCTGTTGTGTGTATTTACACATAGTGTAAATTGTGATCATTGTTAAGTATTCTGGGGTTGTATTATATTCGTCCCGTTCTGTGCCCTTCACTGTATTAGATGTTCTGTGGCTTTACATCGTGCTGTGGAGTTTTGATACATTCTGTAATTCTTTACTATGGGTGCTACACAAGGATTGTATAGGGAGTAGGATAGCTGGATCGGCCGAATTCTTCGTCCGCGGTAGTGGAGATAGTGACGTCACCGCGAACTACGGGTTATAATATTCATATGGTTTTATTGACGTTTCCTTCTGTTTTAATCTATTTTAATTAGATTTTGAAATGGTATAGGTATAATTAAAATATATATTAGTTCTACATTAGGTAGAGTATTGTATTTGAATTACGTACAGCCTTCTTGAAATTGCTATTAAAATTAGAAGCAAGTGTATACTCACGAGAAACAAAATGTTTTATGGGCTGTATCTGTTCTTAAAACTGCAATGCTGTTTCTTGATAATAAAATATATTTTATACCTATTAGGTAAATAAATAAATGATTAGGTAGGTATTTATTATTTATAGTTTAAGAATGTAAATAGATAGTTATTTTATCATTATTTATTTAGCAAACTGCATATTATAAAGGACCTTATAATTCAGTGTAGTGAAGAAATTAAAATGGACATAAAATACATTCTCTACCATATTATTTTTCAAAAATTTATACCTAAAGGGTAAAATCTACCCTTAAAGTTACGATTAGTTATAGTAATTGTTTTCTCGAATATAATAGTAAAAATATAAACCACTAAAAATATGAACCAAATTTGGAGTCACTTACTTTTTTGTCATAAATATTCACTATATCTATAATAGGTATGAGAAAAATTTCCAAAACTACACGTGTGAGGGGATAAAATCGACTCCTAGTCAAATAACAGATCTATTGTTAATCTATTAAGCACTATTAGTATCCTCTACCTCTACTTTTAGCCTTATTTTTTTAAATTATTTCTCGAAACCCCACCGAATATTTCGTCAGATATGGAACCAGTTTTTAGTCATTAAATAACATTCTGCTATTTACTCAAACTAAATCAATACTTACGCAAACAATAACGTTCCCTTTAATATCACTTCATCACTCAAATGCACGAAAAATATGAAATATTATCCAAATTACCTGAATTTATACAGCATTTCTGAGTACGTTTAATAACGTTTTAACGGTTATAGTCCGCGATGACGTCAAAACATGTTTTAAAGGAGTGGGGCGCTATCTACATTGAAAGATAGAGATCGAGCAATCCTATTCCCTATACAATCCTTGGGTGCTACAGGCCAAGGATTGTAATCTCATAATTTAAATACGTTTTCTATTGATTTTATTTGTTAAATGTTTATGGTAATATATTAAAGAATACTTATTTCACATTTTGATTTTGTTCATCTCCTTTTACCTGAAATAGTAAAAATTTGTATATAACGATACATCTAATATTGAGTACACTTATACACAACTATAAAATGAGGACGGACAAATCTGGTGGGACAATTAAAATTAAAGGAGTATATCCCTCCAGGCTGATTTGCAAATTGCGTGAAGGACAAGCTTTAGTTAGTTATTGAAAAACACATGCTGGACATGAACAAGAATTAAGAAGCAAACATCTCTCGAAGGCAGAAGAAAAAATGGTGGCAGAGAAGCTGCAGTGTGGGGTGTCATCGAACAGAATTTTAGAGGATTCAAGAAAATTGGAAGCGCTAAAACTGGAAAGATTGGCCGTCTTAACAAGTCAAGATATCATAAATTTGTCGAGAAAATATAACATCCAAAAGAAACAAGATCAGAATGATATGGTAGCAGCTGCAGTGAAGGTTCAGAAATGGAATGCTAATAGCAAGAATTATGCTTTCCTATTCAAGAAGGAAGGTACATAACAAAAACAATTTATAGTGATGCAATGATTATGATTAATCGACGATTATTGGTACTAACGACGAATGGGTACTAACTCTGTTTTAGATAAAGTTGTAAAGTGTTTGGGAGAAAATTCAATCATCAAACCACAGCACCAAGAGGAAATGAACTAATTTATCAGAGAGAAGGTAGGAGGGACAGTTAACAGATCAGGTCCAAGCACAAAGTAAACGAAGTCTTCAATGGGAAAACTTACAACATTTCGTAGAACCATCAGATGACGAGAATTTCACCGAATTTTGAAAGACATCCAAGGAGCTGTATGTAAATTTCAAGAAAAGACAAATAAAACTACACAAACGAAAAATGAAGAAATAGGAACATTTTCCTTCCAACAAACATCCAAAACATACTTATTTTATTATGTGTGTATTTTGCTTTTGTATCTGTATTGTATGTTCATTTCAGGTTTAGGATTACTTACAAGAAAGAAGAAAATAAATAGTGGACATTATACATCTCATTTAAGATTATTATAAGTTTAAGTTTGTTAATAATATGGTAGAATTTGTTAAAAAATTATACTTATATACATATAAATAGGACTGAATTGTTAACCGGATTTATTAAGTAAACGTTTCAGTCTGTTGGGGTACTGGCTATAACCACAATGTTTTTTGAAATCGGAATATACTGGGTCCTAGACGAGGTTTGGAGGAGTTTCACCTCCGCCATTGCACCAAATGGACGCTCCCTCCTTTAATTTTTCGAATTTTAAGTAAAGCCCATTTTAAACGTAGCTATCTAGTGTTTTGTTTGGGTTTACCACAGTTATTCCCGTTACATAAGTATCTTATTTTATTCAGACAATGAAACTATTAAACTTATGTATAATTAAATACACATCTTAATAATTAAATTAATTAATAATCTGGAATTTTTTCTTTTCTATAAAAAAAAAATAAAAAAAGATGTATATTATATTTTTACTCAAATACACTACGTTACATTTTAAACCTAAAATATCTAAACCTATCTAATTTCAGTTCATTAGGTAGGTACAACATTAAATTTTTAAATGAAAAAATAGGTAAATCTATTATTAATTTTTTTATTTAGACATTCATCAGACATCGTAAAATGCAGAAACGTACCACTTTTACAAACATTAAACCCGCCGAAATTTAAATTAGGTCACGCCCATAGACCAATCAGCGCAACGCCGGGTAGTGCATTTTTAGGCTTCTTTCACACTATACGGTTTTGTCCGTACCCACTCCTCGGGTATACCGGCACAGTCATCCTCAGGAGCGGGGAAATGAAGGAAACAAGAAGTCTAGAGAACAGGAGAAATAACTCGAGTGGTGGGGGTAGGACGAAAAACGTCCGCACCATGGCGGTCCTTGCGTAGAACCGAGCGAGGTTATGTTTATTTTTGTTTATTGTGTTTTGAAAGTTTTGAGCGTTTCCAGTTTTTCCGTTAAATATGTCAAAAGCGTCGAGATATTGTTGCGTTACGAATTGTTCCAACAAAAGCCCTGATTGTGTCATAAATAAACGAACAATTTTTAAAGTTCCTGAGGTAAGTCTTTCGATAAACAAGTATTGTAATGTTTGTATACACCGATAGTAACGCTTACTTTGTAGTAAATAGTAAAAGTGCAGTGTAATGTAGAAATAAATTGTCAAATAGTAATTTACAACTCAATTTCGTTTAAGGACTGTGGGAGACGAGAAAAATGGTTGGAGGTGCTGTCACCGTATTACCTTAATATTATGCAGCTCAAGGCAAGAATACTTTATAATAGTAGAAAAAGAAAACTCAAAATACCAGTTTCCCTTCACTTAACGATAATGAATTTGAACTTCCTACAAAACGTTTCCATCCTATATTATTTCCTATATTATTTCCTATAACATCCTATATTATTTTCCAGATGTCCTTCCAATAAATGAAGACAAGTACCTTAATCTTATGCAGCTCAAGGAAAGAATACTTTATAATAGTAGAAAGAGAAAACTCAAAATACCAGTTTTCCTTCACTTAACGATAAAGAATTTGAACTTCCCACAGAACGTTTCCGTAATAAGATTTTTGGTTATCTTGAATAAATAGTTTTGTGACATTTCTTGTTTTATTCCTGTACCCTTCAATTTATGTCTAATTACTAACGTTAATTCTGAAAAATTAATTGATTTTACATCACACACTGTATTGCCTTCATAGTACACTGATTTGAATAAATTGTACTCTTATTGAATGCTTTGTTTTTACTGAAGCAACATACAAGAAGGTCGGTAAATATGTAATGTTTTTACCACAAAATCGCAAATTTTAAATTAACCGAATATATACAATTGATTAGTAATTGTTTAAAAACAACTTCACATTTCATACAATAATAGCTCACAAGCTAATTTCACAGGAAAACTATCGGTTACTTCTTCGATATTTGAAATATCTTGTACAGACTTCGGCACATCCCATTTCATCTATTCCAAATATTCACTGTGTAAATACACATTTACATTCAACTTCTTATCAATGCATATGTTTAAATTGGTGTCCAAACCAGACTCAGCATACCATTTTTCGCTTGGCAATTCAATAGAGTGTCTGTTGCTTTGTAAACTTTCAAACAAAATATTTCCTTCCGAGATCGAACACTTCTTCATTTCCCCATGCAAAAGTGATCGCAGTTCGACATTTTCAATTCCACTTGTGGCCATGGTTAAAATATGTAATCTTCCTGTGGATGATTAAAACTCGTTAGACTAAAAGCTCATTATGTTATTTCATTTCCACAAAGCTAAATTATCATCGATATCCTACTCGTGGCAGACATAAAGGAAAATTATAATTGACAGATGAAAAATGCAATAACATTTCTTGCTCTAAAAGAAAAGCATTCAGAACTATTATTTTTTGTACATACTATATATTTAGGACTGAAAATACTGTATCCCAATTTTCATAGCGTGTTTTCACCAAACAATTCGGAAACAACAATTGTAAAGAAATGCACGCGAAAATTGTTTACTGTGTATAAACGGCATTCGCACATGCGCAGATCCCGCGTGATTCTACGCGAGGCTGCCATATTGGCGCAGTTTTTCGTCCTACCCCCACCACTGATTTTTCGAGGAGCTGTCTCCTTCCTCTCTAGTCTTCTTGGAAGGAAACATTCCAGATGCCAAATGCGCATGCGTGACATTGTGCCGCGTGTAGCATAGACAATAGTAAAAATGCACTACCCGGCGTTGCGCTGATTGGTCGATGGACGTGCCCTAATTTAAATTCCGGCGGCTTTCATGTTTGTAAAAATGGTACGTTATTTGCACTTTATGATTTATGTCTAATGAATGTCCCATACAGCCCCAGAATTTCCGCGAAAATCATCCCGGTCATATATTACTTCCAATTCGGTTTTAAGTTTTATGTGGTTTATGTACGGGAATTTCTTTTGAACTAACTTCAAAATATTTTCGGGAAAATTCTTTTTATACTCTTCAATGTTATCAACAAAAAAAAGTTGGGTTATTATAAGATGGTCACTAAATGCGAAACGATGATTAATTTCGGATGCTATTATATCACACACTTCCAAAGCGGTTCGTCGGTTAGGATCTCCATTTTTCTTCATTCTTTTTGCACTAACTGTATGCGAAAATTCATTTTCAGATAATTTATTTAGAATTTGGTCTCAAATATTTTGAATCGAATTTTTAAAGGAGTCTATATTAGTCTTAACAGATAGCACATCAATGCCTCGTTTTTGGAGTTGATTAAAAAGAATCTCAGCATGTGGTATTATTAAATGAAAAAAGTTTAACCAAAATAAAAAGTTCTTGTTATTCAGAAATGCTTGCAACCCTATTGCCTGATTAACACTGGTAGCATCAAAATCATCGACATTACTAATTATTTTTTCTAAACATGTGATTATATCGTCTTTATCCAAAAATATTGTTTCCACACAACGCGAATTAAAACACCACCTAGTTGGTGCAGCTCTAGGTAAACGAACTTTTACACATTCATCCAGAACAGCGGTACGTTTTGGAGATCGACCAAAAAATGCTGAAAATGCTTGCAAATTTGTGAAAAAGAGTTTGACGCTTGAATTCTGGCTCGCCGCTTTTTGTAATATTAGGTTCAATTGATGTGCATAGCAATGTATAAAATT
This sequence comes from Rosalia funebris, assembly GCA_037954035.1. Lineage (NCBI taxonomy): Eukaryota > Metazoa > Arthropoda > Insecta > Coleoptera > Cerambycidae > Rosalia > Rosalia funebris. The sequence continues at coordinate 22,602,576 of JAZFAV010000006.1, forward strand.
TGCATCGGGATAATATTCTTTAATCCTTTTTTGCACTCCCCCCAATCGTCCGCTCATAGTAGATGCACCATCATAACTTTGTGCAATTTATATTTAGCTGATTGAATTTCCAATTTAATCTTCTCTTGCGCCACCGCTAACATAGATTCAAGTAGATCATTCTGAATGGTTTTAGAAACCCCTTTGAAAATTGTTGTTTTCTCCAAAAATTTTTTAAATATTGGGTCTAGTTCGGAAACAAAGTTAATAAGTCCACGAAATACTCCCGGATTTTCACTTGATTTTGATTGACTTTCGTCGTGCCCTATTAGGGCTAATTCAAATGCCCCACAAAATTTTACACAGTCTATTATTTTGTTTAATATATATATATATATATATATATATATATATATATATATATATATATATATATATATATATATATATATATATATATATATATATATATATATATATATCGGTTTTTTGATACACTTTCGTTAAAGTCTCTGATCGATTTTCGATACGCAGTATCCGATTGCGATCGAATATCCACTGTACCGATAGTTGCAAAATTCACCGAGTTTTTAATATGCTCCGCAGATGAAGAGTGTTTTTTTATTTTTTCTTTTAAATGTTTTAAATCTGTTTTTACGCCATTTTTACACCATAAAATGTCATTTGAAAAAATTAGGCACACGAAACAATAAAAAGCATTTGTCAACTCGCAACCGCATATCCAGTCACTTAATTCATACATATTTTTGCGAAAATAACGATTTACTTCTTTGTTTTTGTCTTTACTAATTTGCCGAATTTTAAGTTCCGGCAAAGGTCGACCACTGATCTTAAACTCAATTTTTTTGTCAAAGGTCAGCTCATTGGCGGCTTTTAAAGTCTTAATCCGCTCAACCACTGTAGCTGCCATTTTTTAAATATTAATTTACACCACAAAAACCGAGCCAAGAAACACCAACAAAAAATAAATGCATGCAAATATATATCACGCGATCTACAAGAAACTGATAACGAACAAAATCACATCGAACTCTCGAACAATACTAAATTTGCTACGCACGGCTGTTGACCCAAACCCACGTCATACGCTGCTTCAGAAAGCCTGCATCACCTAATGCAATTTAGATCGGGAATACTCGGCCGATTTTCGCTTCCATTTAAAACAATGCGGTCATTTCTGGGTGCCAGCCCGATACGAAAACCAGTACAGATGCAAAGCAATGCATCGGTAACGGTAATAATGCGGAATGAGTAATCAGTCGAGTTTATACGCTTGTCGCTTAGAATAGTTAGGATAATAAAGGGAAATTCCAAATTTAAAAGATCTTAAAAAAATATATTATTTTATTTAGGTATATCATTATTATGTTTCTGTTTGGAAATATATTGGGGTCATTGACCAAATGACCTAATGGAGGAGCTGCCACTGTTTTCTTCTTTTTGCACTTGTTTCTTCTTCATCATACTTCATTGCACGGTACAAACTACTTCCACAGACTTTTGTTAACGAAGAGCATATATCAACTGCCTCGGTTGTACTAATATCTGGGTTTCGCGCCCGAATTCCTCGTAGACGTTTTTAATCATTAAAATTCTTCATTTGTTAAAAGTCGCTGTTTTCGATTAGAATTTTTCGTCGTAGAACCACTACAACTTGCATCCGCTGCTTCCATGTTAGAAAAACACTAAACACTCACTTTTATCGCAGAATGTAATAAATAAACAATTTCCCGAATTCCGAATCAATCGCACATAACCACAATGTGACGCCACTGGCGCGCCAAAATCTGGGCTAAACAACACATGCGTTATTCTATCGATCGACATTGATCCGTGCCGCCAATTGCTGGCCAATCGAATTCAAATGTATTTAAAACCGCCTAAAATGATTAGCTAGCTTTGCTACAACAGCGCACCAGGCGGTACAACCGATTATTATGCGATTCGGAATTCAATAGGAGAGGGAGTAGTTCGCATTGAACTACTGTTTCTATAGAGTGGCACATAAAACTTTTGTGCACATAATAGGTGATTACACAAGAAATAGACAAACCGTTGAATAGTTATGGTGGTCTGATATTATGTATGAATCACTCCACATTATTTCGACACTGGGGTATAGTAATTGACAGATCAATTCTCCTTCTTTGACTTCCCCTCAAGCAGCTTTAAGTTCGCATACTATTTGGTCAAACTCTGTTAAAAATACATTTAATACTGTCTGTTCGTTATATTTCAAACTGCGTAATTTCTTTTGTAATTGTACTTGCATACTTATGCCCTTTTTAACACATGTGGTTTCTAAAGATTCCATAATTTCCTTAGCAGTGCCTTTTGTCTTTATAGTCTCCAACATATTATCTGCTGAGCATTGCACCAGTATATTCTTAGCTTTAGCGTCCTTCTTTTTAAACACTGTTAATTCAGGGTCCATCGTAGGAAGATCTTGTGTAAGAACTTCCAAAACCTCGGCTTGTTCTAACAATAACTTAACTCTGAACTGCCAGTTCGAGAAATTGTTTCCATCAAATGGTTTAATGTTTATATAAGCTATATTATTCATAACCATGATTCCTAAGTACTTTCCGCGTCTCTTATAGCTTTTTTTTCTTGTTTTCTTAGTCTTCCTATTTCCTGTCTATTTTTCCACTGTAATCACGAATTCCTCTGGGACTCTGGGATTCTGGGCCCATAACCTTTTGCAGAGTGTAGCACAGTGGTGATCAGCATTTATAAATAAAGCAATCTACAAGTTTTACTAGTTTATTTTACAACCTACAGACAGTTAGTTACACACACTTACAAAAACGTACAAAATTGACCATAGATCATAAAACCGTATTATCTCCTCATGTTCCACAGATCGACAGCGACCACGTACTCAGTCAGGAGTGCGTTCAGTAATCATAGAACAGAATTGTCTCTAACATAATATACATAATAAACAACTTATATACAAAATATACACCCTGTCACAAAATTCAGCTTTACCAAATGCGACACCGAATGTTACATTGAAACCGAGTTTTAGTGAAGCTCGGGCTGGAAGCAGTACTTTATAATATACATTTCTTCAGTAGCTGCGAAACTGGATGTAGATGTTCTTGTAACTAGTGAACCAAATAAGGCAACTGTAAATAGGACTAACTGGATCAAGGACAGAAGATGTGATGTGGCAGTTTTCTTCAGAAATAAAAATATTGAGGTCAAAGAAACCTACGTGAATGAGGAGTATGTGTGTATCCGTTTAAGGGACTGTTGGCTGTACTGCTGTTATTATTCCCCAAACATAACTATGGACATCTCTAAACGAGAAATTGATCAGCTCATGAATGATGTAAACGGAAAAATGGTGAAAAGGTTATAATGGGCGATCTTAACGTAAAATCACCACAATGGGGCTCTCCATATACTGACGCAAGAGGCGAATATCTCGTGGAATGGATGGCGACTCTTAGTATACTTGTACATAATACAGGAGAAAAACCTACTTTTGTCAGAGGCGACACGAAATCTTTTATTGATATCACGTGCTCCACCGAACGTATTGGTAAAAATATTGTTAAATGGGAAGTATTAGACGAAGAAACACTTAGTGACCATAGTTACATTTACTTTGAAATCAGAGAACAAGGAAGTCTGTGGCGCGATATGGAGAAGACAAAGGTGTTAAATAATTGGGAAATATTTAAAGTGATGTTGGAATGGAACTTGCAAGTAAACGACGAGAGCAAGGAAACGCCAGAAGCCTGTGTCCAAATAATTCAAGATGCTTATAGGAGTAGCTTGATATCCACTGGCAGTAGACCAAGGAAAACGGTCCCTTATTGGTGGAATGATGAAATTGAAAATAAAAGGAGAAAATGTGTACACATTAGGAGAATATTGACAAGAAGTGCTAGACGAAATGGGAGAGACAACGAAACCCAAGAGGTATATAAGACCGAAAAACGAGAATTACAGAAGTTGATAAAACTATCCAAAAATAAGCATTGGAAGGACGTATGTCTGAAATTAAACGATGATATATGGGGTAAAGGACATAAAATTGCAATAACATATTTGACCAATTTAATACCGTATGCCCCGAGTATAGAAATTAAACGGTGCATTATACAGTCACTGTTTCGTGCTAGAGGAGACATCTGGGAGGATGATACAGTATTAGAAGATATAGTTCCTTTCACAAAGGAAGAACTTCAAGAATCCGCAGATAATTTGAAAAATGGAAAAGCTCCACGGTTAGATGGCATACCGCCAGAAGCAATCAAAGAAGTTATAAACATTGCTCCACTGTGGTTATTGAATGTAATGAACAATTTGCTAAAAAAGCAAGAATTCCCTACATCTTGGAAGGTAGCCAAGCTAGTTCTTATACCTAAGTCAGGAAATATTTTGAACGATTACTCGTCTCTGAGACCCCTATGTTTATTGGTGACTCTAAGTAAACTCTTCGAAGCATTAGTACGAGGGAGACTGGAAATGGAACTGGAAGCCGGTGAAGGCTTGTCTGAAAACCAATTTGGTTTCCGAAAAGGTAGATCGGTTATCCAGGCAGTAGAAAAAGTGCGAAGTATGGTAGCAGTATGTAGAAATAAGTGGTGTGTTTTAGTGACGCTGGATGTAAAGAATGCATTCAACTCGGCAGCTTGGAACATTGTTATCCAAGAATTACGTAGGAGAAACATTTCAAGTTATATTATTAACATAATATCTTCTTACTTCAAAGACAGGAAATTGCAAATAGCAAAAAATGAAAAGATCTGTGTCACAACTGGGGTTCCCCAGGGATCGGTACTTGGACCGATCCTGTGGAACGTCCTATACGATGGTGTCTTAAAACTTGACCTCTGCGAAGATACAATAAGCATAGGTTTTGCAGACGATTTGGCATTACTGGTAAGAGCGGACAACCTGGATGAATTGATATTTAGAACAAATGAGTCGTTGAGAAGGATAAGTGTTTGGATGGAAGTTCATTATCTAGAAATGGCACCACAAAAGACAGAAGCAATCATCCTAAAAGGTCCAAGAAAAAAGAGGACAGAGTGTCGATTGGTTTTAGAAAATACTGCCATCGAGCCGGTAAGGGTCGTGAAATACTTAGGTGTTACTTTCGATGACAGTGGGAAATTCAAAAAGCATATCGTAAGAGCTGTGGAGAAGGCTGAAGCAAGAGTAGGCAAACTTAATAGAATTATGCCAAACATTGGTGGACCTAAATCTCGAAAGCGGGAGGCACTTTGGGGAACAGTGCAATCTATCTTATTATTCGGAGCACCGATATGGCATGAGACTTTACAAATAACAAAGTATAAAAATATGATGACTAAAACGCAAAGGAATAGCTTCAGTCTATAGGACTGTGTCAACTAAGGCAATCCAGGTGATAACTGGTATCCCACCAACTGAATTGTTGGTTGAAGAAAGAAAGTACCTTTACTATCGCAATGATGGACATCTTTCAGAGTCTAAGAAAGCGGCTACACAAATTACTCTCGATAAGTGGCAGGAGCAGTGGGAAGGAACGCACGATGTTGCACAGTGGACTAAGAAACTGATCCCCGATGTTGACAATGGGTGAAATGTCAGCATCGAAATCTAGACTACTGGATGACATAAGTTCTTTCAGGACATGGGTCATTCAAATCTTTTGCGTATCGCATAGGGAAAGCTACGGAAACGGACTGCAATCACTGCTCAGCAGAAAGAGATACACCGAAGCACACGCTTTTTCAGTGTGTGAGGTGAGAAGCTTACAGAAGGCAATTGGAAATTAAAATTGGAGTACCACTGGAAGTAAACAATCTGATATCCATAATGTGCACGGAGGCAAAAAACTGGTGTTTTTTACAAAAAGCATTTCACGAAATCATGGAAATCAAAGAAAAGGAAGAAAGGCTAAGGCAACAGCGAGAACATAGAGACTGAAGCGGTGCAGACATACTACCACTCTGATGATATGCTGGAAAGCGGTACCGGAATGGTTAAGTTGAAGAAAAGGGTTTTTTAGTGGGTGCGAATCCCACACTACTTCACCAGATACGTCGAAGAGATGGTGAAGTGTCTTTTTTAAGATTTTCCCTTTACAAAAAAAAAAAAAAATTGCTTGAAGAAACATAATTATTCAAACATGAACTAAAATTAATTTGTGCATTTAACTTTATATTGAAACATATTTATATAGAATTTCTACAAAAGCTATGAACACGGTATCTTAGGAATGGTTTATATTACAAGTACAAATAAGAACTAAGTAATTTATGAAAACAATATCTCCCATGATGTTTTTCCAACAAGAGATGCTCTCTACGAGGTAGGTGGATATGTAAATTTTGTCTGCGCTGTCAAAAGGTGCCCTCAAAAAAAATGTTATTGGGGCGAGTGTTGAGGTTTGTTAAGGTTAAGGTTGGTAGTACCGAACGAAGTAAGGAGTGAGAGAAAGAAATAAGATATGTAAGCATTGTTGTAGCACGTGTTTTTAATTTAATATTAAATACAGTTTACGTTGTTTATTGATGACTCTTATTTTAATTCTACACATAAAGACACAACATGGCGCAGCCGAGGTGAAAAGTAAGTCGAACATTTAAAAAACAACCTGTGGGAAGTATAATACTGTCAGTGGCGAGAACAAGAACTTAACCTAAAAATATAGAGTTCAAACCGCCGTCAAATCTGTCGTTTCAAGGAAATGTAAGCGAAAATTGGCGCAAATTTATACAAAATTTTGAAATATACCTGGTAGCATCGGGAAAAAGTGTGTTAAAAGATGATGACGAAATGAAAGTGGCAGTTCTCTTGAATATAATTGGTGAGGAAGCCGTGGAGGTTTTCAACACTTTTAAATTAGCAGATGCTGGAAAAAAGTCTTATAAATCGGTAGTCAAAGCGTTTGAAGGCAACTGCAGTCCCAAAAAGAATATAGTTTTCGAGAGATTTTAAATTTTACAGTCGAGCTCAACAGGAAGGTGAGAGTTTTGATGACTTTTTAATCGAAGTAAAAAAGTTATCGATGTCATGTGAATTTAAAACATTGACAGAGGAAATGATTCGTGATAAAGTAGTATTGGGAATTCTTGATAAAGTAGTGTAAGGAAGGTTACTACAAATAAGTGATCTGACTTTGGAGAAAGCTATAAATGTATGTCGAGCTGCTGAGGTCTCCAAATCACAGGTAAAAAATCTATAAGGAATGTCAACACAAGTAGAAGCTGTCAACCAAAGGAAGTTCGGGTCCAGAGGCAACCAAAATAGTTCCAAGGATTCTGAAGGGATTGCAACAGCATCGGACCGAGATAAATTTAAGTGTAAAAGATGTAATAAGTGGCCTGGTCCTAGAGAGTGTCCTGCATATGGAAAGAATTGCAACAAGTGCGGAAAACTAAATCATTTTGCAGTGTCATGTAAAGTAAAAAATGTGAGAGTGATAAGTGAAAATCAACAACAAGATGAAGAATACGAGGAGTTTATGATAAATGTAATTAAAGTAAAAAATCAAAATAATCAGATTTTTTCTATTAATTCTTGATTCGAAAATGTTAATATTGGTAAGAATTTAATACCTGTTAAATTTAAGTTGGATACTGGTGCCGATGTAAACGTGATATCACGCAAAGTTTTTACTGACATTGGTGGGTTAGAAAGGCAAGTACAAAGCACTAATATAATATTAGAGGCATTTGGTGGCAATGTATTAAAACCTATTGGTACTGTGATGCTCCAAATTCAGTGCAATAATATTCAAATTGCAGTTAAATTTATTATTGTTAATAAAAATGTTTCGCCTATTTTAGGCCTCGATACATGCAGAAAGTTGAATCTTGTTTCAGGTAATAAAAATATAAACGAATTGCAAAATAAATCGATAAAGTTTAATACAAAAGATGAATTTATTAGGGAAGACCCTGATTTATTTGAAGGATTGGGAACATTTAGAGATAAGTGTGAAATTCAAGTTAATAAGGACCTCCATACCAGTTGTTAACCCGCCCAGGAGGATTCCTTTTGCTTTGCATAAAAAATTTAAATATACTTTAAATAATCTAGAAAATAAAAACATTATATCAAAAGTAGAAAATCCGAAGGGTTGGGTAAATAATGTGGCAACAGTTGAGAAAAATGATGGTTCATTGCGTATATGTCTCGATCCGCGGGAATTAAATTTAGAAATAAAAAGATCAGCTCATGTACTAATTCCTACACTTGAGGACATAATTGAAGAACTTAAGGGTAAAAAATATTTTACAGTACTGGATCTCAAAGATGGGTTTTGGCATGTGAAACTGACTGAAAAATCCAGTGAATTATGTACGTTTGCAACACATTTGGGATGTTATAAGTTTAATAGATTGCCTTTCGGTTTGAACATGGCGCCAGAATATTTTCAAGCTGTAAATCAAAATAACTTTGGTAACTTAAAGGGCGTGCAAGTGTATATTGACGACTTATTAATTGCTGCTGATACGGAAGAGGAGCATGATGAAATATTAAATGCTGTTATAAAAAGGGGTTAAAGAAATTGGTATTAAATTTAATAAAAACAAGGTACAATTCAAAGTGTCATCAGTTAAGTATTTGGTCATGTCTTTTCGGCTGAAGGTATGCAAATTGATGAAAACAGAATAAAAGCAATCAAAGAAATAAGATATCCTAATAATGTTAAGGAGTTACAGAGTGTGCTAGGAATGATAAACCTTTTACGTCAATTTATACCAAATTTGGCTGAGCTAACGGCTCCTTTACGCGAACTGCTAAAAAATAAAGTAGAATTTAAGTGGATGCCGCCACATTCTGAAGCCTTAAATAAAATTAAAGAGAAAATTTCAAGTGCACCTGTCTTAGCCAATTTTGATGCATCGAAATCAATTGTGATACAAGCCGATGCTTCAAAAAGTGGTATCGGATGTTGTCTGCTCCAGGATAATAAACCTGTTTCTTTTGCATCACGCTCTCTCAGTAATAGTGAAAAGAACTATTCACAAATTGAAAAAGAATTATTGGCAATTTGCTTCTCAGTAAAAAAATTTCACAATTTTATTTATGCCCGTGACGTAATTATTAATACTGATCATAAACCTCTTGTAACATTAGCACATAAGAAAATCAATAATATAGCTTCATCACGTTTGCAGAGAATGAGAATTCAATTACTCAAGTATAAATTAATATTAAAATATTTACCCGGAAAATACATGTTTATTGCAGATTTGCTTTCACGATCATATATTGATGTACCGAATAATAAATGTGATGATAAATGAATCTCTGAAACAGTGCACACTTTGAGCAAAAATTTAAATATATTAGATATAAAACGAACTGAATTTCAAAAGGCTACAGCTGAAGACCCAGTTTTAAGTAAAGTAATATCGTATATTTTGAATGGGTGGCCAGAATTTGGTAATATTAATAATACATTTGTTAAATACTACTCGAGATATCAAACAGAACTTCATGTCAAAGATGGTCTTGTGTTTTTTAATCACCGCCTGGTAGTACCATCTAAACTGAGAACTTATATATTCAAATTACTTCATTTTGAACCTCATGAACCTCATTTTGGAGTTAATAAAACTAAGCAACGCGCTAGGCAAGTTGTTTTTTGGACAGAAATGTCAAGTGACATAGAAAATATGGTCACATTTTGTCACATTTGTGAGAAACATCAAAATAGTAAGCAAAGAAATGAACTAATTTCTCATGAGATTCCCAATATACCATTTTTTAAAATAGCTTGTGACATTATGAATTATGGGGGAAATAGTTATCTTGTAGTACAGGATAATTTATCGAAATGGCTTGAAATAATTTTATTAAAAAATAAAACATCATCTGAAGTTCTTAATCATTTTAAGAGACTGTTCGCTTCCTTTGGAATGTCAAAAATTGTTATATGTGATAATATGCCTTTTTATTCACTTGAGTGTAAAAGGTTTTCCAAAGAATGGAACTTTGAATTTCACACGAGCTCTCCTAGGTATCCCAGAAGTAATGGGCAAGCTGAACGGGCAGTACAAACAGCGAAAAAAATGTTTAAAAAATGTTCTCATGATAAGACTGACATTCACCTTGCTTTGTTAGAATTCAGAAATACACCAGTTTCTGGTATAGGTATATCGCCTAGTCAAATGTTAATGAGTAGACTTACGAGAACCAAACTTCCGATACACAATGGACTGTTAAAATCGGCCATACCTCAGGATGCTCATACAAAACTTGTAACTCAACAAGAACGTTCTAAACGCAATCATGACAAATTAGCAAAAAATAATACTTGCAAATATAAACCGGGAGATAACGTTCTTGTTCAAAAAGGAAGAGTATGGGAAAAAGGAAGAATTGTTAATAAACATGAGGCTCCAAGGTCGTATATGATTACGAATGAACGTGGTAATATTATCAGAAGGAATACGATTCATTTAAAGCCAACGAATACAAAGTTTGAGATTGCTAATTCTAATATTAACGACGAGGATCAATCCCCGGAAAATAATTTAAAAATGTTTCTGAGCCAATGCCTCAGACAACCCGTAGTGGTAGGGTGATTCGTATTCCAGAAAGATATAAAGAATATGTATTGTAACTGTTAATTAATAAGTAGATTAATTAGTTTTCTAAGAGGGGAGTTGTTGAGGTTGGTATTGTTAAGGTTAAGGTTGGTAGTACCGAACGAAGTAGAGAGAGTAAAAGAAAAGGAAGATATTTGTAAGCATTGTTGTAGGACGTTGTTTTTAATTTAATATTAATACAGCTTACGTTGTTTATTGATGACTCTTATTTTAATTCTACACATAAAGACACAACAGCGAGCGCAGCTTGACGACTTGGCACATGTCCTGTCTATAAACGAAGACAAACACTAGGCATTCACCCCTTGTCCATACGATGTTAGGTAAGTAAAATATCCCTCAGGAGAAGGTAGAATTCGACAAAATTTCCAGGTTAGGGATAGATTGTCCCTTGGTGTCAGTGATTGGTCATAGCAGCGGAACAAGGTGGACGTTAAATAAGTGAATTAAAAAAGAAAATGTGTGCTACAGTAACAGGTATAAAAAATTAGATAAAACCGTAATATTCTGCATACACTATGGTGGCTCTACTACAAGTATTTATGGTCATGCGGATCAAGAGAAATATATGGTCCTTCAGTTACCATTTCAATGATTACTTTAATATTATTTGAGGAAGGTTTAGAATTAAGGTTGCTTTTTTCTGGGCTTCTTTTTGGTTGAAAAAAATGAAACTTGTTTTGATATTTTTTTATTTGATGGTTAATTTATTTCGTTATTCGTTCATTTCAATTGCGCAGCAGAATGTAAGGCATTTGAATGTTGTAACGGTAAATTTAATAACTCTTGTGATTCCAACAATTGTAATGTTGCAAGAATATTGTTTTCAATTTTTTTCTTTCGTTTTATCATCGCCATTGTTTTGTGAAGAGACTTTTGAAGGTAAACATTTAACTTCCTCTGAATTTTCAGGTGTGCTTTGACTACTTATAATTGGCTTTGCAGTATTTATATTATCTTCAACAATACTTTGGAAATCGTGAATTTCACTTTGTGAAGGTGTTTCCTTAGACATCCATTGAATTTAAAATACTTGTCGGAGCCGTAGGGACACTTCTGGGTTTCGACCGCATGGACATATTATTTAAACACTTAATGTACGCCTATGACACTTTTATTAATTTAACACAGGTAATATGAGAACACACGTCAGTTTACAATACACAGTTTTTAAAATGAATATTAGCAATAACTAAGTAATTATCTACAGAATAAAATGCAAAAGAAACAATAAGGTAAGTAACGATCCGCCCCCGCTAGCCCGTACGCGTGCTGCTTACTTTTTCAAAGCTCAAATTCAACTCCCCTTATTCCGTGTCTCGGGCTAGCAGGTTTGTTTCGTTCGCCCCCCATAAGCGTGTTACTTTTCCCATATAAGGAGATGTGTTTTATCCTAAACGCCTATTGGCTAAAGACTATCTTAAACATTCTTAACATAAACAAAAATATGTATCAAGCATATCTACTAATTCAATATGCCCAAACAACTACAAATTACCTTCGTAATGACTTGGGGTTAACGAATAATCAAATAAATACAAATCAACACGGTAATTTTAGTGGTGACATAAATGTCACTGCTGCATTTTAGGTTCCCACGAAGGGATCCATAGGCGGGTGGAATTCTTTTGTTGCAGCCGCCGACACCGCCATTCTGACAATGTGCACGTCCTCGGGCACTCACCTTAAGGAATAACACCTATAAAAAAAGGAAACAGATCTTATCATTACTGCTCGTCTATCCTGACTAAATAACAAAAATAATTATTATTATAATATGGCCAACTACAATGTGGCAGCAACACAAGTGCCTCGTCCGAACGTATCGGATTGACACAAACAACAGTACAGGTAACACATCCGAACGCATCGGGATCGACAAAAGTACCTCTCATCCGAACGCATCGGATTGACACAAACAGCAGTACAGGTAACAAATCCGAACGCATCGGGATCGACAAAAGTACCTCTCATCCGAACGCATCGGATTGACACAAACAGCAGTACAGGTAACACATCCGAACGCATCGGGATCGACAAAAGTACCTCTCATCCGGATTGGCAAAATAACTCTATATATAAAAACATATAAGACATACTAGACATATCAATATCATAATCAAATCGTTGTTTATTTATTCTACAACTATAGGCTACTACTTTGCCACCGACACTTGCTCATTCTTGTTCTCATCGTCAGACCCTGAATCTGTTACAATTTCACCTTGTTCCTCTGGTACACTAATAAGCTGATCGTGTTCAAATTTGAAGATTCGGCTTCTGCCTTTATCGGTAGACTTAATTGCCTCATATCGATCATTCTCCAGAATTTTGGTAATTTTAAAAGGACCTCTAAATTTACGGTCGAGTTTAGAAATCATTCTTTCATTATTTTACTGTAAACAAAATCACCAACTAAGAAGGGCTTGATGATAGCTATTCCAACATTTTTTCTATCTTCATCATACTTAGAAGAATTTACGATATTCTTTGTGACTGCTGTACGAATATCCGCTAAAGAAATGTGTTTTTCGGAGCAATCGTCCTTATTATACGAAATTTCTTGTAACTCTAAAGAGCGGATTGAAGATCCGAATAAGATTTCAGCAGGGCTGAAGCCTGTAACTCTATGTTTAGTGCTATTTAAAGCTAACTGAACTTCGCCTAAATTATCCTGCCACTTGCGATCGTTTTCAGCTTCAACTATTGTCAGTGTATTTTTTAATGTTTGCATCACTCGTTCTACCTGTCCATTTGCCCTACTTGTACCTTGAGCGACGAAGTGCAAGTCAATATTAGAATTGGAACAAAAACTTTTAAACTCACTGCTAGCGAAATATTTGCCTTGATTACAAATGATACGGGATGGTGCACCAAACAAGCATATGAATTCTTTCTAAGCAATTAACAACAGTTTCGGCAGTTAAAGAATGGATACGGTACAGTATTACAAATTTAGAAAAACCGTCGATAATTACCAGTACATATTCTTTATTATCACTTTTACCAGACAGCTTTCCAGATATATCTACGTGTATAGTATGCCAGGGTTGTGGATTTTTATTAATTGGATACATTTTAACCTGGGCTTTTCCCGATTTACTTTTCGAAGTTTTGCAAATTAGACAATTATCGACAAATTTTCTTACAGTACGCGACATTTTAGGAAACCAGTATAGTTCATAAATTTTATCTAACGTCTTTTCCCACCCTAAATGTTTTATGTTAGTATGTACATGATTTATTACCGACCAAATCATGGGTCTTGGCACTACTGGCAGATAATGGGAACGACTGTTCCTTTCAATTTTAACGGAACAAAATATTATTCCGAATATCATATGTCTTTGTGACATCTGGGTCTAGTTCGTTTGCTCGAAGGGCGGCAATTAATTTTACTAGTCCATCGTCACGTTGTTGGGCTACGGTAAGCCAGTCTGAATGTATGAATGTAGGTCAATAACCTGAACTATTTTGGCTGAATTATGATATTTAGGGTTGTCGTCTTTATAAGTGGTCCCCTCATCAATAGAAAAGAAAAGAATAGAAGAGAAAAGAAGTCAAGCATGCCGACTTCTTTTCTCGGAATCCGTGTATTTACCCTCACGATAAACTATGTCGAAGTTAAAGGCTTGTAAGAATGCCTACCAGCGGTGTACGCGCGGGGTTAAGTTGAGTTTCGTGCGCGAAGATTTAAGAGAATTACAATCTGTAAAAACTGTAAAAAATCGTCCACAAAGAAAGTGAAAAAATGTTTTATTGCTTTTACTACCGCGAGAGTTTCAAGTTCATATGAATGATAACGAGACTCGGGACCAGTGGTACGCTTACTAAAATAAGCAACCGGGTGAAGTTTAGTATTTTTCTTTTGAAATAAAATCGCACCATATGCCTCAGAACTAGCATCAGTATGCAGCTCTATCGGTAAATTAGGGTCAAATATCATGAGAATAGGTTCAGACGTCAAAGAACGAATAAGTTGATTTCGCGCATTATCATGTTTAGGGAGCCATTCAATTCTTTTGCATGATTTCGTTGTTAATTGGTACAAGGGCGCAGCTATGCCTGAAAAATTTGGGATAAATTGACGGAAGTAAGATGAAGGCCCAAAAATTTACGAACTTGAGTCGGAGTTTTGGGAATCGGTGAATTTGACAGGGCTGATGTCTTACGTGGGTTGGGGTGCAATTCCCCAGCTCATACTAACAAACCTAGGTACTCTACTTCCAATTTAAGAAATTTACACTTTTTCATATTAAATGAAAAACCAGCCTTGACAAGTGCGCTCATGACAATTTCAAAGCGTTCTATTCCTTCAGATACTGAAGATGATGGTATTAAGACATCGTCAATATAAACCACTGCAAATTTATTACGTAAATCTCCTACAGCCTTGTCAATAGCACGTTTGTATACAGAGGGGGCGTTCGTGAGACCAAAAGGCATAGTTAAGTATTCATACTGCCCATCAGGTGTAACAAATGTTGTTCTTTCTATCAAGTCAGGCTGAACAGGAATTTGGTGAAAACCTGATGCCATATCAAGAGATAAATGAGTTGTGCAAAAATAATATGAGTTGTGCAATCGATTAATTTGGTCACTGATAAGTGGTAAAGGATACTTGTCAGGTATTGTATTCGCGTTAAGTTCGCGATAATTTACACAGAGATGATCGGACCCATCTTTCTTTTTAACTAAAACCACAGGACTTGAAAAAGGAGAACAGCTCGGTCTAATAATATTAGCTTGAAGTAATTCTTCAATTTTAGTCCTAATAATTTCGCGCTCAGTGGGAGCCACTCGATACGGCCTTCTTTGAACAAATTAGCTTGAATCTTTTAAACGAACTTCCAACTGGCCTGTGTTTACCCTTCCCGAAGGTACACCCATGACAAATTGATCTTGATAACTAGACAATAACTTATTTAAGGTGTACTTATCATCGCCACTAAAATCTGTGTCAATCATATCGAAACTTACAATTTCACGCTCACAAACATGAACTTTAAGCTCTCGAGAAATAAATAAACCATCTGTATTTAACTGAACATTAATATTTTGCGCTATTAAATCTTTACCAATAATAATCTGAGCCAACATAAATTCGTTTGGCACCACAAAAAATAACAGTTCAATTAAAAGCCCTTGAACTTCAACTACTGCTAGAATTTGACAATTACAAATGAAAGATTCGCTACCAATGCCCTTTAAACTGACTAAATTACTAAATCGTTTCCCACTGAAGTGGGTAGCGATATTTTCTTTTAAAAGAGAACAATCTGAGCCCGTGTCGAACAAAAAAGGAAAGGTCTCACCAGATCTTAGTTTTAATTGTCCAACAGGTAGTACTTCCGCTTCGCACACGTTGACCCTCTTTTCGTCAGGCTTTCGATTACCATTAGGACATTGTGGTGAAATATGGCCTGGCTTTCCACAGGTATAGCAACTCCTGGAATACCCTTGAACTGGTTTCGGCGTCCTAGGTGGAGATCGTCTGGGCCTCCTACATTGATTTGCACGATGACCTCTTCGTCCATATGTGTTACATCTTCTTCGAAAGTACGTGTCCTCATCAGGTCTGGAAGGTGATAAGGCTCGACGCTTCGATCCAGTGTGGTGACCGGAGGGACGTTTACCAAGTCTTCCTTGTAACATGGCACACATACTTTTGGCATCCTTTGGTCGGTCTGTTTGGTATCTTCGCCTCACAAATTCATTACGAGTAGAGCCAAAATAGCAAGCAACGAGAACATCAAAGCTTTCGTCGCTTTCTCTGTTATTTAGAAGGGAAATAACAGTCCTCATCGAATGTAGCATTTCTTCAATGAGAGTGGTCTGTTGAGAAGTGCTGCTTCTTCCATTTACAACTTCTGAAAACTGCTCGATGGGGTCCGCTGGTTTCGCAAATACAGCTAAAAATTCGGCTTTTAGAGTAGGCCAATCCTTTTCAGTTGGTTTGGCAGATATAAACCAACTTGTTGCCTCGCCTTTCATAGCTTGTGTTAATGTCATTATTAAGGTCATTTCATCAGGGTTGCATTTGCTCACCCATAGGTCGACAATTCCACACCAGCCTTCGGCGTCTGCAAATTTTGATGTTGGATCAAAAGCTGGTAACTTCATATTCTTGAAAGTTGAAGTAGATGGACATGCTGTCACTGGAGATGGCAACCCTGATGTCACTGACACTAAACGTTCTAAGTACTAAAGTCTCTCTTGAGTTTCATTATTACGTCTCGCAGTTACACGCTCCTGCAATGGCATTTCGTCTTCGGTGTCGGAATGTCCTTTTTGCAGTCTTGATCCCACTTGTTACATTCAACACATTTGTATTTAGATGCATCATTATAATCAAGAATATCTATTTTATGAACTACTTTTAAGTGTTTATTTAAATTACTTCGGGTAGAATAAACTTCTCGACACTTATCACAGTGAAACATAATGATTTATTTTTAAGTATTAATTGGATTCTACACTAAGCAGATTCGAGCTAAAACACAAGAAACAAGAATTCATAGAAAATTAGGTTAAAAAATTTGATCCAAAAGATGATAGAGCCACGCCTGCGCATATAAGGTGGAATGTTTCCTTCATTTACCCGCTCCTCTCATCGATGTGCGCAGTTGAGGATACTATGGAGTCCGCCATTTTGACCTATTAAATGTCAGTTGTTATGTATCTTTAATGTTGTGGATTTATTAGTGATTTAATACAGTTTAAGTGTGTTTACTGCATATTATTTGCTGTTTTGGTGAATCGTGGTCCTGTGCAATAATAGACATTTAATTATAATAAGTTTTATATAGTTTAGAAGAGACAAGTCTTGTACTGTAGAAGGTTGTTTAAACCGCATGCGTTTTAAGCCGAAAAATGTTACTTTTCGTCAATTAGGATATGTTTATAAATTTTTCGAATTTTTGTAAGAATAATTAATTTTTAGATTTCCAAAAGACCACAGATATCTTCTTCAATATTTGGAAATCTCAGAGACATTATGAGAGTGTTTGCCTGAATTTAGTAACAATTAGTTACTTCAAGCAAATCTAAATATTAACTAAATAACCAATCTAATATAGATTCGATTTATATAACAATAAAACCAATCTACTAGTAGAATATAAACAAGAAAAAAGTTGTAATTTTTAACCATTGTGCAAAAAAGTATTATACAAGTAAAATTGATATAGTTAATATTGTTAGATTCCATTTTAAATATTTGAACTTGGCGCTACTTTTAATTATTTGGTCGCTCACGCATGTGCGCCAGAAGAGGCGGGACGCGGGAAAGAAAAGTACCAGTGTTGCCGGAGACAGACACTGCTTGACATTGACCGCGAAAGGATTGATAAAACCTAACATCAGATGTGGGGTATGCGTGACGTAATTTGCCGTAATCAAACGTAATTGTTTTGTGTTTCTGATATTTTGGTAACTGTGAATTGGTGAATGTGAATTAGAGACATTATGACAATCAAAGACATGGTAAAATCGTTTGGAGCCATTGCATCAATTTTAAAAAATCTACAAAAGCGTGTGGACGGAATTACTGAACAACAAATTACATCAGTTCCTGTTCAAAAAACTCCTACCACTTTAGCGCTGCCAAGTTTCGACCCGGACAGCACTGACAGTAATGTATGGCTACAAAAAATTGAGGGCTATAAAACCTAATTTGGGTGGTCGGATAGGGAAACTGTAAGTATAATTGGACCATTTTTACTAAAATCTGCGCAAGGGTGGTTTTCCGCGTGGCAACCCATCGAAGAAACATGGGAAAATTTTAAAAAATGATTTTTCCGTTTCTTTCCCTAGACAAAAGAATCTAGGCAAACTGTTAAGTGACGCGGTAAGCTACCACAGCTCAGAAGTCCGTAGTTATATCGAATATGCGAGAATTAAGTTTGAAAAGTTAAAGCGCACCTGTGCTAGTTGGGTAGATTCAGATTTAATAGAGATTATCGCACATTCAATAGACGATGCTGTTGTCAGAACTGCAGCTTTTAATTGTGGTGCTTCGTCTGTAAGTGATTTGATTGCATTCCTTGCTAATTACGTAAAAATTCCCTCGCTAGAGAATGCTTTTAAAAATAATGATCAGATTGGCGATTTCAAGCAGAAAATTCCTAAACAAATAAATTGTTATTCTTGTGGTAAAACAGGCCATATCTCTCGTGAATGCAAGGGTAACACTTCATTCGTTCAAAGTAATAAATCTGATAAAGCGTTTTGCCGATATTGCAAGAAACCGGGCCATGAAATAGCGCATTGCTTTCGCCGCCAAAACAAACGCGAACGAGACGATATAATGCAATCCAGTTCCCGACCGGGTGATAAAAAGTTCAAAGGAGAACAACGGCAGTCACAGTTTAATTCACATATTTCTGAACGCAACGATTTAAAGACTTTGCCTATCGTAATTTCTGGTTATCGCATAAATTGCCTGATAGATACAGATTCAACATGCTCTTTAATTATTGAGACGCTGGTTGATAAATTAAAACTCGATAAGATTCCACGTATCACCCCATTGCAGTGGTTTGAAGGTACCACTTGTAATTCTTATTTTGTTACAAATGCTTTAGTGCAATTTCCCGATACAAAGCTGAAACTCGATCTTGTTGTGGTACCGCAAGGTCATTCAAAATATGATATTATTTTAGGCGAAAACCTTTATGAAAATAACGTGACTTTGGTTAAAGATAAAAATAAACAACAAATAATTCCTGCACCATCAGCCGTCAACGCTATTCACGATAACCCTGACTTTGATGTAGTAACTGATTTAGACTTTCTTGAAAAAACGACGCTGCTCGAATTATTTGGTAATTACGCTCAGCTTTTAACCAGTTCTGGCAAATTGCTTAACGTTGTAAACACCGGTGAGCTAACTATTACCTTAACTGAAAATAAAACTATTTATTATCACCCTTATCGCATGTCTGAATCTGAACGGAAAAATGTACGCGAAATTGTGGCTGACCTCATAAAAAATGGAATTATCCGAGAGAGTAATTCGTCATTTGCGAGTCCAATAATCTTGACAAAAAAAAAGGACGGCAGCAGTCGCCTTTGTGTCGATTTTCGTTCCCTCAATAAAATCACTGTTAAAGACCGGTACCCCCTCCCGTGTATAGACGATCAGTTGGATCGCTTGGGTAAGAACGTATATTTCACGTCACTCGATATGGCTTCGGGATTTCACCAGATTCCTATTCATCCTGAATCGATCGCGAAAACATCCTTCGTAACAGCAGATGGCCAATTTGAGTATTTGAGGATGCCGTTTGGACTGGCCAACGCACCCGCCGTGTTCCAGCGAGCTATTAACAAAGCTCTAGGTAAACTCAAGTACGATGTGGCTATTGTTTACATGGACGACATTGTCATACCGTCTATTACGGTCAATGAGGGAATGTCTCGATTAACATTAGTTTTGGATGCACTACTCGAAGCAGGGTTTTCTATAAACCTTTCAAAATGTCGTTTCTTTATGAAAACTATTACTTATCTAGGGCGTGTGATTTCAGCTGATGGTATTCGACCTGACCCTAACAAGATTAGGGCAATTAAAGAAAGCTCGGCTCCAGTTAACGTGAAGCAAATTCGCCAATTTATCGGGTTGGCAAGTTACTTTAGAAAATTTATTCCTGGTTTTTCTTCAAAGGTAGCTTGCATAACAAATTTAACTAGAAATAACGCTGAATTTATTTGGACGTCTGAATGTGAAAATGCGAAGCGATACATTATCGACGTTTTAACGGAAAACCTCTACTTTCGATATTCGATGCTTCTTTAGAAACCCAACTACATACGGACGCCAGCAGCGTCGGTTTTGATGGTATCTTGTTGCAAAAGCATGGTAGCACTTTTCGTCCAGTCGAATATTTCAGTCAGAAAACATCTGCTGAGGAATCTGTTTATCATTCGTTTGAGCTTGAGACACTGGCTGTTGTCAGGGCTTTGAAAAACTTTCGGGTGTATCTGCTTGGCTTAAAGTTTACTTTGGTCACCGATTGCAATTCTTTAAAATTATCTGCTAACAAAAAAGATTTAAAACCGCGGATTGCACGCTGGTGGGCGTACATGCCCATACAAGACTTTGATTTTCAAATAACGTACCGAAAAGCTTCCGAAATATCGCATGTTGATTTCCTTAGCAGAAATCCAATCGAAACTGTCGCTCAAGTTGATTTATGTTCTAATAATTACAAAAATTGGCTTACTGTTGCACAGACCCGGGACGAGGAGTGCAAGCAAATCATTAAATCTTTGAATGATAACAACAAAGATAGAAAATTTAAACCATTAGAAAATTTAAACTTGAAAAAGGCACTTTATTTCGAATAATCTCAACTGACCCCGATAAGCGTTTGGAGTTGTTACCATTCGTACCTTCTAATAACAGATATAACCTTTTAAAAATATTTCACGATGATCAGTGCCACGTGGGTTGGGAAAAAACACTTGCATCAATAAAACTTTACTTTTGGTTTCCCCATATGACTCGATTTGTTAAGAAATATGTTGAGCATTGTTTGTTATGTGCTGTTAGGAAAAATCGAACCGGTCCAAAGCAAGGTTTCCTTACCTCTATCCCAAAACCTAATGAACCATTTCACACAGTCCATGCTGATTGTCTTTGCCCGTTACCTAGAAATCCCAACAATTTCAAGTACATCTTTGTTTTGATAGATGCCTTCTCAAAATTTTGCCTCCTTTACCCTCAGTCCACTGTCACCACTGAAGAGACTAAACAAAGTTTTGCCAACTTCATTAGTATTTTTGGAACCCCAACAAGACTTTCACGATGCCGGCACCAATTTCACAGCAAAAAGTTTTAAAACCTTTGCAGAACACTTCGGTATTGAAGTTCACGTGACAGCCCCTGGTGTATATCGCTCCAACGGTCAAATAGAATGGTACATGCGAACCATAACAAATTTGCTAAGGGTAGAATCAACCAAATCATCAGATTGGCCGAACAAACTATGGAAAATCCAACTCGTAATTAACACCACAAAACAAAAAACAACAGGCTGTTCTCCATTTAAATTAGTTTTTTGTCAAGAAGGACAAACCCCCCAAATCCGCACAGTTTTAACTGACTTACCTATCTCGGAAGCCACTAAACACCCTGTCGACACCATTGCTCTCCTCAACAAAATAAAGAGAAATGTTGAACAACAAGTAACTTCTTTGAACAAAAAACGTAGGAATAATCAATCATTCAAAACTGGTGATGCTGTCTTGTTGAGCCGAGGTCAAAGGTCAGAAAAATTTGCGTGTGAATTTGTGGGATCTTATGTCATTAAACAACTATTGGCTAACGACCGATACTCAATTCGAAAGTTGGGTGCCCAAACGACCCTTAAATGTTCTAAGGACCAGCTGCGTCACTGGCCAATCGAGTGGACTCCGGAAGACTTTCAAAATCTGATAGAACTAAACAGTTGTAAGTACTTTGATTAAACTTTTTCTGCCGTGTTAGATTAACAAATTAGATTGAGGTAGTAAATTAATTTTGCTAAGCTAATCTAGATGACCCATCGGAAATAATGCATACTGCAATATTTCCATCGTGTCATTCGAAAGATTTTGTACTGTGAAAATGACCCATCGTAAATATATGCATACTGCAATATTTCCATCGTGTCATTCGAAAGATTTTGTACTGTGAAAATGACCCATCGTAAATATATGCATACTGCAATATTTCCATCGTGTCATTCGAAAGATTTTGTACTGTGAAAATGACCCATCGTAAATATATGCATACTGCAATATTTCCATCGTGTCATTCGAAAGATTTTGTACTGTGAAAATGACCCATCGTAAATATATGCATACTGCAATATTTCCATCGTATCATTCGAAAAATTACGTAATTTTAAAAAATGTCCCATAGTGAATATGTGCGTACAGCAATATTCCCATCGTGACATTCGAGGAATCATTATTGATACAACCTTAGAATAAAACGTAGTCGGAATAGACTGACTAATGTTTTCTTTTCTGTCATTTCAGCAACGGATACCGAAATAGTCGAATCTGCTGACTGTGCTGAATCCCAATCCGAAACCTCCAAACTGTAAAAGCTTATGTTTGAATATTGCTGAACACTTATGTTTCAAACCAAAACAGTTATTACAAAGAGTGCAGTTACATTTTGTTCACATGTATGTCAAAATCCTAATGTTTGAGTTCATTTCTATTTCAATAACGTATATTTTTGTATTTTTAGTTATTCACAGTGAAAATAAAAGTTTTATTTTTGTATGACCCTCTTTATTTTTATATTTTGGGACTTGTACATTCCGAGAGCGGAATGATGTCAGTTTGGCCGTGTTAGATTCCATTTTAAATATTTGAACTTGGCGCTACTTTTAATTATTTGGTCGTTCATGCATGTGCGCCAGAAGAAGTGGAACGCGGGAAAGAAAAGTACCAGCGTCGCCGGAGGCAGACACTGCTTGACATTGACCGCGAAAGGATTGATAAAACCTAACAATATACACAGCGACATTAATTGTACATATAATTATTTTTAGCATTAATAATTAAATAAAATTTAGCATTTAGACTAAATATCAGAAACATAGTTAATATTTTGAAGTCTATAACAATTTTTGTGGTAGTTTTCTGATTAATTTGATACCAAACTCATGTCTATTACTTCAAATATTGTATTGTATTGCAGTTTTTTTTTGTAATTATTGAGATAAAGATACATTGTCATCGATTGTCTTGCAATTATTGTCAGTAATTACTATGCGATTATTATAAAAAAAAAAACGTGTGCGTCACGAGAAGCCCGACAGAAGTGATAACTTAAACTAATCTAAGTTGAACTATTTGATATTGACATTGTTTAACTTGAGAAAAGCTTAGGTTGTTACTTAAATTTTATGTATATTAATATGATAATGTTATTTATTAATTAAATCTTTTCATCATCATCATTAGGTCATCAGTCCTAAGACTGGTTGGACGCTAACCTCCAGCTTCTCCTATCTTGTGCTAACCTACGCATTTCGCTAATTGTGCTACAACCTACATCCCTTACTATTTGCGAGCAGTAGTCTAATCTAGGCCTACCTCTGCCTTTCTTCACTCCTATTTCTGCCTCCAAAATATCGCGGACTATTCCCCCATGTCTCAGCAAGTGGCCTACCATTCTATCTCTTCTCTTCTTTAAGTTTTTCCACATACTCCTTTTCTCGCCGACTTTCTCCAATACTTCTTCGTTTCTAACCCTATCAGTCCATGGTATTTTCATCATTCTTCGGTAACACCACATCTCAAAAGCTTCTAATTTCTTCCTACTTGCTTCCCCTACCGTCCAGGTTTCGCAGCCGTAAAGTGCCGTGCTCCATACATATGTTTTCAAAAATCTCTTCCTTGTTTCTAAGTTTATTATCCCCGAGCATAAAAGTGCTTTCTTTTTGTTAAAAGCTACTCGACCCTGCGCTATTCTTTGTTTTATGTCTTTATCGCTTCTTCCATCCCAATTTATTTTACTTCCTAAATAAGTGAAGTCTTTAACTTCCTCCAATCTTTCATTATTAATTTGTACTTTCGTTTTTGCTCTGCTCTCGCGCCCTCTGCACACTAACACTTTAGTTTTGTTTTTATTCACCCTCATTCCGCATTCCTCTGTCAACACTGCTCCATTTCGTTCAATGCTGATTCTAGTTCCTCCTTACTAGATGCTAATACTGCTATATCATCCGCGAATCTCAGCATTTTTAGTTTCTGTCCCTGTACTTTAATCCCGAAATCTACTCTATCTTTTACCACATTAATCGCCTCTTCGATGTACAGATTAAAAATTAGTGGTGATAGCGTACATCCTTGTCTTACTCCTTTCCTAATACCTACTTCCCTTTCTTCCCCTTCTACTTCTATAACAGCAGTTTGCTCTATGTATAGATTGTGTAATACTCTCCTATCTCTATACTTCATTCCCGCGCTCTTTAGTATCTCGAACATTTTTTCCCATCTTACGTTATCAAAAGCTTTTTCTAGATCTACAAATCCTATATAAGCGTTCTTTCCTTTTTCTATTGTTTTCTCTAACATTACTCTTAGCGCCAGAATAGCTTCGCGAGTTCCCCTATTTCGCCTAAACCCGAATTGGTCTTCTTCTAGTATTTCCTCCGCTCTATTTTCCATCCTCTTCTGCACTATTCTAGTTAAGATTTTTGACGCATGGGAAGTTAGGCTAATCGTTCTAAAGTTCTCGCATTTGTCGGCTCCTCTCTTTTTCGGTATAGTAACGATAATGTTCCTCTTATAATCCTCCGGCATCTCGCCCGTTTCGTATATGTATTTTACCAGTTCAAACATCCTATTTACTACTTTCTGTCCCGCACATTTCAAAATTTCCGCCTGTATTTTATCTGCACCCGGCGCTCTATTATTCTTTAGCCCCCTTAGTGCTATTTCAAATTCCTCTCTCAATATAGGTTTTCCTACATCTTCCCTATCGATGCTAGATTCTTCCTCTAATATCTCTCCTAATTCCTGGCCCTCGTATAAATTTCCTAAGTACTGCTTCCATCTATCCGCTTTCTCCTCTCTTCCTATCAGTATGTCCCCCGATTGACTCCTAACATTTCTACTTATTGTTCCTACATCCCTGAAGTTCCTCTTAATTATTTTGTAAGCCTCATCGGTCTTACCTACTTGCAACTTATCTTCTACTTCTTTGCATTTCTCCTCTATCCATTGTTCTTTCGCTTTTCTACATTTTCTAATGATTTCCCACTTTATTGCCTTATACGTTTTCAGTCCTTCTTCGTCTCGTCTGTTTTTGTAGCCTCGTCTCTTTTGCATTAAGTTTAAGATTTCGTCCGTTATCCAGGGCTTCCTAGCTTCCCTTTTATCGTGTCCTAAAACGTCCGTAGCCGCAGAAGCTAGACTATTCTTGATACCCTCCCACTCAGTTTCTGCGTTCTTGATTTCGTCCTTACTCGTTTTATTTATTAATTGATCTGTTTTCTCCTGGAACTTATCTTTCATATTCTGATCCCTCAATATGTCTACATTTATACGTTTCTTATCCTTCCGGGTTTTCAGATTTTTGAACTTTAATCTAGCTTTCATGACTACCAAGTTGTGATCGCTGTCTACATCTGCTCCTGGATAACTCTTACAGTCTTTTACTTGATTTCTAAATCTCTTCCTAACCAGAATGTAGTCTATCTGATACCTGTCTATCCCTCCTGGCATTTTCCATGTGTACCGCCTCCTAACGTGATTCTTGAACAATGTGTTCGCGACTACCATCTTGTGCTTCTCACAGAATTCTATCAGTCTGCTACCTCTCTCGTTTCTGTTTCCTAATCCATAAGACCCTACAAATTCTCCTTCTTTCCCCTCACCTACGACTGCGTTAAAATCTCCTACTATTATTAAATTTTCATGACCCTTCACAAATCCTATTACCTGCTCTATGTCCGAATAAACGGCTTCTAACTCTTCCTCGCTGTGGTTAGAAGTAGGCATGTATACTTGCACTATTACTGTTTCCACTGGCTTCGAATCTAACCTAACCATCATTACTCTCTCGCTGTATTGTAGGTTGCTATCTACACACTGTCCTGCGTTCTTCCGCATAACGATCCCTACTCCCGCGTTTCCATTTACCGATCCTGTGTGTATTACCCTATAGTCACCGCTCCTTTTATTGATTATAAAATATATTTTATTCTTAGTTACAATTCTTGAATATGTACATTAGAATTTTGTGTATGTACATTATTAGTATCATTATTTAATCCTATAAAAGTAACAATTGGCTTATGGTAGCTATAATAAACAACCAAATTTTTACATTGTATGTCATCTAAAAATCTTGCAAAGATTGCATCAAGTATAGTTCCATGACTTGTTGTAGCTTCTTCTGGCTTATTAATAATTTTTAATTGTAATTTTGATTGTAGGAACGATACTAATTTTTTAGCTCGATCAGCAGCAAAATTAACATTAAAATCTCCGGTTAAAATTAACGGAATTTTATAATAATTTTTTTTTAATTATGTTTATCAGAACGTGTATAATTATTTTTTTACTATATGCTGTAAAATTACTAAATTTACTAATTACTAAATCATAGAGGCGGCCCCGCAGCAGCAGCGACGCACACATGCACATGCACGTAGATGTAGACAGCGAAAGCACGCAGACAGGAGGAGATAGAGCTCGAGATCGTGCGAGAGAGGGGGAAGCGTCTGTCCGAAATACGATTAGCGCTGTGGGTTAGAGTGAGAGAGGAGGAGCCTGCCTACCGCTGCCGTATGCGTGAGAGAAAGGGAAGCCAGACAGACTGGCGCTGTAACGCGTTACGTAACGAAGCGGTTTACCCTCCCATAAAAAGTTATCACTTCAAAAATAAAAGTAGAAATATATGTATTTGGATATTCAATTAATTTTATTTGTACATTAAACATAGGAAGAAATAACAGAGTAACACCTACTTACAGAATATGTAATATCAAAAGACGTAGGTTTAAGAGTCTTTCGTCCATACTTTTGATCTACTTCAGATAAACTTATTTAACCTTTTTTTTTTTGTCGAGGAGAAAATCTTCAAAAGACACCTGGCCTCTGGTGTTCTGTTGTTATTGGGCCAGGTAGTGTCGGATTCGTGGGTACGCCTACCGACTAAAAACCCCCCGCTATCCTATCAGTGTAATGCCGAAGAGGAACTGCTCTCGCTTGACTTCTCTTCGGCATATCAATCAGGATACTTTTTAAATCTCCTCCCTACGTCCACTCTCCGAGTTGCCACGATTATGGGTTCGGGCCCAGCTCCCTTTCTTGTTCCTCCTTTTTTCTCGTGATTCTTTCTACCATTCTCTCCGCACACATCCAAACATTCGCACTGTTACTCATCTTTCTAACTAATTCCCTCAAACTTCCCGGCCAGCCAACTCTCGTCATACACTCTTCCCTCTCATCCGTCCACCTCGGGCACCTAAGCAACGTGTGCTCCGGGTGGTCCCTCTCACCATAGTACACACATTCATCACTCTCAACTTTCTCTATCCTACACAGGTATTCCCCGAAGCACCCGTGGCCCGTCAACACCTGCGTGAGATAGTACCCAACCTCACCATGCTGCCTCTCAACCCAAGGCCGAACGTCAGGGATGAGAGCTCTCGTCCATTCCGCACACGTCTCTCCCTCCCATCGCTCCTGCCATCTCATCCATAGCATTTCCCTTACATCCCGCCTTCCACCTCCCCGGTATACCTCCTCCCTCTCCCTCGCTAGAAGGTCGATCGGATACATACCGGCTATTACGAACGCCGCAGCACCAGACACAGTCCTATACGCACTCACCACTCGCAACGCCGCCCTTCTCTGCATACTCAAAACCTTTACCTTCCACTTCTTCACATTCATAACATCCACCCACACGGGAGCGGCATATAGCATTATTGAATGAGCCACTCCCGCCAGGACCCTCCTCTTAGCAGCCCTTGGTCCCTTTAAGTTGGGCATCAGCCTTCCCAGGGCCGCCACCGTTCTCCCCACCTTGGTTAGTGTCTTATCGAGGTGAGTCCTAAAACTCATCACTGGATCCAACCATACTCCCAAGTATTTTAAAGCAACACCCGGCTCGATTCTTATACCTCCCACCAAGAAGTCAATTGGCGGTGGTTTCCTCTTTCTCGTGAGGATGATGGCCTCTGTCTTTTCTCTGGCCAGACTGAGCGTCTGTCCGAAATACGATTAGCGCTGTGGGTTAGAGTGAGAGAGGAGGAGCCTGCCTACCGCTGCCGTATGCGTGAGAGAAAGGGAAGCCAGACAGACTGGCGCTGTAACGCGTTACGTAACGAAGCCGTTTACCCTCCCATAATAAGTTATCACTTCAAAAATAAAAGTAGAAATATATGTATTTGGATATTCAATTAATTTTATTTGTACATTAAAAATAGGAAGAAATAACAGAGTAACACCTACTTACAGAATATGTAATAGCAAAAGACGTAGGTTTAAGAGTCTCTCGTCCATACTATTGATCTACTTCAGATAAACTTATTTAACCTGATTTTGGACTAATTATAAAAATGTAAAAATACGATTGTACATGCGTTTAATTTTATTACTTTTTAAAATGTATTTTTTTTTTATTTATTACCTTGGCCTGTCTTTAATCTGCTTTAAGTGTACTAAAGACCACACTTTATTAACATGGAAATTCGTTATTTATACTTGTCATTTTATTATGTATTACTCTAGATTATTCCCTATTGGTGGTTGAATAAAATTAATTTTGTTATTAATTTTTCTAACCATTGGCCCTTGAATGGTTTCTGTATACTTCTTTGCTAAATTAAAACATCTAATCCTTGCATAGGAAAAAACTATTTTTTTTAATTAAAATCAGCAAATGATTTTCTTCATTTGATACAGAGCAAATTGCATGTTCTCTCATAGAAGGAAATAGATTTTCAGCGTCACCATAAAAACTTTTGTGCAACAGCTGTCACAAAAGCAAGCATGAAATTCTCCTCATGTGGTAACTTTCTATTAGTAATCGTCATTACTCTTTGTATGAAAATCTCACACACCTCACACATATTTATTACACCATTTGATGGAATATGTAAGCCACCTACAAAATGTAGTTTAAAAAAAATTAAATAGATAAAATTTTATTTACCTCTATTTTTCAACTTCAAAAATCTGTAAGATGATATCATTATTAGCAATAATGCAAGCACTAATGCATTCTGGACATTTTATAGTTCTTTTAAGCATTTTTATGACATAGCCACTCATGTAAGTAATCACATTTGACGTAAATTCATTGATTTCAATGAAATGTGACAAAATGTAATCATGATCATTTACATTGTCTATAATGTCAAAGTCATATCGTCTACATAAAGACACATCAACATTTGCATCAGAAGTAGATTTTATAGAAGTGCTTGGTACTCTCAAACAAATGGTGTCGTCAAGCACTTTGCAGTTACCACCACGCTCTTATATGAAGGAAAAAAGTAATAACCTCCTGAATGTGTGCATAAACTGCAAGCAAGTAGGATTATTATTCCAGCCATTGCGAGACCTAAAAGGATAAAATAGGCAAGGTCACGATAAAAAAAAATCCAACTAATTTAGAACTGATTCAATTTTTAGAATAACTGTATTGTGCATTACTAAAAACTTGGATCACAAAAGCCTGGATGAGTCTAAATTGGCACACCACTTCCTAATCACTAACTGGTGGTGCAAATCTAAGGCAAACATATTACGAACATATTCGTAAGCTGTCTACAGCTATCTACAAATATGGTAATTATAAAAACATGCCTGTAAT
Organism: Rosalia funebris; assembly: GCA_037954035.1. NCBI lineage: Eukaryota > Metazoa > Arthropoda > Insecta > Coleoptera > Cerambycidae > Rosalia > Rosalia funebris. Next base: position 22,632,486 of record JAZFAV010000006.1, read on the forward strand.
TATGAATTGATTGTACAAACGTAACCCTTTTTATTTTTGTACTGCTATCGGTACTCTGTAATTTAAGACTTTAAATAGGAATACAATTAATCGATAATAACTAGTTAAATTAACCTGTGCGTTTTTTTATTTTGGTTTGCATTTGGGTTCCTTGCATTCGTTTACCCAAAGAATAGTTCTCTGAACTCAAGGAAGAAGATGATTGCTATGTAATCTAACTAACAGAGTCCTCTGTCGTAACTTGCATACTAGACGAAGCTGGTGGCATAAACAAAATGCTGGATGTTTCTTGCACATCTTTTTTAAGATATAAACTAGGCACAGCATTGACTTTTAGGCGAGTTTTTCGTCTACTTTGTACAAAATCATCATCAAGAAAATGCCTTGAACAAATAAATTTGTTCGGTGTCCATTGCCATTGGTCATCCTTGGCCAATATTTCCAACCACTTCTTCAATCTGTGGTCTTTTGGAAATCTAAAAATTAATTATTCTTACAAAAATTCTAAAAATTTATAAACATATATACTAACTGATGAAAAGTAACATTTTTCGGCTTAAAAACAACCTTCTACAGCACAAGACATGTCTCTTAACCTGTATAAAACTTATTATAATTAAATGTCTATTATTGCACAGGACCACGATTCACCAAAACAGCAAATAATATGCAGTAAACACACTTAAACTGTATTAAATCACTAGTAAACAAATCCACTACACTAGACACATAACAACTGTGAGCATCGTTAGAATCGAGCGTATTCTTGGAACACTCTGTATGTCATACCGAGTTCCAGGCGAGGCGAGAGCGTGGAGGGGAACGTTGAGCTGGCAGGCGGACCCGACACCCGTGGCCTGCGGCGAAAGCTCGGGACTCGTCAGCGCGCCGTACGACTAAGGTCGTACGCGCGAAGGTTGAAGTCGCAGTCGCAGCCGTGACCGCAGAAATCCGTCACAGGAAAGCCGTCGTCGACGTCGTGATGCAGACCGAACTCCTACAAGAAAGGACAACGTGATTCCAAGGGAGAATCCGAGGTGGACACGTAGTCAGGGTAGCCGTTCTAGTCGACGTAGGCGTTCCAATTCAAATAGCCGAAGTCGTGCCCCTAATCCAAGGCATGGAATGGACAGAGGTTCTAGGAGCACCTCAAGACATACCCACAGGAGTGAAGTCACTCAGTTCAGTGATACCATCGTAAAAGGTATGGGGCGAATAGTCCGCAATCTAGACAAAAAAAATACAGACCAGTTGGTAAGTATAAATTCAATTACTAATAATTTGATTTATGAGTTTAATCCCCTGCATCAAAACTTGAATGAGTGGTTGCAAATGATTGACGAACTTGCATATATCTATCACTGGAATGACAAAACTATTTGTCATTTAGCCTTAAGCAAATTACGAGGTCCGGCTGAGGTTCGGTATCATGGTCTGCCTACCCGTATCTTTCGTTGGGATGAGTGGAAACAAATGCTACTAGAAAACTTCAAACCAAAAAGAAATTTGCATAACTTACTTAAAACTATGTTAAATTGCGCACCAAAACCAAATCAAGGTTTATATGAATATACTTTTGAAAAACTGGCATTAATAAATAAACTAAAAATTCCATTCACTGAGGAAGATAAGGTAGATTTAATTATGGGTACCATATCTGATAATCAAATCCAATTTTCAGTGGCCACGTCGGGAATTTCAAATCCCAGTTTATTAGCTGTACATTTTAAAACTCTTGATGAACAAAGAGCCGGTTCAGTGACAAATAAAGCAGAAACAAATAAACAAAATGTTATTAAAATCTTAACTTCAAAAATAAATATAAACTCGGCCGAGACAGAGAACGCTCCACGTTGCTTCAAGTGTAGACAAACAGGTCATTATAAACGCGCTTGTCCTAATCGGTTTTCTCAATGACAATCAAAGTGTACCGCTCTCGGATATGTAAACATAAACTATTTAGAGTTAAATACTAATGAAAAATTCTTTAAGCTAGTGACTATAATCAAACAAAATATTAAATTCTTCATTGACCTCGGCAGTGAAGGCTCACTTATTACAGCACGTGCCCCAACGTTTATGTTTACGAAAGGTACCACTTGAAAATAATGTTATTTTAAACACGCTCTCTGGCCCTAGTATTAGGCCGAAATTTAACTGCCGCGCTGAAACGATAATAGACGGAATCACTCGCCTTATCGACTATTACGTTATCGATCGATGTGTCATGGGTGTAGAATTACTAGTTGGTCAAAACTTCACTGAACTATGCGATCTTCAATATAGCCACGTAGGCAATAAATTAACGTTTTTTGAAAGCAATGAACAACTCATTAATATAAATTCTATTCAAAGCCCAACGGAATGTGGTGAAAATGCAGGTTGTTGAGGATGTGTGAGGCTAAGAGGTATTTGGATCGTTGTTAATGTTGTATACAGGGTGGACCTTAATCGTACGGGTAGGCTTTGGCGAGGAATGGCCTTAGCTGAGTCGTTTGCGAGCGGGGCTCACAAACGGTGTAGATCTTGGCGGGTGGCCTTGATTGGGTAGGGGCGAGGCCCTGAGTGCGTACGATTAATGTTCAGGTGATTTTGATGAAGGTCAGATAGTTTCAGCTCGTTAATGAAGACGAGAAACGATCTAAATATAATAACCTCTGTCATGGACGAGTTGTTTTGAGCTTGCTTGTTGCAAGGTTTAGTTGGGATAAGGCACTCACTGTATTTTTCTCACAAATAGGTAATTAGAGAGAGGCGGGCACGCTAGTGATCATCAGTGAGCTGATTTTCGATTTCGCATGGAGACATATAGTCGAGAATACCAAGCCCAACAAAAGCAGCGGTTTGATAGAACACGGACAGCCGCACACCCGTATTCTGAGGGCGACTTGGTATTGCTACGGATTACGAGTCAACAGGCGACCGGTAAAAGTCAGAAGTTGCTTCCTAAGTGGCGAGGACCATTCAAAATCCTGAAAATCTTAGGTCATGATCGTTACCAGATGGCGGATATTCCCGGCAGCACCCGGTCTCAGATTCAGTATAATGGGGTAGCTGGAGTGGACAACATGAGGCCATGGATCCACTGTGAAGACTAGCGAAGAGCTAGGTCTAGCGGAAACGCTAGGTCAAGGAAGGGTTGTAATCAGGGGTGGTGTCTGAGCGGGTTCTTGTTGGAGGTAGGGATGCAATTAGCGTAGGTAGCATATGGAGGATCGGCTACTGAAGGGTTTCCCTATTTCCCGGATACAAGGCGGTATCGATCAGATATTACTCCCTGGGGTCGGTTGTAATCAGGGGTGGTGTCTGAGCGGGTTCTTGTTGGAGGTAGGGATACAATTAGCGTAGGTAGCATATGAAGGATCGGCTACTGAAGGGTTTCCTTATTTCCTGGATACAAGGTGGTATAATCAGGGGTGGTGTCTGAGCGGGTTCTTGTTGGAGGTAGGGATACAATTAGCGTAGGTAGCATATGGAGGATCGGCTACTGAAGGGTTTCCCTATTTCCTGGATACAAGGCGGTATTGCCCAGATATTACTCCCAGGGGTCACCGGTGGTACAGGGCTAGCAGGGTACTAGGTGGCCATTAGGTTAAGATAGCATAAGTGTTTTCTTTTTTTTTTTATTATACCTAGTCTTAAGCCTTATATATTGAATTGATTATTACGTATTAGTTACTAATAAGCTTGGCGCCAAGTTCATTACTTTAGGTTAGGTCTACTACGTAGCGAGGAACCGATGAAGAGTGAAACTTATGATCTAATTTTAATTACTTTCTATTTCTCATTAGTTAGGATAATTTATTGAAATGTCCTTTCGACTTTCAGTTGCTTCAAAATTACAAGAGTGAGGGCACTCTTTGGGTCAGGAAAGGCCGACTGTTAGCATCGTTAGAATCGAGCGTATTCTTGGAACACTCTGTATGTCATACCGAGTTCCAGGCGAGGCGAGAGCGTGGAGGGGAACGCTGAGCTGGCAGGCGGACCCGACACCCGTGGCCTGCGGCGAAAGCTCGGGACTCGTCAGCGCGCCGTACAACTTAGCACATGCACTGTAGGTGTACCTAGTTGCCCAAATAAAGTTATTACGGAATAATATTTTGTCGAACAATTTTGTTTTATTTCTTAAGTATTTCTAACACAACTGACATTTAATAGGTCAAAATGGCGACCGAATGCTGAAATAATCTCTAGTACATGGTTTCCCAACCTCACTTTTTGGTCGTGTTATTTTCAATATTTTACAGAATTTTTGGCTATTTTCCTGTGTTTTAAAATTATTGTTATTGTTGTTATCGTTAGTTGTTGTTATATTTATTATCCTTTTACACTATTATAGTTTTTGTGACTGAAAAAAGCATACCCACCGATGCTTCACAATGGTAGAATTTGGCAAGTTTTCAATAAAATACAGCAACATAGAATCTACATCACTCAGTTCTGAAACAACATTCCCTTCGGCTCGGATACATGGCATATCTTTAATCGGCACTGCTTTGTACTTTTCTCTTACAGGCCCCTTCTATTTGACCAGGCGCAGGTCAATTGTGTTTTTGATATATATTCTAATTTGGACAGATCTTTCCTGAAACAAATAAAACAGAGATAGAAACCATAAAAATACTGATGGTAAAGTATTTTGTATTTAATTGATTTCACGTGATATGCTGCTTTTTCTTAGAAAACACACCTGGTCAGCAAAATTAGAAATGCTGATATATGCTTACAATTTTTACCAGCACCCGCTTTACACGAATAAACCATTGATTTTATTTTAGCCGACCCATTTAAAATAATAAGTTCTCCACTAAATTGATGGGGTTCGGACTGCAGAGCACTAGTCTGCAGACAAATGGCAACCAACTTAATGTGAGAAGAGCTACAATCTGTTCTGCCATGTAAAATAATGTGACCAGCATTTAAAACTTCTCCTTCAACCACACATCTTGTATTTATATTTCCACCAACATGGTTAATGTACTCTACTAAACTTAGAGTTATTTGGGCCATGCTCATTCTAAAATAACAATATTTTACATTAAAAATGTTTTCTAATCAAAAATGATAATACCTGAGACAGACAAAAATGATAATACCTAAGACAGAGACTCCTAATAAGTAGGTACTTACCAGGCGTAACCGACAGAACAATCCAATTTTTCAGTCACAAAAACTATAACAGTGTAAAAGGATAATAAATATAACAACAACTAACGATAACAATAATAACAATAATTTTAAAATACAGGAAAATGGCCAAAAATGCTGGAAAATATCGAAAATAACACGACCAAAAAGTGAGGTTGGGAAACCATGTACTAGAGATTAATTTGCGGATAAACCGCCATGGCGCTGCCATCTTAATTTGAATTCTCCTCTCTCTATGTCTCTGAGATGTGCTAGCGTCTAGAGGCCACCCGCAGTAACTGGCGATCCCGAACTCGAATTTTAGCGCATGCGTATAATTACAATACAGGCTAGGCATACAATTTGAAATTTAAAAGTAATATAATGCGCAATGATTAATTGATGAGGACAGGTTAAACTTATTCTGAATAAATATGAGAAGGTATTTTCTTAGTTTAAGACTATACTAAAATTAAACGTAAAAAATTTATAAAAAGTATTATATTATAAATCTAAATATCTAAATATAAATTTACACATTGATTTTATCTGTTCTTGGTACATTTTATATGAATGAATGGATTTATTGAACGAACTATGTTATATTTATAACAATATAAATTAATGTATGAATAAATGTTATATACATTTTTAATGAATGTATGAGTAAGTAACTATAATGTTATATAACAAATTAAAATAACCGTTATATATAGAAATAACCGTTGTTTATATTAAAATTTATTTGAAATGTGACCCGAGAGAATTGTCAAATCTCAGTGGGAATAAGGAGAATTTAGATTCTGAAAATGAGATTATAAAACGCCCATATAATTATGCAGCACAAATAATGAGATTAAATGAAATCTACTTCTCTTAAATCTTAAGTAAGAAATATGTATTATATGTACATGCTGTATTATAAGTACTCTAAAAGCTATGCCAAGAAAAAAATTTGTAATGTAATAGTTTAGTTATTAATTAATATAATCAAAAATGAAAAAGTCTACTTATTAGAATAACAATTAGCTAAGATTAATTTTAGACAATTTTTAACAGTACAGAATGAAACACAAGTTACATTTTAAATAAATGTATTAAATGAAAGGTATTCATACAAAAAATATATAAAATATACAACATTTCTTCTATTGCTTGGTTTTGTCTGTCTTGTTCAGCTCGCTTTTAAAATTAGGTACTCTCTTGCTGCATGAAAGCTGCAACAAATGTTTCGGTTTCTTCTGCTGTAGGCTTATTGATTGAACCAGTTCTTCGTGTGTATTTCTTTTTAGTACAAAATAACCTTCTTTGGTATGGAATCTTTTCATTATGAGGTATTACTTTTTTTATTGGGAGTGGAAGGTTTCTGTAAGTTGTAGCTGCCAAAACGGGGGAGAGTGGTTTCATTATTTTTGAAGTGAAAACTTCTTTAGGCGCGCTTGGCAGTTGACAGTGAATAAGACTGACCCGTCACGGCCTCGGCTGTAACGCTCAATCGGGTGAACTCTTAACAGTAAAATTGAAATGAATCGCGAATCGAGATTTATAGTTATTGGGATATATTTAAAAAAAATGCGGATGCGGTCTTTTTGATTGTAATTCATCGTAATAATTCATCATATTTGCACTCAGGTATGTTACATTTCTTAAATGATATATTTCTATATTGGATTTTTCCTAACCTTATTAATGCATATGATGCGTCATAATAGAGTTGATACACTCTACTCTAGAATACAATCAGCTGACATACTAGCCTTTAGCGTCCCATCGCCCCTCTCTTACTCATTCATATTTCAGTTTACGCACGAAACTAGAAGGGACAGGCGAAGGACCGCACAAAGCAGAGACGTGGAGAATAGGGTATCGCCTATACATTGTCAATTCATTGACACTGACATTCCGTCGCTCTAGACAGTTTATTGACAACATGCGTTCAGGTATGTTCTAACATTTTTTGTACACGATTGATGTCACATTATTGAAATATATTGTGTTACAGAAGATGGATGAAAAAAATCAAATTGACGATGACAAATTGAAGCGAAAACGGGAATTGACAAATGCGCGCGTGGCAAAATATCTAAAAAAGAAGCAACGTGAATCGCAGCTCCTGAATTCTTCAATGCGGAAAAAATCCCTGGACAGAAGAAAGCAATGGCAAACGCTCTAGAAGGTATTGTGAAAAGAAACGTCTAAATGCGCTGAAATCTGTTCATCATGTGGTTCATGATTCACAAATTCCGGGACCTTCGCATGCAAATACATCACTTGTATGCGGATATCAAGAAAATACGATTCATGATTGTCAGATCTACGAATATAGATATTCCTCTTGTTATACACGAAAATCGAAGAACTACAATTCATACTTCTCAGATTGCCGGAACATCCACAAATAAGAATATTCCTCTTATTATACGCAATGATTCGGAAAATTTAATACGCATAGGTGAAAATCTTTCGACACCGCTTAACGAAGCAAATGAAGCCTTGCGAAACCGGGAATTGACAAATGTGCGCGTGGCAAAATATCGAAAAAAGAAGCAACTTGAATTGCATCTCCTGAATTCTTCAAAGCAGGATGATCCTAGTGAGGAAGTGAGAAACAGGCGGATTCGAGAAAAAATCGCTGAACGGCAGAAAACAATGGCAAAGAACGCTCGCGAAGGTATCGTGAAAAGAAACGTCTAAATGCGGTGAAATCTGTTCATCATGTGGTTCATGATTCACAAATTCCGGGACCTTCGCATGCAAATACATCACTTGTATGCAGAAATAAAAAAAATACGATTCATGATTCAAAATTGTATTTCGTATTGTTAATTTACCCTAATTTAAGTTTTCACTTCCACCGTGTGGTCTAGAGCACACACCTTTTTTTTTTAAATCTCTAATTTTGTTGGTGATTTCATACTATCTAATTTGTTTAAAATTTTTTTGTGAATTCTTTCTTTTTCTATTTGAAATGACTTGAGATTTATTGTATGAAATTCCTTCCAGGAAGAAAATTGTAATGTTGTTGACTTAATGGAAATACCTTTATAAAGTGGGCAATCATATCCTTTGTGTACGAATTCCTTATAGTCACACATTGGACATTTTTGTTTTGGCTCATTTTTCAAAGAATTTATTTGCTCTTCAGAATAACTGTAATGTGTTCTCATATGGCAGTGGAAGTTTTCTCTTATGTTAAAATTTTTATTGCAGATATTGCAGGTAAAAATCGCAGTATCTATTTAAAGAGGAGCAAGAACGTTTACTTTCAACGGATGGAATTTTCTCACGTGTTTTTGAATATTTGATATATTACTATAATTAGTCTTACATTCCATGCACACAATTTTCTACGATTGGTCCATTTTTAATATTGACGTTTAGATCTACAAATAAATCGAATAAAAACTACATTGTTATGACTTACCTGAGACAATTAAAAAAATAAATTACAAGTCTTCAACTCACCAATAATTTCTACAATATATGAATTTCAGTGGCGGCTCGTGGTGATTTGTCCTGGGTGGGCAACAACTAACTATTAGTAGGTTATATGGTACAAAATAATGAAGTAAAATATATTAAAAAAAGAACTTTGACTCATCACTCTATGTTAGTCATTGTACAAGTATTATGTAAAGATTTAAAATTATTTCAGCTTTCAAGTTGAAAATGGACTAAATTTGAATAAAACTAGTACCGATTCTTATGAATGCTACACAATTTTTATATTTATACATTTTCTAATATCTACATTAATAACCAAAATAATTTAACTTAATACCTAATATAACAAATACAGTGTCTACAGAGTACAGACCTCGCTGAGATAACGTTCTACAACGTCTCTGAAAACTCAACACGGAAATACGGAGATCGGACTGATCGGAGATTCTCGATTCCCTCCCCGCTTTGCCGAAAGCTTCTTCAGCAGGGTGGTCTAGCCCACCCGTGTCGTAGCTTACTCGAGACTCGAGTAAGCTGTGCCCGTGTTTCAAATTGTTTCATGTAGTTTACACGTGTATAATTTTGTTTTTATGTCTTCAAATCATTCGTAATTCTATTAATTAATTCTATTCATGTGTTTACTGTTTATTTAATTTTATATTCCAGATTCCCATGTTTCTATATTATTGTGAAATAATTTAAACTTTCAAATGATGTTGAAAGTATACCTATGTCAATAATATCGATATTAATTTGCCACTTATTTACTTGTATTTATTTATTAAAGCAATAAATATAATTTTTTATTTGTACGAGGCGCTTGCGCTGTCTCATATGTACAAAGTCAGAAAGGCAAAAGGTGTGGCTGCCCACCCGGCCCGGCACGGGCAACTATTAGTTCCATGGTTAGAAGAGTGAATTGCTGCACTTGTACTTGAACTACAATTTTCCACCACGGTTGCGCTGTTAGTATTAGTATATATAATCAGAACTTTTCATTGTATTATTGTTGTTATGTAATATATAATGTATTTAATTAATTACATATTACATAATTATATCTTCACTAATTTCTATGAACGATAAATAACGAACTTTGTAACTGTGTGTTCCTCTTCTTCTAGGAAACAGCTGGGTGGGCACTGCCACCCCTGACCAGCCGCCACTGATGAATTTAAAAATGTTGTGAAGTTCATACCACAGATTATTAAAAGTTCAAACACAACATCTACGGAGGGTTTAAACTGCCAAGCAAGAAAGAAATGCAAATGACAAAAATAACCGAGAGCGCCCGAAAGCCGAACCGTACTCGGGATCGCCAGTTATGGGTTGTCTGTAGACGCTAGTAATTGTCAAGATGAAAGTAAAATTTCAATTGATTTTGTTAAGAATAAGTTATTATTAAATGAGTCGAAAAAAAACAAGGCTGGAGACCAAGAATATAAACAAGACGTAGCTTTTTCAGGATACAGGAATAGAAATTTCAGAAAACCAGGTGAAACAAGTAAATATACAGGGAGTTTCCCTTACAAAGGTAATTTTTGTGGAGAAGTTGGACACATGAGGAAGGATTGCCCGAAAAACAAATATAGGAGAGGAAATTCTTTTGGAAATCCTGGAAATCGAACCAGACAAGTGAATGTGACACAGGAAGAAGAAGAAGAAGAAGAAGAAAACCCGAAAATAAGTTTCATTACAGGGGAAATAGATAATGAGAATGAGGAAGTGTTAGCAAGCTATGGAATGTTAAAAATTAGGTTTGTTGTGGATTCAAGTGCGACACAGCACTTAATTAAGAAAGAATATGAAGGAAATTTAATAAATTCAAATAACTTGAGTCAGGAAATAAATGTATCTAAAAAGGGACAAAATTTAAAAGTGATAAAAGAAGGAGACATGAGCTTAAAGAGTGAAGCAGGTAGAGAAATAAAAATAAAGAATGTCTGGGTGTGCCAAGATTTATCACATAATCTGTTGTCAGTGAGAAAGTTAGAGGAAGCATGACTTGAAACAATTTTCGGTCATTTTCTATACAATGCCCCTTCTGCCTTATCGAAAAACTAAACTTACTCACACATTCTACATTCCATCACGAGTACAACGCACCTTATCATATCTTGCGCAAATGGCGTTAAGTATTTTTTATAAATAAATTAAAATTGGAACATTTCTCCATGCGCACAGCTGATTTACTGTTTACTTAATCGTTTCTGTAGTTCACCAAAGTTCCCATGTTGCCACATCAACGTTTGTACATCATAATATACGCTATAGGCTACAAATTACTTGCTTACCTAAAGCGCAGACATCACTGTCTATTGAATTTACAAATATGTAAACAAAATCAGACGCCCTGATTAGTTGGAAACGTCTTCACGCGCCAAGGGATGCTGAAAAGACACTTTTCATAACACAGCTATTCAGTTCTTTGTTCACAGCTAGAACTTAAGCTTCAAATATTCTTGCGCGTCGAATGCTACAAAAATATGAGTGAAAACAGAGTATTGACTGTGAATCTTACACCTGTGCCTGTGCGGTTTTGTGATTTCAACACCTGTGACTCTTGCGATGTCACTTACGCGAAATTTTATGCTATTACAGCATCAAATGAAGGACTTACATCGTTCTTAAATAGACATGGCGTTTTAATAATTGGAATACAACATGTGAGTAAATTAATTAAATATACATCAATTTAAATAATGACCATATCACGTGCATAAAAAAGGGTCAGGCAGATTATGACAAATAGAAACAATTAGGATTCGCGATTATTTCAACCCTTACAAACTATCCCTCTATCTTATAAATTATTTTTGAACATTGATCATTTATATACCAAATATATCCCTTGCCCTTCAACAACAGACGCCAAAATTTAACAAAAAAAAAAGCAAGATATTTAATTTTGCGATCTCTATGTGCACACAATGCCACATCCTTTCACCACACAAATATTGCCTTAAAAACTACCCCTATATGTTGAATATTTTCAAAAATTTACATTTTTTTAATGTACCCTTGCTAAATTAACATTCCTCAATACACCTGTTTACCCTACCCAGCACCCCTATTCGCTCCCACCTCCCGTTAGCTACATGGGTTATTATTAATTTGCGCAGTTTTGTTTGTGAAAAACTGTTCCTATAGCAACCTACAACACGTTGATGAAAAAAAAATGTAAAAATTCAGAAGGGGTTGTTTCAAAGGGGAGGCTAAATAGACAATTAGACAAGGTATTCTGGGGAGATGCTGTAAGAGTGGCAGTATATTTGTTAAATCGAACAGAGACTTCAACATTACCGATAGGAAACTACCCGCTGAGATATGGTATGGACATAAACCGAACATGGACAAGATTAAGTTATTTGGATGTGTGGCGTACAATTTGACACCTAAAGAAGATAGATTTTCGAAATTAGATAAGAAATAAAAAGATGATAATGATTGGATATGCTGATAATGGCTATAGGCTGTGGAATCCAATAGAAAGAAAAGTAGTTCATGGAAGAAATGTTATTTTTAATGAGATGCAAATTTTTAAAGACACAAGAAATGTGGAAATTGAGGAAAACAGTGACTCTAAAAGCTCTGAAATAGAAGAAATAAGGAAATATTAAACTGAAACAAGGAAAATACAAGAAACGTCAAATGAATCGGATGAGACAATAGAAAAAGTAGAAAATAATAATAGAAAAAGTGAAAGAACAAGACGTATGCCAACATACTTGCATGATTACGAACTAAATGATGATAATGAGGTAAATATGATAACAGATAACCATCCGAGATACCACAGTCATATAAAGAAGCAGTAAACGGTAGAGGATGGAGGAAAGCAATACAGGAGGAATTGGACTCATTAGAAGAAAACAAAACTTAGAAGTTAGTAGAAAGACCTGACAACGTAGAGTGTATTCGTACGCCCTCTGTGTCGTTCGATGAAACTACATACATACAGAGAGGCTCCAAAAGCTAACTTTGAATATTAACAACTAAATACGCTGTTATTTTGAAGGATACTAACCTAACCTAACCTAACCATAATAAGTAGATAGTCAGGTTAGGAACGACACGGAGAGCCTACGAATACAATGGACGACGCCAACTGCAAGTCATTATATACATTTGAAGTAACTAAACATCGAAAGTATCTAATAGGTTTTATGACGGTTTAATATATGATATGTGTAAAGAAAGTGTTGTAGCATCTATTGGTATTAATATTAGCTATCTATGTAGTGTGAGGTGAAAGTTATTTGATAGAAAAAATGGCCTCATGCGGAAAAGTGGAAAATTCATTTTCTCGAAAACCGTATCCGAGCGGATAAAACTGAAGCCAGATTCGTCTCCAGCACCCTCGAAAATAGGGGGGAAGGAAAAGTTTCGTAAACATTTGCCCAGGAACACTTCTTGTATACAATTACCCTAGTAAAACTTGTGGATGTTGAAATAAATAGTCAAAGACTACAACAAATTATATATTAAATGTTTATGTTGCGCCATCTATGGGTTAATGATCCAACGTGGATCCAACTATGTGAAGCGCATGTGTATTGTGTAATCTGTCTTTGAAATAAAAAGTACAAGTAAGGTGTGTACTGAGCTGTGGATGTGATATCCTCGTTTTCTTTTGTATTCCCGAATTTCATCAGGTTATGGGCCCAGTTTTTTTTTCTTTCTGCGCGTTTTTTTTACTATGTGTAAAATGTCGAGTGGAAGTTTAATCACGAATATTCCCAAGTTACGTGGACGCGATAATTATGAAGAATGGGCTTTTGCAGCCGAGAATTTTCTGTTGCTCGAAGGTCTACAAAAGTGTGTGGACGGCACGAAAACGGATGCTGGCAAGATTAGTCAGGCAAGAGCTAAACTCATTCTTACGATTGATACGTCGCTTTATATTCATGTGAAGAAAACAGAAACAACAAGTGAGCTGTGGGAGAAATTGATGTCTTTGTTCTCAGACAACGGATTTACGAGAAGAATCGCCCTGTTAAGGTCACTCATTTCCATGAGGTTGGATAGTTGTGAAAACATGGCCGACTACGTAAATCAAGTGGTGGAGACATCGCAACGACTACAAAGCACGGGTTTCAAGATAGATGACGAATGGGTCGGTTCGTTGTTACTGGCTGGCTTATCGGACAAATACCTTTCAATGATTATGGCAATTGACCACAGTGGTATGAGAATTGCCACTGATGCCATAAAAACGAAGCTTTTGGACATTGAATTGATAAAAAAGGCAGCGTCTTTGCCGGTAAACCTAGTGGAAAATCTTCAAAGAACGTTGGCAACACTGGTGACAACCGACAGTCAAATGTCAACAAGAAGGAAAACATCACATGTTATAAATGTCGACAAAAGGGACACTATGCAAGTTGTTGTTCCGAGAAAGGGAATAAGTCAGCGGATAAAAAGACATCTAATGTGTTTAGTGCGGTCTTTATAAACGGGAAGTTTAGTGCTGAAGACTTTTATATTGATTAGGGTGCGAGTATGCACATGACACTGAATAAAGACTGGTTAATAAAGATAGAAGGACATGAAATTTCAGAAATTGAAGTTGCGAATAAAACAATGATCTCTGTTGAAGGTTCAGGTGAAATGTGTTTAAAAACTGAAGTAGACAATCATGTTTTTGATGTAACCGTCAAAGAAGTTTTATGCATTCCGGAGCTGTCAACAAATTTGCTGTCAGTGAGTCAGCTGATCAAGCGAGGTAATGAAGTTGTTTTTGATGCAGGGGGCTGCAAGATTTACAATGGACAGCAAGAATTAATAGGTATCGCTTGTCTGGAAAACTATGTGTACAAGTTGAAGACGCATGTATCTCCTCAATGTTTTTTGAGTACCCATACAGTCACGGGGGAGACATGGCACAGGCGATTAGGCCATCTGAACACAGAAGATTTAAATAAAATTAAAAAAGGATCTGTGGATGGTTTGACCTACCCAGGAGAATAATGAAGGTAAGCAATGCAGACTTCATTTTCCGAATAAGAGTTTGAGAGCAAGTGCTTTACTTGAACTTGTCCATATTGATTTATGTGAACCTACGGAAGTTACGTCACTTGTTACGATATTTTTTGTTTTTTGAAGACGACTTTAGCAAAATGACCTTTGTATATTTTTTAAAGAACAAAAATGAGGCATTTAGTAAATTCAAAGAATTTAAGGCTATGGTAGAGAAGCAGCAAAATACCCAAATTAAAATTTTGAGGTCAGATGGAGGCGGAGAGTTTTGCTCCAAAGAATTTGACAATTTCCTAAAAGATTGTGGAATAATTCATCACATTACCAATGCGTATACCCCTCAACAAAACGGATGTTCAGAAAGGATGAATCGTACAGTGGTTGAGAGAGCCAGATGTCTCTTATTCGATGCAAAATTAGGGAAGGAATTCTGGGGCGAAGCGGTGAATACAGCCGTATATTTGCGGAATCATTCCATATCTACTGGCCTACAAGATAAAACGCCTTTTGAGGTATGGACAGGCAAGAAGCCTAACCTCAAACATTTAAGAATCTTTGGGAGTATTGCTATGGTTCACGTTCCAAAGGAAACTAGATATAAATGGGATAAAAAATCACATGAGATGATTTTTATGGGGTATAGTGATTTTATTAAGTGATACAGAGTATATGACCCGAAAACTCGAAATATTAACATTAGTAGAGATGTTAACGTGTCGGAAGAGACACGAAAAGAAGTGAAATTGGAAATTTACCCTGAAAAAGAAGAAACAGAGATACTTTTTTCAGTGGGGGCAAAAGAGGAAAATCTAGAGATTCATTCACTTGAAGATTCCTATGAAGAGGAAAATGAAACTAGTGATGAAGATTATATAGGTACAAGTGGTACGCTAGAAAATACAGAAATGAGAAAATAGAGTAGAGTGAAAAAATATGGAATATGAAAAATGTGGATTGCTTTATTTATAAACACTGATCACCACTGTGCTACACTCTACAAAATATTAGACATTGCAGAATATACGTGCACGGAATAGTTAAGATTTTCAGTCCAACACTAACTAACACTACACTCGACGCGCGTTTCGCCAACAAAGTTGGCATCATCTGGACATGATTAAAACTAATCTTATTCTAACAATGTATCCTATTTATACCTAAATTATTGACTATAGTTCAGTGAATCCTGACCGTCACGGTTGCGGCTCACCGAACTATAACCGTCACAATTGTGGCTCACTGAACTACGACTGTCACGGCTACGGCTCATCAACCACGACCGTCACGGCTGCGGCTCAGTGAGTCGTGAATAACTAGCCCAATAAAGCGGGCTATGTGGAATAGGTCCTCTGTCACTATTCATACTATTTTTACATTTTTCTATTTCTAAACTTTCAAATGCATCTAACTGTCTTGCATTTGTTACATTCCTAATTAATCTTAAGTTGCTAATATCTATCTTATGGTTGTTCTCGAAGGCATGTTGGGCAACACTAGACTTATCTATTCTACCATACTTGAGATGCGCCATGTGCTCTTTGAACCTGGTTTGAATAGATCGTCTGGTCTGTCCAACGTACCTTTGACTACAGTCGTTACAGCTGATTTCGTAAATCCCCGACTTATCATTTGTGTTAATTTTATCTTTTGGATTGCCTAAAAGTTCTTTTAATTTATTTTTTGACGAACGAACTACCGTCATTTCTATATCTTTAAAAATATTACTAATACCGCGAGTGAATCGAGAATCGTAAGGAATAGATACATATTTTTCTGGACGTTCTCTTTCAGTTTGAAAGGTCGAGAGATTTCGAAGTGTTTTCTGATCATTTTTTCAACTGTATTAATAGAATATCCATTACACTCAGCTATATCCTTGATTAACGCTTTTTCTTTTTCAAACCTCTCTTTATTGAGAGGGAAGCTTAGAAGGCGATGAACTAGAAAATTGAGGCTCGCCATTTTGTGTTGAACACAATGGTAGGAATCATTAGGGATATATCTGAGAGTATTAGTGCCTTTTCTGTATATATCGAATTCCAACTTATTTTCGCTATTTCTAATAACTAATACATCTAAAAATGGTAGTTGCTCATTAGTTTCAACTTCGTATCTGAATTTTACTGACGCGAAACGGTTATTTAATTTGGAAACGAAATTATCAATGTTCATAACTTTTGTGTCAAATACTGCGAACACGTCATCCACATACCTAAGCCAAACCCTAGGGAAATAATCCATTTCTTGCTTTGCTTCTGTTTCAAATCTATTCATGAAGAGATTGGCAATGAAAGGTGACAATGAATTACCCATGGCTGTCCCTTCATGTTGTTCAAAGAAACTTATTAAATTGGAAACAATTTTGTTTCATACAAATTTTAGTGAGTTCAATATATTTTTTACTAGATCTGGACTAAGATTATTTGATTCCAGTAAATCCCTAAGGTAGTCCAAGGTTTGTGGTATCGGAACACTTGGAAATAATGAGCATACATCAAAGGAAATCAAAATTTCACCCTCTTGCAACTGAATATCTTTTATCTCATTAATGAAATCATTGGAATTTATTATTGAGAAACTGGATGATGTATTAGGTAAACTTTCGAATTCCTTTGTTAACCATTTCGATAGGTGGTAAGTCGGTGATCCAATTGCAGACACAATAGGACGCATCGACTTACCTGGTTTATGTATCTTAGGCAAGCAGTACAGTCTGGATATACTTGGATTAGATACATGCACCCTTTTTCTGAGAGCTGGAGTAATAAGGTTGTTACAAGATTTGAGAGTATTTCTCACTTCATTGATCATTTTTGGCAGTGGATTTCTGGGAAGTTTTTTATAAGGACCGTTACTAATCAGGTTGTCTACCCTTTCATAATAGTCCTTTTTATCCAATATAACAACCTTATTGCCTTTATCAGCTTTTAAATAAAAATAGTCATTCTCTCGTAATAGTTTGATATTTTATTTTATTATTCTTGTTTTTGACGTTTTATTGTTTATAATATTTGTTGAGATTTGATTTCTGCAAGCTTCTCTCACGAATCCTCTAGAAGGATCAGGCAGATGTTGAATCGAACTTTCAATACTTGCAACAATCTCATCTAAGTTTTTTTTAGAGGCAAGTAATGCAAAATTTAACCCCTTATTGAGGAGATTAATTTCTTCTTTATCAAACGATTGGGAGGAATGATTTTCTACAATAGAAATATCTTTCTGAGAAACTCTTTCTTTTAATGAAGCTATTGCTTGTTGATTACTGATTAATTTCTTTAATTTATTATTTTGTGACGACATTCTCTTAATAAATTTTGTGTTAATTAATAGAAACATGTTCCTCTGAAAGTCACACCACTGTTCATATTCTAAATTATTTAACTTATAAGTAAGCTTTTTGTAAAGTCCATATGCTTGTAATTCTAGCATACTTCGTTTACTATACATATACTTGGTTTCTAGTTCTAGCCATTTTTGTTTTGCAAATTTTTCGATCTTATTTGAGGTACGTGAAGTTGAAATTTTAATGTGCATAAAATTTGGAAACACTGATCGACGTTTGCAGGCATTTAGAAACCAAATATCTGCTCCTATTAACCTAATTTTAGCACTAACCTTATGATAGAGATTCAGTTCCGTTGACCGTGAAGCCATCTTGATCCTGAAGTAGGTTGGAACCTTTGGTGTGAAGACAACACTAACTGAGTTTTCCACAAAACACCAAAACACTATACACTACACTCGACGCGCGTTTCGCCAACAAAGTTGGCATCATCTGGAGATGACTAAAACTAATCTTATTCTAACAATGTATCCTATTTATACCTAAATTATTGACTATAGCTCAGTGAATCCTGGCCATCACGGTTGTGGCTCACTGAACTACGTCCGTCACGGCTGTGGCTCATCAACCACGACCGTCACGGCCGCGGCTCAGTGAGTTGTGAGTAACTAGCCAATAAAGCGGGCTAGTTATGTGGAATAGGTCCTCTGTCACTATTCATACTATTTTTACATTTTTCTATTTCTAAACTTTCAAATGCATCTAACTGTCTTGCATTTGTTACATTCCTAATTAATCTTAAGTTGCTAATATCTATCTTATGGTTGTTCTCGAAGGCATGTTGGGCAACACTAGACTTATCTATTCTACCATATTTGAGATGCGCCATGTGCACTCTGAACCTGGTTTGAATAGATCGTCTGGTCTGTCCAACGTACCTTTGACTACAGTCGTTACAGCTGATTTCGTAAATCACCGACTTATCATTTGTGTTAATTTTATCTTTTGGATTGCCTAAAAGTTCTTTTAATTTATTTTTTGATGAATGATCATTCGTCAAGGAACAAATCTGTTTGCCCATCAGCTGGGAAAACAGTTCAAGCCAATTACAGTTAAAGAATTCAAAACTTTCATTGGCATAAATTAAAAGGGGATTAAGAAACTTCCAAGTTATATAGATTTTTGGAGCAGCTCTGACCTGCTCCATGACCATTATATAAGTTCTCTTATGGCAGTAAAAAGGTTTAGCTGGATTCTTACACATCTGCATCTAAATGATAATAGCTTACAACCTAGGCGTGGTGATCCAGCGTTTGACAAATTGTATAAAGTTCGGCCCTTTATTACGAAACTTCAGACTAGATTTTCCGAATGTTTTTTTGCCATCAGAAAACTTATCTATTGATGAATCTATGATTCGCTTTAAAGGTCTAAAGTATGGATGCTTTAAAAAAATACGCATATAAAGTATGGATGCTGGGAGATAGTAGTGGTTATTGCCTCAAGTTTGATATCTATACTGGAAAGGCGAATGAGTTAGTTGAAAAAAATTTAGGTACACGAGTGGTAAAAAATGTATGCAGTGGTTTGAAACATAAATTTCATCATGTGTATTTCGATAATTATTTCACCAATGGAGTCCCTACAGAAGGATGGAATATATGCTTGCGGTACTGTCAACAAAACCAGGAAGAAAATACCAATATTTGTTGCTGATAAACAACTTAAACGTGGTGAATATGATTATTTTATTAGTAATACTGGTCTTCTAGCTGTCAAATGGATGGATAAAAGATCTGTACATTTGCTGTCCAACTTTCACCGTTTTGATGACATTTCTACCATAAAACGAAAGAATAGAGACGGAACATCAGAATATATACCTTGTCCTTAGATATTAATTGATTATAATCGGTACATGAATGGAGTTGATAAGTTTGACCAGTTAAAATCTGTTTATAAAATAAACAGGAAGAGTCATAAATGGTATCATCGCATTTTTTTTTTATTTTGTGGATGTATGTGTGGTAAACGCAAACCGTATTCATCATAGTATTGGTTTACCCAAAATAACAATGAAAGACTTTAGACTTTCAGCAGTTGGGGGTTTAATTACTAAACCGTCTAAAAAGAGACTCTAGGGAGAGCACGTGACTCCAGTAAGAATTAAAAGGCATAAGCCCTACATTCCGGAATAATAAAGGACAAATGCGGCCGACCATCAGCCTGAATATGGTAGCAGAAGGAGATGTGCTCTCTGCAGTACAAAGAAAAAAGAACAACGGACCAACTGGAAGTGTACACAATGTAATGTACCGTTATGTTTATCGAAGTCTAAAAACTGTTTTGAAACATTTCACATGAAGTAATTAGATCTAAATGCGCAGTGGTCTAAATATGGCACCTCCTGTTTTTTTTTTTTTGTTAAACAAATTCTTTTGTTTATCGCCATTTTTTTTGTAATACTTACACCTTAAGTAACAGTAATTAATAAATATTTCGTTAAAGTTTACACTTCTTTTTCTGCCCCTTTAAGTGAATTTCATTTTAAAATATCTGCCCCTGAAAGAGTGAAACCATGATTTTCGTCTGCTTTCATCTCGTGGAACGTAAACGAATATTTTGCTTGGACAATTTATGTTGTTATTTGTACATGTTGGTACAAAGCACTCTTTAAACATTTTCCAAACACAAAAATCCAAGAGAAACGACTGTCAAAGTAAATTTAAATGTCAACTATCAAAAAGCAGGGAACCAACTTTGCAATATAGTACTAATACACCTGAATGTCCTGTTCAAGGTCGTAGGCTCTTTGACGTCACTAAGGTGGGTGCGTGACGTCACGTTCTAAGCGCGCGCTTTATTTCCGCACTTTTGATTTTTTTTTTCGATAGAAATCGTGCTCAAAAAAAAAATAGGGCGAAATTTTTCATAAAATACTGTCACATAAATCAATAAAAAAAGTTCACTGAAAAGGCCCATTGTCTGTAACAAGTGTTCCTTGAAAAATGCTTACGAAACTTTTCCTACCCCCCTATTTTCGAGGATGCTGGAGACGAATCTGGCTTCAGTTTCATCCGCTCGGACACAGTTTTCGAGAAAATGAATTTTCCACTTTTCCGCATGAGGCCATTTTTTCTTATCAGATAACTTTCACTTCACACTTACATAGATAGTTAATATTAATACGAGTAGATGCTACAACACTTCCTTTACACATACCATATATTAAACATTAAACCGTCATAAAATCTATTAGAAACTCGATGTTTAGTTACTTCAAATGTATTCAATGACGTGCAGTTAGCGTCGTCCATTGTAATTCGTACGCCCTCTGTGTCGTTTGATGAAACCACTTATATACGGAGAGGCTCCAAAAGCTAACTCAGAATATTAACAACTAAATACGCTGTTATTTTGAAAGATACTAACCTAACCTAACCTGACTCAAGGATTGTATAGGGAGTAGGATAGCTGGATCGGCCGAATTCTTCGTCCGCGGTAGTGGATATAGTGACGTCACCGCGGACTACGGGTTATAATATTCATATGGTTTTATTGACGTTTCCTTCTGTTTTAATCTATTTTAATTAGATTTTGAAATAGTATAGGTATAATTAAAATATATATTAGTTCTACATTAGGTAGAGTATTGTAATTTGAATTATGTACAGCCTTTTTGAAACTGCTATTAAAATTAGAAGCAAGTGTATGCTCACGAGAAACAAAATATTTTATGGGCTGTATCTGTTCTTAAAACTGCAATGCTGTTTCTTGATAATAAAATATATTTTATACCCATTAGATAAATAAATAAATGATTAGGTAGGTATTCATTATTTATAGTTTAAGAATGTAAATAGATAGTTATTTTATCATTATTTATTTAGCAAACTGCATATTATAAAGGACCTTATAATTCAGTGCAGTGAAGAAATTAAAATGGACATAACATACATTCTCTACCATATTATTTTTCAAAACTTTATACCTAAGGGGTAAAATCTACCCTTAAAGTTAAGATTAGTTATCGTAATTATTTTCTCGAATATAATAGTAAAAATATAAACCACTAAAAATATGAACCAGATTTGGAGTCATTTACTTTTTTGTCATAAATATTCACTATATATATATATATATATATATATATATATATATATATATATATATATATATATATATATATATATGTATATATATATATGATATATATGATATATATATATATATATATATATATATATATATATATATATATATATAGGTATGAGAAAATTTTCCAAAGAACAAATAAATCATCTAATTAATTAAATATTTAAATGTATTTAAGGTACCTATCTATTCTACCCATATACCTACCTCCATATTTTTATTACTGAAAAGTACATATATAAAAGCTATTATACCTTATTAGGTAGATATAAGTCAAATAACAGATCTATTGTTAATCTATTAAGCACTATTAGTATCCTCTATCTCTACTTTTAGCCTTATTTTTTTAAATTATTTCTCGAAACCCCACCGAATATTTCGTCAGATATGGAACAAGTTCTTAGTCATTAAATAACATTCTGCTATTTACTCAAACTTAAATCAATACTTACGCAAACAATAACGTTCCTTTAATATCACTTCACCACTCAAATGCACGAAAAATATTAAATATTATCCAAATTGCCTGAATTTATATATCGCGGTTATAGTCCGCGATGACGTCAAAACATGTTTTAAAGGAGTGGCGCGCTGTCTACATTGAAAGATAGAGATCGAGCAATCCTATTCCCTATACAATTCGTGAACCTGACTGTCTACTTATTATGGTCATTATTCGAATTGCGCATGCGAATAGTCCCAAATCAGTTCTGAATCCTTACCGCGAACAAACCTAATGACGTTCGCGGATCACAAAATTTCGAATTTTTAATTACAATTCTGTGTTCGCGGATCAGCTAGGTTCGGTTCAAGATCGATTCAGAATTAGTTCTACCGGTTCTAGGGATTCGACAAGAACCTCAAGTTCGAGACATGCGCAGCACTATGCAGTGTGACAGTTTACATGTATTTACATGTTGCGGCTATATTCACGGCTGTCAGCTATATTCATGATTGTTGTTTGTATTTATTTCGTTTGGAATAGCCTACATAATAAACTAATTATAATTTGTTCAGTTAATATCGATTAAAATTGTAATTGATAAGTTAGAATAAATGTTTTCACTTTTCATTTTAAACTTTAATAAAATGCATTTTTAGTAAGCCAAAATGTCAGATTATTTATCATCTAGCGATGAAGATTTAGGAGCCCAAACAACTAAATATTCGGATACCCATAAATTTTGTGTTAAACAGTTCTATAAAGTAACTGATTATATTTAAGAATGTACAGTAAAATTTATATCGACATATAAATATTTTAACAACTAATTTCAATAATAGCACTCTAGTTTTCTGATTTATTGCTTAAAAAAAAAGATATTAAAATTATAGCAAAATATGCTGACAACTATATGTTCGGATAGGTCACGAAGCGTATCACTTAAGATAAACAGTAGCTAGTAGGCTTTGCTAAAAAATATGTGCAGGATACTAATGTCAAAATACCATACTGTAAACATTGAGCCACGATAAGGTCTTTTTCTGGAACAATTCGCAACGCAACAATATCTCGACGCTTTTGACATATTCAACAGAAGAACTGGAAACGCTCACAATACAGCAAACAAAAATAACCTCGCTCTGTTCTACGCAATGACCGCTATGGTGAAGCACACCACGTGATCACAATGCGGACGATTTTCGTGCTACCCCCACCACTCGAGTTATGTCTCCTGTTCTCCAGTCTTCTTGCTGTAAACATCGATAGAAGTGTATACGTCATTGTTGCTAAGTTACATTTATGAAAAAATGGTGCGGGGTCTAGCCACTAACGAAAAAATAAGGAAAATCATTATCTATTAATATTAAAGGCAAATCGATACGTCAAATATCAACTGATTTTATGATCCCTAAATCTACAATTGCGGACATTGTAAAAATATGGACGCATGGACCTATGACAGACGACGAAATACAGTTCAAAGTTCTTGTTCTCTGTTCCGAAATCGTTCGCGGTAAATTAAAATCCTGAACCGGTTCAGAATTAAGCATTCGCTGTACGACAATCCTGAATTAGTTCCGTACTAATTCTGAATCGGTTCGAGTTGTATTCCACGAACAAACCTAGTGAAGTATGGTAGCTAGGCGCTTGTGTAGTATAGTATGTAGTCCCACCACGGTAGGAGTGAGGGCATCGGTCTTTGAGGAGTGGGGTGAAAAGAACGACAGTTCCGTAACTTCCGTACGATAGTTTTAATTCACAATTTTGAACGAACTAGGTGGGTAATCTGTGCGAACTAGCTCGTTCATGAAGTGCCAACTTCTAGTGTGTTCAATTAGTGGTGTCGAAAGATTTTGAAGGGAACGGTTGTTAGTACTAGGTAATTTAAAATATAATTAAACATTTATGTTTTTATTTGTAGTAGTCGGAAAATATTTGTATATATAAAATTTCGATGGTTATTTTAACTTTTTCTACTTGTTTCCAGACGTTGTAACATAACCTGAAAATGCCAAAATATTACTGTGACTATTGTGATACATATTTAACACACGACTCCCCGAGTGTTAGAAAAACACATTGTACTGGTAGAAAACATAAAGATAATGTTAAATTCTATTACCAGAAGTGGATGGAAGAACAGGCCCAACATCTGATTGATGCTACTACAGCGGCCTTTAAAGCAGGTAAAATAGCAAATAACCCATTTGCTCAACCTGGAAAAGGCGGTGGTGTGGCCATACCACCACCAGCACAATTAATGGGACAAAGACCGGGTGGACCTGGAATGATGCCACCTGGAGGTATGTTTATTTCCATAATAAGTTTGAATTGAGTAGTTAAAAGTAATGGTAATTCTTTACTTTAATGAAAATGTTTAGCGTAAATTTTGATATATGCGAATATGCTGAATAAGAATGGCCTCAGTTTTGGTGTTCAGACCTAGGTTTTGAGAAAATGAATGGTTGGTAATTATTTACTTTAGAGAAAACTCTCAAATCCTCCCCAAATTTTGGCTACCTCTTATCTTGGGGGGTGTTGAAAACGAATCTAGCTTCAGTTTTTGGCTGTTGGACACAGTTTTCGAGAAAACGAATTTTCAACTTTCTGCACATGACCACTTTTCTTTATCAAATGACTTTCACTTTACATTACATGGAT
The DNA here is from genome assembly GCA_037954035.1 of Rosalia funebris. Lineage (NCBI taxonomy): Eukaryota > Metazoa > Arthropoda > Insecta > Coleoptera > Cerambycidae > Rosalia > Rosalia funebris. The sequence continues at coordinate 22,657,580 of JAZFAV010000006.1, forward strand.
ACCTAATATTAGTGTAAGTAGATGCTACAATACATCCTTTATACATATATATTAAAACAGTCATAAAACTTATTCAATATGATTTTCTAATTTACTTGCAATGTTTACAATTTTTATGCAACCGTCTATTTGCTATCCAAGTGTTTTGGGTTAGATAAGTATGTTATTCTAGAATAGCAAATGGACGGTTTCACGAAAACTGTAAACATTGCAAATAAATCAGAAGATCGTAATGAATAATAAGTTTTATGATGATTTTAATACATGATATGTATAAAGGAAGTGTTATAGCATCCACTTATATTAATATTAGGTATCTACGTAATGTAAAGTAAAAGTTATTCGAGAAGAAAGTGGTGTCCTGTGGAAAAGTTGAAAATTCATTTTCTCAAAAACTTTTACGCAATAGAATAAATTAGAAAATCGTAATGAATAATAAGTTTTATGACGATTTTAATACATGATGATGATATGTATAAAGGAAGTGTTATATCATCCACATAATGACATCCATATAATATATTAATATTAGGTATCTACATAATGTAAAGTAAAAGTTATTTGAGAAAAAAGTGGTGTGTGGAAAAGTTGAACATTAATTTTCTCGAAAACTTTGACCGCCAAAAACTAAAGCCAGATTCCCCCTCAAAAAATGTGGGGTAGCCAAAATTTGGTGAGTATTTAAGAGTTTTATTCTAAAGTAAATAATTACCAAACGTTACCAAACGAGTTGTCAACTTTTCTGCACATGACCCCCTTCTCCTTATTAAATAACATTCACTTTACATTACATGGATACCTAATATTAATGGGAGTTCATGCTACAACACTTTGACGCTCTTTGACAGTCTCTAAACGACTGATTTTTTTTAAATTACAATGTTTACAATTTTCATGCAGCCGTCCATTTGCTATCCAAGCGCCCTCAGGTTTAATAGATGGTGCTTAGATAGCAAGTGGACAGCTGCATGAAAATTGTAACCATTGCAAATAAATTAAGAAAATCATAATGAATAATAAGTGTATGACGATTTTAATGCATCATATGTATAAAGTATTGTAGCATCTACTTACATTAATATTAGGTATCTACATACTGTAAAATAAAAGTTATTTAAGAAGAAAGTGATGTCATATTCGGAAAATTAATTTTCTCAAAAACTGTGTCCGATCTATATTTCTCAAAAACTGTATTCAGACCTTCGAAAATAAACGGGTAGCTAAATTTTGGTAAGGATTTGAGAGTTATACATTAAAAGTAAATAATTACCAAATTAATATATAGTGGTGGTAAAGCTAAAGGTAGAATTGAAATAATGACTTATAGTTTTATGTTAGTAATTTATATCCTTTTGAGTTATCTTGCACATATCATTCAAATTATTAATCTTGATTTGTATCAACATGTATGGAAATGCATCTTATGAATGTATTTTTCATCTTTTTTAAGATTGTAATGATTAACAATCTATTTAAAGTTTAAAATATTTAAACTTTTCTTCGGTCCAGAATAAATTTTATTTAATTGTTTTTTCTTGAAAGAAATATGGATATAATTAAAAATGTACTCTTATTTTTTTTTTAGCTATGGGACCTGGTGGACCTATGCCTCCTATGATGATGGGCCCTCATGGCCCTATGCCACCTATGATGGGTATGCGACCTCCAATGATGGGAATGATGCCAATGGGACCCATGGGACCTATGGGTCCAGTTCGACCTCCAATGGGACCACCGCAGTTAAAAAATTAATAGTTATAATTGGTGTAAATGTTGTTGTGAGAAATAATGTAATGCTATCTTATAATAATTAAAATAGTAAGTATATAGGGTTTAAATAATATATGTTTATGTTTAAATATACTTTGTATTTTATTTTCCAAACACAAAGTTTATATTCACTCTAACAATAAGGAGAAACTATATTAAAAGCGATGAGATAACTGATAGTGAAGAATTCAAACTATTTATATCTCCTAAATGTTGTCTTAGTTTCTTCATATTTGAGTAATTTATTACTCAAACTACTACCTCATTATTCAAAATACTACTAAATATTTTTGGCAATATTATATTGTAATAAAAAATAATGGATATTAAGAGAAACTTCTTAAACACCCTTAATTTTTATATAACGTTGGAATACTATATCTTTTCTATAAATTTAATCTCTGGTTTATAAATTGTATAATAACTCTTTTTTATAAACTGATACCCAGAGTGCGTTGCTATACCCCAAAAATTAAGTAACCCCCCCTGTGCGCGCGAGTTTTCCCTTTTTTATCAGAAAAACACTGGCAAGATTGAGTTTTAACAAAGACGCGTTTATTTTCCTTTAGGTTTATATTAAAGTAAAAAAGATGACAAGTGAAACCGTATAATACATGTGAGAGACTGACTAAACTATTATTTACTCTGGGCTTAAGTATAAATCTAAATGACAAGGGTTGTTTACGCATTCCAATGTAAGGGCGACATGAGTGTTCCCATATCGATGTGAAACGTCTTGAGTTGATGCTGATATAATTATATATACACTATAACCTACCACAATAAGTTCGTTAGTACTAAAAATGGGCGTTGCGGCTGAAGTTGATGACTAGGCTTTGTTTTGAGTTTAACAATTTATCGATCTAACGGCTGCTCTAAATCCAACGGTCAATGATATTAGGTGACATTAATAAGCAATAGCATAAAAAATACGTTGAGGATTGCACATTTCCTCCCCGCCTTTGACATATTATAATGTCAAGATTTAAAGAACATGAAAATAGAACTTGAATAAGACGGTTATTGAAGGTTAGCATTAAACATAAAAATACAAGTATATAACGAATCTAAATACTAGTGTCTTTGTAATAATTATAAATATTTCCAACTTTAGCCATTCACAGACGCGCACATACACGGAATTGACTTTTTTTTTCACTCACAGACACTGGTGCTGCGTCTCGTCGATGACTCCTGGGAAAACCGCTAACTTACGAATTGAACGTCTATAGGATTATATAGTAGTACGAACATTTGTCACACGGACGAGTCCGTCAGGTCCTGGAAAAACCTCCTCAATACGTCCCAACTTCCAAACCATGAGTGGTGCGTTGTTATCCGCCATGAGTACTAGAGATCCGACTTTTACGTCACAGACAGGTCGGCACCATTTTCGCTTTGATTGGAGTCGAGATGTAACTTCCAGGCTCCAACGTTTCCAGAAGTGTTGTTTTAATTTTTTAATTCTCTCCCAGCGGCTCAGTCGTGACTCCGGGATATCACTTACGTTGCATTCTGGAAGAGCTGTTAGACTTTTTCCAATAAGAAAGTGGGCTGAGGTTAATGGTTGAAGGTCTGAAGGGTCATTGGATTGATTGATTGATTGATTGGGTCCCGTCCTCTCACCCCCCCTGGTGAGAGGACGGGAGTTCATGACTGCTTCAATTTGGGTCATAAGGGTTACCGCCTCTTCAAAAGTAAGGTTAGCGTTCATGGTGATTCTATTTAAATGGTACTTAGCTGATTTTACTAGTCTTTCCCATAGACCTCCAAAATTAGGTGATCTGGGTGGAATAAATTTCCAAATTATGTTTTCCCATAATAAATGAGACTGTACTTCCTTCTGTAAATCTTTATTAAGCAGAAATTTAGAAATTTCGTCAATTTGATGTTTAGCTCCTACAAAAGTCGTTGAGTTATTACAATAGATGTGCGAAACCTTGCCTCGTCTGGCACAAAATCGATTCAGTGCATTTAAAAAACATTCCGTGGTCAGGTCACTGACTACCTCTAAGTGTACCGCTCTTGTTACTAAACAGACAAACAAAGCGACCTAAGCTTTGACAATTTTTGGACTGCGCTTGCTTCCTTGTTTTAAATATATTGGACCGAAGTAATCCAAACCGACCTTTGTGAAGGGTCTACAAGGTATTAACCTATCTTTTGGCAAATCTCCCATCTTTTGTTCTAATAATCGTGGAGACACACGAAAACATGTAATACATGAATGTATTATCTTCCTTATTTCGTCGCGGGCCCTAAGAGGCCAGTATTTAGTTCTTAAGGAAGTTAGAGTTTGTGAGGCTCCAGCGTGAAGCAAGGAGATATGCTCCTTTTTTATAAGAAGTTTAATTATGTGATGTTTACTGGGTAGTAGGAGGGGAAATTTTACATCGAATTTTAAAGGTGAATTACGTAATCTGCCGCCGAGTCTAATTAGCCCCTCGTTGTCGATAAAGGGGTCGAGCGAATATAGTTTACTAGTTTTTGGAACCGGCTGGCATTTTTGGAGTAATAAATATTCCTCCGCGAAATCAGACTTTTGTACGATTCGAATAATGGCATTATGAGACTCGATTAGCTCTTGATTGGACAAATATCCGCTACGTTTAGTATTTCTTTCTCGAATATTATTTACGAATCTGAGACAATACGCTAGGACGCGCTGTTAGCCACGAAAACTTGCCAGGCATTTGCATTACTATTCAAATAATGTAGGACGATCATGGAATCTGTGAAATAGTATTTATTCTTGATGCGTATATTTATTTCCCTTCATACATTATCCATTAGTTCGGTTCCTAGCAATGCCGCACACAATTCTAGACGTGGTAGAGAAAGGACTTTGAGCGGGCTAACTCGCGATTTACTACAAATTAAGTTAATTGTAAATACGCCATTTCCAATCTTGGTTCTAGCGTATATTACGGCGCCGTACGCCCGTAAAGAAGCATCACAAAACATTACAAGATCCGTTTCTGCATTTGCCCTTGGAGTTATTAGTCGCGGGATCTTTATTTCCGTTAAAAATTCGAGTTCTCTCACGTATTTAATCCATTCATTTTCAATATTTTGTGGGACTGGTTCGTCCCAGCCTAATTTTAATGCTCATAATTCTTGCATTAAGATTTTTGCTTTTATAACAATAGGCGATATAATACCCAGAGGGTCGTAAATTTTTGCGGTAGAACTAAGAATTGATCTTTTACTTAAAGTTTCAGTAGATATATTTGCTTCAGTGCGATAGTTAAGAATGTCGCTAGACGGATCCCACCATAAACCGAGTATCTTAGCCTCTTTTGTTTTATTGAGATCGATCATCTCATCCCGATCGTATATCGATGAATGTGGCACAATTTGCTGAGAATTGCTTTCCCACTTTCATAATTTAAATCCTCCGCGACCGAGGACATCTACCAGCTGATCGCGTAATTCGATTCCGTCTCGGGCGTTGTTTGACCCTGTGTGATATGGAAGCACACATAAGTTCATTCTTGGAATTATTGAATAAACTGGCCGCTTTAGGGGAAGACATTAAGGACAGGTTTGCAGCAGGCATTTTGCTGGGAAGTCTTCCAGATTCATACAGTTTTTTAATCACAGCGCTGGAAAGTAAGTCATCGAGTGAATTCACGCTTGAATTCGTAAAAAGTAAATTAATCGATGAGTACAGGAGGCGTCAAGGAGCTTTGAAAAGTCAAGACGAGTCAGCCATGAAATCAGTATATAATAAAAGGATCCAAAGTAATCAAACTGCAAGTACAGATGTAAAGCAATGTTACTTTTGCAACAGGAAAGGTCATTTTAAACGGGACTGTTTCAAGTATAAAGCGTTTAAAAGAGAAAAGGCCAATAAAGTTACTGAAATTAATACTGGTGACAGTGATGATGCGTGTTTTATGGTAAATTCAAGCTCAACTGACGTAAACAGGGATTCTGCTTCGTGGTATGTGGATTCAGGAGCTTCGAGTCACATGGTAAACTACAAAGAATTTTATACCCAATTTGACGGTAGCAGAAAAGGCGTTGTGAGGTTAACGGAGAAAGGGCAACACTTCAAGGTTCAGGGTATAGGAACAGGATTCATCAAGTGCGCGAATAGTGCGGGAGTGAATAAGCTAAAAATCGACGACGTGTTGTATGTGCCGGACTTAGATTCAAATTTACTTTCTGTGAAAAAGTTAACTAGTGTGGGGTATAACGTGCAGTTCGACAACAATAACTGTAAAATTGTCTCAGGCGAAAAAGTGATTGTGAGTGCAAGGCCGGCGCCCGACTTGTACAAGCTGTCAACTGTAGAACAGGCACTGAGTCGTGAATGAACACTCCAGCAACTGTCAGCATACGTGGCATCGACGTTTTGGGCACAGGGACATAGAAGCAGTCAAGCGCTTGATGGAAAGAAAAATGGCAATCGGGATTAATATTAAGGATTGTAGGATTAGGGAAACTTGCAACTGCTGTGTAAAAGGTAAAATTATTCGTAAGAGTTTCCCGAAATTTTCTCAAAGCAACACATTTAATATACTTGACTTAATACATACAGATGTTTGCGGTCCCATGAAGACTGTTACTCCAGGGGGGTAAACGGTACATTCTTACTTTAATAGACGATTTCTCAAGGTACACAACTGTGTATTTATTGAAACATAAGAATGAAACTGAAAAATATATTAAAGAGTTTATCGAGTTAATGAGTAATCAGTCAGGCAGGGTACCAAAGGTTATTAGGTCAGATAGGGGTGGCGAGTACGTAAATAATGCGTTAAGGGAATATTTAAGCGGTAAGGGCATAAAAATACAGTACACGGCGGGGTACTCTCCAGAGCAAAACGGTGTTGCAGAGAGAAAGAACAGGTCGCTAGTCGAAATGGCTAGGTGCATGTTAATCGATGCGGATTTACCAAAGAAATTTTGGGGGGAAGCAGTCGTTACAGCCAATTATCTGCAAAATCGACTACCTACTCAGTTAAAACAGAAAACACCGTTTGAGTTGTGGCATAAAGTCAAACCTGATGTGTCGAATTTGCAAATATTTGGATTTAAAGTTTATAGTCCAAAGGAACAAATTAAAAATAAATTTGATAAAAAGGCAGAATCACTAATTTTCGTAGGATATTCTGATGAATCTAAAGCATATAGATTGTTAGATTTAGATATAGGGCGTATAAAAATTAGCCGTAGTGCGATATTTCCTGAAAGAAATATTCGTGTTAAAGAAAAAAAGATAAAAGATGAAGAAGCGACTATTGAGTTCAAAAAGGAGCAAGAAAGAACGGAGCCAAATGACACTGGGACACATGAGGCCGCAGATTTCGAAAAAACTGAAGAAATAGAAGAAGCTACGGAGGAATTTAATGTATATGAAAGTTCAGGTACAGAACAATCTTGTGGCAGCGATAACAGCTGTCAACCAAGTGAAGAGTTCTACGTAGAGCACGGAGGTGATCGTAGATCAAATAGAATAGATAAAGGAGTTTACGAATTTAGAACCGAAAGTGGTTATGTACGAAGATAATCAAAGATGTTTAAAGCAGCTAGCAAACCATAAATTTAGCAATCGAACGAAGCATATTGATACAAAGTATCATTTTTTAAAAGAATTGTATGAAAATCAGGTTATTGCATTCGAGTATTGTCCGACTGAAAAAATGATAGCTGATATGTTAACCAAGCCGCTAAATAAAGTAAAGCTAGAACATTTAAGTACCAAGGGTGGTCTGGTTGACTGATTGAAAAATAATTATAGTTGCGAGGGGGTGTTGGAATATTACATTCAACAATAATTATTTTAGGTTTAAAAATAGTCTTCATGCGGTGCCTGAAATTAAACATAAACATTCAGCATTTATGAGTTCGGGTAACTCAATATCGAATGTTTAACTGTTCAAATGTCGTTGAAATAAAAATAGATTATTTAGCAAGTCAGTCTGAAAGATTATACGTTAGAATACACATCTTAATTTCTTTGTACGTAATTTAGTTGTTATACAGGATATCAATAAACTCGTTTTGTCCTCAAATTGTATCTTTAATTATTTATTCTCCCAAGTACTTCGAACACCAAGAAGAGTACTGTCCGAAATAAGAGAAAATTTGGATGAATTTCAATGTGAAAGGAAATACAGCATAATTTATGAAGGCTTGAAGGATGTAAATAAGCCTTCTATGGGAGTCCAGTTCAAGTTTATCAAAAGTAAGTAAACACACACACACAATTTTTAAATATTAAGTTTTTATTTGTAATTTTTTTAGCTGAAAACAAAGAGTGAGCCCAGACAGTTCTATATAAAATATACACGCAGACAGAGATATCATCATTTACTTTTAGAACCCTTCAAGTGAATACACGCAGACACAGCTATGGACTCTGAAGAAATTAAGTATATCAGCAATGATATTATTAAAAAGTTCAAAGAAGTGGAAAAAATTTTAGGGAATGGTTGTTGTACCCCGCAGGAGAGAGTGCTATGGATAAAAAAGGTAAAATCACACATTAGACTTTTAACTAGAGCTATCAAGGGATCTAATTTATCAGTAGGTGTACTGCGTAACCTTCAGACTAATTTAGGACATTTGAAAAGGTTTAAAAGTATCATTGAAAAAGTAAATTATATTGGGGGAGCGGTATTGGTAAAAGAAAAACGTAGTAATTGGGTCAAATGGGAAGATTTAATATCGGCTTTTAATAGTAGAGTTCGTACTGGAGTAATCATTAATTTAAAACATAAATAATTGAATGAATTTTTCAATGATGCTTTTCACCTTTTCAAAACTAGAATAATGAATGCCACGAAAAAAGTACCAGTGCTTAAAGTTAATACTACTTTCTGCGCCGAATTTATAAGAAAGTCACAAGACATAGACATTATTGAAAAAAATATTTTAATACAAAAAATAAGGTAATTGATGCCGGGAGGGATTTACGTCAATGGTTTGAATCCAATGTAAAGGATGATATTTTTAATGCTTTATCTGAATTTTCCGAATGTGGCAGTGGGTGGGCTTTAAATGAAATAATTAGCTTAGAAATTAATATAAATAAATATGAAGTTGGGAACGGTTCATCCTACATTAAACTACCGGAAAAAATTGCAAAAAAGCATGCTTGCATTAATATTAAGAACAACGATGACGCTTGCTTCGCATGGGCCGTTGTCAGTGCTCTCCATCCCGTTGAAAAAAACTCTGATAGAACATCATCATATCCTCATTATAAAACAGTATTAAACGTAAAAGATATTGAATTTTCTATGACGTTACCGCAAATTTCCAAATTTGAGAAAAATAATGCAATCTCTGTTAATGTATTTGGTTTGGAAATGGATTCAAAATCAAATTTTTCTGTTGTGCCCCACCGTATAACCAAGCGAAAACTAGACAAACATGTAAATTTATTATTAGTTCAGAATAAATATTTTCCAAAAATAAATGAATTTGAACCGCCGCCGCCGATGTCAGATAATGAAGAGCTAAAAATTAAATATCATTATTGTTATATTAAAGACTTATCTAGACTTTTATGTAGGCAGCTCTCAAAAAATGAACGTAAAAAATATTTTTGCGATAGATGTCTGAATTATTTTACATCTCAGAATAAGCTAAATGATCATGTTGTAGATTGCGAAAACCTTAACGATTGTAAAATTGAATTTTCTCGAGAACGGTACGTTAAATTTAAAAATTTTGCATACAGGGAAATGATTCCGTTTATTATATATGCAGATTTCGAATCCTTGCTTGAACCATTTAATGGTGATGATAGTCATTGCAAAACGAGCAGGTATCAGAAACACATAGCCTACAGTGCTGGATATTATTTCAAATGCGGTTATAACAATGACTGATCGTATTATAAAAGTGCTCGAGGTATAGAATCGATGTCTTGGTTTGCAGAACAGTTACGCAATATTGCACAATTTGTCTCCTCGAAATTAAAACATGTGGAGCCCATGAATACTGAAGTTAGTTTACGGGATGCCAGTAAAACTTGTCATATTTGCGAAGGAGAATTTACCGAAACAGATAAAATTGTTAGAGATCACTGTCACCTCACCGGAAACTTCAGAGGTTTTGCTCACAATAAATGTAATTTAAATTATAAAAATTCTTTTGTTATTCCCGTGGTGTTCCATAACCTCGGAGGTTACGATGCTCACTTTATAATAAAGTTCTTAGCTGAACGAAATCATATTACTTTATTGCCTGAGAATAAGGAAAAATATATTAGTTTCACAGTTCACGATAATGAAACCAAATTGAAATTTAGATTTATAGACTCCTTCAGATTCATGGGTTGTTCTCTAGAAGAACTAGCTTCCACATTGAACGACGAAAACTTTGAAAATCTTAAACGTGAATTTTTGGACTTGGACGATGAAAAATTTCAGTTATTAACACGAAAAGGTGTATTCTTTTATGACTATTTGGATAACATAAAAAAATTAGATGAAACGCAATTACCTGACATAAAATACTTTTACAATAAACTAAACGACAGGAATATAGAGGAGACTGATTATGAACATGCGCAAATTGTTTGGGATAAATTCGGTATGAGTACTCTAGGCGATTACAGCGATCTCTATATGAAAACAGATATCATGCTATTAACTTACGTTTTTGAAACTTTTCGTAGTACTTGTTACAAGACATACAACGTCGACCCAAGCCACTATTTTTCGATACCAGGTTATACGTTTGATTGCATGCTGAAATATACAGGGTGTAGGCTAGAAACTATTCAAGATGTAGATATTTTAATGTTTATTGAGCGTGGTATTCGAGGTGGGGTGAGTCAATGTTGCAATCAATTTTCACAGGCTAACAACAAGTATTTAGATACTTATGATGCCAGCAAACCATCCACATACATTGTTTATTTCGATATAAACAATTTATATGGTTGGAGTATGAGAGCATTCCTTCCATACGGAGAATTTCAGTGGACAGATTGCAACATAGACGTCACCAGTGTGCCTGATGACTCTGAAATTGGTTATATTTTAGAGGTCGATCTCGAATACCCAGAAGATCTACATGATTTACATAAAGATTTTCCATTCTGTCCGGAACACAGAACTCCACCAAATTCAAAATTTCCTAAATTAATGACTACCTGTTACAGTAACCAAAAGTACGTTATTCACTATAGAAGTCTTAAACAAGCCCTACAGCATGGAATAAAATTAACACATATCCACAGAGTTCTACAGTTCAAACAGTCTCCATGGCTGAAGTCCTACATTGACTTAAACACATCACTGAGAACTCAAGCAAAGTCAAACTTTGAAAGAAACAATTATAAACTAATGAATAACGCTACGTTTGGTAAAACAATGGAGAATGTTCGAAAACATCGAATCGTTAAGCTAGTAAACAAATGGGAAGGGAGGTATGGAGCTAAAAATTTGATTGCTAGTCCTAATTTCCAAAGCAGATCCATTTTCGGTGATAATCTTATGACCATTGAAATGAAAAAATCTCGCATTATATTCAATAAGCCCTTGTATATTGGAATGTCTATTTTAGATATTTCTAAAATTTGCGTATATGATTTTCACTATAAATACATGTTAACAAAATTCCCCGTGGAAAAAGGTAAACTTTTGTACACAGATACAGACAGTCTCTTATACGAAATTCAGTGTAATGATGTCTATGAAGATGTTATCAAAAAAGACATTAATAAATTTGATACTAGTGATTATCCTCAAAATAATCGTTGGAATATTCCTATAGTAAATAAAAAAATCCCTGGTTTAATGAAGGATGAAAATAATGGGAAAATAATGACTCATTTCATAGGGCTACGTTCTAAGCAGTACACCTATAAAGTCAAATCAAACAAAGTAGTTAAGAAAGCAAAAGGTGTAAAGTCTAATGTTGTGGCAAATAAAATTACTTTTGAGGATTACCTCAACTGTCTGGAGAAATTTGTAAACAAAAAGCCTTACGAAGAGTGTTTACTAAATAAAACTCAACGCTGTATACAAGCAAAATTACATGAAGTATACAGCGTCGAACAAACAAAAATTGCTCTTAATCCCTTCGACGATAAGAGGTACACCCTTCCTGAAGTTCATGATACTCTCCCCTGGGGGCACTACTCCATAATGGACATCTCGTAATTTCATTGCTGATATTCTTTTTTTGCTTTACATCAAATTTAAAAATCTCTCAAGTCTGTTGTTATATTTTAATATTTTTATGTATTTTATTATTATTATTATGTAACCAATTTTATGTATTTTTTAATTTATTATTATGTAATCACATTTTTATTATATGTATTTTTTCTTTATTATATGTATTTTTTCTTTATTATTTCATTATATGTATTTAAATTATCATGATTTTTTTATTTCCCCTAACCTAAAAGAAGAAAACTCACATTATATAAATTTCTTTTTATTTAAGCACTTGTTTTCAGTACATACATTTTTCTATCTAAATCATTAAGAATAGTATCTTTATTATAAAATAAACATTCACGTATACAGTATGATTGAATATTACATGGATATAAGTCACATAAATTTAATATAACAGTATATGGTGACAATTCATAATTAGATTCACTTAAGATATTATTAGCTACATTTAAAAAGTTATTATAGAACTGTTCAAAACGTAAACTATTTAGTAAGTCCATATGAGATGATACAATTTTATTGGTATAGATGAGCTCACGAACAACTTTGTCAGATAAATGAAATGTGCAGAAGCCGTTACTCATTTTCAACAATTTGATTCCAATAATTTGCGATAATATTAAAGCATAATGGGAAAACTTCATTTCTATTTCTTCGGACTGTTCTTCCGTCACCACATCGAAGTAATCCACAACAAATTGTTGAATGTAAGTAATAAAATCATCCCAATCTTCTCTGTTAAATGAGATGTTGTCTAATGTGGTGAAGTCTGGATTCACATTCAGTAAAATTCTTACGGCAGGAACATAACCTCTTGCAACACTAAATCCTGTAGTTATTTTATATACAGAATTTTTTATGTTAGTATTATATTCTAAAATATATCGACCCTCGTTTTGCGCAGCTTCTTCATATTGTGCACTAATTCTATCCACTTCATGCCAATAGTCAGAATCGGCTAGACTAGATGTTACTGATGTCATAATTGCGGTAGACTAATGAATGATTATGGTTTGAACCCCTTTTTATACATATTTAAATTAATTTTAAACATTGTTAAAAAAAAGGCCCCTCTACAATCGTAAAAATGTTCGTGTTTTCCATAAGAATAAATGCATATTTGATTAAAGTACGTTATCTGAATCAATCCAGCTATTGTGAGATGCGTCGAAACCTAACCATTTTACGTAAACTTGTTTACCTCGTCTACGTAATACCTTTTCAACGAGATACACATCGGGAGTTTTCGTTTTCTGTAGTTCTTCTTCGTAGAAACCTCCGCTTATTTGAATACCATGCATATCCTCGAGCAAATAGGTGGTGGGGTTGGTGAGTTGTACTTTAATAATTTTAAATAGTTCAGTTGTCCAATTAGGTGTATATCCTTTTTTAAAGACATGCTTATTCTTACTGATTCGTACAATATCCCCAACTTTGTAGTGTCGCGATGCTACCAACTTAATATTGTTATAAACTGAATTAAGTATTTGTTTCTCATTCTGTTTAGTTACATCTAACGGTTTCATTCCTATTGTTCTGTGATGACTGTTGTTGTACTCTTTGACAATATCAGGGAGTATATCTATCCATCTGTATGAACCATTTAAACTAAAATATTTATATAATTTCTCCTTTAACGTTCTAATAACTCTTTCAACTATAGCTGCCTTCTTTACTGTAAATGTACTGTAATGGTTTATCTTATAGTTTTTTATCAAGTTTTTAAAGTGAACATTATAAAATTCAGTACCCTGGTCCGTATTTAAATTTTTACATTTCCTCATTGCTTGTGTAACTTCTAGTGCACTCTTATTTTTTATGGGTTTAGCCCACACAAATTTTGAAAAACAGTCAATCACTATGAGAATGTATCTAAAACTGTGATTGTCTTTAGCATAATTACACATTTCGGCTAAATCTGCTTGCCACAAATCGTCTATTCCTTTTATTATAATACGTCTACGATTGAAATTTTTGCGTGCAGGCTTATGAAGCTCAATAACCAATTGAATTTTTTCTCTATATTTCTTCATCGGGTTGGCTGTAAATTGTTTCATTTTTTGATTTTTTTTATTTGATTCAATGTCTTTTCCACCAACACTATCTAAACCTTTTTGATTTAATTTTTCAATGGTCCTTCCTATATCTGTTAGATATGTTTTCTGTTGATATAAATCTGATGTCACATGTTTTATACTATCCTTAAATTTATTTAAACGTTCAAATAGCACATCAATATTGTTTGATAGAATAGAATTTATATGATCATCTACATATTTCTTATTAACGGCATCACCCTCGTCAGTAGGTGATAGAACATTACACAGCTTTAAATTTTCAATGTTGATGTTTCCATCTTCGGTAAATACAAATCCACGTTGTGGTTGGCTGAGATATGAATCATTAATTTCACTACTACGCCGCGAAGACCTTCCAAACTTATCGAGACTCATCCTGATAATGACTCAAATTGTATGTATATCAAATATTTAATAGATAACTCCAGCCTCACGTAGTTCACTAATGATAGCTGATATTTCATTATCATGTGAATCGGTATTTCTTGCAATCTTTGACGCATTCAAAAGTTTGAGTCTATCAACAAGCTCATTGATGTCATCCCAATAAACATATTCGATTGGCTTTTGATTGTAAACCATATTCAGACCGAATCCACTAGTTGACTGTGTTTTTTTCTTCTTTTTACTATCCAATAATGGTCTTATTATTTTAATATACTTGGAAGATCTAGTTCCATTAATGTGTCCAGTCGGTTCGTAATTTCTTCTATGTACACTGGTAATTTGCAAAATTTCCTTATATTCAGTTAAATCATTTCTATCATAATCTGTGGGATCCTTCATAAAAAGTAGATTGTATAACCCCACTTTGCCATCATATACTTTATCATTAATAATTATTTCAGAGGCACGACCAATTTTTAATTCCATATTACCAATATACAGTTTATTCATTTGTAAATCCAATCTAATGCCATAGGTTTCATCATAGTCTTTGCGTTTAGTAAAAAACCCCTCTATATAGTGTATAGCTAAAGATGGATACTGTTCAAAATATTCATTAAGAGCAGTTTTCTCCGTTTTGCCATCCTGACAGTTAGCATCTCCTACTTCATACTGAGGATCCAGAGACAATATGTCATCCTTAATATCTGCATTTGATGTATACTCTGCTGAACTAGAGTCACGCTTTAACTTTTTTTGTTGCGATAAACCTACACGCTTCGTGTCTGTTTTCTGTAATATATTTACAGATTTGAGTTCTTTTAATGGATCGATAATGGGCTTCAAGAGTCTATTAAGAGTTTCGTCTTCGTCAGATTTTCCTAGTTTTAATGCTAGATACTTTTTTCTGATAGCCTTTGATGCTTTATTAATTTTATCTTTAAGCAATTTTTTCTTTGATAGATCCAATGGTTTAACCTTAGATACTCTATACTTTTCAAAAGTTATTTTATTAGACTTCATTGTTACAACCTTAGCAGTAATCTGTTTTAAACTGAGCCTATTAGCTGTATGACTTGTTTAAATGGGGCTGTATGACCTGTTTAAATGGGGTTGTATGACTGTATGACCTGTTTTTAAGCAGAGGTTATCTCTTCAGTTCGATTGTCTAACTAATAATAACAGACACAGTTTACGTTACACGCTTATATACTGATCAAAACCTTTTCGATACCGAC
Organism: Rosalia funebris; assembly: GCA_037954035.1. NCBI lineage: Eukaryota > Metazoa > Arthropoda > Insecta > Coleoptera > Cerambycidae > Rosalia > Rosalia funebris. The sequence continues at coordinate 22,673,207 of JAZFAV010000006.1, forward strand.
CACCATGTAAATCAAAATCTTTTACGATGACCATTACTCCATGCTTATCATTCCAACATTCTCTACACATGTCTTCAAATTGCTCGAGTGCCATATCTGGGGCCACGTGATCATCATACACATGTCGTAAATTGATTTTATCTTCTTTAAATAAAATGATGAAGTTACAATTATCACGAATGAGATGTTTAGGTATCCTCGTATATGTTTGACAGAGATAGAAACAGTCTACAAGTTTATGTCTACCCATACTGAAATATGTTCTTATTTTGACTTGTTTGTCACATGCCACATCGTCGAAAATGAATATTGAATTAGATTTAGCCTCAGATGGATCGATAATACTCTCACTACTTGCATACGGAAAATATCCAACTCCATTTACGTTCTGCAATACCCGCTCCAATAGTTTGTATTTCAGTTGAAAAAGTGATTTAGAGTAAACGTATATGTTTTTAAACCACAGTCCATTAGAATTGAATAATAAGCTTAGAAGCAAATTGGTTTTGCCTGCTCCACTGGGTCCGCATATAATAGCTCTTAGAGTACTAGGAAGTAACTTTTCATGTTTTTCTTCTCCTCCTACACAATGGTCTGTCAACAGATTTAAATTTTCAACGGGCAGGGACACCTGTTGTCTTTGAACACGCATAGTAACGTCTGAACTATTTTACTGACTGTAATACTTTATATATATATGATTAATGTCAAATATCGTCATTCACAATCCATATGGCATCGCGTAAACACGTAGTAGGACGTGGAGTAGTCAATAATCTAATTAATAAGTTGGCCTTTGAATTGCATGTTCCGGGATACCAATTTTGCGGGCCTGGTACGAAGTTACATAAAAGACTCGCTCGAGGGGATGCAGGTATAAACCCTCTCGATAAAGCTTGCAGAGAGCACGATATTGCATATAGTAAAAACAAAAATTTAGAAGATAGACACAAGGCAGATTACCAGCTCGAACAACGTGCTTGGGAGCGCGTTAAAGCAAAGGACACTAAATTAGGTGAGAAAGCCACCGCTTGGGCTGTCACCAACGCAATGAAGGTTAAACGTAAACTAGGCATGGGTGTAGGGGGGCGTAGAAAAGTCGCATTCCAAAAGGCTGTCCTGACAAATATATCTAAAGTACTGAAAAGACATGCAAGTAACAATTTAAAAAAAGATGCTGCAATGACGTTAAAGGCAGCTCGAATTGCAGTCAAGAATGCAGGCGGTAAGAGAAAAATAAATACCCCTCGTATTCTACCATTACCGAAGACTGGTGGTATTTTACCTTTGATACCGATATTTGCTGGCTTAAGTGCATTAGGAGCTCTGTCGGGAGGAGCTGCTGCAGTGGCGAAAACCGTAATAGATGCTAAAAACTCTAAAAAAAAATTGGAAGAAGACGAGAGACACAATAGAGTTTTGGAGGCAGTAGCGTTAGGGAAAAGAGGATCCGGACTCTACATGAAACCGTATAAAAAAGGATATGGCTTATATTTGAAAAAACAAAAAAACTCCCATTGAAGCTACCCAATAGAGCTCTTTCCGACATTGATTTAGTAAAATATGTTAAAAAATTAAAAATTCCACATTTTAGAGGTGTCTTTATGCGTGACGCCTTATCTACTACACCACCTACAAAATACGAAAGTGCCATTATTAATTTAGACAGCGTAAAAGGCTCTGGAACACATTGGGTAGCTTACAAAAAAATGAACAATTCTGTTTTATATTTCGATAGTTTTGGATCTTTAAAACCACCTATCGAACTAGTCAAGTACCTTGGCTCGAAATGTAAAATTAAATATAATTCTGATGCTTATCATACATACAATACGATCAATTGTGGACATTTGTGTTTAGAATTTCTCTATAAAAATAATAAACATGTGTGATTTTCATTCATTATGTCTCAAATATTCACGTTAAGAAGTCGAAGTTTTACTCTCTCGGTGGATTTTTATAATCCAATAATCCTTGATCCTCAGTACGACTATTCGTTAGCATTAATAGGACTTCACACGTACAATAGTATACCAAACATTGAAGAGGGTATAAATAATAAGTTTTATTACCGACAACTTGGTGGTGAAGAAGAAAAAGTTATACACAAACCGACAGGCTCATATGAAATAAGTGATATTGAATCATATCTGCAGACGTGAGTAATACCCAGTGGTGTAGCACAGACTGAAGATTATTTCTCTCTAAATCCTAATAATAATACGCTTAAGTGTGAAATTAAAAGTAAGCTCGAAATCGACTTTACTCGCAAAGACAGTTTAGCCTCCTTATTAGGTAATAGTTCTCAAGTTCTAAAACCTGATATTCCATATCAGTCAGATTTACCTGTTAAGATAGTTAAGGTGGTAACAATCCACGTGGACTGTAACCTTACAACAGGAGCATTTTACAATAATAAACCATCACACACCATTTTTGAATTTGGATTGGAAGTCGATCCCGGATATGCAATAGACATTGAACCCTATAACCTAATTTTTCTACCAATAAACAATAAAACAGATATATAATATCACATTGAAAATACTTGATCAAAATTCTGAGCCAGTTAATTTTCGAGGAGAAGAAATTATAGTACGATTAGAATTAAGAAAGGGACTATGAGGTTACTATTTGAACAAAAGAACTATATAAACGATAGTTATTCTAATCTGTTGCATTCAGTCAGTGGAGGGTGTTTGAAGAGGAATAATAAGAAGACCTCAGCGTTAACTCTTGCTAATATTCTTTATTTAAAATCTCTGGGCTATAATGTTAGAACAGCTGCAGTTATTTCAAGACCCCAGTTACGATGAGTCCATCGTCAGGGATGAATTTCGAACGTATCACCCTTTTGTAAAATCATTTGGAAACAACGATGAAATAGAAATTGCTATTTATCAACAGGATGCATTATTATTGATGAGCGAAGCCGCCCTATCGATTGAGGGAACTTTAAAGAAGAACGTTGAGGGTACTGGCATCGTTGAATTCACTAATAATGCAGGAGCATATTTCTTTGATTCAATTAGTTATTAACTAAATGGAAAGGAATTAGATAAAGTACGAGATCCGGGAACTGTGAGCCTATTAAAAAGCTATTTATGTTATGAAAAAGATGATATTTCTCTTAGTATTGCTGGTTGGAATTACCCTGAAGGACAGCTGGTAACATATGATGCTACAAAAACAACATTCTCTTTGAGAATACCGTTGTGGCATTTGCTGGGATTTTTTCATGATTATAAGAGAGTAATTTTCGGTAAACAAGTTTTACGTCTAATTAGAGCTCGAAATGATAATAATTGTTTTTTTTGTTTATTCACCAGACCAGCTTATTTAGTCTACAATAGCACAGCAAACATTTTCGTTACGTTTTCAAGTCGTACCATCATACAGGTGTACCAACCCAAATATAGTGGCTTTTTAGTACCAACTTAGGAACAATAAAACCCCTGTTTTTACCATAAATACATTTTATTTGTCTATAACTTTCTTATTTATTAACCTATTTAAAATATTCTCACTTGTGATTATCAATTCAATTAATTTTTTAATGAATTTTAGTCTTTATTCGATTGAAATCGGATAAAGTTTAAGATAAGGTCCTTTTGACTGCGTCAGCCACTGACCGGCGTCCCCACCCCTTTGCCACCATGTTTTTTTCTTAACGCAGCCACGCCCCCCTTTTTTCTTAATGCAACCATGTTTTTCCCCACCCTCTTTTTTTCTTAATGCAGCAGCCACGCCCTTTTTTTCCAGCCATGTTTTTTTCTTAATGCACACATGTTTTTCCCCACCCTCTTTTTTCTAGCCATGTTTTTTTCCACACCCTCTTTTTTCTTAATGCATTTTTTTTCTTACCCCCACACCCTTTTATCTTAATGAATTTTTTTCCCCATCCTATTTTTTCTTATTGCAGCCACGCCCCTTTTTTTTTAATACAGTCATGTGTTTTTTTCTTACTCCCACCCCCTCGCCCCCTTTTCCAGCCATGTTCCGCCGCCATGTTTTTTTCTACACCCTCTGGTCATTGTTGATCATCCATAAGAACTCTTCGCGACCCCACCCACATCTTTGGTCACTCCCGATGGACACATGCCATCCGCATCAAATGGCCGCGGACAAATCCGAGGGTGAGCCAGAATCGACTTTGCTATACTACTACCCTCACAGCAGCTGCATTAGACATACGGTTAATTAGAGGTTTTCTTGTATTAGCATTTGTTTGGTTAAAGGGCGATTTATCGAATGAGTTTTGTTTTATATTCTGATTTAGAGATTCAAGAACTACTCGCTTCTTTTCCAAAAAATCCATTACTTTTGTTAGTTGGACCGGCTCCGAATCCAATATGTTTTCAAGTTCGCGTTTTGTATGGTAATCTAGTTTACCCATAATTACCGTAGTTAGGATAGCATCCCAACTGTTTACCGGGATACCTAAAACCTTGAGCGCTTCTAGATTATTTGTAATATCACCAATGAGTTTTTGTAGTGAATCAGACGAACATTTACTTATTTCTGGAGAATTTAGTATAGCTTGTACATGAGCTTGTGTAATAAGACGTGTGTTTTTATATCGTTTTTTCAAAATTGACCAAGCGGATTGATAATTCTCACTCGATACTGATAACGACTCAACGGCGCGTGCTGCTTCGCCTTTTAAACATGATTTTAGGTAATGAAATTTTTGACAATCGTCTAGTGAGTTGTTTTGGTGAATTAAACTTTGGAATGCATCGTAAAACGGCAACCATTCTTTATGTTTGCCCGAAAAGGTTGGTAAATTTATTACCGGTAGCTTAACGTTAAATTGAGGAATAGTTGTAGAAGCATTATTATTTGGGATATTATTCACCCGGTTGTTAGACAGGATGGGAGAATTTGCTTCAAGTAGAGTTTGCAGTGGACTAAGTGTACTAAACCATGATTTTCCGAAAATACTTACTTCAGAAAGATCGGTTTCAGATACGTCGGATGCATTGCTAACCGATGCATCTCCTTCCGAAGTGTGCTGACAACACATTATGTCGATGTTAATGTTTTCAAATTCTTCGCGAATTTTATGCATTTCGTTAATACGATTTTTAATTTCGTTGAGATCATTTCCCGCCACGAAATGCCTTGAAAATGACTCAATATCTATTAGTTTCGATTTTATTTGGTTTTTCTTTATTAACAAACGTTTTAAGTCTGCTAGTGATGACATATTTGTTTGTAGGAAAGTAAAACAATAAAAGATTCGATAACTGGGAACGCTAAACAAACTTCTAAAAGAAGCGAAGGTTCTTTATAGTAAATTTATAGTAAAGGACTGGTGAGAGTAGGATGCCCTTTACTTACCTTTCGTTGATAGTAACGGTATCAACGTTCCAGTATTCGTTGTGATGTAGTCCCTGAGATTTTCGTTAACGTTGGCTTTGTTACGGCTTAGTTTTGCTTCATTTAGTATCCGCTTTTACTTTTACGCGGCGATGCACTAAATTTTCTAAATTTGATAGTGGTCAAGACGTTATTATGGTTTTGTTTCACTTGACATTACTTAGTGTCCGCTTTCGTTTGCGCGGCGATTAACTAAGTTTTTTGTTTTGTTTTGGTTTCACTCCACTTAGTGTCCGCTTTTACGTTTGCGCGGCGATGCACTAAGTTTACACGATTCGATTTTCGAAATTTTCGATAGACTTTCTATTAATCCGATGCTCGAAGGACCATATGTGCGCGCGAGTTTTTCCTTTTTTATCAGAAAAACACTGGCAAGATTGAGTTTTAACAAAGACACGTTTATTTTCCTTTAGGTTTATATTAAAGTAAAAAAGATGACAAGTGAAACCGTATAATACATGTGAGAGACTGACTAAACTATTATCTACTCTGGGCTTAAGTATAAATCTTATCTAAATGACAAGGGTTGTTTACGCATTCCGATGTAAGGGCGACATGAGTGTTCCCATATCGATGTGAAACGTCCTGAGTTGATGCTGATATAATTATATATACACTATAACCTACCACAATAAGTTTGTTAGTACTAAAAATGGACCGTTGCGGCTGAAATTGATGACTAGGCTTTGTTTTGAGTTTAACAATTTATTGATCTAACGGCTGCTCTAAATCCAACGGTCAATGATATTAGGTGACATTAATAAGCAATAGCATAAAAAATACGTTGAGGATTGCACACCCCCCATACCCCCATAAGGGGTGGAGATAGGAGATATGTTCCGGAAAATGTTGGGGGGAGAAGTAATGAGGGTTGATCTCACATTCTAGCCTTCTAGAGGCAACCTAAGTATTTGTGGAAGTTAAAATTGATGAATAGCAATTTTAACCTAAAAATATATTTCCTATTCTCTAAGACGTATGTTTTCTAAAAAGAGAATACATTTGTGAGAATTGTATGACTCTCTCGCACTAACTAATAGTTCCATAATGAAAGATGATATAAGATATACTGAGTAATAATTTAAGATTAAAAAATTAACCAAAAGTATTGTATATAACGCAGTCAGAAGTACTTGTGATGAACAATTTGTAGTATTTTAATTCCCTCTTCCCTCTCAAAGAAAGATCATACCCTGCTGATGATAATAGCGTGGCTACTTTACTTAACATGGTTACTTCATTGTAATTTAAATAAGCTCTAAAATTCAACAAAAATGGGGTGTATATTGCAGATGTATTGACCCACACATTATATATATATATATATATATATATATATATATATATATATATATATATATATATATATATATATATATATATATATATATATATATATATATATATATATACAGGGTGATTCAGCTAACCCGTTCATTAAAAGTTTATGAACTTCCCATTGGAATTCATTTTTTAAAATTTGGGATCAGGGGTTAGCGAGGACGATCTATTCAACTAAAGTATTTTTGCTTTTCTGACACTTCCGGTTATACCGGAAGTAGCTATCAACTTCCTTATTTTAAATAGAACACCCAGCATTTATTATTACATATTATTACATTTTTGTATTACACTGCTGGTTTCAAGTGAACTTTCTTAAAAATTCCCTATACCTATCTTCAGCAGTTTTTGAGGTATTTTAATTTTTTTGAAAAAATTAGGTTTTGTAGTATCCCATTGGAATGCTCGTCACTTATTCAAAACAAAAGTTATAGTAGCAAATTTTGGGCTGTAATTAGGCGGACTATTAAGTTTTCAGGTTGATATGTAGTTTGATTTTTTTATTATTTACAGGGTGTCCAAAAAATTTAGTTCATTCTGACAAAGTTCAACTGCTCAAAAGTCAATTTTCTTAAATGGAACACCCTGTATTTTATTGCTTTCTGTGATGGAGAATTAAGTGATATTTTAATCTGTATTAGGATTCCCTATACCTATCTGCTACCGTTTTCTTGCTATCGAGGTATTTTTTATTCGATACCATAGTTTTCCATTTTATTAATTTACTTCTGACCAGCGGGCCATGAAAGTTAAAACAACGTAACATTTATAAAAATCATCATGAATAAAAAGCATATTTTAAACGATTTGGAACTTACATTAGCCTAAACAATACAACATAATAACAATAATAACTATATGTTAACAATTGAGTCTTATTGGTGTAACAACTATTCTATGTGCCGTCCGTTGTGTTCTAAGCACTATAAAACTCGTTTATTAATCTCAACGGTCGTAGATTTTAATACCATTCCTTCATCTAGTTCGGTGAAGGCAGTTCTAACTCGATGTAATAAGTCATCTCTAGTATTGACGGGCGTTGAGTAGAATTTACTCTTGATATGACCCCATAAAAAATCAAGGGGTGTTAGATCTGGGTATATATACTGGGTGTTCTATTTAAAATAAGGAAGTTGATAGCTACTTCCGGTATAATCTGAAGTGTCAGAAAAGCAAAAATACTTTAGTTGAATAGATCGTCCTTGCTAACCCCTGATTCCAAATTTTAAAAAATGAATTCTAATGGGAAGTTCATAAACTTTTAATGAACGGGTTAGCTGAATCACCCTGTATATATATATATATATATATATATATATATATATATATATATATATATATATATATATATATATATATATATATATATATATACCGTGCTTTCATTTTAAAACTGTACATAGGTTCCACCGTTCGGTCCTTCTCGGAAAATTAGCCACCGCTCAGGTGGGGAGTCCGGCCGTACGCCGGCGCCGTGATGATCGACGACTTAGATTTCACATTTACCGTCGCATACGTGTTTGGCATTTAGATTAGTGAACTTCGTAGTAATATGTGTAATTTTAAATAGATTCTTTTAATTCAAAACTTAGTAATTATGACGTACTCACTTGAGGAAAAAATTGATTTGATATCATGATCTCTTCAAGGACATTCATTACGTGCAATAAGGGACCTTTTCTCAGTCAAATATGTAAATCCTCCGATCCCTGCCTTGAATACAATATCGACAGTAGTCGAAAAGTTTAAGTCAACGGGATGCATTTTAGGTTGTAAATGCTACAAGACACCTAGAATTAACGAGGATGCTGAAATGCAGAAATTAATGGTGTGTGCAATGGTAGAAGATTCAAATATTTCTATCCCAAATATTTCCGAGGAGACTGGTTTTAGTGTGGGTAAAATTCACAAAATTTTAAAGAAAAACAAATATCATTCCTATAAATACAAAGCCCATCAAGAAATTTTCGATAAAGACCAGCACCGTAGAATGGAATTTTGTAACACGGTAATGGAACGTGCAAATGCGGATGACAATTTTATTTATAACATCGTGTTCACCGATGAATCCACGTTTCCGTTACATGGTAGGCACAATCCATAAATTCTACGGTATTGGGCTATTCGTTCAGAATTTTACGACAGGTTGGGTTATTGTTTGGCGCAAGACGGAGGCATCTTCGAAAATTTTCTTTAGTTTTTTTTCTTATTCAAGGGGATATTTTTTAAATTTTAAGAGTTAGTATTTTATTTTTAATTATTTTAAGAGAATCTATTTATTTTTTTAACGTTTTATTAGAAGGCACATTTTTTTAATGCAAAGCCAATTATAAAAATAATGCAAAAAAGATCATAGTTTGCTGTTAAATATGGCCAAATATAAAAAAAATATACCTTGATCATCTTTTAACAGTAAACCCATCAACATCACTGCCCACGTAAAAGTTTTACCCCGTTACAAATACGATGTACACTCCCTCACGTGTAAGAACGTAACTATCGTAGCGCCGCTATGTATAATATATATATATATATATATATATATATATATATATATATATATATATATATATATATATATACAGGGTTTCTCACGGTAGCCGTTCGTTAGAAGTTTTCGTGGTTAAAAAAAACTTAGAATTTTGAATTTCTGGACTCCAGGGTTACTCAAGAATCTTTTTCATTTTGAAATATTTTCAAGGTCATACCACTTCCGGTTATCTCGGAAGTGGCCAGTAACTTCCTTATTTTAAAGTTGAAAAAGTTCATTATTTCAAATGTGACATCTTATATATTATTGGATGATCGGATGCAGAATTTGATTCTGCATCGATTCGCTATAACTTTCCCTATACCTATTTCCAATGGTTTTCTTGTTAATCTATTATTTTTTATTAATAGCCGATTAAACTCTAAGTCTTATCTAGTAAGCCTATTTTAACAGGAATTGAAACAATGTTGATTTTATGTCAAAGCAGTATCAGCTCACAAATTCGTGAGGTATCTACTTACAGTTCTAGTGATTTTGTTAGTTTTCTCAAGTATAGTTTATAATGGAGAATATTGAAGAATATTCCAATAATGATTTGTTAAATTTGTTTTATACGCATGGTGAATGTAGACGAATTGTCAGACGAACATGCAGACTTTTTAACGAACGATATCCGTGTTAAGGTTAACGGGCAGAGGTAAAAATAATTAAAGCGAATTAAACGAATACGTTTATTCTTCAACTGACAGAAAAGAAAAAGATCTGTCAACCATAATTTCAATTTCATAGGTAGCGACATAAAATAAACAAATCAAATGGTACATTGTGATAGGTATCGCTTTGCCTAATTTTAAATTTGAACATAACGAGTTTCGTTATTTTATTAGAGCGATAGCAATTTAACTATATTTAACACGACCCCTCAATTTGAATGTATTGACACTATCAAATATAATCATAGAATACATTTAAATTGCTAGATTGAAGAAAGAGTATATGAATTAATTATTTAAATAATCAACCTAATATCTAAACAGTACAACACTGACTCAACAAACTTAACCTAAACTTCTGAAATTTTTCTTTACCTAAAGCTTTAGTAAACATATCAGCACAGTTTTCGTTAGAGCTAACATACTTAATTTGTACTTCTTTCTTTGAACAAAGATCTTTGATGAAATGATATTTTATTGCGATATGCTTACCGCGCTTAGAGTTTTCAAAATTTTTAATCATTGAAATTGCACTGAGATTGTCAATTTTCAAAGTAGCTGGTTCACGTTCAATAAACTCGGATAAAATACCCTTTAAATTCACAAGTTCTTGAGCTGCTAATCCTGCTGATACATATTCGGCTTCCATTGAAGACAGAGCTACACAGTTCTGCTTTCTAGAATGCCAGGCAATTGGATTACTAGCGTGAAAGCACACAAAACCGCTTACACTTTTCCTTGTTTGTCGATCGCCTCCCCAATCTGCGTCACAGATGCCTTCTAAAACACTTTCTCCTTTCGTATACATCAGTCCATAATCTTGTGTCAGATTCAGATAACGAAGTATTCTTTTACCAGCTTTCCAAAGTTGCATTGTCGGTTTATCCAAATATCGGCTTAAGTGAGACACTAAAAGCAATATCTGGTCTTGTCACAATTGAAAGATACATTAAACTACATATCAATCTTCTATATTAGATATTCTGCTGTATTGGCTCGTCTTCATTTATCTGAAAATTCTGTTCCATTGGTGTAGCTATTGAACGACTTTCTTCCATACCATATTCTTTAAATAATCGTGAAATCATTTTTGTTTGACAAATTTTTAGTCCTTTTCTAGTTTTGCTTATCTCCATTTCTAAAAATCTTGTTACTTCTGTCATGTTCTTAATTTTGAATTCATTGTAAAGATTTTTCACCAGTTGACTCACTTGATCATCCGGTCCAGTTATCAGAGCATCGTCTACAAACAAAACTAAGTAGACATCGTCTTTTACATATAAGCAGTAGTCATATTTGGATCTCTTAAAATTTAAGTTTGACATAACCTCATTAAATTTTACATTCCAACATTCGTGCACTTCGGAGACCATATAATGCTCGGTTTAGTTTCAAATATTTTGACATACTTTCCAGACCCTCTGGTGTTTTTATATAGACATCTTCCTCGAATAAACCATTTAAAAATGCTGTTGGAACATCTATTTGTTTTAAGATCCAATCTTTTTGCACAGAAACTGATATTAAAATTCTTATTGTTGGAAGTCTACATACTGGTACATAACTGAATTTCTCTCTATTATAGGGTACTTGAAAGCCTTTAACAACTAACCGTGCCTTTTTCGTTCCATCTTCTTTTATCCTAAAAATCCATCTCGTATCTATAGCTTTTTGGCCTTTTGGTAACTCAGCTGGTGTCCACGTTTGTAATTTCTCATGTGAGCTTAATTCCTCAATTATTGCTTGCTGCCATTGCTCTGATTTACTTGCTTCTTGATATGTTTTTGGTTCTTCTGATGCAGAGAGCAAGCAATAAGCTACATATATTTCATAGTCATCTAACTTCTTTGGTCTTGTTATATTTCTTCCTGATCTAGTTATAGTTTCCACCATTGGTACATTGTCTTCATAATCATTTAAGCTTTGGTCACTTTCATCTTGAATTTCTTCTTCTTTTATTAGCTGCTCATTTTCTTTAATATTTTCCGCTCCATCCGTATTTTTGCTATCATCTTCGGAAAAATATCTATTTTCTTTTTGGCCATTCTCTTTGTATTCTATAATGCTCTCATCGAATCGCACGTCTCTGCTTCTTATCACTTTTTCTTCATTTGTCAACCATAACCGATAACCTCCGCCACAATATCCAACCATTACTGCTTTTTTAGCTCTCAGATTAATCTTATTTCCTTTTGGTAGTAAAGTATACCATGCACGACAACCAAAAATTTTCAGTTTACTGAGATCATTTCTTCCATGCCATATTTTTGACGGTGTTTGTCCTGTGGGTAATGCCGAAGTAGGGGTTCTACTTAATTCATATGCTGAACATTTAATAGCTTCTCCCCACAATTCTTTTGGAAGACTGGAATCTAAAATTTTTGTCCGTAGCATGTTTAATAGCGTTCGATTCATTCTCTCGGATTTTCCGTTTGATTGAGGACTATTCGGTATAGTATACTCTAATTTCATACCTTTTTGTTTGCAGAAACCTTTAAAATTATTCGATATAAATTCTCCTCCATTGTCCAATCTAATTCTTTTGACTTTTACGTCATGCTGGTTTTCTAATTCTTGAACATATTCTTTCAAATTATCTTCTGCTTCATCTTTGGTTTTTAAAATCTTGACCACAACAAAATGTGAATAATCATCTAGAATAACCTGAAAGTATCTATCTCCATCAAATGTGCTTGGTGTTATTGGCCCACTAACATCACTGTGTATCAACTCACCTATAGCATTTGTGTGTCTTTCATTTTTTGCAAATGGACATCTTGTGGCCTTTCCTTCCACACAAGTTGAGCATATTTTATTAGACGATTTTAGTCCAAGTTGCAGCAATGCGTCTTTTCCAGCATAACCTAATCTTCTATGCCAGATATCCTCATCTATTGCAACATTGCAATTTTCATTTTGGCTTTCAATTTTGTCTATATTTAGCACATACAACCCATTATTCTGTTTACAAATTAAAGCAAAATTCTTTCCAGTAATTGTAGTTTTATCTTTTTTACTATTATTTTATGGCCTTTTGAGGTAATTTTTGATGCAGAAAGTAGGTTATGTTTTATCTTTGGTACAATCAAAGCGTCTATAGCAATATTTTGCTCTTGACATTTAACTTTTAACGTACCTAATTTGTTTGACTTCAAAATTTCACCGTTTGCGATATGAATTGACACATAATTTGGCAATGTTTTAATATCATACATATTTTTCTCTAGATACTCTTATACAAAATGATTACTTGCTCCAGAGTCTAAAATGAAAGAAACTTTGCCTCCTATTGCATTGCATATGTTCGCTGCATATAAAACTATTGAATCTTCAGCTGTGTGAGCTTGATGCTTCGGGTTTGAGTTGTTACTATCATTTTGACTTACGTGACCTCTATTCTCTGAGTAATGTTGATTACCTTTAAAATTACCTCTGCCTCTAAAATTACCTTTGTACGAGCCTCTATTTTTGTTAAATCCTTTCGGGTTGTGTTTTGGACACTGCGCTTGAAAATGATATTGGTATTACATGTATAGCACCGCTTTGTCGTTGCCTTGAAACTAACTTCGTTATTGCCATCAATCTTGGTCTCTTGACGTGAATTTAACTTTATTTCCTCGTCTAATAATCTGGCTTTTACAAAATCCATTTTAACTTCTGAAACTGTCTGTAAAGCTGTCACTGCCGAGTCGTATTTCGACGGTAAAGATAACAAAAAATGGCACACTTTGTCACCTTCATCAATATTCGATCCCAGATCTTTCAGATCTCTTATTATTGTGTCGAATATTAAGAAGTGGTCTTCTAGCTTTTCGTTTATCCCTAGTTTTAAGCTAAGTAGCTTTCTCCATAAAGAAAGTTTTGTAAATGAGCTGGTTCTGACGAATACGTCTTTCAAAGCTGCTATCTGGTCTTTTGCGGTTTTACAATCTTTAATTATGTCTAGATGTTTGTCCGATACACCCTGTACTATTATAGACTGCGCAAAAGCATCAGCCTTATTAAAACTGGTCCTTGCCTCAGCTGTCGCATTTTCTCCTGGCGGTTTTTCTAGGGCTTCACTGCACAACTCCCGTTTTAATATAGTTACTATTCTGAAATGCCAGTTGTTGAAATTATTTTCCTCTAAGATCGGCACTGAAACACTGTTGAATCCTGACATTTTGCTGTACACTTAAACACGTTTTTCGGATTCAGTTCGCTATATTTTTCACTTTTTAACTGTCTTCAGTTTATTTAACGCGAGATTTCTTCTTAGCACAATACTGGGCCCACAACCTGTTAAAGTTAACGGGCGTACAGAGGTAAAAATAATTAAAGCGAATTAAACGAATACGTTTATTCTTCAACTGACAGAAAAGAAAAAGATATGTCAAGCATAATTTCAATTTCATAGGTAGCGACATCTTACATAAAATAAACAAATCAAATGGTACATTGTGATAGGTATAGCTTTGCCTAATTTTAAATTTGAACATAACGAGTTTCCTTATTTTATTAGAGCGATAGCAATTTAACTATATTTAACAATCCGGCCCTACCAACAAGGAAGGCCCTACCTTCCTTAAAATAAGGAAGTTACTGGCCACTTTCGAGATAACCGGAAGTGGTATGACCTTGAAAATATTTCAAAATGAAAAAGATTCTTGAGTAACCCTGGAGTCCAGAAATTCAAAATTGTAAGTTTTTTTTAACCACGAAAACTTCTAACGAATATATATATATATATATATATATATATATATATATATATATATATATATATATATATATATATATATACAGGGTTTCTCACGGTAGCCGTTCGTTAGAAGTTTTCGTGGTTAAAAATATATATATATATATATATATATATATATATATATATATATATATATATATATATATATATATATATATATATATATATATTATACACAGGGTGAGCCACGGTGGATGGAGTATTAAAAGTATATGGAGAACGGATCTATCGATTGCTTTGAAATTTTGCATAATAATTATATATAATACAATTTGGAAAAATAATTATACAAACACAGTTTTAATGGATTTGTTTATTATTCATGGACAGTGCAATAAGCTTATCAACAGAACTTGTAGAATATTTAATGAGAAATATCCGAATTTGCCGCAGATGAACAACAGAAAATTTCTACGAATTCAGAGGAATTTTATAAATTTTGGTTCGTCATTAAGAGAACAATAACAACAGTGTCAGTATTAAGAAAAAATAATACCTAAGCAACAATAACAGTAATAAAGGCTATAAGTAGCAATCACAAATAATACAAATAACTAATAAAATGTATAAAAATCTTAAAACTATTGTAATAATTGTGTGAAATGTTGACCGTTAACTTCTAGACACTTTTGTATACGACGATGGACAGCGTTTGTTGTAGCAGCTCTTATATCAGCGGGGTCCAAGTTTTCAATCTCTTGAATCACTCGACGTTCTAATTCTTCCCTGTTGTGGACTGGAGTTTTATAAACTCTATCTTTAAGAATACCCCAAAGACAAAAATCTAACGGGATAAGGTCAGGGGACCTCAGAGGCCAATTCTGCGGTCCAAAACTAGACGTTTTGGTCTAGTCATCATGATACATTTACCTATTTAAAAATGTTAATGTCCCCTATACCTGATGCGCACCGTTTTCGATTTATAGGCACTTTTCTGTAACCCTTCCAAGAATATTATATCTTTTGATATGTTGTCATAACGGGTGGGCCATGAAATTTTTATTTTCTTATTTTGTAATGACAACAGACATGCTATTTTTCTAAATAAATTTGACATTAGTAATATTTGCACTTAATTTGAATAGCTGTAGCACAAATATGGCAGAAAATAATTATACAAACGCAATTTTAATGGATTTGTTTATTATTCATGAACAGTGCAATAAGATTATCAACAGAACTTGCAGAATATTTAATGAGAAGTATCCGAATTTGTCGCAGATGAACAACAGAAAGTTTCTACGAATTCAGAGAAATTTTATAAATTTTGGTTTGTCATTAAGAGAACCAAGAAATTTATCGAAACCTGTGACATCTGACGAGGTAAATAAAATCAATGTGCTAGTATATTTTCATGTAAGTCCCCAGTATTCCATACGTTGTGCTGAACAGGATTTAGGATTGCCATATTCATCCATTCGAAGAATACTAGCAAACCATAAAATGCATAATTATAAATTTACAAGAGTCCAATTTCTCATGCCTCAGGATTATCTACGGAGAATAGAATTTTGTGAATGTTGCTAGTACGTATGCAAGAGGACCCCAATTTTTTAAAGAAAATTATATGGACTGATGAATCCAAATTTTCTAGGGAAGGGATTTGTAACACACGAAATCGTCACCATTGGGCTACAGACAACCCCCACATTACTAGAGAGGCTGGTTTTCAAGTTAAATTTAGTTTCAATGTTTTTTGTATGTTAATGGATGATAAAATAAAATATTACATATACGACGAGAAATTAAATTCCAGAAAATATTTAAATGTAATTAGAACAATTGTGGAAGACTTCGTTAATAATCTGTCACTTGAAAAATATAGAACTTGTTGGTATGATCTCGACGGAGCTCCTCCACATTGTACATACGAAATTAGTATGGAGTTGGACCGCATTTTCGATGACCGTTGAACTAGACGCTTTGGATCTCAGAATTGGCTTCCGAGGACCCCTGACCTTACCCCGTTAGATTTTTATCTTTGGGGTATTCTTAAAGATAGAGTTTATAAAACTCCAGTCCACAACAGGGAAGAATTAGAACGTCGAGTGATTCAAGAGATTGAAAACTTGGATCCCGCTGATATAAGAGCTGCTACAACAAACGCTGTCCATCGTCGTATACAAAAGTGTCTGGAAGTTAACGGTCAACATTTCGAACAATTATTACAATAGTTTTAAGATTTTTATATATGTATATATATATATATATATATATATATATATATATATATATATATATATATATATATATATATATATATATATATATATATGTTAGCAGAGTAGCCCTGAAGGAGACCTCTTACGATTATAGATGCTGAGCGTTCGTGGTGGACCCGAAGTTAATCGGAGCAGCCCGGCCAGGCTTAGTCGATAATACGCGAGTTAGTCAATTATTATTGACCGTTCTGTTAAGTTGTTGACATAACGAATGTTAATAAATTGGTTGTAAAGTGAAGTTTTACTTTTATTTAGGGTAGACACCCCTTGAACGCTTACATCAGAAGTGGGATACTATCCGTTGTGCCAGACAAAAAGTAATTTTATAGTGACGAACTAGTCTGTTTTTTAATATGGAAGATTTACGTGATGATCTGGTCAATGCCAGACCCAATAGTGATAGTAGTGAACCAGAACAGGAGGAACCAGTAGTTTCTCCAGCAAAAGTGCAATGGCAGGAGACCATAATAGCTTTGGTAGCAACCCAACAGCAGCAATTGCTAGAATTAACGCGGCACACCAAGATGGCGGAAAAGGCAACGCCCGTGTCGAATGTTGTGGATGAACCTAATGCGCATGCTTCAACATCGCGAACCACGTCGTTCCAATTGGCGGAATATGATCCTGACGCTAGTACGTATTCTATAGAAGAGTGGCTAGATGACGCCACAAATTTGAAAACAGAATTAAAAGTCAGCGATAATTTAATGATCGTGAAAGCCGGCGAAGCCCTGAAGAATAGAGCGCATCGTTATTATTGTGATTGGCATCCCATTTGTCGAACATGGGAGAATTTTTCAGAAGACCTTGCCGTTGCCTTCCCTGACCGTGAAACTCCAGGCGCTCGCGCATTCACTGCGGCTACACTACGTAGTCAAGATTGTGAGTCTCTTGGTGATTATGGCATACAAAAATTGCGTAGTATTCGACGTTTCCACGATAGTCTGCCATGGAGTACAATTTTAAGCATGATCGAATATGGTTTCGCCCATTTAGAGGCACAGTCATCAATCCGTATACAAAAACCAGCGACAGAAAGAGGGTTGTTGAAACTTTTAGGAGAATTTGATGCTCGTAAACGTCAACACCAACCGACAATGGGTTCACGTTTTGTAACTCAGACTACGCAACAGCTTAATGCGCCTACATATCATCGACCACTTCGTTCTCGCACAGTAAATACAACTTTTAACAGAGAATGTTTCAAGTGTGGGCAGATAGGTCATCGTCAGGATGCCTGTACTGTGAAAACCGAGTCTGTGAAACACTCAAAGTCAACACCACCCAAGTGTACTCGCTGTAAACAAATTGGACATAGAGAAAATAGTTGTTGGTATAAAAATGAAAAACCGACTATATAGAGTGATGCTTATACGACAAGGACATTAAACCTAGCTACGTTATTGTGTACGAACCAGGCCATTTCATTTTCATATCTCATCGATAGTGGCGCTGACTCATCGATTCTCAGAGACACCGCTGCTGAAAGACTAGGAATGGTTATCAAACCCGACGTACGTGCTTTGTTGGTTCGGATTATAAACTGTTTTAACTATTTATTAGTACCTTTTAATTAATAGCTGCAGTCTCGAAATTAGTTTTACAGTTGTGCCGAATGATGTAATGCCTAGCAAATTAGACGTGATTATCGGTTGGGACATTATCAGCTAAAAACATTTGCATGTAGAAAAATGTGCATGGAGTCTTGAACTACATTGTGATCTCTCTAATATTCCAGTTTCGATAAAAAAAAAATGACGTTAACATTGAACTAAACGTGTCAGGACTGGACGAGCATTCAGTTAAACAATTACGCTAGTTAGTAATTTTAAATAATTTTAAATAGGAAGGTTTTTTTAATAATTTTAAATAAGAAAACACCGGGTAATATTACTGCAGGAAAACTGAGCAAAAAAAAAAATGTAAAGTACAAATCATAATATGGGAGTACCATACAACAATTTAAATTTTACAATAAAGTTAACACGGGAGTACCGTGGTGTAAATAACATTACAGTCAAAAATACAAAGCATAGTATGGGAGTCCCATACAACAATTTAAATTTTACAATTAAGTTAACACGGGAGTACCGTGGTGTAAATAACATTACAATCAAAAATACAAATCATAGTATGGGAATCCCATACAACAATTTAAATTTTACAATAAAGTTAACACGGGAGTACCGTGGTGTAAATCACATTACAGTGAAAAGTACAAATCATAGTATGGGAGTACCACACAACAATTCAAATGCAATGAGATATAAAACGGAAGTACCGTACTATAAGTTTAATATAATAGGAATTGTTTTAAAGGACGCGGGAATCCCGCCAAGGTTAATCAATAATCAAAACATAACATAATAATTCCATATAAACAAATGCTTGAGTACACATTTTATAGATCAGCTGAAAAGTAAACTAGGTTAATGTTGTGGTAGTCCCACATAAACAGACGATTGGAAATTACTCAAATGAAATATGATATGCTGAAAGACTGTGTAAGTGTCGGATTATTCCGGCCAGCTCTTTGTTTTGGTTATGCTTTCAGATGATGCAGAATTTCCTGGAGCGAGGACGCTCAATTGTAGAATGGCCGTGTTAGCAGAGTAGCCCTGAAGGAGGCCTCTTACGATTATAGATGCTGAGCGTTCGTGGTGGACCCGAAGTTAATCGGAGCAGCCCCGCCAGGCTTAGTCGATAATACGCGAGTTAGTCAATTATTATTGACCGTTCTGTTAAGTTGTTGACATAACGAATGTTAATAAATTGGTTGTAAAGTGAAGTTTTACTTTTATTTAGGGTAGACACCCCTTGAACGCTTACATATATATATATATATATATATATATATATATATATATATATATATATATATATATATATATATATATATATACATATATACATATACAGGGTTTCTCACGGTAGCCGTTCGTTAAAAGTTTTCGTGGTTAAAAAAAACTTGAATTCTGAATTTCTGGACTCCAGGGTTATTCAAGATTCTCTTTCATTTTCAAATATTTTCAAGGTCACACAACTTCCGGTTATCCCGGAAGTCGCCAATAACTTCCTTATTTTAAATAGAACACCCGGTATATTATTTCATTTTTGGATTCCTGAGAAAATTTCATGAGTTCCATCTAGGTTTCCCTATACCTATCTTTAACTGTTTCGTAGATATTTTGATTATTTTGAAAATTTTGAAAGACCTTATTTCCAACACTGTGTCTTTTACCCATTTTCGACTGGTGCTAAACGCTTCTGGGATAGACGGAAGCACAAGAATGGTACTTTTGAAATCCATATTGACAATTAATTTATTGCAAACAGGGTGTCCAAAATTTTATCACCAAGTACATAATTTTCAAAGTTGAGAAAGTTCGTTATTTCAAACGTGACACCCTGTATATTATTGGATGATCGGATGCAGAAGTTGATTCTACATGTATTCGCTATAACCTTCCCTATACCTATTTCCGACGGTTTTCTTGTTAATCCATTATTTTCTATTAAAAGCCGATGAAACTCTGAAAGTCCTATCTAGTACGCCTTGATTTTGACAGGAATTAAAACAATGTTGATTTTATGTCAAAGCAGTATCAGTTCATAAATTCGTGAGGTATCTACCTACAGTTCTAGTGATTTTGTTAGTTTTCTTAAGTATAGTTTATCATGGAGAATATTGGAAGAATATTCCAATAATGATGTGTTAAATTTGTTTTATACGTGAATGTAGGCGAATAGTCAGACGAACATGCAGACTTTTTAACGAACGATATCTGGACCTACCAACAATGACTCCTAGAAAATTCGCAAGAATCGAAGCTCGGTTTATAGCGAAGTGGTAGTGTAAGCGCAACACGAAATCACCGAAAGCTCGTAATAGATAATGAAGATAACGATGTGAATGTGTTGGCTTATATTCAAGCTTATCCACGGAGTTCAACTCCAGCAGCAGCGCTGGATTTGAGTATTTCAAGAGCATCAATCCACAGAATATTAAGAAAACACAAAATGCATCTCTTTTCTGAGATAATTGTACGCGGATTACGTCTTGGTGACGAGGTAAGATGAGTCGACTTTTGTGAGTTCATGTGCATAAAAATGACCGAAGATCTGAGATTTCTTCAAAAGATTATGTGGACTGATGAATAAAAATTCAGCAGGCAAGGGATTATAAATCGCCGAAATAATCACTACTGGACACAAGATAATCCACACGTCATAAGGCAACATAATCACCAGGACTATTTTAGTTTTAATGGTTTTTGTTTAATTATGAACAGTAGAGTGGCATATCACGTGTACCATGAAAATTTGAATGGGGTTATATATCTGGAGATACTCAGAGGGTTTGTTAGTGATTTCGTAAATGTTCTACCTCCACGTGACAGAGCAAACTGTTGGTATCACCTGGATGGTGCTCCAGCACATTCCACTATAGCTGTATACCAGCAGTTGACCTTGATGTTCGAGGATCAGTGGATTGGCCCACAGGGACCCTGGAACTGGCCACCTATCACCCGATTTGACGCCCTCGGATTTTTACCTCTGGGGCCGTATAAAACAACTAGTGTACTCTAGGTCTGTACAAACTAGACAGGAATTAGTGAACATTGTTCACGATGCGTTTACTAATCAAAGTCCTGACGAAATTCGGGGTTCCGTTTCGCGAGGAATATATGACAGAGTTATCCAGTGTTTGAACCAAAATGGCGGTCATATAGAATTGTAATTTTACATTCATTTATTATTTCTTGTCATAATTTTTTTATATTTTTCATTTGTTATTATGTTTTAAATTTTGTTATGTTCCTGTTTTGTTTTCATGTTCTAATTAAAGTGAATTTCTGCCGTTTCAGTCATGTTCATTTTGTTTCGAAAAACAAACGAAACGTTTCGGTTTCTGCCAAAAATCACATTAAAATAGAAAATATAGATTAACGAAAAAACCGTTGGAAATAGGTATAGGGAAAGTCACGGCGAATCGATGCAGAATCAAATTCTGCATCCGATCATCCAATAATGTACAGGGTATCACATTTGAAATAACGAACTTTGTCAACTTTGAAAACGATGTAATTGGTGATCAAATTTGGGACACCCTGTTTGCGATAAACTAATTGTCAACGTTGATTTCGAAAGTACCATTCTTGTGCTTCCGTCTATCCCAGAAGCGCTTAGCACCAATCGAAAATGGGTAAAAAAAGTGTTGAAAATAAGGCTACGTCTTTCAAAATTTTCAAAAGAATCAAGATGTCTAAGAAACAGTTGAAAATAGGTATAGGGAAACCTAATGGAACTCATCGTGAAATTTTCTCAGGAATCCAAAAATGAAATAATATACTGGATGTTTTATTTAAAATAAGGAAGTTTCTGGCGACATCCGGGATAACCCGAAGTGGTACGATTTGAAAGTATTTCAAAATTAAAGAGAATCTTGAATAATCCTGGAGTCCGAAAATTCAGAGTTCTAAGTTTTTTTTAACCACGAAAACTTCTAACGAACGGCTACCATGAAAAACCCTGTATATATATATATATATATATATATATATATATATATATATATATATATATATATATATATATATATATATATATATATATATATATATATATATATATATATAAACAGTCAATAATATCGACCCTCGCGCTACAGTCGGGAGGATGGCCGAACAGAGGCATAACGGACCGAGCAGCGGGACGATTGGGGAGTGAGGTAGCAGTCTAACCCAGAGAATTTGCGAGTACTATTGTAGATGTTGAATACAGTCCAAAAATAAAGTCTGAGGTGGTAAAAACCCCTGATTATTATTTAATATTCCCTAAACGTTTACATCAGAAGTGGGATTGATCCGTGCGTAGTGCCCTTATTAGCAAAAAACTAGAAAATTGACTATAAAAACGTAGATAAAATGGCGGATGGTGTTGAACGTGAAAGTGACGGCGAGATAAGTGCTGTGAGCGCAGAGGACTTCGGTGGCCCTTCAAACCCGAAACGTGCCAAAGTGCAGTGGCAGGAGACGCTCGTCAACTTAGTTTCAATGCAACAACAACAACTTGCAGATTTAACTCGGCATGTAAAGATGGCGACAACACCAGGGGCAACGCCCAATGTATCAGAAGCAGAGAGTTCAAGTGCGCTTGTGTCAACGACTACGCAGATCCAGTTCAGGCTCGCAAGTTACGATCCGGAAACGAGTGCTTACTCAATCGAGGAATGGTTGGAGGACGCTACAAAGTTAAAACATGAACTAAATGTAAGTGACATTCTCATGATCGCAAAAGCAGGAGATGCTCTGCGAGATCGAGGATACCGTCACTATCGCGACTGGAGACCCATTTGCCGTACTTGGGACAACTTTTGCGCTGATCTCACTGTGGCTTTTCCTGATCGGGAGACACCAGGAGCACGTGCATATTTGGCTACTACACTCCGAAGTCACGACTGTGATGGGTTATGCGATTACGGCAATAAAAAGCTTCGAATGATTACACTGCCGTGGAATATTATGCTTAGCATGGTAGAATTAAGTCTGGACCACACTGAGGCACGTTCAATGATTCATGTACAAATACCAGAATCAGAACGTGAATTATTAAAGTTATTAAGCGAAGCTGACGCACGCCGCAAAAGAACATCCAGAGCATCAATGCGCGCGCATGAAGGATCTGGAGTGGGGAGACGGAAACACGAGCGCAGACTAAGAGAACCACGGTCCTCGAGCCATGGGAGGAACGGATCATGTTATAAGTGTGGGCGTAAAGGTCATCGACAAAACATGTGTACAGCCTTACAAGATGGAAACAAGGCTAATGAAAATACTGCCAGTGATAAACCAAAACCCAGCATCTCTATCTGCGAACATTGCAAAAAGCCGGGCCACACTCAACCTAATTGCTGGGCTAAGCATGGAAGTCCGAAAAAGGCAGTTGTACTAAAGAAATGACGCCATCTGAGCGAGATACCGATAGCAACGTTATTGTGGAATGCACAGGCGAAATCGGTCCCGTATCTTATTGATAGTGGTGCCGACGTCTCACTTATTAAACATTCTATTGTAAAAACTTTAAATGGTATTATCAAAACAGACCGCAGTGTACGTGCTTTTTCGGGATTTGGAGGCCAAGTTGTTTATACTATCGGTAAATGTGAACTAGTAATAGTGCAACTAGCAGGTGGTGGCAAATTAAGACCGAAGTATAAAGGACCGTATACTGTTCGGACAGTTCTCCCAAATGAGCGATACGAGCTGCATAAGAAAGGACATCAGACTACGGCAGCAGCTCACAAACAACTACGAGCTTGGCCCTCGGGTTAATAGCGCAAAGTAAGTCCGAATAGTAATTACTAATTACATTTCATTAAGTTATCAGGTCAGTAAATCCAGTGTTTTTGTGGGATTGTTTATAGTTAGGTCACACACTCGTTTTCTGAACACAACATCATGAGTTTTACGACCTAGTAACTGACCTATGATTTGGATTTGATTTATTTTAATGTGATTTACTAACCTTTAACAACGAGATGAAGGTACGGATAGTGGCAGTACCACTATGCCTTGATAAGGTGACAGTACCACCTACCATTCGATGAAGCAGCGGCTAGTGGCAGTACCACTATGCCTTGGGAAGGTGGCAGTACCACCTACCATTCGATGAAGCAGCGGCTAGTGGCAGTACCACTATGCCTTGAGGTGGCAGTACCACCTGATGTGCGATAAAAACTAGGAGAGTGGCAGTACCACTATGTCTAGTAATTGACTGTATTACCTAAAACTCTGCACAGCACTAACAATAACATTATACCATTGTTTGGGCAGTCTCTGTTTCGGTATTCTGTTTTCAGATCAGCATCACCTCGGTCGGTGCGAGGACGCCCCGCAAACAGGATGGCCGTGTAAACAGTCAATAATATCGACCCTCGCGCTATAGTCGGGAGGATCGCCGAACGGAGGCGTAACGGACCGAGCAGCGGGACGATTGGGGAGTGAGGCGGCAGTCTAACCCAAAGAATTCGCGAGTACTATTGTAGATGTTGAATACAGTCCAAAAATAAAGTCTGAGGTGGTAAAAACCCCTGATTATTATTTAATATTCCCTAAACGTTTACATATATATATATATATATATATATATATATATATATATATATATATATATATATATATATATATATATATATATATATAAGTAATATAACGAACAATTATTATCATTGTTTTTATTTTTGTTATCTGTCCGTCTGCGGTTCGTAACTAAACATGTTATGCATCCAAACCACAGATAAACTTATTATTTGTAACCCACGCCTGATGATAACGAACCCTTTAAATTCAGAATCATCCGGCATGGTAATCAGAATGTAATTAGACGTCAAATAAAACGTTTCAACTAAGTGTTGTCTTCTCTATAAAGTTAACGTAATTCCCCGTTAACATATTTGGCGCAGCCGGTAGGATATTCTTCGTCATAGTCGCTAACTCTGTGCGATCCTGTGGTGGGCCCCAGTCCTTTGCGAAACAAACCAACAAAACGAGATAGAAGACTCCAGTGTTCCAAACGTAAGTCCATTTGCATTCTCCTTCTTCCCTTGTATATTTTTTTTGTATACGTGTGTTGAAGTAAAAATCAATTCAGTGTTTTGCCTTACTTTGTGGCAGAAATAACTGAGTTTACCTATTTTCTTGTGGTATTTTTCTATTGCAGAGGAATCCATATAAGAATTATTTTTTATTTACGCTCTTGTGGTATTTTTCTATTGCAGAAGAATCCATATAAGAATTATTTTTAATTTACGCTCTTGTGGTATTTTTCTATTGCAGAAGAATCCATATAAGAATTATTTTTAATTTACGCTCTTGTGGTATTTTTCTACTGCAGAAGAATCCATATAAGAATTATTTGAGCTTACGTTCTTGTGGTATTTTTCTATTTACAGAAAAATCCATATAAGAATTAATCCATATAAGATTTATTTTCTTGTGACATTTTTCTCTATTTTAAATATCTTTAGTAATATTAAAATTTTTTTCTCTCTTTCTTTCTTTATACACTTACCTATACAAACGGTAATATTTTTGATAGTATATTAGATCTAGAATATTAATACCTTTAATACCATACCCAAGTGTAAGACCAAGAAATATTTCATTAGATAACTTAGAAAACCTTAACATGGACACTCTCGATTTACAAAAACTACGTAACCTCGCAGAATTCATTCCACATTTTAATGGGAACGAATTGACTCTTTCTAATTTCTTTGACGCTGTTGATAACTTAATTGAGGCTAATCCAACAAACAGTCTACTACAACATAAAATAGTTTTAAGCTGTATCAAACAAAAAATTACAGGAAAAGCGCAACTATTATTAGCTAGCCGTCCTGATATAATTACCTGGCCTCAAATTAAAGCCCTATTTACACCAAATTTTAGCGACAATCGTAATATATTAACTTTAGAACAAGAACTGCAATTTACTAGATTAAACCCAAAAGAAACCTTGCTAGAATTCGGAAACCGACTAATTGAATTAAAATCAAAATTAATAACGAAAATTCAAATGTCAAATATTACACAAGAAGAGAAAAACGGGCAAACCTCATTTTACCAACGACAGATTTTTAATAAATATAAAATGAACTTACCCACTAATTATGAAAACATGTTACGAAATAACCCCATTATTGATAACTTAGAACAAGCAATGACATTTATCGACGAACAGGTAAAATATGACGAATTTAAACAATTATCATTAAGTCAAGTTAAACAGAAAATAAGCCCAACAAACATAACGCGACCAACATATTCAAATCACAAGCCACCATTTAACAACTCAAATAATTACTTTCAAAATTCATTTCCACAACAAGGATTCAATGTACAACCAAGGGAAATAAAAAGACATTTCCCTACCAATACTCAATTATTCGGGAAAGCAAACGTATTCAAACCAAACTTCAAAACTCCGCATCACAACTTATACAAACCGACCCCTATGTCAGGTATAAGTTATGCAAGCTCGAAACCGACAGCTATTCAACACAAACATCCCATGAACCAAAGGCCTACCTTTTCCTCTGAAGAACTGTTTCACCAAGAACTAGATATGACACCACCAACTCCATTATTCGACCCTTATACAGGACAACCCCTTGCATATTCGGAATTAGAAATACCAACAGAAGAAGTTCCCTCAACAACGTTTGAAAACTCTTACGAAGAAGAAAACTATGGCCAGCATTCACAAGAAGAATGGAAAGAACAAAATGTTCACATGGACACCACTCAGAACAACCAAACATAGAAGCTCACAAAATTTCAGTAGCCGCCCCTTTATCTTACATAATTATTCAACAACCCCCGTATCCACCTTTACGATTACTCATAGACTCGGTGCTACTAACAGTATAATTCGACCAGACATAATTTGTCCAGAAGAGATCTTCCAATACACATCTAAATTAAAAACGTTAATCGGAATCGCTGATTGTAAATTTAAAGCACACATTCCTGCCTTTTCTGAATTCAATTTTCAAAACCAACCATTAGAATTTTTGCTTTACGATTTCCACAGTTTCTTTGATGGATTAATAGGATTAGATTTGTTAACTAAATTTAGTATTCAGTTAGACTTTTCGAACAATGTCTTAATTGGTAACAATTTCCAATTACCGATATATTTTCGAAAACCCCACGAATTAACCAGGCGAGTAACTATCAATGCCTTCGAGATACTAAGAACGGAAATACCAGTATCAATAGACGACGGAGAGATACTAATCCCCGGACTAACGAACAAAAATTTAAAAATACCTCAATCAATATCTAAAGCCAATAATGGACTAGCCCTTGTAGAAATATACAACTACTCACATCAAACGGAAACTGCATATTTTACAAAACCCATACAGGTACAACCTTTCGATGATTTCGAACCTTATAGCCCTGGCATCACTACACAAGATTCCCAACTAACAAGAGACCAAAAAATCAAACAAATTCCATCTTTAATCAGGATTGAACATCTAAATAAAGAAGAAAGAAACCTCCTGGTAAAACTATGTAAGGAACATCCAGATGTATTCCATTTTCCGAACGACCCACTAACCTTTACGAATCAAACTAAACATCACATAAAAACTACAGACGAAATACCTGTACATACAAAAACATATCGCTACCTCCACGTTCACAGAGAGGAAGTTCAAAATCAAATACAGAAAATGCTAGACGATAATATTATACGCCCTAGTTCTAGTCCATGGAGCAGCCCCATTTGGATAGTTCCAAAGAAATTGGACGCCTCTGGACAACGTAAATGGCGAATCGTCGTAGATTACAGGAAGATTAATGATAAAACAATAACGGACCGGTATCCAATTCCTAATATAACTGATATTTTAGACAAATTAGGTAGATGTCAATACTTCACTACGTTGGACCTTGCCTCCGGGTTTCACCAGATCGAGATATCTCCAGAAAGTATACAGAAAACAGTATTTAATACGGAAAACGGGCATTATGAGTTCTTACGAATGCCATTCGGCTTGAAGAACGCACCTGCAACCTTTCAAAGGGTCATGGACAACGTCTTACGCGATTTACAACACAAAATATGCCTCCTATACATGGATGATATAATAATTTTTTCAACGTCCCTTCAGGAACATATGCAAAATTTAAAACTAGTATTTAAAACACTAGAAAAAGCAAACTTAAAGATCCAACTAGACAAATCGGAATTTTTAAAAAAGGAAACATCCTTCTTAGGACACATAATCACACCTTCAGGCATTAAACCTAACCCAGATAAAATAAAGTCAATAAAAAACTTCCCTATACCAAGAACGGCTAAAGAAATTAAGTCTTTCCTCGGATTACTTGGTTTCTATCGAAAATTTATAAACAATTTCGCCAAAATAACTAAACCTTTAACCAGATGTTTAAAAAAGGGAGAAAAAATAACGCATACACCTGAATTTCTTGATACGTTCAATCTCTGCAAAAATCTGCTATGCAACGAACCTGTATTAGCTTATCCAGATTTTTCCAAACAATTCACATTGACCACAGACGCATCCAATTTTGCCATCGGTGCCATATTATCACAAAATGGAGACCCTATCAGCTATGCATCAAGAACTCTTAACCCAGCTGAGATAAACTACAGCACAATAGAAAAAGAACTTCTGACAATTGTTTGGGCCACCAAGTATTTTCGACCATACTTATTTGGGAGAAAATTTCAAATTCAAACAGATCATAAACCACTACAATGGTTATTTAATCTAAAAGAACCTCAATCTCGACTAGTACGTTGGCGCCTAAAACTAGAAGAATTCGAGTACGATATTATATATAAGAAAGGCAAAGAAAATTTAGCAGCTGATGCTCTATCGCGAATCAATAAGTATGAAATTAATACTTTCGATAATGATAATGACAATATATCCACAGCAACCCAAGTAGATGATTCAGACTTTCAGAGAATACTCGACGAAATCATAGAAGAATCTGAACGTATAGCCCCTGAGAAAGCAGAGCAGATTTCACCACAAAACAATCATGACAATGAAACAGTACACACTTCCCTCGAAAACCCAATTTGCACTATTCCTATATCGGATCAACCTATTAATAACTTTAAAAACCAAATTATTATCACCCGTGGACATCTCCTACAAGACTATGGATATAGTAAAGAACACCTTTTCAATAAAACAAAAATTCGCCATAATCTACTCCTCAATGAAAACTTACTCACAACGAAAGAAATGGAAATATAAGCTTGCATCTCAAAACCCAACGAGTTAAACTGTCTCTATTTTAACGACATAAAAGTACAAAGGTCCTTTGAAATTAATATCCCTAAGTATTTTAATAATAAAACCAAATTCCAAATTAACAACAAACTATTGCTAGACATTGATGAAACTGAAGAACAAGAAAAGCTCATTAGAGTTCAACACGAAAATAATACCGTACATCGTGGCATAGAATCAATAAGATTAGCCCTATCAGAAAAATACTACTGGCCGAACATGAATAACCAAATAACAAGATTTATTAATAACTGCTCAATTTGCAACCAAGCCAAATACGACAGACAGCCCCAAAAACCGCCATTGCAAAAAACTATAACACCAGACAAACCTTCAGAGATACTTCATTTAGATACGTTTTCTTTTGATACAAATCTATATCTCACTATCTTCGATCCCTTTTCAAAATTAGGACAAGCCTATCATATAAAAAGTAGAACAGGTTTAATTATAATAGATACTTTTCTGAAATTTATATCCCACTATGGAAAACCCAACCAAATTATATGTGATCAAGGCACCGAATTCAATAATTCTTTACTAAAAGAATTTTGTAACCTACACAATATAACAATACACTATACTAGCGTTAGTTCTTCCACATCAAATGCTCCAGTAGAACGATTTCATTCGACCCTCATCGACTCTATTCGAACTTTAAAATTACAAGATCCAAAAATGAACCACGAACACCTGATATCCCTCGCCCTATTAGGATACAATAATTCAATACACACCGTCACAAAGAGGAGCCCTTTCGATATCTTACTAAATAAAACCTCTACCGAGTTAACACAAGCCGAAATCGTCACAGATTACGTTAATCGTCGTAAAATATTACAACAAAAACTAAATGAAGAAATAAAAAATAAAATAGAACACAACAAAGAAAGAATAATAAATCGAATTAATGAAAAGACTAAAGATCCCGAACCACTGATACCTAATCAAGAAATCTTTATTAAAAATCAACGCGCACAATATTCCAAAACGAAACCAAAATTTGTCAAAGTACAAGTTCTTTTAGATCATATAATAACTCCTAGTACGTCAAAAGGCAAACAACATAAAAGAAATATAAAGAAAACAAAGAAACTGACACAGGATTCTGTTGTTGCAGGACCCTCAACGAACATCACAAATGAAGACTCTGATTCTGATGATATTTCTCTTGCTCAACTATTCAAATCAAAACCCAGTAACGATAAAAAACCCAATACTCCTCATCAAGCTAGGACCTGCTAAAATAACAAATCACTTTCATGAATTCATTCAACTATTAGACCTAAAACCGATAAAGAAACAACTCGATTCACTCTCTGACCGACTGATATCTATGAAAGACAACGACAAATTTCTAGACCAAACAATAATCCAACAATTTAACATAACTCTTCTAAATGCAATAAATAAATTCAATTCACTAACTTTTCAACATCGACAAAAACGCGGACTCCTGAACTTCGTAGGAACAATAGAATCAAAACTCTTTGGTACTATGTCAGACGACGATAGACAATCCATCGAAAAACGACTTAAAACATTAGAAATAAATCAATATTCCACAAAATCCCAACAGAAAGAGCAATTATCAATTCTCAAACATTTAACATTAAATCTGGAACAGGTTTTAAAAATTATTAACGAAAACGACGAACACTTAAATCTCTTGATCGAAAACCTGGAAAAATTATCTCAGACACTAAAGAAACATGAAATTTATCTTGTCTTACAAACTATTATAAATAATTGTCTCATACTCAATAATTACTTAAGTGAATTGGGCGAAATAGTAATGTTCTCCCATATAGGGATTATATCAAATGACCTCATTTCATATAACCAATTAAAAGAAATCTTTAGCATCCTATACAAAATATATACACCACAAGAAATAGTAAAAACTCAGTTGCATAATTATTATCATCTGATATCTCTAAAAACACACTTAAATGACGAAAAATTATACGTCCAATTTTCCATACCGATCTTCCTTCCCCAAGAATTCAATCTTCAAAAAATCATACCTGTACCTTTTAAAATAAAAATCCTTATTACCTCATTCCCTTATATTTTGGAACACGAGAAGGAAATCATCACTTCAAATAAAGAATGCACTCACACCGACGCAGCTTATTTATGTTCACAAACAACCACTCAAGACAACTGTATTAGAGAACTAATCCAAAACAACAACGCCAGTTCATGCACTTTTGTTTTACCTCCTAGTAAAACAATAATTGAAGAAATTCAACCTAACCAACTACTAATACACGCCACTCAACCAACAATAGGTAAACTGGCATGTCAAAACGAAGAATCCATCCAAGTGCCTGCCTACGAACCAATGATACTGACTCTTCACAAAGGATGCCAATTTCAAATAAATAATGAAGAATTTTATACCAAAGTACGAAACG
Source organism: Rosalia funebris (assembly GCA_037954035.1). NCBI lineage: Eukaryota > Metazoa > Arthropoda > Insecta > Coleoptera > Cerambycidae > Rosalia > Rosalia funebris. The sequence goes on from JAZFAV010000006.1 coordinate 22,705,361, forward strand.
CTTAAAAGCCACCAGATTTCTTCCCCCGATAAATATGACATATCAAGAACCGAGATTCGTAAATATAACTATGGAAAACGTTCCCTTGGAGAAAATACACGAACTCTCCCGAGAAATAGACAACTTACGAATCCAACTAATTATAACTAGGGAAGAGAACCGGCATATCAAGTGGATAGTCTATGCTTTACTAATCTTGCTTCTCTTCGGAATTGGTTATTTCATTTGGACCAATAACACGAAGTTGCCCAAGTTGCTCCTACAAGTTTCCAGTTCATTCCAAAGGAAGAGGAAAACCCACAAGGACCCAATGGAGTCCCATAGTCCTCCATCTTCGGCGGGATGAGTAATATAACGAACAATTATTATCATTGTTTTTATTTTTGTTATCTGTCCGTCTGCGGTTCGTAACTAAACATGTTATGCATCCGAACCACAGATAAACTTATTATTTGTAACCCACGCCTGATGATAACGAACCCTTTAAATTCAGAATCATCCGGCATGGTAATCAGAATGTAATTAGACGTCAAATAAAACGTTTCAACTAAGTGTTGTCTTCTCTATAAAGTTAACGTAATTCCCCGTTAACATATTTTATATATATATATATATATATATATATATATATATATATATATATATATATATAAATATATATATATATATATATATATATATATATATATATATATATATATATATATATATATATATATATATATATATATATATATGCAGGTAGGAATAATGGATTTCAGTTTAACATTTTTATTTTTATAAAATACAAATTATAAAATGTGAAAATAGAAAATTGTATGATTTTGATGGTTGGGCCCCTTCAATAAAACTTTCATCGATGGCTTGTTTAAATATTCTAAATAGGTTTAAACGTTTAATACACCTCATACATAATATTTTCTCGTAATTAGATGGCTACTAAGAATTTGCTCATTTGTTGCTTATTTTCATTTTCATAACGCATTAAAGAGAAAATAATTACTGTCGCAGAAAATGTCATCATTCTGGAAATATAAAGTAATTTTTGGGAGTTCAGTTATAACAATACATTACAGTGAGAATATTAGTTGGGCAAATTGAATATTATACTTACCTATGTTTTCAATTGGTAGTGCCATTATACAGGGTGTCCTGTGGCAAATTTCCGATTTTTAAGTGAAATAACTTTTATATTCTTTAATTTTTGTTATTCAGGAAAATCAGAAATAAAAATTTATTCTTTGGGAAATTATTTGTGACACAATATAATTCAAATGACGACCTTCACAGCGGATGACCTTTTCTAAACGGACCCTAAAATTTTGCATCACACGAACAAACGTGGCCGGTGTTACGGCGCGAATTTCTCCGGTGATTTTTTGTTTTAACTCCTTCAAATTACTTGGCCCATCCTCGTACACTTTATATTTGAGGTACCCCCATAAGAAAAAATCCAAAGCGGTTATATCCGGACTTTGGGGGGAGCAAATTAGGGTGATTAAGAAATGATTCTCTCTTAGAAATGATTCAGTTTGGGAAACTTGGCGAAGGCGCTCGATAACCACATTCGTGGTGTGACAAGTGGCTCCATCTTGCATAAACCAGATGTCTCGTCCTCTGTTAAACATCACTTGACGAAGAGAAGGCAAGAAGAAATTATTGATCATTTCCAGGTAACGTTCAGAGCTTACGCTCACTGTCCTTCCCCGTTCGTAATAAAAAAAGTAAGGGCCGATTAATCCATTCACTCCGAGGGCCGCCCAAACCGTGATTTTCGGAGAATATAGTGGTTTTTCGTGTTTTTGTTGCGTGTTATCAACGCACCAATACCGACAGTTTTGCTTGTGAACATATCCCTGCAGATGGAAATGTGCTTCGTCAGAAAAAATTACGTTATCAAAGTTTTCAAATTGGTCCAAAAACGCACGTGTACTTGCATTCTAACCTGATAATCCTTCACATTCAGATCTTGCACGAGCTGAATTTTGTACGGATACAACTTGAGATCTTTTTTCAACATTTTGTGAACAGCTGTGGATAAATGTAGCGCAGATGCGCGTACGTACCGAACGGCACGGATGTTCAATAGCGGCGAGTCGTACACGGTCTATGTTTTCCGGCGTTCTGGTGGTGTTTCGGGGGCCTATTTCTTTTCTTGACGTTGTGGTACTCGTTTGTTCAAATTGTACGATCCAACTCTTGATTAATTTCAGTGAAGGAGCACGATAGATGTTTCGTAAGCCATGATGCGCCGAAAAAATCTTTGCGCGGCAATGGAAAAATTGGCATTTTGTAATACGTTTTTATGTAGAGAGCACGGTCCTCATCCGTGAAGCGTTCCATACCAGCTAATGATGGTCTTCAAGATGCGTACCACCGACAAAAGGCTGCGAATCTCATTTCGATTTCACTTCAAAATTGGAAATTTGCTACAGGACACCCTGTAGTTAAAAGATTAAGTAGATTAATTTAAGGGTGAAAGTACAAAGAACTGACAAATAATTTAAGAACATTTGTAATGAGTTGTGTGGGATATATCATTATATAATTCACTGTGAAATCAATATAGTCAATTATTTTAATGAGTTGTAATTGAACGAAGTTTTACTGTCGGTATTAAAAAACCACCAAAATGTGATTAACATATTTATTACACGAAAGCTAGTAATACTGATTGAAAATTAAGATAAGTAGAGAATTAATTAATAAATCACTTAAGTTGTTTGTTAACAATTATAACACTGTATTTTTCACTCTTCAAACAAAATCTAAATAAATTTTATAGCAAATAAAAATTATTAAACACATTCACAGTTAAAAATTATAGTAATGTTTTTGTTTTATTTTGAGAGGTTTTAAACATTCAAATAGCCAAATCAAAATATTTATTTACAACGACCAATATATTAGATTTACAATAATTTAAGGCATCTTCACTAAATATTTTCTTTTTTTGATTGGGAAGCTTCACCAACTATTATTTACAGCAATAGTTTGTACAATAATGCATATATCGTATTATAATAAGCCTATTTATACTAATTATAAAAGTAAAAATACCTAATGGCTTGTCGACTAGACAGTAAAACAAATAAATAAACAAATAGTATCCATAAATAAAAATATATATACATAATAAATTAAATTTCAACTCTTAGTATTAAAATGCAGTTTCTAAAGTAGGGGGCACTTCTTTAATATCATTACTTTTAACATTATCTGATGATGTTTGAACTTGAGTCACTGGGTGAAAAAACTGAGCTCTTTGAGCCTGTAATCTTTGAGATGCGGACATGTACGGTTTTGGTTCTAGAATATTTAATGTTTCTTCTCTTAAAATTTCAAGTCTGTTACTATTTGTACTATTATTAATTCGGTTTTCAGGTTCTGGCGAAGATTCTCTCTTTTCTCCAGAGCTGTTAGGGCTCTCGTCCTCCCTACAATCTTCCAGTATTGTAGAGGAGAGAACATCACTCCTTGGATTTGTAAATCTCCATTGTGACCTTGGCGATAAAATTTTTGGTGCAGGCTTTGGATCTCTGCTTGGAGATCCAGGTATGTTGTTTACCATTCGTCTATTAACTAAGCTTCTGGGTGAACCACTCAAATCTAAAATATTCATATCAGGCTGACTTTTAGGCTGCGGTAGTTTTATTTGTTGTTTCGATAATTTTAATTGCTCTACAGCCGATATTTTCTTCGGCACAGGGCTTGTAGATTTTTGTAAAAGTAGTCTTTTGAAATCTATTGTGGAAGTTTGTTTTTGTCCTTTTCTGTCACTACAAGCCCAACTTTGTCTTGATCTTGAATCATTCGGCGGTGACAGTTTATCTATATCACAATTAAAGTCGACATATTCACCTTTGCTAGGTGACCAACTAAGTCTTGACTTTGAGTTATCTAAATATCCCGTCTCCGGTGGTTTAACTGTTTGCTTTTGCGGAGTTTCATTTTGAACTGTAATTGGTGAGGATCTAGGCGTTTCTTCTGCTTCTATATTCATCATTTTCTTACTTTTGTGTATTACAGCGTATAATTCCTCATTGGACATTGTAGATTTTTTTGGAGAAAGTAATTTATTTTCTAAATTCATGGCAGCCCTCAGGTCAGTAGTTTTTGATGCTGGTGTAGAAGATTGAAAACCACTAGAATGCCTAGGATCTATTGGAGATATTTTAAATGAACAATTACTTTCATCAAATTGCGTTACATCTTGTATGTTATATGTATTTAATTCATTTTGCGATCTACTTTTCGTTGGTGTGGAAGATTTGATAAAATTTGAAGGCACATTTTGCAGATTCAGTTTTCTAACGTCTGGAACCTGGATTGGAATACCTAGCTTTTGATTTAGTAAATTCTGTTCAGACTTATAAAAATTTCGTGGCAAGGAATGTTGAAAATTGACACTTTGCTTACCATTGTGCAAATATGGATTTACTTTTGTGTTTTCGATATTAGGATTATAATTTTTTTCTAAATCTCTGGTTATATCGGGTATGATAGATCGTTCTGGTTTAAATTCGGCATCGAAAAATTGCGATTTTTTTGATGGTAGCGTTGAATAAATTGAACCACCTCTTTGTAAATAATACTGGCTTGATAAATATTTGTTACTATGCACATTGCTTTCCAAAACGGGATCTCTATACCTGTACATTTCTTTGGTGTTAGCTGACAGCGATTCTGGAGTCACAAGTTTTGTGCTTGGAGTTATTGAACGACTCGCTGGAGAAGGTATTCGTTCTGAAAAAATTATTAGTAATAGATAAAAAACAAAACACTAAATATCGGAAATAGTAAGTACAAGCTTGTCAAGAATAGGAACAAGTCTCAAAATTGCGATATCTGACCGCCCACGAGATGCGCAGTAAATAGCCTGGTTCTTACTCAGTTGTATTGTGACCTTTGCAGAGTGAATATCAAGTATGTATAAATGTACACAGAGTTCGATCTGGCCGTGCATAAAGTGCATCTTTTTCTCTCTGAACGCTGCCTTATTCTTTCGAATAAGGCAGCGTTCCTTATTCTTTCTTCTACACATACACAGATAATCTCACACTTTTTCCTATTCTTGACAAGTTGTATGTATGTTTTGTGTAAAATATCGCAGATAAATGGAAACTTTTGTGAAAATGTTGTTTAAATTAATTTAAATAGCTGTTAGAGATATAACCTAATTATCTCTGTTTACTGTGTTGTGTACTTACACTATTAATGAAGTGAAAATAAGTAATAATTTTCTTTACTATTGTAGAAAATCAACTTAATAAACAGTAATATAACATAATAATGTAAATAATAATATTTCGCATGTTCAATTGCCATATATACTAATAGAAAAAGTAGCAGTGGCAAAAAAGCATTAGTGGCAATGTTTGAATTGTAAAAACAAAAAACCTGTAGCGGGTTATTTGTCAATTACTTAAGATTCATTATTTATTAAGAATACTAATGTTAAAACCTATGTTCTGTGGTGTTTTCAAAATTCTTGTATTATTAATTTTCTCATTTGGTTTTCTTTCTAAAATTATGCCTACACTAACTTGAAATAATATTCTCACTGCTGTGTATATTGTCTCAATTGTAGCAAACCGCAGTATAGTGAAGAACTGAGGATATATTTCATAAAAGAACATATCCGAAACAAAACCCGAGGATCCACCAGTGAGCGATAAATTTAATACCTTAACCACAGAATCCATATAAATTTCTATAGTACAAAAAAAAAACCTCAATAAAGCATAGCACAAAGCATAAATTAAAACAACAGAAGCTATTAAAAAATAGAATCAAAGGTTATTTGTCTTTTATTAATGTATGATGAGAAAATATTTTTTTAGTTAGAATAATTTCAAAATATATGTATTTGTATAGATTAATAAGGAGAATAGAGAAATCAATTATATTTAAATTAATAAAAAAAAAAAAAAAAAAAAAAATGTGCCAAAACACGTCTGTGGGAGCAGTGATATTTAATTTCGTCAGTCGCCATTAGTCAGTGCGACTGACTCATGATTCTTAAGTGCATAATCACTTTAGTGCCTTATTATTACTCTATCCCATCAAAAATTGTTTCTCTGGTATTAAACAATGCTTTCTTGCTTGTTATAGATTGCATATAGTCGCATTACAGGCGCCATTTAATAAATAAAATAACGAGAAGCCTTATCATAATAGCTGTTATAATTGTTCACAGATAATGGTATATAGTCATTATTATTTGTATTAAAATAAATAATAGCTTTGTTGGAATTGTAGTACATGAGTGAGAGGTATTTTTGTATGCATGTGAACTATTTCAAATCTAGTACAGTAGAAGTTTTACAGCAACAGTTAGTTTGATAAAATGCAACATGTATTCATTTTTCATCGGAAGAAAATATGAAATATGATATAACGATCTTTTCTAGCAGCAAATTTGTTAATTAACATCAGTTGTTACTAATTGTTCTCCTAATACAAATTTCTTATTTTAATCCGTTTTTATGACTTAAAATTCTTTAATATTACCTTTACTTTCGAATGATTTCTGCATCGCCAAAAATACATAGGGCAGCGATATGAGTTTTTTTTTGTAAATCCTTCCCCGGTTAATATAAACTATTTAAATGTCCAGCAGTATTTGAATATACAATATATTTTTTTTTATAAAAATTTGCATTTGATAAATTATGAACCACATCCATATGTCAATTATCAATATATATATATATATATATATATATATATATATATATATATATATATATATATATATATATATATATATATATACTTACATACAAATATGTTACTATTTACTATTATGTTACTATTTAATAGTACTATTATGTTACTATTTAATAGTACTATTTTGTCACAGTCTTTTTAATAGTACTTCTACATTTAATATTATATTAGCTTTATATTTTTTTTGGGTAATTTGGAATGTCTAATTGTATTAACATAGAATACTTTTTAAGCTTACATTCTTATAGGGTTTTGCAGCACATACAGCGTGGTGATAAAATTTCGGAAAATATTCATAACTTTGTTATTAAATAATCTTTTGAAAACCTGTGGAACACACTAACATTATTTCTTAAAAATACATTGAAGCACAAATGTTTTCTTTTTTCAGACTTTGTGTCGGAATTGTGACGTCATCCTAGTATTTCTTAAATTGAAAGTCGCTCTTTTTCAACAAAAATGAATTTCTTCCTTCCCATTTTCCGTTTATAAGACAAAGGGTGTTACATTTAAAATTGTCAAATTCACTTATATTGAATAATAAAAATTAATTTCTTTATCTATAGACGTACCTCGTATCAGGGATCTTAATTTTATAAAGTTTGTTATTTTTTAAAGGAAGCAACTATATACTTGAATGGAACTGTACATTGCTGTACATTGTCATAACTGCAGATATTGCTTTCAAGAGAATCCTCGTTGTACAAAAACTGTATAACCAGCGTCAACGTAAAGTTAATGTTTAAGCTGGAATGACAGTCTTTCAGAGATTTATTTCTTTAAAGAATGTTTTACTGCTGCTAGATACTTGGAATTTCTAAACGTGCAATATAAAGTGTTTACTCGCGTGTCGGTCAATGTCAGATTGTTAATACAGCACCTTTTGACCAACTTTCAAATTCCTGTAACAAAATTGTGTTTATTTTATTTTATAAAAGATAAATGGGGAAACTCTTAAAATTGGGCACCGTTGTATTCAGAAAACTTTGTATTTGTATTTAGTTAAATATAAATATAAACAGTTGTTTATATTCAGGAAATTTTAAAAGGAATTCTATTAAAAAAGACGGTGTATGTGTTTTTAAACAATTATGATGACATTACAGCGTAGAGATAAAATGAAAGTTAAATGTATGTCTTTTTTAAAAATAAGGCGTTTAAAAAAGTTTTTGAAAAATCAACAAAATTATGAATATTGTTCGAATCATTGTCATCAGGTCATCACGCTGTATACATATACTAGGCATCAGTAGTGTAACATACTTATAGAAATTCTCCATCTGCCCAAGTAAAAAACAAACGGTGTCGTTGCATCAAAGTATATATTTATATCACTTTTCTAAATTACTAAAGTTATTTTTGAAAAGTATTATAAATTATAATTTACCCCTGCAATTTTTCACACTTGCTTTTCTTATTTATCTATTATCTTATTACTTGAATAACTACACAATTGGACCTTCTGGTTTTCATTTATCTACGATAATTGGCCGCATTGTCATTGTACTTTTTATTACTCATTTGATTTAGATTTATATTAAGGGCACTCGATTAAGAAAAACGCATGCATCACCTATAATTTGAAATTATAAATTAAAACTACTTGCAGAATTAACTTAAGAAGATTCAATTTAATGTCCATACATTAAAAATAAATAGGAAATAACAAGTTTGTAGTAACTTGTATATAACTTAAATGTGTTAATTGGTAAACGTGCGTTAATAACAATGGTTGATTTGTATGCAGTGGTGATAAACTACGATAAAGCCGATATCTTATCATTTTATTAAACAATTAACAACTGAATCTTCCCAATATTAGGCCCGGATAACTAGATTACAGTGGTATATATACATACTAATATAATATAGTGAATAAAAATATATCTCACCTTGCAAGCTGTACATGCTCTAAACAAAAACGTGCTGTGTATGATATGGCCAATGATATAGATTTACAAATGGAGGTGCTGTTCCATGCTGCTGTACAGGTAGTAAATTGGAATTGTGCGTGTTTAATGGGCAAATATGAGATGAAAAATAAAGTGAAAAAAGCGACTACCTTTGACACTTGCTGCTGCCAATGAGCAAATGATTTAATGGGGATCACGTTACAGAGTGCACTACCAACTCAGGTGTAAACTTGCGAGAACGTTAATGGAAATAATGACTTTTCGACCACGCTTAGCAATATACTGGACCCTCTTGATGATTCACGTTACATGTAGTGGACTTATAATTACTTTTAATTATGTTAACCAATGAATGTGTCATTTGATAAGAAGTTATTTATATCCCAATGATCGAATGCATTGAGCTTCTGTATTTAGTAAAATTAGCACACAAAGAGAGTGGAAAATTAAAATTGTTTATTTTTGTTGTAAAATTTACAATACAACTTAATATTTATAGTAAAAAACTTTAAGTAAATATTGTTCTCAAAATTAATCAAAACATTGCATGCATACTATAGCTATGTACAAAACAGGTTTATAATGCACGAGAAACACATATCTATAAGTGCTAGAAAATATATACACATACAAGCATAACAAAATTCATGCAAATATTATCATATAGTTAAATAAAAAATACGTACTTCACATGAAGTTCATTATGCCACTATCGGCATTCGGACATCTACTACCTATATTAGAAAAAAATTGAAAATAGATGTTCGGATTTGCAGATAAATCAGTCTTATGTCGAAATATCACAAACCTCACTCACAAAATTACCACTCAACTAAGAAAGACAATAATTTAACAGAAGTATCTGCCTAGATAATTATTTATAGTGCGGCCAATTGACACAAAATTACATACACTGTAATACGTAAACAATCAGCCATATTCATCAAGTTATTTGCTCTTCCACCAAGCAGTTAATAATTGTGAATATGGCCAATCACCAAAGCAGGACGGGATGGAGAGAAAGGACCCACTACCAACTAGCATAAGTCACAAACTATTGAAGAAGTAGCATTTACGATTCGACATAGGATATGAGGGGAATGTTTCATTGATTTCCTAACGCGGCACGTGGTCGAATCTCTCCCCGCATTACCAAATTTCCGTATCTGTAACAGACGCCGAAAGCACTCTCACTCTGTTCTCCGCGCCGTCTATAGGAACGACGACACGTTTAGGGGATGCGAGCAGTAACTTCTGCGCGTGAGTCTGACTATAAATGTGACATTGGCGCTCGCAAAATTTAGGCGATACTAAAGGAGAGACACTAGGAGGGTAGTTGATTCTTTCACGCCATAGTTCGTTCGCTATTTCTTTTTCTATCCGATCTTCGACATCTAATTTTTCAAGTTCGGCATTTAACATTTCTAAAGTAATGGATGTGTTAGCAATGCGGTAGCTATCACTGCGTTGGATTTGGTGCGCGTTCTTAACATTTTTGTTGGTTGTGTTTTGTGGAATCTTGATATGTGGTTGAAGGATTCGGGAAATGGGATATTGGCTCTTACCTTTTTCTTGAGCAGGAGAAAGGGGTCTTCCAGAGTCTTGTATATGAACGTATGCCCCCCTTGAGGCAAAGGGTTTAGGAGATATTGAACGTACAGATGGTGATACAATTGTAGATGGAGGCATACGAACTATTTCGGCCGGAGGCGATGATAATCCCGATGAAGCACGAATTACCAATTTCTCGGATTGGGGGGATAATGGTCTGTTGAACTCCACTGATGCTACCGAAGCAACCATTTGTGTTTGAGAACTAATAATGGGGCGAATAGGTATTGGAGTTCTATGAACAGGTAATGGACTCTGACTAGGGCTGTTCGCTGTTTTAACATATGGCCCAGGTTCAAAAGTAGAGTGGGCTCCCTTCCGACGCCTTAGACTGTCCGAACTATAAACTACCTTGCCTTCAGCATCTAACATAACTCTTGCGCCTTGCCTTTTTCTTTCTAAAGAATCTACATTAACGTTGGCGACGTTATTACTGCTATTAGAAGGTAATTCGTTTAAGCACACATATTCTGTAGCTCTGGCTTTACCAGATAATACATTGTTCAAGTTTTTATTTACTACATCATTAATAAAACTAATTTCTTCTTTAGGGACCAATGCCGTTTCGTTATTATTTCTTACATCAGCTATAGTTACATATTCTCCCGAGTCGAATATCGCTTCATCTAATTTATTCTGATCTCTGTTAGTATTTGGAGATTTACTTCGATCGCGCTTTTGGGTAAAGTTTACCAGATTAGTTTTAATTTTTCCAAACATGTTATTAAGGGGAAGGAGGGACGATTTTATAATTGGTGATGTCTGAGCAAACTTCGATGAAGATATGTTTTCCTTCACGGTGACGGTACCCCCACTAGGGCTAGGAGCGCGGATTGATTTAATACTAGCTATTACATTGTCTGTATTTTTATTAATGTCAACTTTAATTACTGTTTGATCAATAGGACTGCAATTAGGTTCACTGATCGTTTCTATAGTTGCGTATCCAGATTGAGGATTCACGTTTATTAAAGATAATTTATTAGTGCTATTAACGTTTGTAGATAAAATTCTTTGATGAATATTTTTGTTCTCTTTGTCTGAATCAGTTGATTTTAAATCATTCGAACTGGACATGTGTTCATTTAATGGTAGGTTGAAATCTCCTTTATTTGTATTTTTAGAATTTTTTGTCTGATTGAAGTTATTGTTCTCCGACAACTGCTTCTGGAAATTCTTAAAAGAATTGCTACTATCTACACTTTCATCATCACTATGGGGTGGCGTGATAGCACACATAGAAGGGATTCTACTAGAATTAATGGTCGTTTTGACTCGAATTCGCTCTATCCGCTCGGGACCTTCCATGTCTGAAGACTCCGAAAATTCGAAATCAGAAACACTTCTGACACCGTTTGGGCTATTAATAGATTCTATTGGAGAACTAGATGTATTGTGACCACTATCTGGCGATACATCCCCATGATGCTTGTGTATTAGAGCTACAACAGTTGGTTTTGTGTTAGCAGGACTACGTTTAACTGTGCCAGTTTTATCACTGAAATCCCTTTCTAAAGAACTCTCTGGAGACTTAGTAGATAGCTTCGATAAGGAACTTTTTCTTTCCGGAACAGCTGGACCGACTACTAATGACTTACTGCTTTCAGATGCCCTTAAAGTTGTACATACAGTTCCAGCTGAACTCGCTGTTGTAGAAGTTGACCCTTTGCCAAATAGTTCATATTCATTTTCAGCAGATAATACTGTATTATTTGAGCTTGAATTAGAAAATGCTGTTGTAGAATGTAATGGAGTTGGAGGAGAATCTTCTTCCTTAAGTGTTTTTAGTCCACTGTCCATATGGAACGATGTATAATAGCCTTCAGTGTCACAAGAATATACAGAGCTAGTTTCCCCATCCTCATGCAAATCGTGAATAATATCAGGAGTCAGAGTTCCCTCGCTGGTCACACTACCAGAAGTTGATATGTTCATATTAAACCGCCTTCTACTGTTTGTAGAACTTGGTTGTTGATTGAGAGAGTTGCTAGAAGTTGCCGTCGATGTACTTGATTTAGGATGTGTGGTTGTGGTAATTTCTGAGCCAATTGATGCTCTTCCGCTCTCGGAACTTGCACTCCAGTTACCACTGGATGAATGAGGCTCTTCTTTATTACCACCTGCTCTTCTTTGTCGTCTTTGTGCCGAACTTTCTCGCAATTTTACTGCTATGTTCATAACAGACGAAAGAGTATTAGACACAGGGAAGTTAATGCTTGACTTCTCAGACGATGATATAGATGAATTGCGTTCATGAGTTCTTCTTTCTTTTTCTAAATCTCGAGTTCTTTTCATACTGACCGTTTCGTACGCATTAAAGTTATCAACATCATCAGATGGTCTGGTACGCTCTGTCTTTGAATCTGAACTTCTATTCATGAATCTGTCATATCGGCTCTTACCCCATTGTTTCAGTGTATTAAAGTGCGACTTTTTATTATCCGGAGATTCCTTTTTACTTGTGGAGCGTAAAAGATCGCTGCTCTTACTCCTAGACACAGCACCGGCGTTCTCGAATTCAGTCTCATGGTTAAATGTCGGTGAGGATGGTTCCTCCCTGTTAAGTAATTGTAATTAGTGTATGTTTTGCAAGTGTTCATGTAATGTTAAGTGTATATAATGCAGTTATGACCGGAAATATTTACAAATGTATACTTTGAAAATATATTTTTGAAAAGCCAAACAAGCATGCTTTGTTATTTTCACATTTTCTTGATAATTCAATCAATGTCACTGTTATAAGAAAATATTTCCATAGCCAACACTCAGTCAGTTAGTTATTTGGTAAAATAAACAGCAATAAAATGTGTACGTACCCAGCGATTAAAGCGTTTTGTATTTCTTTTTGATCGGTTCCCGCTAAAGTGTTTCTTCTCCTGCTACGTGGTTTTCTACTTCTTGTCCTTCTTCTAAGTATATGTGGATTGCCATCTGTTGTGTGGCAGGTTATGTCTCCATGCAGAAGAGACCGTCTCTGTATAGACATTCTATCAAAACTCTTACCCGATATATCCACGGCTACAATTTCAGCGGGGAATCTGAAACAGAAGGATATTTTGTATTAACAGGGCATCCAAAGAGGGCGTTCAGTAACACTTTACACTATAATATGGCTATACGTTTTAATTTGCATACTATATAACAAACAAACTTATCTTATTATTTATCTAACAAAAACTTAGGATGCATTTATGTTGGAGTCGCGACAAACGACAAGAGCAGCGATGAGATTATAGCAGAGAAAATAGAACCAAGCTTTTCAATACAGCCGTTTATGTTGGAACAGCGTTGCGAATCTCTCATTGATCCCAACAAATGACTAGAGCTATGATAATGGTTCAGTTCATTTGTTTTTTGCTCGAATCGATGTCATCATTGGAAATAGATAGTGTGATTACTGGTTAGTGAAGTTTTTTTTAGGCCCTCATTATGAGACAAGAGAGACAAAAACCATCATAATCGTATCGTTTTGGATATGCTATGGAATGAAGTAGCACAAGAAACACAATGAATACGTGCGTAAAAACTATTTTTATTTTATAAAATTCGCAGTGAAAATAAAATTATATAAATTGTGTTTTATGTTTCATAATATATTTTGACAAAGATACGTTTTAAATACATTTCGAATGTGTTTTGCTGATTGATTTGGTCTGCCAGTGGAAGCATTATTTCGTGTTGCGCCGGGTGGTGTAGTCGTAATTTGATTTATGTTATGTTCAATACTTTCTCTGTTGATTATAACATTATGTAATCAACAAATACATTTATCAATATCATCAGCTACATTCACAGAAGTTTGAATTGCTGTCTCCAATATTCTCCATTTAGAATAGATAATACCAAAGGCATATTTGACAGTTCTTCGTGCTCTCCATAATCTAGCATTAACGTATGCTTTATCAACATCTAACTGGTTTCTGCTGTGAGGTTTCAACAAATTTTGTAGAAGTGGATTTGTCTCTTAACATAACGTAGGGCGCAGTAATATTAGAATCTGACAGAGTGCTGGGATTTGGGATTTGCATTAGGGATTTGGAGTCGTCCGTCCAACAAATGCAAAAACAATCTTGAATATCTAAATGTACCCCCATCGCTCTGTTTTCCATATCCACCAACCTCAATGTTGATAAACTTATAATTTGCATCACCTAGTCCTTACAAAACAATTTAAAAAAATTGTCTATAGTTATAGAACCTGGAGCCGGCATTAGCAGGACAAATAATTTTCACGTGTTTACCGTCTATAGAGCCAATACAGTTAGGAAAATTCCAAATATTATAAAAGTCGTCAGCAATTCCTTTAAAATCTTGTTAATTTGGAATTTGCATGTGCAATGGTTGAAGTACATATTTCCCATATAACTATAACGACTTCTCTAATAATTTTTGAAACTGTGGCAACTTCCATACGAAAAGAAAACGCTAAGCTTCTAAATGACTGCACCAAAATCTGGTGACGGCCAAGTACTTACTTGGCCGTCACCAGATTTTGGTTTGGGAATGTATGCCAAGTTGGTCCTAAACTTGTCACGCAAAGTTTTCCATTTGGCTCATTCTGCAGTTGCTAAATTGTCAAAATACCCTACAGCACAGAAACAACTAAAACCATATTTTAAAATAAACTAAAAATGTATTTTCTTTTCAGATATTGAACTTCAGATTTTGAACTATCTCCATTCACCTTTGTAGTCACTTGACTACAAAGGCGAATGGAGATAGTTCAAAAGTCTCTATTTCTTGAGGGATCAGTTTACTCCTAGAAAATCCAATGGTAATTTTGGTAGTACAAGTGATGGGTTCATCGTTGATGAGTCAGATGGAGGTGATCATGAAAATGAGGAATTCGAACGGCGTTCGAATGTTGACGAAGATATTGTTGTATCTCCATCACATGCATCATCAACTATTACATCGTCAGCCTCAATTTCGAAACGAAAATCAGCAAAACCAGGTTTAAACGCACTATTGCAGATAACAAAAGAACAATCAACAAGAGAATCCTTATTTCAATTTGTAATAAAATTTGTAAATTGTGATTAATAAATATTTTGAAAAGAAAACACTTTTTTATAATACCCTACTTACAGTAACATGTTAACATTAGTCATTCGTCTTGTAATATCGTTCTTCTGTGACAATTCATCTAGTTTTTCTCTAGTTTATGGGAAATGTTCGTTAATATATAATCTATAATAATAATTAGTAAGATAATAATAAGTTTCAATTTTCATTCTCATGTACTCTGCAAATTTTGTGGAATGCTGCCTTAAATTTTGATATAGATGGTAGTATTCCCCGAATGTATTTCTTTCGGTATTTATGGATGCGCACTGTATTTTCGTTCTCTACATTTAAGTATATAATGCAATATTGCAGTAGAGCAAAAAAACATTTCTTCATCAGAATCACCCATGGCTATACACAGTGCGAAAGGAAGTGATCGATGACCCCGCGCTCCAACATAAACACCCTGTAGAAGCAGAGCGCTACTGGGCGCTCCTGTCACAGTTCTCATCCTTGCCTCAATCGCTCATCGCAGATTCAACATAAACGCACCCTTATGTATTTATACATCAAAAATATTTGCTGCAGCATTATTAATAACTAACAACATAAATGAATAACAAACGTTTTTCGAATATTGATCTGAGTAAAAAGACAATGTAGCATAAAATCCATAACTTTTAAGAAGTTCATACCATAAATTAAACTAGGCGTATCAAATATTCGATATAAACATCTTATAAAATATGTCAATCCATATCATAATAACAATCAATTTTTGATAAAATATATTAATTGTGATTTATTAAATCGTACATCATCTGTAGTTCTATCGAATATAAAAAACTTGTAGAAGAAGGAGAAATGTAATTTGAAGCACTGTAGACTTATCTTAATTTAAAAATATGTATTTACTATTTGTTAAACTCTTAATTTCCTATGTAAAAATAAAAAAGAAAAAGCTGCTAAAGTTAATAATTCATAGCTGTATGCAAAATTATTTCGATTGCTTCTGGATAACTTATTATGTGGTAGAAATATTTAAAGCATGAGACATACAAATGGTTTTCTATAAATTTTAAAATAGTACAAATACATGTTTGACTTTATTTAAGCCAAATGATTATTAAGAATAGTATCTGTATGTTAAATTAATTGAATTATTTAAAAATTTTGTATACAAGTCCGACAAATTATAACTTTGCGTTATCTGTGCTATTTTACCATAGTAAAAGTTTGTGTTCTCTAATAAATTTAATACATTAGAATGATTTTATTATTTTATTAAATAATATGTTGATATATTTAATAAGGTAATATAAAATTAAAAACAGTAAATATAAACATTTTATATACGCCACATCATTGACGTAGCATATTCATACATTCTACGACATCATTAGCGTAGTATATTCCTTATTTTTTAGTTTGACGTACGAGTATGTATGTAAAGAAATATCGATTATATTTCTTTATACTACTGGCTTAGCAAAAAGCTTAGGTCACTGAATATCTTAAAACAACTATAAACATTGGTGGTAAAGGTATTTTTAATCCAACTTATAATTAATTAAAAATCAATTCAAAAATCACGTTATATATTTTCTCAACCCTGCATATATACATAAACGTACTCAAGCCCTGTACGTATATTAAAACAGTGTTGCATTTCTTATTTACATACTCATACCGACTATTGTTATAATCATATCTTAACTGTTGAATCCCACTTTAAGTTTAAAGAAGACTAATTTCAAGTGCTTATTAAAGAAACGCTTACTTGAGTGCAACCACTTGAAGTTGTTCCTCTGGAGATGGAAGTTTATGGTCAATGCCTTCGTCGTCTGATATAATCAGACCATCGGTGGCATCGCCGTCGGCTAAAGTGACATTAGGAGTAATGCGATTAGCGCAATCTGGAGTTACTGTTATGTCACCCAAAGCTTCGTTTGACGTCCATCTTCTCAGGTCTTCTACGGCGGCCGGCTGCAAGAGAATAAAATGAATTTTTATTACACAAGAGTTTTCCCGAGACTGATACTGCCTAACTAGTATTTATTTTCTTTTTTGGCATTAATCAAATATCAAAAATACTGAACGTTACTGTTTTAACGTTATTTGCTTTATTATGAAATATGCCACGTTTAAATAAAATATATTGCGTCTCTTCTATAAAGAAGTCTGTTGCGCCTGATAAATGAAAAAAAAAGATGCAGTGTAGTAAGATCAACAAAATCTAGGGATAGGTAAAAGCTAAGCGCCATAATGTGTTCTTATATTGTTTTTCGTTTTGTTAAATTGTGTTCGAAATTTAAAAAGTTACAGTTAGGTAAGATGTATATAATATGGAATACGGATACAATATTTGAAGAAGCTTCCAAAATAAGTATCGTGGGCTTAGTAACAGGTTTTATTTTATTTATTTGTGAGTCTTATAAGTAAAGTTAAATTAATGTTTATATTATAAATGTAATATGGTACGTGTGCGGCATAGGTAACAATCGCATGAATCAATCAACTGACATTAAAACATAATGTCACTAGACATGCGTGCTGGTAATTGTGGCATATTAGTAACAATTGCGAGTGGTGTAGCATATAATCCGTGCGTCGTCACTAAATTGATCCACGCGCAAAGATTCATTATACAAATTGTAGTATACAATATTCACATATGTATATGTGTTTCCTGTATTTAATTTATTGCTGCAATAGTTATTTAATGGACTATATGTTTAATGTTTATTTCACATAGGTCATGAAAACAATCAAAACGTATATTTGACATTTTGCTTTTTTATCTTGATTTTTTGTCAAGTAGCGGAGAAAGTCCATTTAAAGAGATGTAGAGTTTAATTTAATAGGTATTTATTGTACCATTACCACAAACACATGATTATATTGAAAACAATAAAGCAATTGAAATAGTAAAATGGCATCAATTTCACTGTTTCAATTTATTAGCAACAGTTTGTAGACTTTTTAAAGATATATTTTCCTTATATGTATATATATTTTTAAAAGGAGCAATTTACTTCATAACTTTTAGATTTTAATTATGTTTTGTACCAATATTATTCGAATCAAAATATGGATTTGTTGTATCATAAAATCTATATTTATCTATAATTATCTGAACCATTTTCTTAATTTTAAGAAATATTTAATTTAAACTTTGTACTTTTTTATTTAAAATTTACAGAATATGGAGTGGATGAGTTTGATAACACTAATGCTCCAACAAATTATTAGTTATTATTACTTAAGATATTTTTTTATTGTGCCTCAACAGGTTGAGGTTTAAAAATAAACAAATCATGTATCTACTGCATTGTAGCAGTGCTGTCATGTAGTAGCGAGATTAATAAACAAACAAAATTAAATCCCAAGACTAGCCTAGTGGCCTATAGTCAGGGAAAAGACCTTGATACTAAGGTTTATAGCATGTATGGACTATGGAGATTGGTTTGTCTATCCAGTACTAGTGCGATGAGGACTACATCCACAGTAGCTTCAGTGGGATCCCTTTTGAATTGTACAATTTTTAGATAATACTTATCAAAGACTGATAAGATTGTGAAGGAATATGAAGGAAAACATTACCAAATATAAATAAATTAGATATAAGGTAGTTACGCTATTTGTAATATTTGTTTATAAGTAGAGTGGACAACTTTGACTCCAATGGCGCCGACCGAGCTCATTGCGCTGGATGTTTACGTTTGTTTCGGTTCGCCGCTAATCGCCGCTGGGTCTTTCTGCAAACAATATCTATCGTAGATATATCTCGAACGTTTACATCAGTAAGATATTATAAACGATCATTTCCCGACACAGAAAAAAAAGTTTATAGAAGAATTTATGAACTTATATGTTTAATTTGTGACACACCTTAAATTTAACTTCCAGACTGATTGTTTGTATGATAATATACCATTTCGTGTATTAGATAATGATGCATTTATTTCGTTCTCGAATAAATAGTACATCATCGATTGCCAATTATTATGTCGGACAACGTTGCGAAATGAGGAATTGTCTCCAGTTATGCAATGAGGTATGGTTTCAATTGCATCCATCTGTCCGGAAGGCAATTGAAAATAGGATTAAATCTGATTTACAAAATAAAAAAACCGTGGTTATGTGTCGACGAGACGATATATTCTATAAAAAATGTTAATGTTATAGTACGTATACTGAAACCTCTTAAACCGTTGGCGTAATAGCGAAACAATTACGAGAGAGCAAATACATTATAAAAATTTCAACTTTCAAGAAACCAATTGTTGTTGTTTATGTTTAATGGTATAACAACCATGCTTCTGTAAGCTGTCTGCTTAAAGAAGAGTATAGTAAAATTCAAAAATTACGTTATCCAAACGTAAATGGATTGATGTTACGTAAAAAAAGCAGTGTTTCTTAAATTCTGTGTGTCCCGACATCCTTGAATGATTACAGCTGATCCTTACATGCCGAATAACATGACTACAGCCAGCATTTCATTATTTTGAGCATTTCCAAAAAATAAAATCTGTAGTTTTACAATTTGATCCCAAAGAAACAACTGTCATCAAAGAAAGTCATATACAATTTCAAGATGCTCATGTTGAAACAGATTTAACAATTACAATCGACCAGTGGCGGCTGGTGGTCGAAAGCATAGGCGGTTCGCAAAATCAAGAACATGCAATTTTTTATAGTACTATCATAATAAAAATACTCATATGCAGTAGGAATCCATTATTCTTTATTTGTACAGTCACTATTCACGTAATGTCTAAACTGTATTACATGCACGTAAAGTCAATTCTTCTATTTTTGCTCTCAGCAAACTTAGTTATAACAGCTTCGTTGAAGTCTGGCAAACCTTGTATAATTTTTTTCTTAATAGACAACATTGCTAAGGCCGTCAGTCTTTCTTGATTCATAGAACTCCGTAAAAATATTTTTATTCGTTTCAGTGTTGCAAAACTTCTTTCTGATTCAGCTGTAGTCAATGACTACATAATAACAATTATTTGTAAAAGAGCAAAGGTGGCAGAAAATATATTTTGAAGATTAATATTTCTTATGAATTTCAACAGATGAATAGCACCACTCATATTTCTAAAATCAGGTTTTCTATAAATTAGTTCTAACTCTGTCTGCAGGCGAACTTTATCTAAAAATGGATATGCCTCTACTGTGGCTTCTAAATGCTGCAATGGAAAACTCTTTCTCCAATTGCGAAAATCTATCTGACACAAAAAGTACAGAAGGATTTAAATGTTTAGTAAAAGAAAACCGTTCTCTTGCATGGGTAATTATAGTGTCACAAATTTTCTTGGCTGCTACAGTTTTTAAGATATATGGATTTTCATTTATCATCTCTTAGTCTGAATGTCATACTCAGAAATTTCACTTTCAATTGTCTCTATATTATTTCTTTCTTTTTTAATGGAATCCTCAAAACATATTATGGCTGCGTGTATTTGTACTGGATCCGTCACTGTTTTTTGTAGTTGACTATACAAAATATCAGCATGCGGCATTATGCGATGAAATACTGTTAACCAAAACACAACCTTTGAATCCTGCAACATTCGACAAGTAGCAGTTGCCTGATTAATTGTTACAGTTTGTCTTGAAGTTGCTTCTATTTTTTCCATACATTCTATCAACAATTCTTGCTTGGCTCTTAAAATTCCATCTGATGGCAGAAGACCGGGAAACTCTTTGACCAACCATTTCATTTAAAATTGCCACTTGTTGTGGAGAATGAGAAGAAAAGTTAGTAATGTCACTTAAATTGGAAAAAAGAACACGCGCATTTCTTGATTCTGGCTTGTTGCTTGAGATAAAACCAAGTTTAGTTGATGGGCGTAACAATGAACATAAAAGGTATATTTGTAATCACTTTGAATAAGAGTTTGAATACTTGAATGGCGTCCATTCATTACATTTGCGCCATCGTAACTTTGTGAAATAAATTTTTCTGGTTTATTTATCACTTGTTTTAAAATAGTTTTTATACATTCTAATAAACTAACCGGATTATGATCAGGAGGATTAATAAAACACCAAAATCGTTCATCTGGGGTGCCGTCTGGTAGAATGTATCTAAATACTATAGTTATCTGATAATGATTTACTACCTCCGTAGTTTCATCAGAAATAACAGCGACATATTCAGTTTTCAAAATTTCTTTCTTGATATGTTCTTGAGCAACCATTAATATGCAATCTAACAAGTCATCCTGAATTGTTTTTGAAGTACCTTTAAAAACAACAGATTTTTCAAAATGATCTTTCAATGCTGTATCTAATTCGGCACCGAAATTTATTAAACCTCTGAAAATTCCGGGGTTTGAGGAATCTTCTTTTTCATCATGACCTCGAAGTGTTAGTTCAAAAGCTCCGCAAAACTTTATTCAATCGATAGTTTAATCAATCGGTTAACTAGAGTCAGATAAATAAATTTTTGAAAAGTGCTACATTTAAAATTAAAAAAAAATTTCTTAAAGCCAAATTTGCCTTGATTGGGCTGAGACTTTGGAAAACCCCATATATTAGCACCTACTTTCATATAAAAAACTCATGAGCCAAATCGCTGATCCAAGTGTGCAAAGTTTCGTCGAAAAGTAATGGATGTGCCCATAAATAAATAAATAAATAAATAATATATATATATATATATATATATATATATATATATATATATATATATATATATATATATATATATATATATATACAGGGTGAATAACAAGTTGACGTATTCCTTTGAAGAGGTGTTAGAGACAATTTGCATAATCATAATATGCGTTATCCAAAAGTTGATAGTTTTCGAGATATTTTCATTTTTGTGTTTTATTAGAAATGTGCTGCCTCATATACTACTAATTGTGAAATAAAATTACTTTTTAACTTTTTTGTGCTTCTACCGTTAATTTAAGGCACATAGTAATTTAAGTTATAAAACAAAAATTATGTTAAATACTTTGAGACGACAAAAATATAGGAACTAGAACTTGCAGAGATTGTTAGAAACTTCTAGAAATTGCCGTAAAAAATTTTATCTGTCCCGGTCTCCCATTGAGTCAACCGCCGCTTCGATTGTCGGTATCCTTTGAGATTCTTTATTTGGCAAATAGCGATGAAATAAACTGTGTATATGTATATATATATATATATATATATATATATATATATATATATATATATATATATATATATATATATATATATATATATATATATATATATATATATATATATAGATATATATATATATATATCCGGCCAGCCGTTACCCACCAGCAGGGTTATGCTAACGAATTATTATATGAATTAATCTACTCTCTACGATGATTCCACCTCCACCTACACAGACCAAGATAGAGGCCCGTATTGACTGCGTAATGCTCAGCTTGTTTCAGACAAGATCGGCCAAGATAGTTGGGCCGCATACCGTGTGGAGGTAGCACAATCAAAGTTTAAAGAATAAAATACCTAATAGAATAAGTACGTATTTTGGCACAATTAAATGTACTTTTATTATTGATATCTGATACCAATCTTGAGATTGTTTTATTTGTGTTGTTTGGTGAGGATGGAGAGTATAAGGGAAATATTAACATCGCCGTCGATAAACCCTGCTTCAATGTTGTTATAGAAGACTTCATGTAGGGGCTTATTGACATGCTCCCTAAGTACATGTCTCTGTTCGGCAGCTTTGATTTGGGCTTTCAGACGACTCGGCTCTAGTTTAGTGATTGACTGTATGTCATCACCTTGCCTGCCTCTTCGTCTGTGATCAAATCTGAGACCGAATCGTTCTGCGGCTTTTTATGCTGAATAAATAGGCCCGCTCCCACCTCCGCGACTTCATGGTCTCTCACTAGCTGCATGGATTCGAGCTGCGGACGACGTTACATGCTATGCCCAGGACTAATCTGTCATGCATACACTCCAGGTTCAAGAGTCCTCGACCTCCCCGTTGTCTCGGGAGATATAGCCGAGGAACATACGATCTTGGATGAATGCTTCTAGGTATGTGCATCATGTTTCGAGTTTCCCTGTCTAACCTACGCAGGTCATCGGCAGTCCATTTCACTACTCGGAAGGAGTAGAGCAGTACCGGAATGGCAGCATATTTGTTGCAGACGCCTTGTTTTTGCCCGATAAATCTGATGACCAAATCTTTCGGAGTTGATGTCTGTACTTGCCACGGAGAGCGTCCTTTACGCGTTGCGTATCCTTTTTTTTTGAAGGGGACGTAGCCGGTGCTTGCGCGAGCCGGACAAGTGACCCCCCAGATCAGTGTCCCACCTATCTTGGAACCGCTCTCGCATCTCTTCGAGGTTGGGGTCAATCTCTTCATAGGATGTTCTCGTAAATGCCTCGCCCTACATCCCCCCTCCGTGTTGCCACGATTAGGCGTTCGGGCCCAGCTCTCTTTCCTCCTCCTCCTTCTTCCTCATTATCCTTCCTATCATTAATTCTCCCCTGTCCCACACATTCGCATTGCCAATCATACCATTCACCACTTCTCTCATACTCTCGGGCTGACCCACACTTCTCATCCAATCCTGCCTCTCATCGGACCACATCGGGCACCTGAGCAACGCGTATGCTCCTGTATGGTCCTGTGGAACATCATGTTCCACAGGACCGGCCCAACAACCGATTCTTGCGGAACGCCACAGGTAACTTCCCTAATCTCTTCTCCATCAGCAGCCTGGATTACAAGTGATCTGTCCTGCAGGTAACTGCCCACCATATTTTATATATAGGGGGCTACCTCCCTCTCCGCCGATGCCTACATGATACATTCCAGGCGGCGGAGTTGAACGCGTTACTCACATCTAGCGTGATCAACGCGCCCAACTTACCGCCAGCCCAGACTTCAGCCACCTCCTGCTTAATCCTGGCCACCACATCGACCGTGGACCTTCCCGCGGTAAAACCAAATTGTCTATTCGACATCCCCCCACTTCTCTCGATCTCCTCGAGAAGCCTCGCTAAAACAAGATGTTCTAGCAGCTTCCCGAGCACATCCGTAATACATATGGGTCTATACGCCGCTGCCCCCCCCTCCATCTTGCCTTGCTTCCTTGTTAGGATGAGTCTTCCCGCCTTCCAGGTCTCCGGGAAGACGCCTCTCCTGAGGGCATCATTCATAATTCTGAGGACCGCATTCGGGTGTTCCTCAACAACCGCCTTCACCACCTCTGCCGGGATTCCATCCAGTCCCGGTGCCTTTCCCATTTTTAACCTCCTTCCTGCCATCTCAATTTTGTCCTCCGAAAAAGGGACAATCTCCTCCTCCACCTTCCTTCGTTCCCACGGTAGGATATCCCTCGATGGGAACAGACTGTCCGCTACCTGCCTCATAAATTGTAGAGACAAGACCGATCTATAGGCTCCCGTCCTCTTCGCCACAATCTTATAGGTCTCTCCCCAAATGTCCCTGACTAGGGCCCGGCACAGCTCTTCCCATCTCCTTTTTTTTCATTCTTTATGCCCTCAGTTAACTTCTTCTTTTCCCACCTATATTGTTCCTCTGCCGCTCGCACCTCCTCTGCCTGCGCCCCACCTCCTCTCCATCTATTCATTCTGGTATACCTCCGCCTAGCCCCATTACACCTCATCCTTTGCGCTGCGATCTCCTCCGTCCACCAATAGATAGAGGTCGGCCGTAGTCCCCTCTCCCTCCTCCTCATAGAAGAATCGCATGCCCGGGCGAGAACCCTCTCCAGGGTAACCGGATCTGTTACCACTTCCATCTCAACATGCGCGGCGAAGCAGTCGCGGAATGTCACCCTATCCCAACCATTCAGGTTTCACCCTCTAATCCTGACCTTATCACCATTGTCGTCAGGGTTAGTGCTCTCCGCCCCATCCTCCCTGATCTCAAACAAGATATACCTATGGTCGCTCAAACTCTCTTTGGGTGACACCTTCCAGCCTCTAATCTTCTCCGCAACCCCCTCCGAGGCAAACGTGACATCAGGGATGGACGTGGCTCTTCCCCTCACAAAAGTTGGCGTCCCTCCATCATTCACCACTACCAAGTTCATTTTGGCTGCCCAATCCAACACCTCTCCTATTCACCCCTTCAGATCCCCACTCAGGGGACTTGGCGTTAAAATCCCCCGCGACAATGAAATCACCCCCTACACGTGAGATCAGCTCCTGTAGACTGTCCAGAGATCTGAAGGTCATCAATGTGGGCATTAGGGGAAAAGTAGCAGCTACAGATGTTGGTTGCCCCTACTTTACCCCAAACATATCCTGGGCCCCTCTCAGAACTGAGTAGCGCGTACCTCCTCCCCACGGCTCTCATGGCCGCGTCCACCCTGTGACATACCGCCCATCCCTTTCCACGAGTCATCGCCACGTTGGGCTCGCTGGCGATGACTACGTCCACCCCCTCCTCCTTCGCCGTCGCTCACATCAGGTCCTGGGCTGCCCGGCACCTATTCAAATTTATTTGAAGGATCTTGAAGGTGTCCGTGGTCTTACCCCCTTTCCCCTATTCTCCCTCCCAGAATTCAACACAGGGCATTTATTAGTGGCCGCCCTATGCCCGTCCTGCTTACATACTGGACATGATTCCGGATTACGACACTCTCCGGCCCTGTGTCCTCATGTTGGTTATATCCACCCCAACCACTTTGGGGTCCACTCTCCCTCTCACCTTCGCGAGAACTTCTGCGAAATTCACCGCCGCGGGTTTTATTTCCTCCTATTTTGGCCCTTTTGTCGTCTCTCAGATGACACCTATTGATTTTGAGGTGGATAGGACACACCCCACCCTGTCCATGAGCCATAAGAGCACGACGGTGGACTATTTGAGAAATTTGTTTTGTTAATACGATAACTTAACTAAATCGTGTCGGATCGATCGGGTTTAGACTTATTCTGATCGGGAACGTCTCCCAGATGACACCTATTGATTTTGAGGTGGATAAGACACACCCCACCCTGTCCATGAGAAAGCACGACGGTGCACTATTTGAGAAATGTTTTTGTTAGCACGATCACTCAATTAAATCGTGTCAGATCGATCGGGATTCAACTGATTCTGATTAGGGACGTCTACCAGACGACATCTATTGATTTTGAGGTGGATAGACACCCCACCCTGTTCAGTGGTCATGAGAAAGCACGAGGGTGGACTATTTGAAAAAAGTAAAATTTTCGCATAAAACAGATATTCTGCATTTATGTGTTGGTTTATTTTTTCTCGGTCACTCAATTTCGAGACAGAGATGTTCTACATGCGGAAAAGTCCGTTTTAAGGTTTTAAAATTGTTTACTTCCTAATAACTTCCACACATCAATTACTGATATGTAATGTAAATAAGTATGTGATCTGTCAGTATTTATTTAATTCAGTCGTGTGTCGTAAAAATTAAGGCAATGTATAGAAGTAACTATCGAAAAATAACACAAAAAATAATGTATAGATTGAAAATAGATTGTAAAAACATATGGCATTTCATGTTTCATGACATTTTATTTGAGCTACTGCCAATTCAACATAAAATAAAAAATACTTGCTTTTCCTTTTTGTTTTACTTGTTTCATCTATGTGTTAAGGTGCATGTTAGTGGCTAATATTATTGACTAATTATACGTAGGCAACTATGTGAAAAGATAAATGATTCCGTGGTAAATATTTCATGGTTTTGAGTAAGTTTTATAATATATATTTGGTATTTTTGTAATATTTATGGTAAAGTGGATGGCTACATCATGTTAATATAAAAATTACTTTACGACTTTAAAGTAGGATATGTCTAATTGGATTGCAGTAGAATAACTAGATAAACATACAGTCAGTAGAACTCCGGTTGGAATTTAGAATAAAATTACAAAGATAAAGGTAGTAACATGTGTATTACGTAATACAGTAGTTTAATCCGAAATGTTCTGAAGATGACATAACTCTACATATTGATCCTATAAAATTGTATAAAGTTCTGTAAATTTTTTTCAACAACATTTTAAAATTACATTTCACTCCAGGTTGTTTCAGTTCATTTTGTTTGTGATTATTTGATGTAGTTTTTCCTAATTCTAAATGAGATTATGAGTGTATACTCATCTGTTTATAGTTGGACGTGCATAATTAAAGTGCAACTCTATACGTAAGTAGACAGTATAAAATCAACTTACCATCCTCGTCTCAATGTCAATGTCCACTTTGTTTCTGATCTTTCGCCTTTTTGCTCCGAGGACAGGCGTGCACATGAAGAATCTAGAGGTTCGATGGCCGTCGCGACGCCATCTGTCCAGCTGTCGCATGAGATGCACCGGTGTCTTTGTCGCTGCTTCATATAGAGCCTGTAGAACTGCCGGCCGATTATCTGCCAAGAATAATCTCGTATCGAAGTTCTGTTTGGCCGCATAGTGATCCTTTATGAGAGCGAAAGTGCAGATATCGCTTTCAGCTAGAAGAAGAAACCCACATTTTTTTAATTACAGTACAGGAAGGGCTAGAAATAAAAAATTGTGTAGAACTTATTAGGGTTTAACATCGACAAATACATTGAAACACATTAAGAAATAATATAATGAGATATTTATATGCCTATATGAAATATAGGCATCAACAATTTGGAGTTCACTATGTTCTTGGTTTCAAAATTGTCATACTTGAATTTTGCTTAAAAGTTAATTAACTAACAAATAATTCAATATTGCCCATACTTCAAGGTAATATATTTGAAGTGTCTTATTACATTCTTTCCTGATGTTATGTGTATAAAAAATATCTCCACGAGAGTTTTGTATAAAAAAATATCTCCAGAGAGTCTTTGATATTAAATTTTCAAATTTCTGTATCCTTATTGCATTTGTTTTTTTATCCTTGTTTTTATTTCTATTTTCTTAACTACCATTTTTACGATTCAGATGTAGAGTTCACCCTTAAACCTAGACTATTTCCTCGGCATAAACGAGCTAGAATCATTTATGCCTCTAGCCTAGACGTACCTATTAAACAAATCCAGGTGAATTTAGTTAAGTGGCCTGTGTTATATTTTATAACAATACCCATAACTAAGAGGACTAAGATGGTTGATTTGATATAACGACATAGAGCAGATGACATCTGCTTTTATGACATTTATATTAACATTGTAATGAATAAGAGACTAGTAGAAATGTTAATGATTATTTATTCTAATAAACCCATCATTCCTATGTTTATTTGTGAATATTATGTTTTAGTAAAGCAAAATATATTGAGTATGGAAGCTATGTATAAACAGTGGCATTAAGGCTGTAAGACGCAGCCTATCCTATATATTTTAGATAGTAGACTCCGTTTTTATATTGTCACTTGCCTTTGCCAGAATGATAAACATTTTCTATTTATATTATCATACCTATTTCCATTTAATCTGAAGCGCCAGCAAGCCGGCAACCGGCAGTGTGCATGCCTCGGCAGGCCTGCGTACTGAGAATCTGGGCTGACTCTCTACCGCCTTGTATTTTATAGAGATCCGCGGTGAACGGGGGAGAGTGGGGAGTACGCGAACAATTATATGCAATTTAGCTAGCCTGATCGATGAGTTTGCGTAATAAAGTGGCTATAATATAGCCAACCAGAGATTACTTCTTCTAACAATGTCATTGTTAGAAGAAGTAATCTCTGGTTGGCTCAGTTCAGTTAAGTTCTGTTCTTTAAGTCTATGATCTATGGGACCATTGTATCAGTGTGTATGTTCTGTGCTTGCATTCGATAGTAGTAGTTGTATAAAAAATAAATATATTTCGTTTAGTCTGAATTCAAGAGTTTCATTTAAGAAACAAGTAAAAATAAAGCGCAAGTAAAAGTAACAATTCAATAGACCTATCGTTAGTCGTAGTGATTAGTGTTATTTTTAAGGATAATGGCGGCCCTAGACACTGCCGATTTAGTAGACTTTTTAATTAATAAAGTGGTTATTTTAATAATTTATCTTTAGAAGATAAACTGAAAAGTTAAAGCGGCAAAATCTACCAATTTATTTCAAGAACTATAGATGTTTTTGCAGAAAAGAAAACGCGGCGAATGGAATTGATATGCAAAAAAAATATAGATAAGTTGTTTTTGCGATTTAACTATTCAATATATATATATATATATATATATATATATATATATATATATATATATATATATATACAGTAGAATTATTGTATGAAGAGCAAGTCGGCAATAAACCGTGCGACAAAGAGCAATGTATAGCTTGCCTTCTCCCATGCCAATGCAGTAAAAGAATTTTACGTCCGCAAATAATTTATAGGCAGGTCTGTGTCTCTTATTCAGTCAGACATGCATCTGTCTTTGTCGCACGATTTATTGTCGACTTGGTCTTCATAAAATAATTCTACTTTTTTTTTATATATATTGCATTAAAAATGAGCAGCCCTCTTCCCTCGTTTAATTCAGGACAGCCTACCCTAAGCTTAAAT
Organism: Rosalia funebris; assembly: GCA_037954035.1. NCBI lineage: Eukaryota > Metazoa > Arthropoda > Insecta > Coleoptera > Cerambycidae > Rosalia > Rosalia funebris. The sequence continues at coordinate 22,735,075 of JAZFAV010000006.1, forward strand.
CGACGCTTCGCCACTGTGTATAAATGATTACACCGCTGATACACGTGAGACGTTAACTAGTCATATATAGTTAGAAAACTATTATAATGGTTTTGTTATTGGTTTTATTGGCTTAAAAATAAATATTTTATTTCTCCTAGCATCATCTAATAAACACTTTGTGGTTATCACGGACCAAATTTCCAAGAATTCACAAACATCTATACTGACTGAAATTATTCTAGTGTTAAAAATTATATAACCAGATTTGTTATTTTTCATCTCAGCATCTGCATTAAGTGCCCTCATTTAAATATAAGATAAATTTTGAGATAAGTAAGAGATGGAAGATAAATATAGAATATATATATAGATATACAAGGCAACCAGTAAGGGCGCACATAAGTTGCGGGAGTCGACCGTAATTTGACTACTAGGCGTGTTTAGCATCAATTACACTAATTTGTATTTAAATGGAATATGATTGTGTTAAGATAACGGAACTCGAACTTGATCTACGCATTCTATATTGTAAGTAACTTTTGTATCAAACGACATGTATTTGTAACTCTCAATATTAGCCTATAGCTCCTTTCATCATTCTCGTTTCATTCCATTCCACTTATCTACGTAAATTTCTTTCAATGAGTTTATAAATATGAGTATTACCAATATTGTCAAGAATGTTTTAATATTATACTGGAGTTTGATAAAATATTGTAAAGACAACGGGGGAAGAATGCTACCAGTAACAACTTTAAATCTAATAAACACTACAAAACATTTTGTGTCGTTTAATATATAAAATACGTTTCTGCTAATCTCTATAGATTTAAACTTTTTAACGGTATTTATTATTTATTCACACAGGTCCGCCGTGGCTTACGAAATAGACTAGATCTCTTAAATAGTAGGTGTTTTGTAGAGGCGTCAAAACCAGAAATGAATAGTTATGAATTCAATGCCATTATAAATGTTTTTTAAACACGGGGCTATTAACATTTGTATTTTGCCAAGCATTGCGCTGGATTTAGGTGCGGTGTCTATAAAAACTTCACTCCGGTCTCCGGGGTTCAGTGCAGCCTTGTAACTTCGTTTATAAAGTTTTTGGGGCGAGCAGTATTCATTAAAGGTATATTCATTGACATGTTGAAAGTTTCGACTACATCTAAAATTGAAGTTGAAAATTATATTCTTTCCGATCTGCTTTTTCTTGCTGCAAGTTAATAAATGTTTAATAGTTCTTTAGATTTATTTCGGTATCACCTATTTCATATTAATAAGAAAGATCTAATATATACGATATACGGTTCTAATCGTTCTAATATAGGGGACGGACGAGCAAGACGGAGAGGGCGGGTAAAAATAATATTTGTTCTACTCGTAGTTCGATACTTGATTGATAAAAAGAACCACAGACAGACAGAGCCAGTGTCGGTTGACTCGTTACCCACATACACTTGTGTCAATTCTCGTCCAGTAGCACATGTTAGTAGCCACGCATTTTGTGTAAACAATTTGGATTTTCTTAAAAAAATTACGATGAATCCACCGTAAGCGCCTTGTTTCATTATTTTTATTTTATTATATTCAGTGATATCCATATTTTGATATTTATAGTAAATTTTGATGTAAATGGACGTTCTACAAACATATTCACCTTAAGTTTTTGTTTCACCATTGTTGTGGGATGTTAGGTTATGTTACTAAAGTACGAGGCGGGCAAAACGAAATCAGATAAAACGGATAGTATCCGTTTTGCTCTTCTTATACATAGTTTGTTAATGATCAAAGTGCATGTAAGAATTTTGGGTAATTGTATACAAGAAGTGTTCCTGGGCAAATGCTTACGAAACTTTTCCTTGTCCCCTATTTTCGAGGGTGCTGGAGACGAATCTGGCTTCAGTTTTATCCGCTCGGATACGGTTTTCGAGAAAATGAATTTTCCACTTTTCCGCATGAGGCCATATCTTCTATCAAATAACTTTCACTTCACACTACATAGATACCTAATATTAATATCAATAGATGCTACAACACTTTCTTTACACATATCATATATTAAACCGTCATAAAACCTATTAGAATCTTTCGATGTTTAGTTACTTCAAATATATACAATGACTTGCAGTTGGCGTCCTCCATTGTATTCGTACGCCCTCCGTGTCGTTCGATGAAACTACATACATACAGAGAGGCTCCAAAAGCTAACTTTGAATATTAACAACTAAATACGCTGTTATTTTGAAGGATACTAACCTAACCTAATCTAACCTGACTATCTACTTATTATTGTTAGGTTAGGTTAGGTTAGTATCCTTCAAAATAACAGCGTATTTAGTTGTTAATATTCAAAGTTAGCTTTTGGAGCCTCTCTGTATGTAGTTTCATCGAACGACACGGAGGGCGTACGAATACAGTGGACGACGCCAACTGCAAGTCATTGTATACATTTGAAGTAACTAAACATCGAAAGTTTCTAATAGGTTTTATGACGGTTTAATATATGATATGTGTAAAGAAAGTGTTGTAGCATCTATTGGTATTAATATTACCTATCTATGTAGTGTGAAGTGGAAGTTATTTGATAGAAAAAATGGCCTCATGCGAAAAGTGGAAAATTCATTTTCTCGAAAACCGCGTCCGAGTGGATAAAACTGAAGCCAGATTCGTCTCCAGCACCCTCGAAAATAGAGGGGTAGGAAAAGTTTCATAAGCATTTGCCCAGGAACACTTCTTGTATACAATTACCGAATTTTGTATTAACGAGTAATTATCTCTATTGCAGATGATGTGTGAGTATAAGAGAAAGACCAATCGAGCAAATTGGGTTGAAGAAAGCTTAGCAAAAGCTATCAAAGAAGCTAAAGAGACGTCCACATTAAAAGCTAGTAAAATGTATGATATACTTTACGCAATGTTGCACAGACATACTAAAAGTGGTTCCTCAAAAAATAAATTAGGCTCTTTTGAATCTGTTTTTTCACCGGAAGAAGAAACCTTTTGAAATATGTTCAAAAAATGGATTTTTTACTTTATGGCCTCACACAAACATAATTTCTGCAGATAGCTGGAGAATTAGTTTGTTAGACAGAAAGGAAAATCTGAAGTTTTTTCTGGAAATATATCTAGAAACATCATTGACTTTGAGATCACAGGAACCAACTTCTGTAGCTTGAATGAAAGGATTTAATCTAGAAGCTGTAAATAGATTTTATTATTTGTTAGAAGAAGGTTTAGAAAACTACAACATTACATCTTATATGATCTTTAATATGGACGAGACTGGAGTGAGGACTTCATCGACTAAACCACCTAAAATACTGTCTACCTATGGGGGAAAACAGATTGGGATTGTTTTCAGCAACGAAAAAAGAGTTTTGACTATTTTGTTGTAATAGTAATGTTTGTTTGAGTAATTTATTGCTGCGGTGTCACAGGAGTATTCATCCCTCTGTTTTTAATTTTTAAAAGAAAGAGGTTTAATCGAAGGCTTTTAGATAGTACTCCTCCTGGTGCAGAAACAACTACCACTGATAGTGGATGGGTACACTATCAAAAGTTTTTTAGCTGTTGACATTAGACAACCACGATAACTAGACAATCACATAAAAGTTACGAAACACTTGATTTTGCAACGAAAAACAATGTCATTTTTGTCTATTCCCCCTTACAAATCTCATAAATTACAACCATTAAATGTTGCAGTCTACGACCAATAAAAAAATACTTTGAAATCAAAGTCAACAATTTCCAAAAGGAACACCCGGGTAGAATCATCAATCAGTACGACATTGCGAGACTTTTTGCAGGAGCGTATTTAAAAGGAGCTGTACCATCTAATGCAATCAGTGGGTTTCGTGCAAGTGGCATACATCAATTCAACAGGCACATTATTGGTGATAAACACTTTGCGCCTTCCGAGGTTTATCAAATGAATGCTGCATTGGTAACAAATGAAATATGGCATTGGTAACAAACGTCACTAACCGCAATATAAGCGATGGTCAAAATACTACCGTCAATGAAAATGAGCAAAATATAAATGATACCAACATGAATGAAAATAAAAAAAATACTACCATGAATGTAATTGATAAACAAAATAATTTTGTGAATGTAAATGAGAAAAATACCCCCGTGAATGATAATGAGGAAAATGCCCTGCAAATGAAATTGACCAAAACTCCAGAATTAATGAAAATGAGAAAAATAAGATAAATGAGAATGAGAAAATTACCGACGTGAAGGACAATTTAGACATAACACAACCAGGTAATACAGTCAGACATAAATGTTTTGCAACTAGAATCATTTATGCCTCTAGGCTAGATGTATTAAAAAAATCCAGGTGAATTTAGTTAAGTGGCCTGTGAATATTTTGTAACAATACCCATAACTATAATGACTAAGATGGTTGATATGACAACATAGAATTATAATCTGCTTTTATAACATTTACATTAATATTGTAATAAAGAAGAAACTGGTAGAAATGTTAATTATTCTTTATTCTAATAAACCCATCGTTCCTATGTATATTTGTGATTATTTTGTTTTAGTAAAGCAAAATATGGAAGGTATGTATAAATGAGTACACCGCTGATACATATAAGATGTTAACTGGTTATATATAGGTAGTTAGAAAACTATTATAATGGTTTTGTTGGCTTAAAAATATATACTTAATTTCTCCTGGCATCATCTAATAAACACTTTGTGGTTATCACGGATCAAATTTCTGGGAATTTACAAACGCCTTTACTGAGTGAAATTATTTTAGTTTCTGTCGACTCACCTGCTATTCAAGAAAATAATATTTTAACACAAGTTGTTCGAGGTATTATCTTGTTACTTATTTAAATAAGTACATATGTAAGTACAAAACTTTATTCTCTCACAAAAATGACAAATTCATTGATGAAATGTTAAAAATTATATAACCAGATTTATTATTCTTCGTCTCAGCATCTACATTTAAATATAAGATAAATTTTGGGATAAGTAAGAGATAGAAGATAAATATAGAATATATATATATATATATATATATATATATATATATATATATATATATATATATATATATATATATATATATATATATATATATATATAGATAGGGTGAGTCTTTAAGTTGTACATATATTTTTACGAACGGTGTATTTAGGCATATGGAACATTATTATGTAGTTTTTTTCTTAAAAAATAATGCTTTTTATTTGTAAATTTTACCTTAACACCCCGCCACATGTTGGTTACCGCTGATCAAGCATGCCGACTACCGTTAATATTCTATCACAGAAATGCGCTGTTGTCAGCTTGTCATCAATTTCTCACAAATTGGAAACAATGTATCTACCCTACAGATTTATATTTTTAGAATACCAAAAGTACATTTTTAATTCCTTTAAACTTTATTTTAATTCCTTTAACTATTTTAATTGGTGTAATTAAAATTAACAAGATTCCACACCACCATTGAGATATTGCTTTGGTGCGTTACTTTTTTGATAAGTGGGTTCTTTGCCTGTAGCCCTATGATCCCACTATCAATTTTTATTAATGCGAAAACAACAAATGATATTTGAAAAACAAGCAATTGTTATTACAAAGAAATGCCAACATACTAATAATAAAAAGGAAAAACAATTTCAAGGAATAAAAATTAATAAACACTCACCTGACCAGGAACTAATTGATCCATTTTACATTTCACTCCACTTTACTACCCTTAATTTCACGTCACTTTACCTCACTTTACAACCCATCCAATAAAATTACTTCACATGCCTTCATTTTATAACATTTTTTTCCTGAGCATACTCATAGACCATAATAAAATCACAGAGGTAACTATACTAAAATCACAAAAACTGTTCAAAATGGCTACTATTATTCTATATACAGATAGTCGTGTTCTTCTCACCACCAATTCACGAACATTTCTAGCAGTATGTGGGGGACAGCATCATGTTGAATCCACATTAGTTTTCTTATTGCTAGAGGCAATAAATCATTCAAACGATTTTCTAAAGTTTCACTCTGAGATACATTCCTCCATTCAGACGTCTCGGTAGTACAGTCCAATAAGATGATTGTCAATAATTCCTGCCCAAACTCTCTCGTACAGTTCGAGGATTTTCATCAACCCAAATATGGGTATTGTGGATATTAAAACCTCTTCTCTGATCAATGCTGCCTCATCTGTCCACAAAACAAATTTTAAAAAATTTGGATACTGTTCAAATTGTTGTTGTAATCATTCACAAAATTGTCTTCGACCTGCTAAAAGCTAAGCTTGAATTTTCCCGACGTGATACGCGTGTCGCCTTTGCGAACGTAAAATTTGTGAAACGGTTAACTGTCACACATCAAATCGGGTACTTATTCTTCTTGTACTGGTGCCACGATCATTAATTGCATCCAAGAGAGCCGGCACAATATTTCTTATTCTCCTTGTTTGTTCTCAAAACATTGGCCTTGAGTACGTGGTTTAAAACTTCCAAACTCTCTCAACTACTGAAAAATCCTCACGAAAGTGCGCTCATTAGGTAAATTTCTCGCGGGTTATGTTTCTGAATATAATCTTTTCTTCGAATGCACTTTCACTTGCTAAAAAATAACCGCACTTTATATAATTGTCCTTACTACTTATTGCAAGTCAAAATATAGTACTACTATCGATTTACTGTATCTCTATTAATATAAACAATGATATAAGTTGGAAAGTGCTTGAAAATCGGATTTAAAAAATTCGTCCTTAAAGCCGACTGATTTTGCAATAACGTACGAACACAAAATTTTCAACGTTTTGCGACGAAAACAAAGCGTGATCGACATAAATCTTCAACCGTCAGTGCCCTATATTAGCCAGCGAGTTAAACATTTTCCTTATACAGGGGCCTTTATTTTACAATATTACAATATTTATTTAACCCATAACAATATATTTTTTGTGAGAAAATAAAACATGTTGCTGTTCCTGATGCTCTATAAAAGAAAAGTTCTTTTGATGTAAATTTACGGTTAGTTACAAAACGATATTTGTAACATCTATTTTGTACCATTTTATTAAAATTTCACCTTAACAATTATTTAGCAAATCCGATGGTTAGTCTGCATACTACTGGATAATATTATAACTAGTAATAAATGGATACAAAAATGATAGACAGACACATAGATATTTAGATATTTATTAGTGCAATTCATATAAAGTAATATACACCACAAAAAAGAAAAGTATAGCAAATGGGGAAATTGTGACAACAAATACAATCCAACGTACAAAAAAACAATAATAATACATTTGAGGAATAAGGCAATCAAATTATAAATGTAATAAGAATAAATACAAACAGAACATAAAAACAATAACAGGAAACAGTGGCTTCACATAGTCATAATAGACGTTATACAATAAATGATGAAATACACACTGGTTTGGACTGGTTCAAACATACTTGGTAATAAAAAATCTATTCGTTTGAATACTGTTCTTCCAATAGATACATATTTTCAATATCACTGTCACTGCTGCCAGTATCTACATGTTCGTATCATGATTCTGTAGAACTGCCATGTCCATTCATTTCGTACTGTGTGCGAACTGTGAAGATATGTTTCATCTACTTTAGATACTTGATTCTTCTCACAATCAATCCTATATCATAAGATTCCGTAAGAACTTTTCTGTTATCACTAGCTTTTTTCCACCTGTAAGGTGGAAATTCAAACAATTTATTTTCAAACGCAGATTTTTCGAATGTTTTTACTGATAGTATATAATTTTGCAACTCTATACTTACTAGGTCCATTGACCTAGTAAGTATAGTGATCAATTTTTATTTGTAAAAACATGCTTTCCATGTCACATGATATGACTACCTGATAAGTACGAAATCTGATTAATATCCCAAAAGAATCGTTTTGTATGTTTGGGCCTGTCATTAGATTATCATTGAGACTCAAATCGTTACTTGATTTAGCTGAACCGTCGTATACTATTCTAATCTTAGAATTGTTGGGGTCGCGTTTAAATACCCCATTGTGTGGCAAATAGAAATGATTTTCGTTTTCGGTTTTATCAGGTATTACCTCTTCTAAATACCCTTTTTCAAGTAAGTCGTTTATTGCTTTGGAATACAATTGTTTATAAGTGTCGTCTCTCCTAAATTTTCTTTCTAAAAAGGTGAATCGTTTCATTGCATTTTGAGACGAGTTTCCGAGATTAATTTTGTTACCTTTAAATGGTAGTTTAACGATAAATCTTCCGTCGTAAGGATCACGGCGATAAGTATCTAAAAAGTGCTCTTCGCATTCGATTTCTTCACTAGTCATATTACAATGGACAGGTGCTATGTTTTCCTGAACCCAAAAGCGTTCTAATAATTCATTTAAGTTGTTCGTGTGGTTTTGTTTTATGATTACGTTACACGATGCAATAGGTGTACGATTATCGTTAAATGCACCGCCTACAATCCATCCTAATAAAGTTTTTGATAAATATAAATGTGGTTCCGATAACTTTATTCTATCGATACATAAGAGAGACCAAAAGCTCTCGGCCCCCAGCAATAGATCAATAGGACCATTTTCATTAAAATTTGGGTCAGCTAGCTGTGTATTTTCCGGAATATTTAAACTACTTTTATCAAAGGACTCTGTTGGAAGATTCGCTGTTACACTTTCTAATATGCAGCAGTCAACGGAAGTTTCATAATTTTGATACAACGACCGAAAGACGACTTTCGCTGTTTGTACAGTATTGTTACAGGTTTCGTTTACACCCGATATAGATACATCTTGCCTTTTCGTCCTTAAATTTAATAATGTGCACATTGATTTCGACAATATATTAACTTGTGATTCCATATCTAATAAGACGCGGCATTTTCTTGTTCGACCCGTGGAATCTATAGCCAATACGATTGCAGTTGATAAGACAACTTGCGTTTTTGACAACGATGCACAGCAGTTGGCGCTAGAAGATTGCTGCTGTTGTCGCACAGGTTTAGATTCGTGAATTAACGTATGATGTTGGCGAGACTGACACGTTTGGCAGCCCGAAGCTCTACATTATGAAAGCTGATGATTTGATCTAAAGCAATTTAAACAGAGATTGCGTTTATTTATTTCGTTTTTTCGTTCGCTTACGTTCAATCGTAGAACGTTTTCACACTGACTAATATAATGAGGTCCTTTACAAAAATAGCAAGGAACCCTCACAGCAGCTGCATTAGACATACGGTTTACTAGAGGTTTTCTTGTATTAGCATTTGTTTGGTTAAAGGGCGATTTATCGAATGACCTTTGTTTTACATTCTGATTTAGAGATTCAAGAACTACTCGTTTCTTTTCCAAAAAATCCATTACTTTTGTTAGTTGGACCGGCTCCGAATCCAATATGTTTTCAAGTTCGCGTCTTGTATGGTAATCTAGTTTACCCATAATTACCGTAGTTAGGATAGCATCCCAACTGTTTACCGGGATACCTTAAACCTTCAGCGCTTCTAGATTATTTGTAATATCACCAATGAGTTTTTGTAGTGAATCAGACGAACATTTACTTATTTCTGGAGAATTTAGTATAGCTTGTACATGAGCTTGTGTAATAAGACGTGTATTTTTATATCGTTTTTTCAAAATTGACCAAGCCGATTGATAATTCTCACTTGATATTGATAACGACTCAACGGCGCGTGCTGCTTCGCCTTTTAAACATGATTTTAGGTAATGAAATTTTTGACAATCGTCTAGTGAGTTGTTTTGGTGAATTAAACTTTGGAATGCATCGTAAAACGGCAACTATTCTGTATGTTTGCCCGAAAAGGTTGGTAAATTTATTACCGGTAGCTTAACGTTAAACTGAGGAATAGTTGTAGAAGCATTATTATTTGGGATATTATTCACCCGGCTGTTAGACAAGATGGGAGAATTTGCTTCAAGTAGAGTTTGCAGTTGACTAAGTGTACTAAACCATGATTTTCCGAAAATACTTACTTCAGAAAGATCGGTTTCAGATACGTCGGATGCATTGCTAACCGATGCATCTCCTTCCGAAGTGTCCTGACAACACATTATGTCGATGTTAATGTTTTCAAATTCTTCGCGAATTTTATGCATTTCGTTAATACGATTTTTAATTTCGTTGAGATCATTTCCCGCCACGAAATGCCTTGAAAATGACTCAATATCTATTAGTTTCGACTTTATTTGGTTTTTCTTTATTAACAAACGTTTTAAGTCTGCTAGTGATGACATATTTGTTTGTAAGAAAGTAAAACAATAAAAGATTCGATAAATGGGAACGCTAAACAAACTTTTAAGAAGCGAAGGTTCTTTATAGTAAATTTATAGTAAAGGACTGGTGAGAGTAGGATGCCCACTTACTTTTCGTTGGTGGTAACGGCTTCCAGTATTCGTTGTTATGTAGCCCCTGAGATTTTCGTTAACGTTGGCTTTGTTACGGCTTAATTTTGCTTCATTTAGTATCCGCTTTTACGTTTACGCGGCGATGCACTAAATTTTTCTTTAGCGGTCAAGACGTTATTATAGTTTTGTTTCACTTGACATTACTTAGTGTCCGCTTTCGTTTGCGCGACGATTCACTAAGTTTTTTGTCAATTCGCAGATAATTTAATAATGACAACGATTACGACGGTGATAGGTCCTACAAAATAAATAGATTCTCTTTTATAAAATAGAATCATTTAATTTAAGTTGTTTCTTATTGTTAGTGTCTATTTTATTAAATATCATCATGCAATTCTAAATATATTAAGATCAAAAATAAAAAATACAAACAAAAAGTATGTTAAGATTATATCGTTATTCTTCAATTAAATTTTATTACGAAGTTAAAAAAAATATAGTTCATTCTATACATAAATTTTATTTAACTAATATTTAAATAATACAGAGAAAGAATCGACACGAATATGAAAGAGTTTGAACCCTTCGATTCAGTATCAACAGTTTTCCCCAGATACCGAAAAATTACAACTTGCTTGAAACGCGTTTTACCAACCAAGTTGCCATTATCACTTCCAACTCATCACTATTTTTCTTTTGCCAATTGAAGTACATGTTGATACGATGAGTTCATGTTACTGCATCCAATACTCTTTTGAATATTGCTGTTTATTATTGTTAAAAATGGCCTCACATAAATACACACACACACATGTGTGTGTGAATACACTGTACTTCAAATGTCAAATTTTTTCACGATATTGTCATTTTTCTAACAAGTGAAATTTGTTATGAAGAATAATGATTTTTCGTAAAACCAAAAATAAAAAAATTTCCCTCTTGTAAAGTCAATCCGGTGAGCGGTGACATAAGGTATATAGTATATACTATTATAATATATACTACAGTATATATTATACAGTATAACCTATACGAATTATCACTTATCAGAATAAAAATTTTAAAACTTAATATCTACATTATCTACAGCTACGTATTTTGGGCCAGGAGAAATAATCGATTAATCGATAATTTGATTACATTTTCCTAAATAATCGATTGATAAATTAATCGATTATCAATTAATCGATAATCGATTATTTAGGAAAATATAATCAAATGATCGATTAATCGATTATTTCTCCCAGCCCTACTGGTTATCTCCCAGCTAATATCTAAATTGTCCTTCACGTCGGTAATTTTCTCATTCTCATTTATCTTGGATTTTTTCTCATTTTCATTAATTCTGGAGTTTTGCTCATTTTCATTCTCGGTAATATTTTGATCATCGCTTATATTGCGATTAGTGACGTTTGTTAACAATGTCATATAATATAGTTGTTATTGCATTCTTCCCTCGTTGTCTTTACAGTATTTGATCAAACTTTAGTATAATATTAAAACATTGTTGACAATATTAGTATATACTCATATTTATAAACTAATTGAAAAAAAATTACGTAGATAAGTGGAATGGAATGAAACGAGAATGGTGAAAGAAGCTAAAGGCTAATGTTAAAAGTTACAAATACAGGTCGCTTGATACAAAAGTTACTTACGATATAGAATGCGTAGATCAAGTTCGAGTTCCGTTATCTTAACACAATCATATCTGATTTAAATACAAATTAGTGTAATTGATGCTAAACACACCTAGTAGTCAAATTACGGTTGAATCCCCCAAATTATGTGAACCCTTACTGGTTGCCTTATTTATATATATATATATATATATATATATATATATATATATATATATATATATATATATATATATATATATATATATATATATATATATATATATATATATATATATATATATATATATATATCATATTCAATCATTATGTATTGTGCGCATATAGAGCAAAGAAAATTCTAGTGAAATAAAAAATACCTAGTTATTTTCAACCATTTTGAATATAGGAACGAGGAATTCCAATTCCAAGGAAATTGCACAAGTTATCTTGCACATTATCAATAACTGATCAATTACAAATTTTGGATTCAATCATCGTTGGAATGATCTAAAGCATTCCTTGAGCTTGTCTGTCTCAGTTCAGCTAATTGTAAGAACCAGTTCGACTTATTGGTGATCCTATTAGTGTAGAATAAATAAGAGATGGAATAGTCATAGCGGTGTAAATTGTTACTGTTTGGTTTCTAATATTAAGATGCGGTTAATTGAACCAACTTTAAAATGTTTAGTTCCGGTTATGATAATGTCTCTTGTTGTATTGCGTAAAGAGTTGTGATAATCCTAAACACTAAGGTGCTGGTGGATTCGAAGACAATTTGGAATACTGAGGATATACTTACATTTAGTCTTTGTAGACAACAACATCCCCAACAATAAAATATATGTAGAGTATTTGATCAAGACCTATATTTCTCGTGCCTCGATGAAGTTAGCGAATTTCATTAATCAATTTAGAATAGTTGTCATTACTGGTATTAACTATTACATAATTAACTATGCAATTAACTATTATAGAAATCACATCAGCCTGTACTTATAAGTGTACTTACTAAGTTCTTTTTGTTATAATTTATAGAATAGTCTGTAGTTTCTTCCGGGGAATTAACAATAAGCTATTCTGAAGAGTTCTTTTAAAATAGTTAAAAGTGATGCAGTAAAAAAAATGCAGTAAAGTAGTACCCGCACTATATAGTAGATTGGAATGCAGATTAAAATCATTTCCGTCTTTGTCGATCTGAAATATCTACGTGGGTTTATGCCCTATTACGCATACGTAATGAAATCGTGTTCGGCTTATCAATACATATGTACAACTTCTAAATTGCTCATATACGCATATGGTAACGAGAAACAATTGTTTTCTCGCGACCACACAAGATGAAACCACCCAACTAGTCTCCTACACTAATCCATCAAAACTTTACATATTGACTGATTATTGTTCAACCACTTAATTTACTGTTACTTTTCATTTCATCGCTATTTGCCAAATAAAGAACTCTCTTATCTTGCCGATAAACGGAAGTCTACCTGAGCCTTGCCATGAAAACAAGCCAAGGTTATGTTTTGAGATCTGTTATTTGGCAAATAATGAAATGAACTATATAATAGACAGTAATCTTGTGGTAGACTCGGCCTACGTAGGGTCATGGGGGGCAAAGCGCATCCCGTCTGAACAGCCCCGAGAGTCAAACCGTAGTCACCTCTCGCTTCCATCCTTCACTTTACGCAGTTGCGAGTAGAGAATGGCTCTCACAAAAACAAGGGTTTTGGCAAATTATTTGATTCTCAAAATGATGAGAAGAAATCGATAAGTGTAATCACGTTATTTTTATTCCTATTACTTTAATCATTTTATTGGAAAATTCGCTAGACCCTAGGTCCCTGTGCAATCCTCAACGTATTTTTTATGCTATTGCTTATTAATGTCACCTAATATCATTGACCGTTGGATTTAGAGCAGCCGTTAGATCAATAAATTGTTAAATTCAAAACAAAGCCTAGTCATCAACTTCAGCCGCAACGGTCCATTTTTAGTACTAACGAACTTATTGTGGTAGGTTATAGTGTATATATAATTATATCAGCATCAACTCAAGACGTTTCACATCGATATGGGAACACGCACGTGGCCCTTACATCGGAATGCATAAACAACCCTCGTCGTTTAGATAAGATTTATACTTAAGCCCAGAGTAGATAATAGTTTAGTCAGTTTCTCACATGTATTATACGGTTTCACTTGTCATCTTTTTACTTTAATATATACCTAAAGGAAAATAAACGTGTCTTTATTAAAACTCAATCTTGCCAGTGTTTTTCTGATAAAAAAGGGAAAACTCGCGCGCACATATGGTCCTTCGAGTATCGGATTAATAGATAGTCTATCGAAAATTTCAAAAATCGAATCGTGTAAACTTAGTGCATCGCCGCGCAAACGTAAAAGCGGACACTAAGTGGAGTGAAACCAAAACAAAACAAAAAACTTAGTGAATCGTCGCGCAAACGAAAGCGGACACTAAGTAATGTCAAGTGAAACAAAACTATAATAACGTCTTGACCGCTAAAGAAAAATTTAGTGCATCGCCGCGTAAACGTAAAAGCGGATACTAAATGAAGCAAAATTAAGCCGTAACAAAGCCAACGTTAACGAAAATCTCAGGGGCTACATAACAACGAATACTGGAAGCCGTTACCACCAACGAAAAGTAAGTGGGCATCCTACTCTCACCAGTCCTTTACTATAAATTTACTATAAAGAACCTTCGCTTCTTAAAAGTTTGTTTAGCGTTCCCATTTATCGAATCTTTTATTGTTTTACTTTCTTACAAACAAATATGTCATCACTAGCAGACTTAAAACGTTTGTTAATAAAGAAAAACCAAATAAAGTCGAAACTAATAGATATTGAGTCATTTTCAAGGCATTTCGTGGCGGGAAATGATCTCAACGAAATTAAAAATCGTATTAACGAAATGCATAAAATTCGCGAAGAATTTGAAAACATTAACATCGACATAATGTGTTGTCAGGACACTTCGGAAGGAGATGCATCGGTTAGCAATGCATCCGACGTATCTGAAACCGATCTTTCTGAAGTAAGTATTTTCGGAAAATCATGGTTTAGTACACTTAGTCAACTGCAAACTCTACTTGAAGCAAATTCTCCCATCTTGTCTAACAGCCGGGTGAATAATATCCCAAATAATAATGCTTCTACAACTATTCCTCAGTTTAACGTTAAGCTACCGGTAATAAATTTACCAACCTTTTCGGGCAAACATACAGAATGGTTGCCGTTTTACGATGCATTCCAAAGTTTAATTCACCAAAACAACTCACTAGACGATTGTCAAAAATTTCATTACCTAAAATCATGTTTAAAAGGCGAAGCAGCACGCGCCGTTGAGTCGTTATCAATATCAAGTGAGAATTATCAATCGGCTTGGTCAATTTTGAAAAAACGATATAAAAATACACGTCTTATTACACAAGCTCATGTACAAGCTATACTAAATTCTCCAGAAATAAGTAAATGTTCGTCTGATTCACTACAAAAACTCATTGGTGATATTACAAATAATCTAGAAGCGCTGAAGGTTTAAGGTGTCCCGGTAAACAGTTGGGATGCTATCCTAACTACGGTAATTATGGGTAAACTAGATTACCATACAAGACGCGAACTTGAAAACATATTGGATTCGGAGCCGGTCCAACTAACAAAAGTAATGGATTTTTTGGAAAAGAAGCGAGTAGTTCTTGAATCTCTAAATCAGAATGTAAAACAAAGGTCATTCGATAAATCGCCCTTTAACCAAACAAATGCTAATACAAGAAAACCTCTAGTTAACCGTATGTCTAATGCAGCTGCTGTGAGGGTTCCTTGCTATTTTTGTAAAGGACCTCATTATATTAGTCAGTGTGAAAACGTTCTACGATTGAACGTAAGCGAACGAAAAAACGAAATAAATAAACGCAATCTCTGTTTAAATTGCTTTAGATCAAATCATCAGCTTTCATAATGTAGAGCTTCGGGCTGCCAAACGTGTCAGTCTCGCCAACATCATACGTTAATTCACGAATCTAAACCTGTGCGACAACAGCAGCAATCTTCTAGCGCCAACTGCTGTGCATCGTTGTCAAAAACGCAAGTTGTCTTATCAACTGCAATCGTATTGGCTATAGATTCCACGGGTCGAACAAGAAAATGCCGCGTCTTATTAGATATGGAATCACAAGTTAATATATTGTCGAAATCAATGTGCACATTATTAAATTTAAGGACGAAAAGGCAAGATGTATCTATATCGGGTGTAAACGAAACCTGTAACAATACTGTACAAACAGCGAAAGTCGTCTTTCGGTCGTTGTATCAAAATTATGAAACTTCCGTTGACTGCTGCATATTAGAAAGTGTAACAGCGAATCTTCCAACAGAGTCCTTTGATAAAAGTAGTTTAAATATTCCGGAAAATACACAGCTAGCTGACCCAAATTTTAATGAAAATGGTCCTATTGATCTATTGCTGGGGGCCGAGAGCTTTTGGTCTCTCTTATGTATCGATAGAATAAAGTTATCGGAACCACATTTATATTTATCAAAAACTTTATTAGGATGGATTGTAGGCGGTGCATTTAACGATAATCGTACACCTATTGCATCGTGTAACGTAATCATAAAACAAAACCACACGAACAACTTAAATGAATTATTAGAACGCTTTTGGGTTCAGGAAAACATAGCACCTGTCCATTGTAATATGACTAGTGAAGAAATCGAATGCGAAGAGCACTTTTTAGATACTTATCGCCGTGATCCTTACGACGGAAGATTTATCGTTAAACTACCATTTAAAGGTAACAAAATTAATCTCGGAAACTCGTCTCAAAATGCAATGAAACGATTCACCTTTTTAGAAAGAAAATTTAGGAGAGACGACACTTATAAACAATTGTATTCCAAAGCAATAAACGACTTACTTGAAAAAGGGTATTTAGAAGAGGTAATACCTGATAAAACCGAAAACGAAAATCATTTCTATTTGCCACACAATGGGGTATTTAAACGCGACCCCAACAATTCTAAGATTAGAATAGTATACGACGGTTCAGCTAAATCAAGTAACGATTTGAGTCTCAATGATAATCTAATGACAGGCCCAAACATACAAAACGATTCTTTTGGGATATTAATCAGATTTCGTACTTATCAGGTAGTCATATCATGTGACATGGAAAGCATGTTTTTACAAATAAAAATTGATCGGGAAGACACAAATTTTCAACAATTATTTTGGCGGTTTAGCGAGAACGAACCAATAAAGAAATACCGGCTAACTAGACTTGTTTTCGGACTTACTAACTCTCCGTACACGGCTATGCGTTGCGTAGAACAATTAGCATCAGAAGTAGAAAATGAATTTCCGAAGGCTACCCGAGCCTTAAAAAACGATAGATTTATGGACGATATTTTAACAGGGTCAAACAACGCCCGAGACGGGATCGAATTACGCGATCAGCTGGTAGATGTCCTAGGTCGCGGAGGATTTAAATTATCAAAGTGGAAAAGCAATTCGCAGCAAATTGTGCCACATTCATCGATATACGATCGGGATGAGATGATCGATCTCAATAAAACAAAAGAGGCTAAGATACTCGGTTTATGGTGGGATCCGTCTAGCGACATTCTTAACTATCACACTGAAGCAAATATATCTACTGAAACTTTAAGTAAAAGATCAATTCTTAGTTCTATCGCAAAAATTTACGACCCTCTGGGTATTATATCGCCTATCGTTATAAAAGCTAAAATCTTAATGCAAGAACTATGGGCATTAAAATTAGACTGGGATGAACCAGTCCCACAAAATATTGAAAATGAATGGATTAAATACGTTAGAGAACTCGAATTTTTAACGGAAATAAAGATCCCGCGACTAATAACTCCAAGGGCAAATGCAGAAACGGATCTTGTAATGTTTTGTGATGCTTCTTTACGGGCGTACGGCGCCGTAATATACGCTAGAACCAAGATTGGAAACGGCGTATTTACAATTAACTTAATTTGTAGTAAATCGCGAGTTAGCCCGCTCAAAGTCCTTTCGCTACCACGTCTAGAATTGTGTGCGGCATTGCTAGGAACCGAACTAATGGATAATGTATGCAGGGAAATAAATATAAGCATCAAGAATAAATACTATTTCACAGATTCCATGATCGTCCTACATTATTTGAATAGTAATGCAAATGCCTGGCAAGTTTTCGTGGATAACAGGGTGTCAAAAATTCAAAATCTTAGTAATATCAAAAATTGGTATCATGTAGAAGGCAAAATGAATCCCGCAGACCTAATCTCTCGGGGGGCTAATTAACGGCAAATGAACAACAAGTTATATTGGAAAGGCCCTAGTTTTCTATTATAAGACATATCTGATTGGCCTGAAAATCGTTTTAGGCCATCAATAGAGACAAATTCTCTACCAGAAAAGCGGAAACATACACTAGTAGCATCTATCGTCACTCCCTTTTCATTACTCACAAAATATTCATCTTTTACCAAGCTACAGCGCGTCCTAGCGTATTGTCTCAGATTCGTAAATAATATTCGAGAAAGAAATACTAAACGTAGTGGATATTTGTCCAATCAAGAGCTAATCGAGTCTCATAATGCCATTATTCGAATCGTACAAAAGTCTGATTTCTCGGAGGAATATTTATTACTTCAAAAATGCCAGCCGGTTCCAAAAACTAGTAAACTATATTCGCTCGACCCCTTTATCGACAACGAGGGGCTAATTAGACTCGGCGGCAGATTACGTAATTCACCTTTAAAATTCGATGTAAAATTTCTCCTCCTACTACCCAGTAAACATCACATAATTAAACTTCTTATAAAAAAGGAGCATATCTCCTTACTTCACGCTGGAGCCTCACAAACTCTAGCTTCCTTAAGAACTAAATATTGGCCTCTTAGGGCCCGCGACGAATTAAGAAAAATAATACATTCATGCATTACATGTTTTCGTGTGTCTCCACGATTATTAGAACAAAAGATGGGAGATTTGCCAAAAGATAGGTTAATACCTTGCAGACCCTTCACAAAGGTCGGTTTGGATTACTTCGGTCCAATATATTTAAAACAAGGAAGCAAGCGCAGTCCAAAAATTGTCAAAGCTTGAGTCGCTTTGTTTGTCTGTTTAGTAACAAGAGCGGTACACTTAGAGGTAGTCAGTGACCTGACCACGGAATGTTTTTTAAATGCACTGAATCGATTTTGTGCCAGACGAGGCAAGGTTTCGCACATCTATTGTGATAACTCAACGACTTTTGTGGGAACTAAACATCAAATTTACGAAATTTCTAAATTTTTGCGTAATAAAGATTTACAGAAGGAAGTACAGTCTCATTTATTACGGGAAAACATAATCTGGAAATTTATTCCACCCAGATCACCTAATTTTGGAGGTCTATGGGAAAGACTGGTAAAATCAGCTAAGTACCATTTAAATAGAATCACCATGAACGCTAACCTTACTTTTGAAGAGGCGGTAACCCTTATGACCCAAATTGAAGCAGTCATGAACTCCCGTCCTCTCACCCCCCTATCCAATGACCCTTCAGACCTTCAACCATTAACCCCAGCCCACTTTCTTATTGGAGAAAGTCTAACAGCTCTTCCAGAATGCAACGTAAGTGATATCCCGGAGTCACGACTGAGCCGCTGGGAGAGAATTAAAAAATTAAAGCAACACTTTTGGAAACGTTGGAGCCTGGAAGTTACATCTCAACTCCAATCAAAGCGAAAATGGTGCCAACCTGTCTGTAACGTAAAGGTCGGATCTCTCGTACTCATGGCGGATGACAACGCACCACCCATGGTTTGGAAGCTGGGACGTATTGAGGAGATTTTTCCAGGACCTGACGGACTTGTCCGTGTGGCAAATGTTCGTACTACCCAAGGAATCTATAGACGTTCAATTCGTAAGTTAGCGGTTTTGCCAGGAGTCATCGACGAGACGCAGCACCAGTGTCTGTGAGTGAAAAAAAAGTCAATTCCGTGTAGGTGCGCGTCTGTGAATGGCTAAAGTTGAAAACATTTATAATTACAAAGACAATAGTATTTAGATTCGTTATATACTTGTATTTTTATGTTTAATGCTAACCAGTCTTATTCAAGTTTATTTTCATGTTATTTAAATCTTGACATTATAATATGTCAAAGGCGGGGAGGAAATGTGCAATCCTCAACGTATTTTTTATGCTATTGCTTATTAATGTCACCTAATATCATTGACCGTTGGATTTAGAGCAGCCGTTAGATCAATAAATTGTTAAATTCAAAACAAAGCCTAGTCATCAACTTCAGCCGCAACGGTCCATTTTTAGTACTAACGAACTTATTGTGGTAGGTTATAGTGTATATATAATTATATCAGCATCAACTCAGGACGTTTCACATCGATATGGGAACACGCACGTGGCCCTTACATCGGAATGCATAAACAACCCTCGTCGTTTAGATAAGATTTATACTTAAGCCCAGAGTAGATAATAGTTTAGTCAGTTTCTCACATGTATTATACGGTTTCACTTGTCATCTTTTTACTTTAATATATACCTAAAGGAAAATAAACGTGTCTTTATTAAAACTCAATCTTGCCAGTGTTTTTCTGATAAAAAAGGGAAAACTCGCGCGCACAGTCCCAAAACGCTGGTTTCCTTTTTATAGAGATTATCTATAAAAAGTAGTCTCTCAGTATCGAAAAAACTCATTTTGTATTAAACGCAATTAAAATTAAAGACAAATAGAAACGCAAGAAACAAGGAAATATAGTGTGAACGCGACGGATAACTGTAGGCAAGTGACTACCGTCTGAACAGAATTTCGAGACTCCGTGTAAATAAATGGAAGCGGCAGTATCTACTGACTTGCAGACTAGACAGAGTCAAGAGGTGCTGACTACGTCCACTCGTGCCTGCGCTGGTCAAGCGCTGCTGCTTTCCTCCGTTTAAAGTTTAAACGGTCGCCGTAGGCGCAATGATATTGGCATAGAACCGCTCTTCTCTTTTGACTAAGCGAGTCGACCGTAGGCTGCGACTACCACAAGACTACCTACCGTCTTGTGGTAGTAAACACGGTCTAAAGAAGTATTGGGGATTATTCGTGGGCAGTATGTCGTTATTTCTTCTTTGCCATAATGCACTTTTACTATTCATTTCATCCTTATTTGCCAAATAAAAAACTCTCTTATCTTGCCGATAAACGAAATAGTCTACCTGAGTTTAGCAATAAAAACAAGCCACGGTATGAGATAAGAGCCGTTTGGGATTTTTTATTTGGCAAATAGAGATGAAATAAACTATAGTATCGAGTGATATGAAGGTGTTATAGGGGGATTTCGGTTGTAGGTATATCTTATGTACTACAGATTGATGGAAGTAATATGCGGTAAGGAGTATGTGTTAATTTAAGAACTATTAATTATGGAATTAAGGAATATAAAATTAATTTAGGATCCCGCTTATTAAGTAGTTTGCGCCTCGTACATCTATAAATATTAAGTTGCAATTTTTTAGTCAATTCAAACAAGTACATGTTATTCTACGGAAACATAGGGCGAGAATAGTAATGAAATCATTCAACATATCAATTTTTAGACTTTTATCTATATGGTACTTTTTTCGAGTAAAATATTTTCAGTAGCAACTTGTGACAGGTAAACTGATAGAAACTGCAAGTACCGTCATTATCTAAGTAGAAAAAATACGTATTTGATAAATCGATAGGAAGTCCAGTAATATTATTTTGGTTAATATTATGCCTCATCAAAACTATTACCCTTAGAGACTTATTAATAATGTTTATAAAATGTATGCGTTCCATAGTTTTTGTAGAAAAAGTGGAGATATTAACGATTTATCTTTAGCAATAATTATACGTAAACTCACACTCACCAAAGCGATTAGTATGCAGATGCAAGTGCTGCGTATTGATATTTTAGAGCATGGCTGCCTGGTGGATCTTGACAGTTTGATATAATTTTGATAAAGAACTATGGTGGGCGTTTAATAAATGACTATACCAGCATATACGATATTCGAGAGTTGAGGACAATTAATTGTAATGCAGATCAGTCGGATACGTGGTTGTAGTTACTTTTTTATTTTGTTAAAATGGATAACAAATAAAAATCCAAATGTACTTAACAATATATGGAATTTAACGATAATTCACGATATTGCACTGTATATAGCATACAATGCAAATTCCTTGACTTATAAATGATAATCTAATTACTTTGAAAATATTTTGCAATGATGATAGTTATTGTCTACAGCTTTAAGCAGTGCCACATTATATGATGGTAAAAGTCTCGCAATGTATTTTGCAATGTCTTTAATGCATAGACGTATGTAAATACGACAGGGTGGGCATTAAAGTAGTGGAAATAACAGGCTTTCTGTTGTCTTGCCCCCTTTATTTTTTCCCGGGTCGCCTCTGATCGGATCATAACGTTCCCAATAAGACACACAAAGGCATTCTGCCCAGTGAGGTGCGACCGTTGTGCAAGTTTGTATGTTGTCAGACTATTCATCACAACACTGAGGTTTCTTTTTTTTACCTGTAAATTTCTCTACTCAGCCTCCCATCAGTAGGAATCTATTAATATGTTCATTGATGGGAACAAAGGCTATAAATATAAATAAACTTGCATATTACCATTTTATTTGTCATAAACAGGTCTTAAAAAAAACTGAAACCATATTTTGATAAAAAGGATCATGTTGCTTATTGTCATAATTAATGTTTTAATACACCATATTTCAGATTGATACTAATAACGTGTTATTTTTCTGCGGTAAACATGTTTTACTATATAAATGTGTATTCTGTTCTATGTGCAAAAACTATTATTATTGAATGAAATTATACGATGTAAGATATTTTATATATTGTATATTTTTATGTGAACAACATATATAACATGAAATTAACTATATTTCGTACATTATTTAGTCAAATGCTGTCATAATTCTACCAGGATAGTGCAAATGAGATTTCATGAAATGCAGCCACAAATGGGCCAAACAATTTCTGTTCAAACTTCAGTATCACTCGTTGGCCACTGATTATACAAAATAGAAACCATTTGCTAGAAAATGGAATAGCGTATAATAATATTTTTAGTATTATTTTAATGATTTATAAGAAAAGTCAAGTGTTAATTTAACACATACGTTTCCTAAATATAATTTTAAATATACAGGGTGATTATTGTAGTATACAGGATGATTATTGTAGTGTGGTATTAGAGGCTTTTTTAATAGAACACTGTATATTTTTATACCATTATCCTTGATGATCTGATTTCAACGATGTACAACACTTTTATCTATCTGATTCATTAATTTATTACATGTATTAAAGACTATGAACGTCATTTTTATATATAACATATTTTGCATTTACTTGTTGGCAATAGGCTGTTGTAAAATTCCACTTTTTAAATATAACTTTTTTTAAATCTAAAGGTTAAACATTTCTTGTTTCTGTTTGTAGCATTCTCTCTTTGAGATCATCACTGTTACTTAGTTATGTTACATAAGTACATATGTCTTACGATATATATTTTTAAAGTAACCTTAGAAAAAAAAATCTTGGCCATTCAATAGCAGCTTTTCACCTAGCCCATTTACTACGGAGTGTTTTATTTAAGTACTTATACTTATAAAATGATTTGATGAAAGCCTGAGTTTATTAGCAAATTTTTAGTATCAAATATATTGCTACTAATTTTTAGTAGCAATATATGTAAATTCCATGATAATTACTTAATAAAATTTAACGTTTAAACGTATTGACTTATGTTAGAGATTTAAATTGAATATATTGACGATATATATATATATATATATATATATATATATATATATATATATATATATATATATATATATATATATATATATATCGAACACAGGATCATGTCAGGCCCTTAAAAATCATACTTCACAACGAGAACGAAGTCTTAAACTATATTAAAAATGCTAGATAGCTGCGGACTTCTAACAAGTACAATAAAGTACTTTCAATCAGATTTTCAAAGTAAAGTTCAATCTCCTTTGATAGAACACCCTGTCAATTGGATTATTATAAATTACTAAAGACGCAACTGGAGGCTCGTACTAATAACGGGGAAACTAATCTAAAAATTCGTCATTTTAATGGTATTCCTAAAATTGTTGTAGTCAATAATTTAAACTAAACGCACCCAATTACAGTACTCATACTTTGGTCTACCAAAATGTACGTGGTTTACGCTCTAAGGTGGTAGATTTGTACAACAACATATCAGCTAGTAATTACGATTTGGTGGCATTAACTGAAACCTGGTTAAACGCAGATATAGGAAGTAGTGAGCTGTTTCCAGATGACTTTGTTGTTTTTCGCAACGACAGATGTAGGGAGGCTACAGGTTTATCAAGAGGAGGAGGTGTCCTCGTGGCTGTCAAAAACACTTTAGTAAGTTCGAAAATAAACCTGACTGAAGTTGAAAGTGCGGCTCCATCCATCGATGTGGTGGGGGTGAAAATCAGTAATAGTCAGTATAACAAATTATTTATATTTGTTCTCTACATACCACCACGTACTTCAACTCAGGAACTGGAACAGTTCCTTGACGCAATTAGTGCATTGGAATGCTTAGCGCAAGAAGGTTGTGTTCTATTTGTAGGCGATTTTAATTCGCCTAATTTCTCCTTAGGTTTGGCAGATGGGAACAGTTTAAGTTTATACAACTTTAAAGAATTTCACGGGTTAAATCAGTGTAATAACATTCTGAATGAGTATAATCATATTTTGGATCTTGTGTTTGCTAACTTCAAGTGCTCAGTTGAAAAATCTGTTTGTCCATTGCTTGAGGAAGATTTGCATCATCCTCCACTGTTAATTAGTTTTAATAATATGTTTTATTCATCTCCATCACATCAAAGCTTCGCTATGAACTGTTCTAGCAACGCTTTTAATTTTAAAAAAGCAAACTTTCCTTTACTGTACGAACTACTTTGTCATACTGACTGGTCGTTTCTATCAGGTATAAATGATGTCGAAGATATGTGTTCGCAATTTTATGAGAAATTATACGGCTTATTTGATATAGCGGTACCTAAATACACATTTCATACATGCATTCGACAATTTCGCTATCCGCCTTGGTTTTCAACGGAGGTGATTAATTCCCTCCGTACTAAAGCTTACCTACATAAAAAATACAAGAAGTTTAAAACGGCGTATTATCAAGAGCTATTTAGACATCAACGTTTGAACTGTAAACGTCTTATTAACAGGGCGTATAGGGATTTTGTTAGTGATGCAGAACAGTCCCTTTATCAAGACCCAAAGAAGTTTTGGAATTTTATTAAAAAAAAGGAGGGATCAGCCCGTATCCCCTCACTAATGCTGTACAATGATATAGAGTTTTCTGATCCCACAGAGATTGTAAATGCGTTTGGTGCTTACTTCAACAGTGTCTTCATTCAGTCGCTTCCAGCTGACTCCGCTCGGTTCCCTGAGGTTAATCCAGGATTATCAATTACTGTCCAGAGAATGGAACACGAGGATGTTCTACTAAGTCTCAAACGTTGTAAAGACACCTTCACTATGGGGGTTGATGGAATACCCAGTTTTATTCTCAGAGACTGTGCATATGCACTTACGGAGCCTTTGTCTATCCTATTCAACAACGTTCTGAAACATTCAATCTTTCCATCGCGGTGGAAGGAGGCGTGCATTTGTCCCATATTTAAGAAAGGCAATATTAATGATGTGTCAAACTACAGAGGAATCTCATTGCTGTGCAATTTTTCAAAGGTCTTCGAGACGGCGCTGTACAATGTGCTATATGCTTCTACTAAGCAGCTTCTATCATCACACCAACATGGATTCATGCAAAGGAGGTCGACTATATCAAATTTGGCTCTGTTCTCGCAATACGTTCCGAAATCCTGGACAGGGGAGGACAAGTCGACACCATTTATACAGATTTTCAAAAGGCTTTCGACCAGATTGATCACAATATCTTGCTCCTTAAACTCAGAAGTTTTGGTTTCTCAGATTCATTGTTGGACTTGTTTAGGTCCTATTTGTCCAATAGAAGTTTCACGGTCAGATACCAAAACTTTACTTCTAATTATTTCTCTCCTTCATCGGGTGTACCTCAAGGGTCGAATTTGGGGCCTCTTCTGTTCCTGTTCTTTATCAATAATCTTCCTGAAGTTATATCGTGCCAACAGTTATTATTTTCAGATGATTATAAACTTTTTACTGAAATATCTTCACCTTCGGATTGCTTTCATCTCCAACAATGTATAAATAATATGGCGTCATGGTGTGAGCTACATCGTTTATCACTAAATTTATCAAAATGCAAGGTAATGACTTTTACCAGGAAAATCAACTTTATTTCTCATGATTATGCGATTAACGACCACATTATTGGTCGAGTTGAGTTGTTTAAGGACCTAGGCATAATATTTGACGCCAAATTTACTTTTGTGGAACATATCAATGATATTGTTTCTGCTGCATTTAGAACTTATGGCTTCATTTACCGTAATTGTAGGGAGTTTTCCGAAGTACGTGCCCTTAAAGCGTTATTTTTTGCTCTAGTGAGATGATGCTTAGAGTATGGTTCTATTATATGGTTTCCTTTATACAATGTCCATTGCCAAAGGCTGGAGGCAATTCAAAAGAGGTTTCTTAAATTTTTGTCTTTTTTACTGGATGACGTATATCCGCCTCGAGGCTGTTGCCACTTACAACTATTGGACAGATTTAATATTCAATTATTATCTGTTCGACGCAATATTTCACTAATTAAATATTTGTTTAACCTTCTAAATGATAAGGTTGACTGTTCTGAATTGCTTAGTAAGATTAATTTTAGGGTCCCACGTGGTAATGTCAGACATCAGGCGCTTTTATATTGTACTACTCCTAGAACGAATATATTAGCGAAGGCTCCTTATTTCTTATGTGCTCACTGTACAACAAAATTGCAGCGAATTGTGATATATTTAACGATAGTTTAAAGTGTGTTTGCAATTATGTAGCTAATATAGGTTAAGATGTTCTATGTGGTATATTGCATATGTACGTAAATTGGCGCTGTAAGTACCTTTTACCTTATTGCTTAGGTTCATTAATTGTACTATTTGACATTCTTTCTCTTTTTTGTTATTTTACTTAGTTATTGTATATTTAGTTTATTCCTGTAATTGGGATTTTTTCCTGTTGGAATAATAATAACAATAATAATAATAATAATAATAATAATAATAATAATATATATATATATATATATATATATATATATATATATATATATATATATATATATATATATATATATATACATATACATATACATATACATATACATATACATATACATATACATATACATATACATATACATATACATATACATATACATATACATATACATATACATATACATATACATATACATATATATATATATATATATATATATATATATATATATATGTATATGTATATCACTTAAATTAAATTTCACTTTTTAAAAAAATATTTTATTTTACTTTTCAAACAATTGTAGATACGACTTGGTTTAATATAATTGAAATGACAAGTTAATATTTAAAGACAAAATGACAAGTAACAAGTGTCGTGATCTTGGTGTAACCTATATTTATAACATTGATTTGTTAACGCAAGCATAAGTATTCTAGGAGTTATATGCTGTGCTTGCGTTTCACATGAGAACGCTTTTGTTGTTGTGTTATTGAAAATATGCTATGTTTGCATTTCACATGGGAAACGCTTTTATTTGTCAAGGAGCTGTTATCAATTGATAATGAGTTTCATATTACTTAATATTTGATATTAATATGTCTGGATGACTTAAACTTATATTGTATTTTAGCATATAACAACTCCCCTTTTCTTTTAAAAGTCGGTGTTATTAGCCGACTTTTAGGGAAGATCTTGCATTTTTTCTTCGATGTGTAGATCGGGTCTTCTACGCAGGAGGGTATTAATTCTTTTTAACATCTGGTTGGAGGTTGCTTCCTTAGACTTTCTAGAGCAACAGCACTGCTTCTTGCATTTCCAGACGACGTAGATGATGAGGAGACAAACTACGGCACCAATAGTTATATATGTGGTTAAGGCAATATGTTCTGTTAAAAATGGTTCGTTTATTAACTTATCCAGGTCGCGGGAATATTGTTCTAATTTATGATTAGCTATATCTAGATTTTCTACGTTTAGGTGGTCGAACTGGAGAGGTTCCAATTTGGGCAATTGAAGTTTTTCTGGGATATCCTTACAACAGTCATAAGGTATAACCACGGGGTGTGAATTGTCTGTAATATTAAGGGTGTTGCGGCCTTTTGCTTGAACTTTTGTTACGCCGACAAACGCGTAACAGTCCGGTTGTAGTTTTAATATAGAGATTTTATTTACACTGGTAATTGTAGTGTCCATTAAATCACAATTTACAGTAATATGAATAGGTTCAGAAACAATTATTAACCACACATTGTCCTGTAGTTTTTGCACGTTGTAGCCTTGTCCATAAACTAGCGAACTTTCACAGTTTTCCGGGATTTTCCTGAAGTTTTTCAGTAGCTGAGCTTCGCATGCTGCACTGCCGTCGATCGGGTAGGCGTAAAGGTCTGAACATAATTTTCTGCGAGCAGCTAATTGTTTACATGTGCTCAAATCTTTGACAGGGATGTACATTAATGAATCACAATTACGCGCTATAAATTTTTGAGAGAACGACCAAACGTGATGTAGGCTAGTTCTGTTGTCTAGAATTGGGATAGGATATAAATGATACAGAGTATAAAGTTGTTGTTCCACTAATAGTATTCTTAGAACAAATATTAGATCAGATTTTGACTGAAAACCTCTAATTCAATTATTTCCAGATATTGAGAGATTTTTGAATATTTTACTGGAAGGGGTAGATTATTTTTGACTAAATTCTGAGAGATTTTCTGAAGTGCAGTAATAAAATTTTCAGGTGTAATGATCAAAGGATGTATATTTTTAAGCGGGCAAAAGTGATTGAGTTTAGAATGTCATCGAGGTTGCTCTGAAGGTACAAGTAACTTTCGTTTAATTTTTCGCACGTTTCAACAAATCTTAATTCAGCCTGAACTAATGCAACTTTATCATTTACTTTGTGCAATGCTATTTGAATCTTTTTCATGTCTTCGTTAAAGGTTTCAAAGTTAATTTGTAAATATTGAACCGTTTGGTTAAAGGTTTTTATAACGGTAGAAGTAACAGATATTTGATTTTTCATAAGATTTTCAATTTGATGTTGGTCATTATTTAATTTATTAATACTATCTGTAAAGAATTGACCATCTTCGGCATCTAGGTTGCCGGTGATTGCTTTGAATATACTACCTACACCATTTAATATACCACGTTTGAAGCGTTTAGTATTAACAAGGTTTTCTTCAAATTTTACCTTAAGGGAAGTTGATATTTGATTTAAAAGTGTTATGTGCGTTTTGACTTTTACCAGGAATTCTTTTGTTTCACGTGTGTCTACTGCAAATATACTAACAATGGATTATAAAATTTTGTTGTTGTTGATGAAAGCTTCTTCGAGGCTTGATAGGTTTTTATGAACTAGAAGAATCCATCTGTCGTTGGAAATTACTATCCTCGTCTCGTCATGGTAATAGACTCCGACGGCGACGGTGTTATTGATAGGTGTTATCTGATACTGGCATATTGCTATTCCGATCAGCAAGGTGAACCTGCAAGGTAATTATGTTTCAAAATATGGTTTTAACCTATCAAAATTGACTTTGGTTTTTTGGTTAGTTTTTGGGTTAATTAGAGTAGCTGAATTTTTATGGAGTTCCAAAATTTCAAATGGGCCGTTAAATTTGTTTCGTAATTTATCGGTGATTTGCGATTCCTTTAGGTAAACTTTTTGACCAATTTTGTATTCCGGAGGTTCTCTTGAGACATGAGCGTCAAATCGAACTTTTGATTTTCGTTTCTGTGCGTCAGTTCTTGTACGCGCGACTTTATAATAGTAGGAGAGACGATTATTCAGATCTCTAACGTATTTAGTGACTAGTTCTTTTTGGTTATATAATGTCTCGGGTGGTCTGCTGGACGTATGCCCGAAAACCAACTCGTAGGGTGTAAACCCATGAGTTTTGTTAGCGGAATTGTTATAACATATTACAGCATAAGGTATTATGTTGAAGGGGTATTCACCGGGATGTTCTGTCATATGTATTCTGATCATTTCTAATAGAGTGGAGTGAAACCTCCCTAGGGAACCGTTAGATTGAGGATGTCCTACACCAGAGTATGTTAATTTGATATCATAGAGAAAGCACAAATCTCTTAGGATGGCATTGTCAAACTCTCGGCCATAGTCGCAATGGATTCGAAGGGGCGTTCCGAAATGATGGAAATAGACTAGGAGGGTGTTTGCGACTGATTTTGCCGACTTATCTCTAATAGGATATGCTTGACTAAATTTTGTCAGTTCGTCACGTATTGTAAGTGCGTAATTTGTTGTGGAGATTTCGGGAATGTCTATTTATACATTCAAAAGGGGTCTTTGGGGTTTCTGTGATAACTAAAGGTGTATCTAAATTTTTGCGACAGGCTTTTGTTTTTTGGCAGGTTTCACAACTTTTTATATAATTGTCAAAGTCTTTTGTCAACCCTTTCCAATTATATTTTTCTCTAATGCGTCGGATAGTCTCATTTATTCCTCGATGGAGATGAGCTTTACCAGTGTGATACTGGTCGATAATTATTGGAATTTGGTCGTCACTAGGCGTCCTAGTAACATCTTGGCAAATTTTTAGTTTTACGTCTTTTTCGGATAACAGAAATAACAAAATTTCCAGAATAGGGAGGTCAATGTTATTTTCAATATAGTATGTTTCAGAGTCCTTAAATGTTTCACGACCATTGTATAATGTGCCATACAGGTGTTGAATAACGGTATCAGGATCATATGGTAGAGCTACGATAAAATAGTTTCTATGCCGCACTGACTTACTGGATAATTTATTTAATTCTAAACTCCGAAAGTCTGCGTTTTCTTCGAACAAGTCTTCAAGGATTTTATAATGAAAATCTTTGAGATTGTTTTGTTGGAAAAATGTAACTATATTTTTGTTGATTTTGTCTAGGAGTTGTCAGTTGAGTTCGATTTTGGAGTAGTCGATGAGTGATTTTGTATTATACAAATTTATAAAGGTCTCGAACACTTTTACGGAATCATTTTCGTTTGTTTCTGTCGTGTCACTTTGGTTATCAGAATCGGGTTCTTTTGAAGTCGAGGGTCTTTGAATAGGGTACGCTGATAGTTTGAATTTTGCTTGAAAGTTAGAATAGTCTTGAAGGTGATGTACCTTTATATGAGAAAGAGGGTCCGCATTTTTGTTAATGCGACCGGATTTATACTCGATTTCGTACTCGTACCCTTCGAGTTTTAGTCATCAGCGTACTAGGCGGCTACCGGGATCTTTTATGGAGAAGAGCCACGTTAAGGGTCTATGGTCGGTTATTAGTTTGAATTTTCGACGAAATATGTAAGGACGGAAATGTTTCACGGCCCAAACAATGGCGAGGAGTTCACGCTCTATGGTCGAGTATTTGGTTTCGGCTTTACAGAGTGTCCTTGAAGCGAAAGCAATTGGTAAATCTTTACCAATGGGGCCTTGTAAGAGCACAGCTCCGATAGCAAAGGCACTTGCATCAGTTGTGAGTAGAAAGGTTTCGTCGAAATTCGGATAGATGAGAACTGGGGTAGAGATGAGAGATTGTTTCAATTCATCAAAGGATTTCTTACATTCGGAATCGAAAACAAACCGGACATCTTTTTGTAACAATTTGGCGAGGGGTTTAGATAGCTTAGCGAAATTCTTGATAAATCTTCGATAATAGCCTGCCAGACCGAGAAAGGATTTGATCCCTTTTTGGTTAGTAGGCTGGGGAAAAATTTGAATACATGATATCTTATCGGGGTTCGGTTTAACTCCTTCTTTAGTTATGAGGTGGCCCAGATACGTGACTTATTTACGGAGAAACTCACACTTATCTGGCTGGATCTTTAAATTTGCATCGCGAAGACGTTTGAATACTTCTGTTAGACGAGAGAGGTATATATACGAGACATCTTTCATTCTGAATGCCTAAAAGGATATTGTCCATCGCCCTTTGAAAGGTGGAAGGAGCATTATTAAGTCCGAAGGGCATATGAACGAATTCATAATGTCCTTTGTCCACACTGAAAGTGGTTTTAGAGATATCTTTTGCCTCTATTTCGATCTGATGAAACCCAGATGCCAAGTCCAGTGTCGTAAAATATTGACACTTGCCTAGCTGATCTAGGAGATCTGAAATATTTGGTAAGGGGTATTTGTTTCCTACAGTTAAATCATTAAGTTTTCTGTAATCTACAACCACACGCCATTTCTGCTTACCGGAAGCATCGAGCTTCTTGGGGACAACCCATACTGGGGAGGACCAAGAGGAATTTGAATGACGAATAATATTTTGGTCTAACATTTTGGACACCTGTGTTTTAACTTCCTCCTTGTGTATTTGGGGATACCGATACGATTTCGTGAATATTGGTTTTGCATCATTCGTATCTATCGCGTGTTTAATCTCATTGGTAAACGCTAGCTGGTCACCTTCAAGATAGAATATATCCGAGAACTCTAAATAAAGTTGAGTGATTAGTTCACTTTCTTCTTCATTCAAATGATCTAGCCGGAGTTGGGATTTTATTTCGTGATGTCAGTCTATACGTTTGAGAATTTCCTTCGTTGATATTGTTTAGTGAGATATTTTGTAAAGGTTTTAATTTTATGTTCAAAAAGTTGATGGTTTTGGATATTGCGTTTGAATTTACTATAGATGTAATAAATTCACCTTTATCATTTACTTGAACTATAGCATTGGGAAATCTTACTTTGTCTATTTCTGTAGCTAGCAGTATAGCTTCAGTATTAGTCAAATGGCATTTAAGTTTGAAAATTTGTTCCGTACGCGGTTCTATTGAAATTATTTTTAAAATGCTATGAGTATTATTAAGGGCGCTTGGGTTTGTAGAATTTTGTATATCTGTAGAGAGAGACTGGTCTGTGATTTTATGCATCGAAATCGTTTTAAAATTAGTTATAAGTTTTTTATTTTTTATGTCAACTATACACTTACAATGTTCCAAAAAGTCAGAACCAAGGAGACCATCGAGTTCTATGTCAAGATTGCAAATATATATTTTAAATGGGTCATTGAGATCAAACTGAATATAAACAGATTCATTAATAATTATTTTTTAATCGGTTATACCCTGAATCGTTACATTTTCAGGACATCTCATACTATAATTTTAACAAATTTTAGGTTTAAATGTAGATAGACCTGCGCCTGTGTCGATCAGTAGTCTATGTGCATTGGTAGCGTCGTAGACGTAATATAATTTTTTTCAATTTAACAGATAATAAAGGACTATTAGGACTATAAAGTATTACCCGTATAATAGCATTTTCATAAAAATTTTGATTTTGTTCCGTATTTTCTAGTTCATTATTTTGGTTAATATGCAGCGTCTTTCTGGTGAAATTTGGTTTGTAATAATTAGGATTCAGTTGAATCGCAAGGGGTCTTGAACTGTTGAAGTTCGGGTTTGGTGTGATGACAGGTGATCTTTGTTGGAAATTTTGTGAATTTCCAGAATTTTGATTATAATAGTTGGGTCTTTGTTGAAAATTTTGTGAAGTTCCGGGGTTTTGAGGGTAATAATTAGGCATAGAAAAATTTTGAGGGATGCCGAAATTAGGGAGTCGAGAACTTTGTGTTTCTGACGGCACTCACTGGCGATGTGTCCAGTGCGCTTACAAAATGAACACTGCTTTGCAGGCAAAGACGAACTTGGATTGCGTATATTATTATTACGGTTTAATTTTTGATTTTCAAAATAATTTAGTTGGAGTTCTCTACGAACTCTCGTTGCCATTAACATATACGCTGGATCGCTTGCCCTCACAACCTGCGCAATTTTTGGTTCTAATCCTGTGA
This sequence comes from Rosalia funebris, assembly GCA_037954035.1. Lineage (NCBI taxonomy): Eukaryota > Metazoa > Arthropoda > Insecta > Coleoptera > Cerambycidae > Rosalia > Rosalia funebris. Next base: position 22,769,145 of record JAZFAV010000006.1, read on the forward strand.
GTAGGGTATTTAAAATCATACTTTCGGTTAACTGAATTTGGGCTTGTTTTTGAGCTGGTGTTAACCGTTGTTTATGCACAGAAGCGTGCATTTTGCTTCATGTGTCTGTAGACGTGCGATAAATGTAAGGGGAGATTCACCAGGAAGCTGTCGCATCCTTTGCAAATCTTGTATTAAAGACATTAAATCTCGGCTGTTGCTGAAATGATTTTTTAATAAAGTTTTTATTTCAGCCCATGTAACTGGGTTTCTAGAGTTGACTAGTTCAGCTGCGCGACCTTTCAATTTATTTTTTATGTGAATAGTTAATAGTACCTTCTGGTTACCAACTAATATGTCATACGTAGTTTTGCAAGAATTTATAAATGTATTTAAATTAATTTGATTACCGTCGTATTCAGGGACGATAGAGAAAATTTCATTTAAATTATAGGGTTCAACAACTTCTTGCTGAGGCTGGTTTTGTTGCTGTTGTAGCAACAGTAATATTTCTAGTAATTACTGGCATAAACTAATTTAAAAGTTTAAGTTTATTTATTTATTTATTTTAAATTGCAATAGGGAAAGACAACATAATTATACCTTTTGCGAACAATTAATAGACACAATTATTAAATATATATTTTTACACTTAAACGAGATGATTCAATAAGTACTTATAGGAAGCTATTCATCTGTTGGTCCTGTGTGGAAGTTGGTTCTTTCTTTGAGTAAGGGATTGAATCCGCCACCCGTACTGAAGTTCTCCTTCATTCTGGCGATCCTTTTCCTGGAGTTAGGCACTTCTGGAGTATTGTCCTTGTTCTTCAAATCCGCACGACTGCGCCAATTTTATATCACTTCAATTAAATTTCACTTTTTAAAAAAATATTTTATTTTACTTTTCAAACAATTGTAGATACGACTTGGCTTAATATAAATGAAATGATAAGTTAATGTTTAAGGACAAAATGACAAGTAACAAGTGTCGTGATCTTGATGTAACCTATATTTATAACATTAATTTGTTAACGCAAGCATAAGCATTCTTGAAGTTATATGCTGTGTTTGCGTCTCACATGAGAACGCTTTTGTTGTTCAAGGAGCTGTTATCACTTGATATATTATATTTATGTATATATATATATATATATATATATATATATATATATATATATATATATATATATATATACATAATATATATATATATATATATATATATATATATATACAATATAAGTTATATAAGTTAGGGGTCACCAAACTTAAGGGCTACCCTGACTCCCCCCTACGTCCCAAGGGTCATGACCTAACTAATTTATCATACCAACATTGTAGTTTTAAATTACGCGCAAATCTGAATGATTGATTTGCAGTGTAGCGATATTTTTAACGAAGAATATTTAAATTCACTATTTGATCAGTGGCATAAGTTTGCTTGTGGCTGTTTTCCGCTTTCAGCGCTACTTATCTGTGTGAAAAAATATTCTCCAGAATGAAATACACAAAAAATATTTACATATCTAAATTAATTGATGAGCATTTGAAATTGCTGCTGATAATTTCAGTTAGTAAACTTGATCAACAACTGCAAACAATTGTTAGTGGAAAATTATAGCTACTCGTATAAATTTCATTAATTATAATTATAATGTTCAATTTCATTATCTGAATGTCAAATTTTCTCAATCGTTTCGGAGTATGACGGGAATTTTTTTGCAAACGTTTTTAAATGCAATAAAAAATGTTTTCGACATGGCAGTAGACAACCAAAAAATACTATTAGCTCTCCATGTTAAAAATAAATTACGTGGCAAAGCTACCGAGTTAGTAAATTCCAGGAATTCTTCAACTTGGGATGAAACCAAATATTTATTAGAGACTCTAGAGGCCTTACGTTTCTTGTACAAGATCTGCAGAGAATAAGTCAACAATCGAATAAATCTGTGTCTCGCTTGCAAACGCATAATGCAAAAATGCATGGCAGCGATTCAAAAGCAACATCTAATCGCGGAACAAATAACCACACAATTAAATTTAATTGAAACTATATACTTAATATATACTTAATACTCTATTAACAGGATTAAATCCAAAATTAGGATCTGTCATAAGGCCAAGTAATCCTATGGATATACTTCAAGCAATATCCAGGATTAAATGAGAGCCTCAACTTTCATATTTCGAATAGCAGAAATATTAAAAAACAAACAAACCTTTACCACCTAATTCATTAAATGCTATACATATGTACGTTCTGTAGAGGAAATGGTCGCATGGTAAATGAGTGCCGAACGAAACAACAAAGATCTTCAGTACCTTTCCAAAATTCTCCCGTCTAATTTCCAATCAGGCCCAAAATTTCGATCAGGCCCAATCGTCCAATTCAAATCAAAATTTCCAGCGGCCTCAATTTAATTCAAATGGGAATAATCGACCAATAAATTTAAATTTTTACAAAGTATCAACAAAACAGGCCTTCAGCTATCAAACTAAACCCGAATTATATCAATCAATCAAGACCACCAATAATTCGACCAAATCCGAATTATAACCAACCAAAGTTTGTAACCAACAAAGGGCTCACCACATAAATGCTCAGTTGAACCAAAATATTGATGATACAGCTCATTAATACGATCCATAATACACTCATGATACTGCTCATCAATATAGTTCATATCCGCAATATACTGATGATATCCCTCACCAATTTAATTACAATTACGATCAAAATTATGAGACGGAACAAATATCAAGATTCATATTCAGACGAGTCACCATTACCGTATCAACAAAATTGTAATTTTGCAACAAATCAATACAGCTATTCTGACACTGATCAGCATTTTCGATTAAATACTCAAGCCCAAGATCATCCACCGGATCAACTATGCGACATAACTACAAAACCAACAATTTAATGAATTTGAATATAAATCAACAACCGGGCGAACAATAGAATCCTATAAATCCTATATCCTATAAATATAATCCTATAAATAGAGGAATATCAAGTGTTCTCCTAACTATAAATCCAAAAAACCTATATTACATTGAAGACAGTACTAAAACATTTAAAATACTAATAGATACAGGTGCCGGACTTTCAATTTTTATGCCAAAAATTTGTGAAAATTTTTCTCAACGTTTTCCTGAAAACGTTATAATACAGTGAATTACAGATCAAAAAATTTTAATTAATGAATCAACACTCGTTCCATTTACATTCACAATATTGATATCGAATTCCACGGATTACTAGGATCCGATTTTCTAGAATATTATAATTGTATAATAGATATAAAAAACAAACAATTACTCACAAATTTTAAAACTGTACCTTTAATCGAAGCCACAGAAAATTTCACTAGCGTACAAAATTATAAAGAACAAAATGTTCAAAACTACCAAATTATTAACAAAATTTCTATCAACCCTCGTACAGAACAAATTTCTAAATTTCGATGTAACCTCGTAAATATGAAAGCCATACTAACAGCCATGGAAATATATAAAGTATGACTTACCAATGGATTAATCAAAATTAATAATAAAGGGTAATTTCTTGCCTCCATATTAAATGCAAGCACAATCCCAAAAACGATAGACTTTTCCGAAATTAATTCAAATATTTTCTTTAAATAATTTAAATGAATATAATTTGGGAACTTATACAGAGAAACGCGAAGAAATAAAACAACTTCCTCTCGACCATTTAAATACGGAAGAGAAAGAAGTAATTACCAAACTTTGCCTAAAGTTTTCAGATATTTTCTGTCTCGAAGGAGACATCCTGACATTTACCAATGAAATCAAACATAACATTTAAAGCCGTGTTTATAGGAAAGCATGTGGAAACCCCAGAAGAAAAAATATTTCTAGTGAAAATGAGGTTTCAAATTAAAAATAAGATATGATATAGTATGCATATCAAAAAGTATATCATATACTTAAAAAAATATTATGCAGAGTGTTAAGACCGACAAAACTTTTTTTAAGCACAATAATACAATTAATTAACTAATGACACAACATAAAGTATTATGTAGTTAGCTGAATCAAAAATTTAGTTGCAACCTTTTTTTGAGAATTTTTGAATTATTTATTCCCAGTGTAAAGTTTTAGCTATTTCACTCTGAATATTAATTAGGGCGAGGGTACTAAATTTGTCCTGGATCATACGACTACGTAACCAGGTCTTAATTCTTCGTTTAGTGGAAAAGGACCTTTCGCAATACGTTGAGATGATAGGGAATGTTAAAGCCACTTGAAAAAGTTTGAATGTATTGGGGATTATATTCTATGTAACTATACGTTTGAGTACTGGAGTAGTTGGAACCTTTTGTGTGAAGATAACACTGACTTAGTTTTCCACAAAACACTATACACTACACTCGACGGGCGTTTCGCCAACAACGTTGGCATCATCTGAGGATGATTAAAACTCTAAGTTTTAATCATCTCTAGATGATACCAACTTTGTTGGCGAAACGCCCGTCGAGTGTAGTGTATAGTGCTTTGGTGTTTTGTGGAGAACTAAGTCAGTATTATATGTTTTAGAACATTTAAATCAGTATTGTGAGTCTCTTTGCTTTACAAACATTTTTTTATTACTAACATTTCTGCTTTTAATGCGTCTTTATTAATATTAAATATAGACTTATACTGATCAATAAACAACTTTTTTCAAAACTATATTCAAAGAAATGATCCACAGCCACCGCAAATCTCTGGGTTTCTTCGGAAAATCGCAGTTTCGTGTTATTAATAATGTGTCATTTAAATTATCGCTTCTCTCAGTTATATCATAGGTTACATTCAGACTTATTGTGGACAACCGAATAATCATTAAGTTTACTTGATAAAACTTTTTTCTGTTTGAGGATCGTCCAGTGTTAATAACAATATCGTGTTTCTTAGCTAAATACATTAGCTAATATAAATAAATTTACTAAAAATTTTGCAGTTGTTATGTTTACTAAAAGCCTTGCTGCTAAGCCCACCCAAGCCTCTCTTTAGCTTCGCCTATGGTTAGATGATCTAATCAATTAACCATTTGTCACCAAACACATCTCTTCGTTCACGTATTTCATTATTGTATTAGTAATTACCCCTATATTATTGTATATTTTCTGCAAATGCCGGAAGAACAGATTAGCAATCGATCTAACAAACTCGCCATCACCTCCACCTGGACCTTCTAAACGCTTAAGAGAATCCATCAGGAATATCCTGCCCAGAAGAAGACCATCGATTAGACCCGAAGATGTAACCCCAGAGGAAGAAATCGAACTGAACTAATACATTCAGTTATAAATAGGTTTCAAAGACTCTATGGACTTTTAATTTTGTGATTGATTGTATTTAAACATTTTTAATTGTGTGTAATTTTACACTAAGGCTTTAATTATTAATTAACTTCAATTTTGCTTATTTTAGAGAGTTGTTGTATAACACCAACATTTTGTTAAAAAGGTGAGTTGTTATATAAAATAAATTGTATTGCATTTTTTATTTAAAATAGCTTTTGTACTTGTATAACTCTTATTCCCAGGTAACATAAAACCACAATATCTTATCTGCAGGCTAGATGTAATTTGATACTGATATGTGTCTTATCATAAAACTAAATTGTAACCAAACTCACGTTTATGATGACGTACTGAAACTTTATAATGTTATTTCATTAAATTAATCTTTTGCAGACTCAGTCTGATACATTACTTTTGATTCTGTCAGCATGATAGAACTTATAAAGTCGTAGCGGGGCCATTGCACAGGCAGTATAGTTTTAGTACAGTATTACATTAATACTCACTAATAATACTATAATGTTAATTCTAGCTCCTATGGCTTCATATTCACAAAGTTTTTCTTGTAATTTCTAAAATACAAAAATTATTATAATTAAGTACTATTGCGGCCGAAAAAAGTAATCGATTTATTTCCCCATTGTAACAATGGCTTTATTCAGTGACAAGGCATCAATCACAATCATTGTATTAAAGTCATTGTCAATGTCATAATAAGTACACGAATAACAACGGAGAATATTTAGAAAAACCAGACCACTACGATAAAAAATCGATTACTTTTTTTTGGCCGCAACTGTACCCACTAATTTTCTATATCTACCTCTAAAACACCAGCACCTGTTCGAGGACCAAGGTTGGCCTTTCTTCATTCTGTGTACCAATACTTTACAGTGCGATACTTTGGATTTAAAGATGAGTTAGCTAATTCGGATTCGTCCATTTCTAGCTCTATTTTATCAGTATGGTAATTAATTGCTTCAGTGATTCCTAGATCCTGATTGAAATATTTTAAAAATAGTTCTCTTGTACAAGAAGGCGCACGCAATGCAGTCAAGGCATCAGCACTGTTTAATGAGTGATTATGATTGTTATTGTGATTATTCCTGGTAAACCATCATGAAATTTGATTTGCCAAGGTAAGACTTTTTTTTACTTGGTAATTTAAATACTTACGTACCTTTATATGAGTGTGCCTTTTTTGTCTCCTTAGTGGTTCGTTTAACGACGATTAAAATTGAAGCTTCGCAACTGAGGTTTTTAGATTTCTTTCCTTGGCTTGGTTTTACTATTTTAAAGGAACTGTGATGACAGACATAATCTTTTCTAAAAATAAAAACACTTTTTTATTCGTTGTTGAAAAGTTACCTTTAAGAAGCAAAAATAACCAAAAACACCTCCGTTTAAATTTTTGAAAGTAGGTAGTATACCCCGTTTATATACCTACTTAAACCAGTTTTCAAATGAGAAAAAACCTCCACGTGACCGATTCTTCGCGATAATCCCAAGATACGCACGCGCCTTGATGCCTGTATGAAACAAGATAAAATGGATAATAAAATATATGACCTTAATGAGGTCATATATTACGGACTGCAACGCGATGCCCAGAAAATTTTCGAACGCACTCGCATGTATTCAAGTTCAAGGTCAACTGTGTAACTGATCTGGCAACACTGATGAAAATACAGAACAATACAATCAACGCCAATGGCTCTAGCACAAACTACAGAGACTTTATAGGGAGACAGTAGTGACAATAATAGTATGTCCTATTTTTGAATTTCATGCAATATGGCGCCCAAAACCATTGTATCTCTTATCTCTGTCGTGTTTATTGAAATCCCAACTATGTTTTGCCACTGCATGATTTTAATGGCTACATTCTCGCCACTGTCTCCGTATAAAGTCACTGTAGCACAAACTAACCATACTCGCGAGCAAATTAAAAAAAAAAAATAGTTAGGTGATATTTTATTTTTTACTTACCTAAGTAAAATTTTATTTGATGATGTCTTTGTACGTCGTACAATCCACGAAGTCGAACTTAGTTGCGAAAAATGTTTCATCCATTTGTCGCAATTTTCTACACTGTCAACATTAGAGGAAAGAGTAAATTCACCGTTTATATTATCTTCGATTTTGTAGGTAAATTCTTGCGGCAATACATTTAATACATCTCCTCCATATTATTATTCTCTTTTAAAGTACATTAAAAACACCAAAATAATGCTATAATACAATACGCACTGCATCAACATCGTATGATTGCGAAATATCTACTAAGCGGTTTTTAACACGATGGGAAAACATGTGGGGACAATCTGTACCTGATTTCGACCCCATCCAGACAAAATGTACCTCGTTTCCGCCGCTCGCGCCCGTCAAAGTGGCGACAAACCGTACCGCGTTTGGACTCCAGTTAGACAAAACGTACCGCGTTTCGCCGCGGTCCAATCAGAACGGCTTATTTTTGCCGTATGGTTAATACGTGGTACGTTCTGCCTAAATGCGTTCGGTCCGCTACTGCGGGCTGGATTGATAGTGCTCGCGGACCGTAGTTCGGAGACCCCTACTATAAGCTGGTTAATACTAATAATCTTACATAAATGTATTATGTATTCATATTTGACAATTTAATGATGGTCTGTCAAATACGAACATGATGAGTGATGAGAGATCACTTTACCCAGTCGTTAATAGCAGTTTCCGACATTAACAAATTTTTGTTAAAAAAGGTTAGTTTTCCTTTTGAATTTAACTAACCTTTCCTTTTGTATTTAATTAATTTTTGCACCCTGTAATTGACTATATATAAATACACATAGAAAATTACATGTTTATATAAGGCCCTATATAACCATAAATTAAGTAACATTTAATCAAGTTCTTTTTTGTGTAATTCTAGAATATTATTAAGTATTGAACGAGAGCCGTATATTATTTATAACTTCCTGATTCAATAACACATTTGCATATTTGTCAGTGAGGATAGTTTGACATAAACGGTGGTATTACTAAAAGTGGTAGTATTACTAAAATATTTATGTAATCAGTATTAACTTCGAGGAAAATGAAGTTAATCCTGATTGCATAAGTACGAAGAAAGAAATACTCGTAATTGAGACAAAATCTAAATTAAAAAAAATATATAAATTTTACCTTACATTGTTTCGTAGTACATGCATACAGGGTTTCTCAGATTTAAACTGACATACTCTAGTGGAAGGTAGAGCACACTCAGCTGAGTTCAAAACACCCCTATACTTACCGTTGAATGTGAACCGTTTTTCAGATACGGGGTGGGGTGTTTTATGGTTTTTGACCAGAACTTTAGTCCGCAATATTTTTGAAATGACTGCAAATATTTAGATACAACTTGGTACACCTATTATATATATTCTTTTAGGTTAATAAATAGCTTAAGTGATTTCGGAAAAATTCTACCTCCATTTTTTTAATATGGCTCTTTGGGTCGTTAACATCACACTGTATATTATGTTGTAGTAAATGTTAGTAAACTTTTAAAAAGCCTATGGACCAGTTTATGAAATAATGTCATAATATTTGATGGCACGTTTATGGTTATTCTTCAATAAAATTTCAAAAGTATTGAAAGACCAAATTTGACATTCTACAAATAACACAATCCAGTTGCTAACATCATTATTTTATTAATTTTAGCTAAATACCCCGCAGAAGAGATTGTTATTTGTTTTTGTTTTGACATTCAGTGTTTTTTCTGTCCAAAATAAAGCACATTACATTTATTTCACGAATAAAAAGTAAGTAATAAAACGATGCGATTAACACATGACATTGTTGCATTAAAAATCCCAAGTAGGCACATGGCAAATGTGTAATTTTACAAATAAGAATTGCTGTTCGCTTTTAGTAATTGTTAGAATAAGTGATAAAAAACGAGTTATAAAACTAAAAATTTTAAGATGCCGTTTCAATTTAGTAATGAAAAATATGCGGATATTATTTTTGTGTATGGCTTTTGCGACGGAAATGGGAGAGCTGCAAAAAGAGAGTATCAAAGGCGTTTTCCAAATCGCCGTGTACCAGATCATAAAACGTTTTCAGAGGTATACCAATTTAGTAGAGAACATGGACAATTTCCGTCAATGACAAAGCATGAACATGTTCCCAGAGCTTTTCAAGTGTTAGAAAAATAAGTAATGAGTTAGCAGTACCTAAGACAAGACTATGGCGAACATTAAAGAAGGAAAATTTGTATCCATTTCATGTTAAAATAGTTCAACGTCTAGAAGACGGCGACGACGTTCCCCGCTTAACGTTTTGTAGATGGATTTTGGCTCACAGAAGAACAATATCGAGAGTTCTATTCACGGATGAAGCCCAATTCACACGTGATGAAATTAATAACTGTAGAAATCAGCATGTTTGGGCAACCGAATATCCACATGCAGTGATTCAGAAACATTCCCGTTTTTATTTTTTTTTTAATTATTTAAAGTTCTAAATAAATTTATGAAAGAAATTGAATGTGTAATATTTTTGATGAAATTAAACTAAAAAAAGCTTAAAAACACTGAATATCAAAACAAATACCTCTTCACATTCAACGGTAAGTATAGAGGTGTTTTAAACTCAGCTGAGTGTGCTCTACCTTCTAGTAGAGTATGTCCGTTTAAATCTGGGACACCCTGTATAGTGTTTTTGAACGCTACCATGTATTTCCCTAGAGTTTTCATACAGAGAAAAAGTCATTTCTCAAATATAAAGTGACCAGTTATGCCGTATTTGTAAATGTGACGTTCACTCAAAATAGCTTTCATAGGTATCCAACTTATATGTTATTGATATAAAATTAGTATTTTATATTGATATATTAGTATTGATATAAAATTAGTATTTTCTAGTCACTTAATACAACATGGTTTAGAAAATATTTTAGTTTTCAACCGTTGTAATACAAGAATAACATAATAGGAATATATAAGCAAATAAAAAGTGGTGTCAAGTGTTTTTGGGAAAAATCATGAGGCAGTGTAGTGTGTACCTTCCAAAATAGGAAGTGACATTCATTACATTTCATTTGATTTCAGTCCTAATTGGCACGACTGAGTTGTAAAATTCCCAACCACTTATCCCACATGCAAACCGATTAAAATCCCTTAATAGCTGTACAGAAAACACGAACTAGTCTTACGGGCATATCAGAACGGCAAAACAAATTTCCAACTGTAATCTCAATCTATCTATATAATGATGAAAGTTGAAAACGCAATCGATGATGCAGCATGTAATTCACCACAAGACCATATGAGGCAAATGAGTTTTTAAGCATAAAAAAAATAATGACACAGATAGTTTCTCCGGAAACCCACTTTTCTATAGAATTTCATTAAATTTCGGGTACACAAAGAATAAACTTCCGAAAAAAATTGCTAAAATGAAAAATTTTTGCCCGTACTATAAAGGAGATATTCACCATTAAAGTTGTAATTTTTGCATGGTTTGAATGAACCAGTTGACTAAAAGTTAAACATTTTACATCATAACTTTTTTGGAAAAATTTTTTATAGAATTTTTCCAAAAACAACTCATCTATGCATTAGTTTATTACGAATATTTTGAATTAAAAAAATCGGTTATTGCCCGATTTGTTGAAAAGATAAACATTTACATAAAAGATAAACATAAAATATGCCAGTTTAAGCTTTGCTGGGTAAGTCGAAAACTTGTCAATTAGCGTTTGGTAACGCAGCGGCTTACATTTTATCAATCGCCACTTATGTTATACTGCACATTCGTCACAAACAATATTTAAAATTGAATTTAATCCTAAACGACTTACCTTTTTTATTTTTTCAAGTAAAGAACGTTTTTACATTCACAACATCTTAAATTTTTGCCAAGCTCGCTCAATTCTACAATATGTCATCCAATGCTTGGGTTAGTTACTCTATTTACTTTTCACAAGATTTACTTTTGCAATACAATTTAAACGTTTCTGTATTACTTTCCGCTTTGCAAATTTTCCTTTATTGTTCCGCAGTTGATCACGACAAAAATTCATTTTTAATTTTTCTATAAATTCTCTTTCACGCTCCGAGAAAGTTTAAAGTTAGGTTAAGTATAACAGAGAACGCAACGTTGCCATGTCTTTAGTTTCAACGAATAAACATATAGTTGTGCGTATACGTCTACATGCAGTATCTGGGTAGAGTACAGTCTCTAAACAAAAATAATGAACACTAGTCTACTGATATTCCATATATTCTACGTTTATCCGCGCATTTATTTTTGGACCGGGCGGTACCAGAGAAACTACCTTAAGGTAGAAAAACTAAAATAATTAAACATATATTATGCAGCTGGACTACTAAATATATGATGTACTGCTTGTCAAGAATAGGAAAAAGTGTAATATTCTTTATGAATGCATGGACGAGTGAGGTAGCATTCGGAGGGAAAAGGATGCACTTTACGCGCGGCCAGATCGAACTCTATGTACATTTGATATTCACTCTCGTGGACGGTTCGATATCGCAGTCTTGAGACTTCCTATTCTTGATTTTCTGTATGTATTCACATTATTCATAATTAAAAACGTTACAGGGTTTTTTGTGTTGAAAATTTTTAATCTATAATATGTTTCTTTAGGTTTTAAATTAAAAATGATAAAACCTTCTATTTAAAAAAATAATATTTTTATACTCGTCTAATCAAATGGTTTTCATCAAACGTATGAGTTACATTTTTTTAAATTTTAATAACTATGTCTGATAATGTACTGGCTTAAACATTTAAATTATTTACATATATTGTCAAATATAGAGCAGAAATAGGTCGGAGTAGGTCGGAACCTTTGGTGTAAAGATAATAGTGATAATACTGATTTAGTTTTCCACAAAACACCAAAACATTACACTCGACGAGCGTTTTGCCAACTTTGTTGGCGAATAGCGCGTCAAGTGTAGCGTTTCGTGTTGTGTGAAAAGCTAAATCAGTGTTGTTAAATAATTATTTTTTTGATTTGATATTAAAAAAATTGCTTTGAATGAAGCAAGGTATATTTGAAGCAAAAGTTAAAAAAATTGTTTGTATCTTATATGTATTACATGTATATACAGTTTAAATAAGCATACTTTATTTCATCGCTATTTGCCAAATAAAAAATTTCAAAACATACCGTGGCTTGTTTTTATGGCTAGGCTCAGGTAGACTGTTCCGTTTATCGGCAAGATACGAGAGTTTTCTATTTGGCAAATAGCGATGAGATGAATAGTACATTTTATTATTTTGAACTTTTAAGGAAACAAAAGTTGTATTTCTTCTTAATAACTTAACTGCTATGGGTAATGTGTTAATTATGCAATCTCGAGGATTCGACTAGAGAGCATATGCGATAAAATAAGGAGCTATATTGGAAAATTATTTTCCAATAAATAAATAAATTTACGTAAACTATTACCGAGCATTCTTCTTCAATCCGTCTATACAGTGGGCTGGAATGAGTTCTGTGTTAATGTGGACCCTGCCTACCCTCTCCTTTTATAGAAATCTCTAACCATGAAAAACATTTTCTTATTTTCGTTAAGTTAAAAGTAAAAATTTTAATTTCAAAGAACTTGCTTGATATTGACGATAGTGTTCTACAATTTTTCCTATAATAAATTTCACTTCAGATGAAAATTGTTTTCCTTATTTTGAAATTTGGAAATTAACGAATCATGCAGTAACAAAAAAGAGTCACACGGGAGATAACCTCTACTGGCTGATAGATCTACTGGCTTGGATAACTTGTTGACCTCAAAGAACCCTTTCATCTTGTAATTATTGTAACGAAACATTCACTTTTCCGGAGAAGTTCATGGTCTTTTTTATTGCAATGTATTTTAGGTACTTTAAGTTTTGGGTGGTACTTTTATATGATTCGACTTTAATTATAATTCCTCTAACGTATTCAATCAATGTTCTCATAAACATAAATGATTGAAGTCGTTTACATTTGTTACAAGTATGTATCATCAAAAGGCACATTATCAAGATTTTCTAAAATTTTCCCATTCTGGGAAATTTTTGTTCTGAGCAATCTTAGAATTTATCGGTCAGATACCTTACGTAAAAGGTGGTCCAACCAAAACGCACGATGTTAATTGTAAATAAAACAAAAAGTTTTCAGAGAATTATCTTAATATTTTTTATTGTGATAGAAGGATCTATGACAATTATGTGTAAAACAAAATATCGGCCAAATGCTCGCCACGGCTTCGGTGGCATACCTCTATCCGATGGTCCATATTTTCAATGTCTCTGAGAAATAATTGAGGTTCAATGTCGTTATGTGCCGAATCATCCTTTAGCTCTTGAATTGTTCTTGGCTTATTGACGTACACTTTTTCTTTTAAATATCCCCAAAGAAAGAAGTCCAACAGTGTCAAATCACATGATCGTGGCGGCCAATTAACATCGCCACGACGTGAGATAACACGGCCATTGAATTTCCCGCGCAAAAGTGCCATTGTTTCGTTGGCTGTGTGGCAAGTGGCACTATCCTGTTGGAACCACATATCGTTCAGGTCCATATCCTCAATTTCTGGCCACAAGAAGTCCGTTATCATCTCGCGATAGCGAACCCCATTCACGGTAAATGCTTGGCCGACCTTATCGCGAACAACAGCAATGTTTTCCGCAGAACGAACTGGGCGAGCATGCACAGGTGTTTTCACATTTCCTACAGACCTGGTTTGCTGAAATTTGCGCATAATTCTCCCGATTGTGGACACATTTGGTCGATTATGCTGACCAAAAAAGTCACAAAGTGCACGAAATGGATTTTGATTTGAATGCCCATTTTCGGAAAAGGCTTCAACAATCTTAACGCGCTGCTCAATTGTGTACCTCTCCATGGTTGAATTTGTCAAACACTGAAGCAAAGAAATGTCAAATTAAGTTGGACAAAAAACTTGACGTTAAGGTGTAACTCACAATTAACATCGTGCATTATGGTTGGACCACCCTTTATAAATCGTCATAAAAATCGCTCAATGCTACTCCTAATTTTACTAATCTTATCACATATTGTTTTCATAAGTCTCCAATATCTTTGATTAATCTCAGAAGGATTCTCTTAAACTATTTAAGCCAAAGAAATTATCATCAATATGTCTCCAACTCGAAAATATATTATATAAAGACTAGAGATACAGTTTATATATAGACAAATATAGACTAAGTATATGTTTCATATTCTTTCTACTTACTTGTCAGTAAAAATAAAAGTGAAGATATTAGTGAATGCATTAAAGGTAAATGATGGTAATAAAATAAAATTATTTTAAAAATGAAATAAAAGAGATAAGTACTGTTAAATTAAGTGTAGGAAACATTTACTTGTAGGGAAGTATAAAACAAAAATTAGAACAAAAAAATGAACATACAAACAAATTAATTTATATAGTTAAAAATGTACCGTATTCATAAATTTCTTCCTGAAAAACTTCCATAAGAAGAAAAAATGGCAAGCTCATTGATCCACCCTTTGGATTATATCTAGATAAAACACACTATGTTCATTTTGAAATTAGCAACATATGATTGCATATAAATATAGGTAAATAAGCACAAATGCAGAGTATTTTGTGAATTATTGACACTAATTGCATACCGAACAGCTTTAATGTAAAATCGAAAATAAAAACCACCGAAGTCATTATCGGGTATCAATCACATAGCATTAATGGTAGGTAATAAATTTTGTTTCTTTTTCCGGCGAAGCATCACTAAAATGGAATAACCCGTGGAAAGTCTTGAAAAACGTCCGTGTAACAGGGGTTGTTGAACACATAATGCTGTATATGGTTGAACAGGATCGATGACTCGCTAACTATTTATGGATTAGTTTTTTAAAGTATTTCGATCCGGAAAAGGAAGTTTTATTTAAAGCCGGTTTCGAGCTCGATATATTCGCAGTTGACCGCCCTTGAAAAAGAACACTTTAAACTTTACTTTTATTAACTTTAAACTTTTTAAGTGAATTAAAACGTAACGGAGGTACTGGAAAAAATAAATATAAGCTTCCATAAAAACTGATTCGGAACGTGATTGGAATTTATGAAGTATCGATTCTCAGAAAACATACATTTATCGTTGGCTTGGATGTGAAATTTACTAATTTTACTCCTGGGGATATCAACGCCCATTTAAAATTCTGCCACTTATTTATATGGGACTTTAAATATTTGTTAGTCTAACTTGTTTTGTGAGTCTAACTTTCGTAGTCGGCAATATTTTACTGAAACATTATGGATTATTTAGTATTTATTTATTATGGCTCTTAATCACAATTTCCTTATAGTTAAACTCAACATCATTTAAACTTGACACAAAAGTACTACAACATAGAGGAGGTGGCGCGGTATAAAATAGGTGGACATGGAGGGTGGTTAATTATGTAAGAAGGCAGTTATTTTAACCTTTAAAATTAACTTTAATATCGACGTCTTTTACCAGCGTTAGATAAAATCACTCCGATACTTTGTGTATTTTACTAGGCCGTAGCCTAAATAAGGGCCCGAGTTTAAATACATGTTCTCTGGAATGCCAGTCCTTAAACAGACATCTAAAGTGAGAACTGTGTATTTCATTTATCGTGTTTGTGCATTTAGTGTGAAATCCAACAGGTGAGTTTACCTCACAGGGCAGTCAATTCTATTGTATTGTTATGTCGATTGATACGACTATTTTATTAGTCGGTTGCATGATAATTTATTAAATAACATAAAGTAAATGTTTTACTACAAATTTAGTATTTTATTCAGAGCATGTCGCGAGTTGACCCTTCATCCTCTGCTAGTTGTATAGAGTGGGTACTATGCGAGTTGACCCTTAGTACTTTAGTGAAGGCATGCTATTCCACTGTTTACCATGGTAGATACTCTGACCAGCTTAACGTCTGGGGAGGTACTTCGCGAGTTGACCCTTAAGACCGTAGATCCAGACAAGACATACGAATTTGTAGATTGTAGACATTGTTTCCCTACATTGAAGTTGTGCTGATTTTCACATAAATATTTATGCTAGTATTATTGTACAGGGAATTGGTTGCTCAGATATTTTTTTTGTTTACTTTCAGATGTGTCATCTCGGGTGATAAAACGAACTCTTATCTAGTTTGATGATTATCTGTTATATATATTTTCTATTTTCTTGCAATTCATTTAAAATTCTATATTAAAATATTTTAAGCTCGAGCCTACTAGTTAAATTTGCTAACATACTTCCTACAATTATCATGTGTGATAGGCGGTTAATAATCATTATAAATGTATGTGCAATAATATGTATAATATTTGTGCAGTTGCAATAACTGATTTAAATTTTTGGAAATTTTCCGTTTAAATATGAAAATAATGTATTATTCAGGGAAGACTATAGGCAACTAAATCCATCGGATAGTGATCAGTATGAAAACATATGTACATAAGTTTTCGCATTAGATTGTTTTTAGTGTACCTATATAACTTTACGGTCTAAGGGCAAGTATTTTCTGCTCTAGTTTGCAATGTGAATAAGTAGTTGTTGGTGTGATGGCCTGAGTGTTGTATTATTATATCAGTAGAATCCGAATTCTGTGGTTACTGGTAAACTAAAGGAAACGAGCTGTGCGGAATACATTGTGTGACCTACGTTCTTTTTCCGTAAAAATGACCCCACTCACTTTAACTGGCTTAGGGAAGTGTTAGATGGCAAGAATTTAGATGGATACATTAATAGTTGTGTAGATGTGTAATGTATCTTTATATGAAATAATAAATTCAGTTACTGTTAGGCTAATATTATTATCAACTTGATTTTGACTATTAATATCATTGTTATAATATACAAAAGGGCACTAGATAAATAACTTGATAGAAAAATCATTTAATAAAACCAATGTATGTAGCTACAGCTCTCAAAATATAACTGAATGATTCGTCTATAGTATTTACTGTCCTGCCAATGTTCATAAAATATTGTTTATATTTATTAAAACAAAATAGGTCCGTAGTCACGTACAGCTTGCCTGCCGGGGTGTTGGGATGAAGGTCAGGGCGAAAGCGATGTCTCCGCGTATTTTGTGATGTGTCAGCTCATAACATTCGGCCATCCTGTAATTATTCCCGACCCCGGGAATGCAGTAAAAGAAATTACATGAACACAGGATACACACCATGATCCTAAACATAGAAAACCGACAGCAGTACTGGGTTCAACTTATTACTATTTACTATTTTAGACTGGACGCTACATGTACTGAAGTAGTATAGCTATGTCACTCCTGGACCACCCTCGGATTTGTCCGCGGACATTTGATGCGGATGGCATGTGGTCATTGTTGATCTGAAGAATTCTTGGCGCAGGTATAAAACAGGTCTGTACAGGTATAAAACAGGTGTGTACCGGTTTAAAACAGGTATGGTGGTATTAGGAAAAAACATGACGTCATTAAACAGGTTACCATACCTGTTTTAAACCGGTACACACCTGTTTTATACCTGTACAGACCTGTTTTATACCTGCGCCAAGAGTTCTTCAGATCAACAATGACCACATGCCATCCGCATCAAATGTCCGCGGACAAATCTGATGGTGGTATTAGGAAAAAACATGACGTCATTAAACAGGTTACCATACCTGTTTTAAACCGGTACACACCTGTTTTATACCTGTACAGACCTGTTTTATACCTGCGCCAAGAGTTCTTCAGATCAACAATGACCACATGCCATCCGCATCAAATGTCCGCGGACAAATCTGAGGGTGGTCCAGGAGTGACATAGCCTTACTACTTACTGATGTAAATTCTGTTTTCTTATTTGTCTTTCAATTTATCAACTTTGTTAAGTTAATTTTAATCCTGGCAGGGATGTCTGGCCAAAGCGTCCCAACTAAAACACTCGTGTCACAGGTTACCTTTAGAGTCGTCCTGTCCGACTTCACAAGTACTACTTACACAACTCTCTTACTTTCATCGTTACCTAGGTCTACTCTTAGCCGCCCTAGAACGGCTCCCATCCAGGTAGCGAACTTCACTTCACTTTACAGGTCCCGTTTAGGCCGTCCTGCCCGACCATCTTTTTTTTTTTTAACGTCCAATCCACAACAGTAATATAAGTTATCAATGAAGATAATGTTATCTCAATCTCTAACTTTCTAGTAAATCAATCAAATCTTCTCTGTCCATTATTTTTCGGTAATTGTATAGAACACCCCCTTCTGGATTTTCGCGTTTTTTTATGGACGTGTTGTAGGTTGCTATAGGAACAGTTTTTCACAAACGAAACTTTGCGCAAATTAATAATAACCCATAAGCTAACGGGAGGTGGGAGCGAATAGGGGTGCTGGGTGGGGTAAACAGGTGTATTGAGGAATGTTAATTTAGCAACGGTACATTAAAAAAATGTAAATTTTTGAAAATATTCCACATATAGGGGTAGTTTTTAAGGGTTGAAGCAATATTTGTGTGGTGAAAGGATGTGGCATTGTGTGCACATAGAGACTGCAAAATTAAATATCTTGCTTTTTTTTTTTGTTAAATTTTGGCGTGTGTTGTTGAAGGGCAAGGGATATATTTGGTATATAAATGATCAATGTTCAAAAATAATTTAGAGGGATAGTTTGTAAGGGTTGAAATAATCGTGAATCCTAATTGTTTCTATTTGTCATAATCTGCCTGACCCTTTTTTATGCACGTGATACAGTCATTATTTAAATTGATGTATATTTAATTAATTTACTCACATGTTGTATTCCAATTATTATATTAAAACGCCATATCCATTTAAGAACGATGTAAGTCCTTCATTTGATGTTGTAATAGCATAAAATTTCGCGTAAGTGACATCGCAAGAGTCACAGGTGTTGAAATCACAAAACCGCACAGGCACAGATGTAAGATTCACAGTCAATACTCTGTTTTCACTCATATTTTTGTCGCATTCGACGCGCAAAAATATTTTAAGTTTAAATTCTAGTTGTGAACAAAGAACTGAATAGCTGTGGTATAAAAAGTGTCTTTTCAGCATCCCTTGGCGCGTGAAGACGTTTCCAACCAATGAGAACGTCTGATGTCGTTTACATATTTGTAAATTCAATAGACAGTGATGTCTGCGCTTTAGGTAAGCAAGTAATTTGTAGCCTATATTTTATATTATGATAGTTGTACAAAAGTTGATGTGGCAACATGGGAACTTTGGTGAACTACAGAAACGATTAAGTAAATAGTAAATCAGCTGTGCGCATGGAGAAATGTTCCAATTTTAATTTATTTATAAAAAATACTTAACGCCATTTGCGCAAGATATGATAAGGTGCGTTGTATTCGTGATGGAATGTAGAATGTGTGAGTAAGTTTAGTTTTTCGATAGGGCAGAAGGGGGTGTTCTATACAATGACCGATTTTTCTTTTTGACTAGCACTACAGGACTGGCAAAATTAGAATGAGACTCTCTTATAATTCCAGAATCTAACAGTTCATCCACCTTTTCTCTAACAACCTCTCTTTCTTTGAGACATTCGATATGGACGATAGCATACAGGTTTCATCTATTAATTTAATTTAAAGTTCACACTCTTTCACTGTACCTAATTCCTTAGAACTGTTAGCAAAGCAATATTGCCATTTATTTAAAAGACACAAAACCTTTTCTTTAGATTCAGAATCTAACGTAATATTCATATCTACTTCATTAGCACTGATCTCTCCAAAGCATTCAATATTTCTTAAACTACTCACCCCATACATTGCCCTTGTCTCGATGTCTTGACATTTCTGGCCTCTCCCTATCAGTTTTCCTTTTGGCCATACTATTTCTTCGTTGCCCATGTTAGAGACGGGAACCCGACACCTAGATCCTCGAAATATCATACCGGGGATACATAATAAATGTTTCCCTAATTAGAGTCGCGTGCTTTCCATACAAATGTCTTCATTTTCACCAGCATTTAAAATTGTAGCCTGAACTAATGTGGTGCTTCGAGGGTACAGAGTGGCTTCGGTTATTAAAACTATTTTCGGTCGTCCCTCTTCACTATCTCCAACCAAAATGTCATTTATCCAGTTCAAATCATCTCTGATTAGTTTAGCACGACCCGCACAAATAATTAGCGAAACACCTTCAGCATTTACCTATCACTGGTTGTCCGATAATAATCTCGAGGACTTCGGTAGTTCTCTAGAGGTGCTATAAATCCTGAATATAACTCATCAGGAGTTATACACTGAAAAGCTCTTGCATTGGCCTGAAGTTCCATCGGTAAACCTTTTATCAAACAGGAAATAGCGGCATCGTCATCTAATCGACATTGCTGAACAAGTGCCAATTTGTCATGATAATAATGCGTCATAGTTTCATCTGATCTTTTCTTGAGCAAAATCAGTTCTTCTAAGACGGAGGCATAATCAGTACATCTAGGAAAAGCACGTGTCAAAACAGTTTTCCATTCTGTCCAGGTTTTCCTGTAATCGTCCAGACGGTTAAACCAATTTCGAGCAGGTCCTTTTAGTTTTTGTTGCATAAAGCAGATTTTTGATATTCTGTCCAGCCATGTATTTCGCCCAATTGATCAATTTTCTGGAGCCATCCAGTAACTGTCAATGTCTTGTCATCAGGATCGAATGTTGGGATAATATCTCCTCGAACTGTGAAAGTAGCTGACTGTTCAACTGATACAGCATCTGACGCACCGAATCAGATCGAAGCTGATCATATTTTCTTCGGAGTGCCTCATTTACATTCCGTTCGATGTGTTTTTCTAACAGCTCCTGATATAAATCGCTTTCGTTGTTACTCATTTTGGGTCACTTTTTTCACATTGTATATTTGTCACAAAATATTAATTGCCGTCAAAAAGCACGTGAAAGTATCCCACTTCTGATGTTATAATATAAAAAAGGACACTAGATAAATAACTTGATTTTTAGAAAAATCATTTAATAAAACCAATGTATACAGCTCTCAAAATATAACTGAATGATTCGTCTATAATATTTACTATCCTGCCAATGTTCATAAAATATTGTTTATATTTATTAAAACAGAATAGGTCCGTAGTCACGTACAGCTTGCCTGCTGGAGTGTTGGGATGAAGGTCATGGCGAAAGCGATGCCTCTGCGTATCTTGTGATGTGTCAGCTCATAACATCATGATTATTTAATTTTATAATCGTTGGTGTTTTATCTAAGGCATAACTTTTTATAATAAGTTAGAATTTTATTTTGAA
This sequence comes from Rosalia funebris, assembly GCA_037954035.1. Classification (NCBI taxonomy): domain Eukaryota; kingdom Metazoa; phylum Arthropoda; class Insecta; order Coleoptera; family Cerambycidae; genus Rosalia; species Rosalia funebris. The sequence goes on from JAZFAV010000006.1 coordinate 22,790,682, forward strand.
CAGAACTAACATATACTTATTATTCTTTTTAAATATATGATTAAGTTGTCCTTCATTTTTGGCTTCTCAGCCGATTCTATAATTTTTTTACTAAGCAAAATTCAATAATTTTTAGATGGTTTTATTGAGAAATATGTGATCAATTTCATCACAAATTATTTACTTTTTGTTTGAGGAATATTTTGTCATAAAAATAAAATTGTATTGATTCGCCTAATTCTTATAGCTCTAGGATATCTCTAACTTATTGTGCTGCCAAAACATTATTTTATCATCAGTATAATGCTAATTAATGGAAGTAACCAATTTGAGAAGACAACGGTTGGTATCCACTGTTTCTTACATAATGCGCGCCACTAAGACCTAAGAACCCTAAGAGAACTTTTAGACTAAAGCGTTATTCAACAATATGCCTTTGCCTAAAATTGGCCTTATTAGGTTAATTGCATAGATGTGTGTCAAACTAGACTTTGACTTATGAATTGATGTTTCTAGCCTGGTTACACTCTTAATACAATCTGTGGCCAATTCGTACCGACAACTTTGCGATATCCATTTCTCCGGGTTTACCAAAGGTATTCTCTTTTCGTAATGTTTAATAGTCTCAATTAAATATGTTAATTGTAGCAATTAATATATTTACTTTTACATGTTTACATATAAAGTTGTGATACTAATACTTAAAAATTTTACCAGAGATTGAGAGAAATATGAACTGTGTTAATGTGTAGGGTAAACCTGGCAATCGTGCCCCACTATTCGAAGAATTGAAATAAAACGGTATTATTTAGAACATGTTTATTAAAGTAATTAGTCTTAACCTCTGATTCAATTTGCATAACAAAAACTAGAAAAATCTTCTAAAATGTAGTTAAAACAGCTGAGATCAACAATTTCTTAAAATTTTACATCAAAATTATTAGCACAAGTCCCAAAATTGTTCAAAATAAAACAAATAAACTGTACAGCGTATCACCCTCAGGCAAAGGCTGCTTTAGAAAGGAGTCATGTTATTTTGGCCGATTATTTGAAACACTATATAAATAAACAGTTTTAAAACTTCAAACGGACTTTTCCGCACGTAGAACATCTCTATCTCGAAATTGATTGGCCGAGAAAAATAAACCAACAAATGCAATGAATAAATGCAGAATATGTGTTTTATGCGACAGTTTTATTTGTTTCACATAGTCCACCATCGTGCTTTCTCATGACCCATAGACAGGGTGGGGTGTGTCCTATCCACTTCAAAATCAATAGATATCATCTCGTAAACGTCCCTAATCAGAATCAGTCGAAACTTAATCGATCCGACACGATTTAATTGAGTGATCGTGCTAACAAAAAAAATTCTCAAATAGTCCACTATTGTGCTTTCTCATGACTCATGTACATGGTAGAGTATGTTCCATCTACCTCAAAATCAATAAGTGTTGTCTGGGATATGTCCCCGATCAGAATCAGTCAAAACCCGATCGATCCGACACGATTTAGTTGAGTTATCGTGCTAACAAGAGTAAATGTCGACGACAACGACAACGACACACACAGCAAAAAAATAAAAACATTTTTTTGTTTTTAAGCCGAAAAATGAAAAATAAACGCTAGAAAGAAATTTCTCCATTTTTTTTAAACAATTACATTTCCGCTCTGGTATAGTTGAATGCGGAAAAGTAAAAATGATCAAACCGATTGGGATAAATGGCTTGATTTTGCAATGTTCTTGTTATCTTACGTATATTAAAAACCTTTTGAAAAAAAATTAACTTTTGTTGACTCTATATTTCAAAAAATAGTTGAACTTTACGAGGACAAATCAGTACTTACAGATTTTAACCTTTGCGACACTTCTCTAAAGGTACTATGGCAAATATTATCTTCTCTTTCTAAAAGCGATCAAACATTAAAAGAGGTTAGATTAGATTAATTTGATCTAATAAAAGCGTTCCTTCCGTCTCCGGTCGGAACTCTGTTTGCATGTATTAGTTCTAGAATTACCACAGTTATCCAAGTAAGTGTGGGTACGATCTAAGGAACCATAACTGATTTAATGAGCCTTTCGCGGTTTCACCTTAATTATGCTTATACTGAGACATGCATGGCTTAATCTTTGAGACAAGCATATATCAAACATAGGTCATCAAAATTTAAGACACGAACGAGCATTATTCAATGCGATAGGCCCGGTTTTCAAAATTCCATTTGGAACCTTAAATACTGACGACGCACAAATGTTTAATGACACCATAAATGAGGCATAAAATAATGAAGAATTATCTCGATTATTGCTTCAACAAATACAGGTCGTAAAATCTACTATAACCATTAATGACACTGTAATAAATTTAGACTAGAACCCAGAACAAGAAAATATTTAATGAAAACCTCGACTTCATTTCAAATTATTCTTCCAAAACTAACAAACAATTTTTTAATGTAGTATTTAAACAAAAATTAGGAAACACTTTTCTCTCCTAACATTTTTTGTTACTGATACAAAACGAATATTCAAATTTAGTCAATGCAATTTTATTTGCGAAATCTTCTAATGGGCTTCACCCCATAATTATTACGCAAGTCAGTTAATGGAACAGCTATCAAAAACGCTTGTTCATTTACCGAGTTCTGCGAACTATCCGCTACCTTTAACTAATGAAAATTTACATAAATATCTTGAAATTATTTCCATAAAATATAAATTCATCGACGACAAAATTATTTTTGTTATAGGTATTCCTTTAACAAATTATGTTCAATATTCATTATACAATCTAATTTCTCTACCCGTATATCACGCTGGACTTAACCAGTTAACGTTTATATTTCCATCTGTAAATTATCTAGCACTTTCAGAAAATCGAAATACCTATACTACACTCGAAACCTTAAATTCTTGTCGCCCTATAGACGAAGCAACCTTAATTTTAGAAGTTAGGTCAAAACCTAACTACTTTTCACTTTACACAAGTTAGACCGATTTGTGAGATACAATTGCCCAACTCCATAGTAAAATTACCCATAGATTGTAATACTAGGGTAATACACACGACTTATGAAATTTGGCACAAACTTATATGTTCTACCAAAAGTTACCCATGTGACTATTAGTTGTTCTCCAGGAACACCTATCACTATTGCCTTAAATAATATTGGTATATTAACTATAAGCAGTAATTGCAAAATTTATACTGGCTCCACAACACTTATTTCTGATATTTTCTTTATGGAAAGCTCATTTAAATCTATAGTCGCTGTCTATATAATCTATCATCCCAAAATTGCATCTAATACCTCTTAGGCTTAATAATTTAAACAGAGGTGCTTTGAAACTAGCCAGTCATAAGTTAGGCGAAATGAAAGATAATGCAGAAAAATTAACCTGAGACAACAGAACAAACGTTCATAATAACTCATATTTTGTCTATTTCATTTGTACACTAATTAAACTTGTAGTTATATATATTTTATACTCGCTAAATATATAAAAAAACCGGTACTGCCATATAAATCGATCTCAATCGACTGACTGCTATAAGATTATGAATTATTAACTAACTATTAATATCTGCCAGTCTGATCGAAAGAAAAAAGTTAAACTGAGGGTTCACGCTCCAATTAAAGGATCTGATTTGGATGTATCTAATGTAACACCTGATGCAACTACCTCCTTTGGGATAAGTGATCGGATTGCAGAATTAAAAGAAAATTTATAAAAATATTATTTCCTTTGTAATTTTTCTCTAAGAAAGGCCTTCTTATTAGTATTATAACCTTGGTATATATTTTATATATTTTATTTAATTTCCTAATTTTAATTACTCATATACACCCTTTTGATACGCCTCTGGCATTATCCTATTATAATTCCTGTAGTATAATAACATGAAAGACAAACTAAACATCATTAATTACTAAACTGCTTGGCTACGTACAGTCACAAATAAATAGTACATTACATATCTCATAGTTTTATTATTTTGAATTAGAGCACGCCACAATTGTCCCATTTCATGTGCGACTCGACGGGTGGGTTTACCGATGCATAGCGCACGACTCTATATTAGCCGTTAAAGAAGGCTGAGTTCTGTAAAACTGCGAAGTTTTAAGGCAACACATTATTTCTGTAGCAACTGTGAATAAGTGTGTAAGTCGATTTTGTGAAATATTGACTAAGTACACTAGGATGTGCTCCGAGGCCTCGAGCTCACTGTGAATAAATGCCTAACTCGTAGGACCAACAGGGTAAAGCTTGACAGAAATATGACTTATCGAATATCTTCAAAATTAAGATTGACTAAGTCGACATGTTAACATTTTACCAGCCACTGTTCGTTCGGTAATAACTGGGTATTATTATTATATTACGTGGGTTTGAGTCTCATCAACCACTAATCGCATGGGTAGTCCCTTGGCGATCCCTTCTTATACGGGTCATTACCCAAAAATGCTACCCCTTAAGAGGACCAATTTAGGTACGTCCCCTGCCCTAAACCTCGCCTCCTCTTGGATAACAGGGGTCCCTAATATTAGATACCTCTTCTCCTTCAGTGCGGGGCAGGTGTAAAAGAGATGAATCGAAGTTTCCTTGTCTTCTTTGTAGTATCTGCAGGCCGAGCTATCAGTCAGCCTCAGCTTGTGCTTATATGCATTCAAGCTACTATGGTGGCCCGTTATGATTCCCACCAGAATTCTGGCTTTGTGTCTGTTCAATTTAATGAATTCTTGGGCCCACTTCTCAATCTCTGAGTATTCGATGAAGAGTTTGGTTATTCGACAACCCGTTACTTATGTCCATCTGTTATTGTGCTGGTCTCTTGCCCAGCCATCTACGTGGGAATAAGTCGGAATCTGATCAGAGACCGATCAAATTCCGACTTATTCCCACTGCAAGTTCTGGTCCATAGAGGTTTTCCCTTGTCCCTAGTCTGGCAAGGTCATCTGCAATTATATGTCCCTTAATGCCATTATGCCCAGGTATCCATACGAGTTCCACCAGTCCCTTCCCTGCCGAGTGGTTAATAACTGGGTAAATCTGCTTGATTAATTGTTCACGCAGTAACCTGGTAAAATATTAGTTACAAGTCGAGCTATCCAATTATGAACAACGGGATTTTTTTTTTGGATGTGTGTACATAAACATAACTGTGTAAATAAAATTAATTAGGTATTCTATTAACCCCTTCCTGTTGATTATTTAAATTTATTTGAAAAAAATAAATATGATAAATACGGTTTGTGCCAAATACGGCACAACATGCAATGACGACATACAATTTTTAAACATATACGTATATCTCTATAAATCATAATAATCTAGTAGAATCAAGTGTAAACAAGCTAATAATATGGTGTCTAGTGAAACATCGTACAGAAGCCAGAAGCGACTCTCACAAAATAAGGTCCCATGTAGTAAATTATGGAAATCTACCTCAACTTTGACTTTTGCAGGGAACTGTAACAACGTCTAAGATTGAAGTCATTGATATATTATACAATAATATAATAGATGGTAACGTATATTTACAAAATCTTCACACCAGCTCATTGTCCATTAGTGCCGAGAAAAAAAAGGATGTTATGAATTTACTACTCGTACATTAGTTGATGAAGCTTTTCACAACTTTTACAGAAGTATACGAACTAGAGATCAACCACCGTTGGACTTTGACTTAGTTGAATTTGATCTTAATGAGGATGATAATAGTTAAAATCAAAATTATCGAATGTTTTTTTTTGTTTTTTTTTAATTCGTGCAATTTTAAGTATATACTAATACTTTTCGTTCCTGTTTGTATTCTGATTTTTTATATTTGTATTTTCATTCCATTCTTTTTGTATGTATATATTAGGTTAACAATTTTATGTTAACCATAAAAGTTATGTTTAAAATCTTTGCAACAATTTTTTTCATTTTTTATGTGTCCAATTAAAATGCTTAATTTCAATAAAAGGTTCATTTATTTATTTATTTATTCATTTAATACAATTACTCTACAGGAAAACCCATTTACAGAGCAGGGAAGTACAGCGAGTGTTCACATTCTAATTAGATTAATAAATTTCACAAACATAACAATCAAATTTAACACAAATACGTATATACATATTTAATACCTAGGTGTATGAAACAATATATGAAAAATAAGAAAAACAAAGATGCGGATCAAGCATAAAAATGTTTAATAAATAGAAGAGTGCAGTTAAATATTTCGAATTTATCACAGTTGTTGTTGTATTTAGTACACACTAAAAACAGGGGTGAGAATTTTAGAATATTAGTACGCGGAATAGAGAGGTAAAAGCTTCTGGATGTTCGAGCATGCAATTGAGGTACATAAAAATTCAGCTTGCCTAATAGGTTTGTGACCATCGTATTGTGTATAAGCTTATAAAGAAATATTTTAGAATAACATTCCCGCCTCGCCTCAAGTGCTGTCATCGCAAATCTTGATAAAAGATAATTTTGAGGGAAACCAGTAGGTGGATACACAGTGTCTGATTTGAACCATGGTAGTTTTAGAAACCTTCTTTGAACCATTTCCAAGCTGTTAAGATGACATTGACAATAAAGATTCCATACTAAAGATCCGTACTCAAGTTTAGATCGGACAAAAGCAAAGTATAGAATTTTCAATGTATCGGTGTTCGAGAAATCCCTGCTAGTCCTTATTAAAACCCATTAATGCCCAACTGCGTTTTCGCAACACTTGTTAATGATCAACGTGGCGCAATCTTTGAGAGTAAGGAGTAATCAATTATTCTTGAATATACAACATTCTGTTAAAGTATAGTCTTCTACATACTATTACAGTGGCGGCGGTGGTATATCTAAGAACCAGGATTTGAAAATTGCCGTTAGACTTTGTTAGTGTTTTTTGTGTGCAAGTAACCACGTGCCTTTAAGACCATAAAATTCATTTATGTGAAACTTCATTGGAAAATAAGGATTTCTTTTGTATAACTGTATCGAACATATACTACTGAAGGTATCTATATCAAGCAGATAATGTAATTTTGTTTCAGTTAGTTATAATTGTAATATAATTTTAAGTGTTGCGTTTTTGTGTAACACCGGGCAGAAATAATGTGTAAATATGATAAGTGTTAGGAATGCATAATTTTAATACTGCTTTATTTTCACTACGATTACATTATGTTTTTTTTTTGTTTTTAGGATAAAAACTCATACTTCATTATGTCAGAACCTTCCACCTCGTGGAATTCCTTTCGGAGGAATAATAAAAATATGTCACAGGATGGCAAAATTTTTTATAAATCAAGGGCACATAAAATAATGTCGCTTCTTGAAGAATCAAAAATTATGCATTCTAATAGCAGTGCGGACGTGTACTTGGCTCCTCTGTACCCACATGTTTTGATCGACGAAGACAGTGGTGATGAAGATCTTGGGGGGGGGGACATTTAATAATTTGAATAGCACCCAGTTACAATCTGAAGCTGAAGCAGTAGTTTACCAAGATTACGGTGAACTTAGAATTGACGAAACCAATATAGAAGTAAATGAAAGTAATATTGAGACCATACCTAACTATACAGGGAATATTTTAGAGAGAATTCCTGAACTAGCGGAAATAAATTCGAAAAAGAGCAGAAAATGGACGGAAAGTGATTTACCTACTAATAACAATTTATGTATGCGGATTAGACAAAAAAAGTCAACTTGGAAAATTTTTTTTGCCTTCATTTTATTCTCGCCCTCTTACCCCCCTTCAAATATTTCAATTTTTCTTTCACGAAGAACTTTTAACACACATAGTGAAGGAAACTGTACGGTATGCTATACAAAGAGGCACCAAACTAGAGTTTGGTGTTGATGAATTGAAGACATTTACAGGCATTTTATTAGTTAGTGGGTATAATATAAATTCTAGGAGGCGTATGTATTGGGAAGAGTCAGATGATGTAAGAAACGTTCTAATTGCAAACAGCATGCGCCGTAATAGATTTGAGACTCTTATGCGTTTTATTCATTTCAATGATAATCTTAGCATAGATCCAACGGACAGAACATACAAACTTGCTCCTTATCTCCAAATGCTTCGAAAATCATTCATTGAATACACTGTTTGGGAAACTGAGTCAAGTGTAGATGAAGCAATGATACTGTATTATGGACGGCATGGAATGACACAACATATAAAAGGGAAATCAATACGTTTTGGATATAAATGTTGGTGTTGGAATTTAAAATCTGGTTACCTTCTTAATTTTCATGTCTATTAAGGTGTTAAGGGACAACCCAAAAAAAGGACTTTGGTCTGGGTGGTGGAATCATTTTGCAGTTTGCTGACCTCATCCCTAAAACTGCAGAAAATGAATCATGCCCCATTGTATATATGCAGATAATTTCTTTACTACCCTTAGATTAGTTGATTACTTAACAGTGAATGACATAGGATACGTTGGAACTATAAGATCTAACAGAACTGAAAAGTGTCCACTCGGTGATATAAAAAAATCCGAACGGGGCCACAATGTCATTTGCTATGATGAAACAAATCAAGTACTGCTGTGCAGGTGGAATGACAACAGTGTCGTTACTTTGGCATCAAACTGCCAGAGAACAACACCAAACCATCAAGCTACAAGATATTCGTTTGCTGAAAGTAAAAAGGTTAAAGTCACTCAACCGAATCTAATAAAAAATTATAAGGAAAATATGGGGGGGTACTGACCGCATGGATCAGAATGTTGCCTATTACAGAACAAACTTTAGGTCTAAAAAGGGGTACTGGCCTTTTTTATTTGGGGATTGGATGTTTCTATACAGAATGCCTGGCTGATTAATCGTAAAATGAGAGAAGAAGTTCCAAATACACCGGACATGGATTTGTTAGAGTTTCGAAGAACTATAGCAAAAGCCTTGCTTACAAGTTTTGGAACACCTCCTAGCAGACCTGGACCTGTACAATCGATTCGGAGACGAACAACTGTGGACACTAGATATGATAATACAGGACACTTAATTTGTTCACAAGAAAAAAGAACACGTTGTGCGCTTTGCCACTCCACTACTAGTAAAAAATGTATGAAATACAATGTAGCGCTACATGAAAAATGTTTTCTGAAATATCATACTGAATAGAATAGTTTTATATTAGTCTGTTTTATTTCCCTATGATCCAAATGCAATAAATGCATAAAAAAACACTTTGGTATCCTGCACATGTTTGCATTTTGTCTGCTCGGTGTTGCGTTTTTGCAACAGCTGTTTTTTCAAAAAGTAAAAGTTGTAGCTCAAATACCTGTTGCGGCCCTTAAGTGGTCTTACTTGCTCACACTTTATGAATGAAATTCAGAACTATTACAAAAAATAAGTTCTGAGCACTAATGGGTTAAGAAACCCAGTGTATGCAACGCTTCAGACACTACTTTAGTTACGTGAGCAGTAAAAAACAGATCTTTTTCAAAAATTATGCCGAGGTATCTGAATGTGCCAGATTTTTGAAGAATAGAGCTGCCTAACCTATAATTGTATATTATTGGAGATAATTTAGTGGAATAGGACGTAACATTGCACTTGTAATATTAGACGGATTGTTCTGCAGAAGAGCACAATCATGCAGGGAAGTAATAACCTTAAATAATTTAAGGTCGCCAGCATATAACAGACAATTGACAGACATTACAGTGACAATGTCATCAATAAAGATATTAAACAGCAAGGGGCCGAGAATAGAGCCTTGAGGCACACCTGACGTGGCACTATACTCGAGGGACCTGTACATTTCAACGTACTGTTTCTGTTAGAGAGATAGGACTTTAGAAGGCTTAATAAATTTGTTGAAAAACCAGATCTTGCAAGTTTACTCAGTATTATATTATGATTGAGTCTATCAAAAGTTTTGGTGGAGTCAGTGTAAATGACGACCATTTGCTTGCGTTGGTCAAGAGTTTCAGCTATATAGTTTGGGTAATACAAATTAAGTTAGATGTTGTAGATCGTCCTTGCATAAAGCCATGTTGATATTCTGAAATTTGCATACTTACATTAGGATAAATTGCGTCGTGAATTAATATTACAAGGGCTTTGAGAAAATTACATAAAATAGATATTGGTCTAAAGTTACTAATATCCGTGTTGTCGCCCTTTTTAAAAACTGGACAGACTTTAGAGTATTTCCAAATTGCGGGTATAGAAGAGCATTTTATGCATAAATTAAACAAAATCGACAATGAATAGCGAAAAATTGGTGCACAGTCCTTAATCAGGAATGAGGGAACGTCATCAGGCCCAGTGGTTAGCTTGGGTTTAAGTTTATTTAATGCCGTTTGAACTTCCGTTCACTAAAGCGTGGTAATACTGATATTAACATAGCTAAAACCATCACAGAGATCAGGGAGAGGTTCATCAGATGGGAGAGAAAACGATTTACTAAAAAAATCAGCAAATATGTTGACAACATCCAAAGAGTTGTCCAGAGTTTGATCGTTATAATGCATTTGAGATGGTATGTTTCCAGATGTACTTTTACTGTTTACAAAAGCCCAAAATTTTTTTCGTTTCCTGGATATATTGACTTCTGCATTTTTAACATAATTGGAGTAAGCAACATCTATATCGTTCTTTACCATATCCCGAAGCCCTCTAAAATTATTAGGAGCCTCTTCGTCATTGTGGTTTTTATATCTACGCCAGTATCTAATAATATAATAGTGCTATCGAACCAAGGAGGATATGTTCTCTTACGATATTTAGTGTTATACTTAGGCACTATGAGATCAAATAACAGTTTATCATAAAAGGTTTGACACGCAGATTCAACGTCTGAGAACACGGTAAGAAAGGACCAGTCTACATCGAGTGGAGCGTTATAAAGTGTCTGAAAGTTTGCTTTCCTAAAATTATAAATGACATTAGAATTTTTGGGAAAACGGGTTTTTGAACCCGAGTTGCCATTTATTTCCACAGTAATGCTTAAAGCAGGGTGGTAATCATCCTCACTTGTTAGAACTTCGTCAGAATTCACTACATTGCTTCTTCTGTTATACAAAATTAGGTCTAGAAGTTTATCATCTTTGTTAAAAGTAAAGTTATACTGCTCGAGCAAACTATTTAGGACATGTACCTTATCATCAGCCTGATGGCCAGCTAAGTACGAAGCATATATTGGAATATTAAAATCTCCTAATATTAGTAAATCCTTATTTTGAATAGCAGGCAAGGATGAAAGTTTCAAATAGTCTCTCATAATCTGCAACTCCAACACCTGGAGGAATATACATAACAAATATGTACATAATCGAGTGATGTAAATTAATTTTTAAGAATAACAAATCAACGAGGGGAGATAGTTGTATATCACTCAAGTTCAGAGGTACCAGAGTCGAATTAATGTTTTTGCGGATGGCTGCAAGTACACCTCTAGTGAGACCAGTGGCGGTGAAGTTTCTGTCAACACGGTATATATTGTATTCATTATTGGATATTTCAGCAATTAGCACGAAGCAACCCAACCAAGTATATGCGGCCCATTCCCGACAACAGATTCAATATCTCCGGGAGCGTAAGGCAGCACCGGTGTTTTGTTCACCCCATACGAGTGCCTTATGTAGTAATGTAGCACATGTATTACCGAGTTATGCCGATGTATGTAGGCCGATTTTGCATATACAGGGCACGCCGATAGCAAGTGCATCAGCGATTCCAGCGCCTGGTGGCAGGTCCTGAGTTGATATCAGGTACCTCCACACCCATCACTCGGTTGCGATAGATCAAGGTGCTTATAACACCGTCCTAGCAGACCGCTTAAAGCCTTCGGTCTCCAATCTGAGCCCGGCCGACCTCAAGTAGGCGAAGGTCATCGCCGTCGATAAACCCTGTGCTTCAATGTTGTTGTAGAAGACTCCATGTAGGGACTTATTAACATGCTCCCTAAACAGATTTCTCTCTTCGGCAGCTTTGATTTGGGCTTTCAGACGATTCGGCTTCAGTTCAGTGATTAACTGTATGTCATCATCTTGCCTGCCTCTTCGTCTGTGGTTGAATCTGAGACCGAATCGTTCTGCGGCTCTTTGTGCTGCCTTAAATATGCCCGCTCCCACCTCTGTGACTTCATGATCTCTCAGTAGCTGCATGAGTGGATTCGAGTTGCGGACGACGTTACATGCTATGCACAGGACCACTCTGTCTCTATACACTCCAGGTTCAAGAGTCCTCGGCCTCCCCGTTGTCTCGGGAGGTATAGCCGAGGAACAGACAATCTTAGATGAATGCTTCTATGTATGTGCATCATCTTTCGGGTTTCCCTGTCGAACCTATATAGGTCATTGACAGTCCACTTCACTACTCCGAAGGAGTGGAGCAGTACCGGAATGGCGAGCATACTTATTGCAGACACCTTGTTTTTCCCTGATAAATCTGATGACCAAATCTTTCGGAGTCGGGGTCTGTATTTGCCACGGAGAGCGTCCTTTATGCGTTGCGTATCCTGGATATAATTTTGATTTCCATCCAGGTACTCGTACGTTTCCCCGGCATCCAAAATTTTTTAGGATGCTTCCGTCTGCTATCTGCGCATCTTCAGGGATCCCCGTAGATCTCTCTCTCTCTCTCTCTCTTGAGATGGAATACTGCACACTTGTCTAATCCGAATTCCATGCCAATTGCCCACGTGCATTCTTGCACCACCCTGAGAGCGTTTTGCAAGCCTTGCTTTTCAGAGGCATATATCTTGAAATCCATGTAAAACAAATGGGTGACCTTATGCCTCCGATTAGTGGGTGGTCCGCAATTGTATCCGCGAGTTTGATCAAGTGACAGGGGTAATAGCGATATATATATATATATATATATATATATATATATATATATATATATATATATATATATATATATATATATATATATATATATATATATCGCTATTACCCCTGTCACTTGATCAAACTCGCGGATACAATTGCGGACCACCCACTAATCGGAGGCATAAGGTCACCCATTTGTTTTACATGGATTTCAAGATATATGCCTCTGAAAAGCAAGGCTTGCAAAACAAAAAAAAAAAATCAGTATGGTTTTATTAACTTCCAAGCTAAGGCTTTGTGAGATTGCTTCGAATATGTATACATATGTATTTTGCGTTCCGTATGAAAAAGTCTATTTTCATTTGGTCTGGCGAATTTAATGGATTTCTTAATATACGATACTAAACTTAACCTCTATGAGTATCGTTTAATTTGAGCTGGAATTGGTTGAGATTTATTTTAGGCCAGTCTAAATTTATGATGGCATTTATAGCGAGTAGATACAATGGCTTAAGTATGGAATGATGTTTATGTTTTCATTTTGTGAAAATACTGTTTCGCAAACAAGATTTAATAAGGGTACTTTTTTCTTAGGCATTAACATAGGCGGGATTTCAGCAGATTTTATTGAGATTTCATATTAGAATATATCTCTCCTAAATATTTAGGATGTATTTAGGAATAAAATAAAATACACATAAAAGTAGTTTTTAAAACGCGGTAGAAAACCGAATAGTTGGAATAAAGAAAAATTTAAAGGATACCAGCCGTACGAAAATGGAAAAGGCGCAACAAAATATTATTAATATTCACGGTTTTAATTGTTTACCAATAAATTATCGAGCTAATATTTTATAATTTATCTGTTTTCGGATCATTTTTTTTTGTTAGTCTGCCGAATACATTAAATAAGTTTTGATTCTTTAATATTAAAAATATTTATATTTTCATGAATATGCAGACAAAATAACGTTAGGCGGTATACAATTTATTTTTTATTTCCACATTGCAGAAACCTTTTGAAGTTTATTTTGATAAAGAGCTTAGACGCTCTGTAGCGTAATAAAAAATGTCAAAAATGTTATGAAAAATTACGAGCGTTTTTTTGTAGACTACTGCTCGCAAATAGTAAGGGATGTAGGTTGTAGCACGATTAGCGATAGGTAAGCACAAAGTAGGTTAGCACAAGATAGGAGAAGCTGGAGGTTAGCGTCCAACCAGTGTTGGGACTGATGACCTCATGATGATGATGATGAAATACTCTTTAATGGTCAGCTATTGAAGATTAAAATTATGTATGTAATTTTGAGAGCCTTGAGTTTGTAATACAAGCCATTTGGACAAAGGTAAAGAAAGCATTCAAAGTGTTAAATATAGTGATTTAGTTATGGGTTGTGCTGCATAAGTTTAATCTCACCATGTTTTGAACTTTATTTATCTTGTCTACTATTAATATTACTAAAATAACTAAGTATTTTCATGATAAATTATTAAATTAAGATATTTTATCAAGCATTTCCTTTTCTTCTTTTTCATTGTGTATAATCTATATACTGCTTTCAAAAAGGTATCGAACGATTAGACCAGCAATAATTAGTTTTATATTAAATTTATTTATTCATCAACAAAAGAAATATAATATTATTTAGCCGCATTTTCTATTACTTTAAAATAATTATTTGTAATACTATTATGTTTTCTTTCAGGGGATTCTTTATGCATTAAATATTATTTTAATCACTGTTTTAAGTACGTATACATAGTTAACACTATGTATACTTACTATATGTTTCTATTTCTTCATTTCACTGAGTTAGGTTTAATTATTGGATAACATTGATTAACCAAATTGTACATGCACGTGTATATTATTATTCTGGGAAATATTTGTTTCTGTATTTTCGTACCAATTCGCAATACAATTATCGTGGGGCCACACGATAAAGTAATATATCATTTATTTGCGTAATGTTCATTACCAACCACGAATTTCCATAAATTTATTGATAACCTTTTTTCCATTTCCAGGTTTAGTAAACTCTTGAAGTTAAAGATAATGAACACCATTGGATGTAACATTGAAATATATACTATTTATAGTAAATGTATGGGAGATTGGTAAGGATAAAGAAAAAATATCTCCTCATTTATTCCAATTAACACATTTTAGTGCAATTTAAAATAAGTGGTAACATACTTAACGAAAGCACATTATAAGCTTTGACCTTTCATATAGCAGCGAAGTAGGCGTTGAATAAAAATTACATTTAATGGGGCGATGCTGTATCCTAATAAAAATCGAATATAACATAAATTAGATTTTCTCTCCCCTAATTGCCTATTAAAATGTAATATAGTAATTATAGTCCTTCGGATGTATAATTCGTGTAACATAAGATTTTCTTAGTTCATTGTATTTTAGCTAGTGAAATATTTTAATAGATAACATATGTATGTTCTTAATATATTTAATAACACTTATTAGTAGTATACACTACTTTAAAGTATTATTAATCTATGCCTTTAATATATGGTGTATTATTTATTTTCAACAGATAAATAAATGTTACCAAATCATAATTTTCAGCTTTTTAATCAATTGATAAGCTACAAGTATATCGAAATACAAACGTGAAGTTGACGATTTTGAACCACTATTTCATGATCAAAATTATTAGTGATTAGTTCCTTACGGTTTTGATAAATTTGGTACATTGCAATACACGTAAAGATCGTTGCATCGTTAGCAAAATACGAGCCCTAAAATCAGGAAAGTGATTTATTTGTATTTATAAAATTTCTATCGCCGAGATGTTAATTTTTATGTTCTAAGACCAGTCGTAAAATTGGTGTTTTATGGATAACAAATACGGTAAAGATTTTCTATTTACACATAACATTACGATGAGGCCTTGAACTTACGACCATGTGCATTGAACTTGTGTATCTTTGCTGGCAGCTGCAGCGTATGTGATGTGGTATTCTCTCTACTTTCTCGCGTAGGTGTGTGTGATTTCGTCAGGTAGGTATCAGTGGCGGCTGGTCAGGGGTGGCAGGATGGACAGTGCCCACCCAGCTGTTTCATAGAAGAAGAGGAACACACAGTTCTGAGGTTCGTTATTTATCGTTTATAGAAATTAGTGAAGATATAATTATGTAATATGTAATTAATTAAATACATTATATATTATATTTTTTTACATTTAAATACATTATATATTAATTTTTTGATTTTATTTTTATAATATTATATATTTTATTTTTATTAAAGTTACATTTTATTTTGGTTAGAGTGAATTTTCTGTTTAATTATTTATTATCTAATTTGTTATATATTTATATTTTTTATTCCACAAGTTTTAACTAATATATATATATATATATATATATATATATATATATATATATATATATATATATATATATATATATATATATATATATAACAAGCACTTGTTGGAGCTAGGAACTTCGCTGCCCCAGGCCCAGATGGATTGAATATATGGTGGTGGAAACGGTTTCCGTCGACCCACCGCCATCTGGCAACAGTTTTCAACTCGTGGTTGAACGAGGGGCACCAGATTCCGGATTAGTTTGTCGCGGGAAGAACTGTACTTATCCCCAAGAAAGGAAATTGGTCCGATCCGAAAAATTATAGGCCGGTTACGTGCCTCAACTCCTGCTCAAGTTGTTTACACGCATATTGTATGTTAGGACGTTGGAGCACATAAAACCGGACCTTCAAGAGATAGGGGAGCAACGCGGTGAAAAGAAGGGCCAGGCAGGTTGCAAATAAAACCTGTTGATAGACCGCTGTATTACGTAGGACTCTGTACAATACAAGCGGAATCTATCGATGGCCTAGATAGACTACCGCAAGGCATTTGATTCAACATCCCACGAGCAGTTGACTCACTTGCTCGGATGTCTTGCGGTACCAGCACCAATAGTGAGATGCATACAACTCTATTACCGCTCTGGAAGACCCGCTTCACCATAACATCCGGTGAACGGCGGGTAACCACAGAGTGTTTAGGAGAAGAGTGCTTCAGGGGATTCCCTAAGCCCTATCCTATTTTGTATCTCGCTATTACCCCTGTCACTTGAACTTCGCCAAACTCGCGGGTATAATTGCAGACCACCAAATAATCGGAGGTATAAGGTCACCCATTTGTTTTACATGGATGACCTCAAGATCTATGCCTCTGGAGAGCAAGGCTTGCAAAACGCCCTCAGCGTGGTGCAAAAGTAAACGTGGGCAATTGGCATGGAATTCGGATTGGACAAGTGCGCAGTCTTCCATCTCAAGAGAGGGCGATCTACGGGGATCCCTGAAGATGCGCAGATAGCAGACGGAAGCATCCTAAAACATTTAGATGCCGGGGAGACGTACGCGTACCTGGGTGTAAATCAGAACTATATCCAGGATATGCAACGTGTAAAGGACGTTCTCCGGAGCAAGTATAGATATCGACTCGATATCGAAAGATTTGGTCATCAGATCTATCGGGGAAAGACAAGTGTCTGCAACAATATGCTCGCCATTCCGGTACTGCTCTACTCCTTCGGAGTAGTGAAGTGGACTGTCGATGACCTGCGTAGGTTGGACAGGGAAAGATGATGCACATACCCGAAAGATGATGCACATACATAGAAGCATTTATCCAAGATCGTCTGTTCCTCGGCTATATCTCCCGAGACAACGGGGAAGCTGAGGACTCTTAAACCTAGAGTGTACGCATGACAGACTAGTCCTGGGTATAGCATGTAACGTCGTCCATAGCTCCGATCCACTCATGCGGATAGTGAGAGATCATGAAGTCGCGGAGGTGGGAGCGGGTCTATTTAAGGCAGCACAAAGACGAGGAGGCAGGCAAGGTGATGACATACAGTCAATCACTGAACTGGAGCCGCATCGTCTGAAAGCTCAAATCAAATCTGCCGAACAGAGAAATCTGTTTAGGGAGCATGTCGATAAGGCCCTACATGGAGTTTTCTATAACAACATTGAAGCACAAGGTTTATCGACGGCGATGACCTTCGCTTACTTGAGGTCAGCCGGGCTCAGATCGGAGACCGAAGGCTTTATAGCGGCCTGCCAGGACGGTGTTATAAACACCTTGGTCTACCGAAGCCGAGTGATGGGTATGGAAGTACCTGATATCAACTGTAGGGCCTGCCACCAGGCATCGGAATCGCCGATGCAATTGCTATCGGCGTGCTCTGCATATGCGAATTCGGCCTACACCCATCAGCATAACGCGGCATTACGTGTGCTATATTACTACTTAAGGCACTCGTATGGGGTGGACAAAACACCGGTGCTGCCTTACGCTGCAGGGGATATTGGGTCCGTTGTTGGGAATGAGAATTGTCGCATATATTGGAACTACTCGTTCCCGACTGTCAGGCGAATACAAGATAATAATCCTGATGTCGTCCTCCTGGACCATCAAACCCAGGTGATGTATGTCATCGAGTTCTCGGTTCCTGCCGAGAACAACATTACCTTGAAGGAGGAGGAGAAACGGACCAAATACGTAGATCTCCGGGGTGAGTTGCGGATGCTGTACCCAGGCTACTCTGTCAAGATGGTGGTTATAGTTATCGGTGTTCTCGGAGGGATGAAGCCTACGGTGCTGTCAGAACTGAAGATCATTCCGGCTCGCCAAAAATCGGAGAGTGGTTGGCAGGTCAAATGCAGAAAGCGGTCATCTTGAGTCCTCTGCGTTTACTTAGGGAACATGATTATGGATCCACGGTAACTAACTTCACAGGCTAATGGGAAGTTATTGTGGATAATACGCCGGCGCTCTTCTTACGAGTATCGGAGCTGTGGGAGAACTGTCCGGCATCCGGAATCGGAATTTATATATATATATATATATATATATATATATATATATATATATATATATATATATATATATATATATATATATATATATATATATATTATATAATACGCTAGTGCTAGTACATGGGACGTGCGAGCTGACCCGGACAACGCTCTACTTTTTCGTGCTAGTAAGGAGTGGGGGTTAAAATGAGCAACATCACTGGTGTAAATGCACACTAGCACGTTCTCTGTGAGTGATGGAAATTTGTGTTGTTTGCAGTGCGTAATTAAAATATCTAAAAATGAGTGTGATTAAATGGAGTGAAACAAATACAATTGATTTTATTGAACATTATATTAATGAAGAATGTTTATGGACTGTTTATGACATGCAACGATTACAAAAATAGACAAAGAAGAAGCTGCGTATAAAAGATTACAAGAATGTGTATCTTTTTTATCAAGTTTTACCATACAAGATGTAAAAAATAAAAAAAAAATTAGATCCACTTACTATCAAGAACTGAAAAAAGTTAAATCTTCAATGGGCACAGGCTGTGGCGCGGAAATGATTTACAAACCTCACATAAAAGGTTTGATACTTTGGATGCGGTTATGCAGATGGTAACGCCAACATGAAAAACCGTTTCCAATGATTCAAATACGGTAGGTAAAATTATAAAGTGACATGAAAACAATTAGTAATTAGAAACAATATTGTATATTCTTTCTGAAGCACATACTTGAAGTAAAATCTGGCCTTTCATTTAGACCGGTGGTTCTTAACCGGTAGTCCGTGGGCCACTGGTGGTCCCTGAAAGCATTCGAAGTGGTCCACGAAGTCTTACTATTATTGAAATTATTAAATGGATGACCCATCGATGACACGTCAAGGATCTAAGAGCCGGTAGCAGACGGAGCCGGGGTGCGGAGATGTGAAGGGAGTGTCTCGCTCGATTCGTTACGTTCGCCTTTGTTTTAGGGTTCTGTCAGGCGAGGCTTCTTGGGTGGTGCTACCTGGGTCGCGCCACTTAGTTTTGACGCCACTTGATTCGCGAAGGATCAAGTTGTATCAAGTGGGAAGCACCACTCACGGCTCCCAAGGCCCTTCAGTTGAATAAGCTCCTTCTTAAGCGTTCTTCTTCCTATCCCTATTTGAGTACTCACTGCACCCAACATCCCCTATAACAGGGAACTATTGAATTTCAATAATAAACGCTTCCATATCAAGCAAGTCCATCGCTGTGTCCGCTTCCTACGACACGTGTGTCAGACTGATTAGAAAACCATAGCACACTGGGTCGCGCCACACTGGGTAGCATGTTGAGTCGCCGATGGTCGACCAGATTGCGCCACCTGTGAAGTAACACCACTCCGTGTGAACGCCCAATTTAAACTATCTTGATGATTGGGTCGCCCGACCCAGGTAGCGCCACACAGGAAGCCTCGTCTAACAGAGCTTTGAGTCCAACTACGTTCGTTGTTATGGGTCCTTGTTTATTCTCGATTTTCAAGTTTTATAGCAAAATTTAAGCAAAAATCTTTGGAGACTATAAAATAACAGCTCCTGGTTTTAATACGTAAGTAAAATAAAAAGTTTTTGTTTGTTATGTCACACGTTAAGTCTGCTGTAAAGGTACTGTAATACTATACTAAACACGTCACATATTATTAGTTTGTCAAACCTACTAGGTATGCTTTTAATTGCCATTTACTTTGTACCCAGTTCCGGGGGTTTGTCATTAAAATACTTATGTCTCAGATTTTATTTATTTTTTATTCAGTTTTATATTACAGATTTTTTATGTGACCACTATCAGAGTTTAAATTAGGTAGGTAGTAACTAAGTAGGTAGGACCTACGAATAGTTAAGTATAATAGACTTATTTTGTTTTCATAAAAATGCCACCGAAACGAAAGTATGATGGTGATTATATTAAATTGGGCTTTACTTCAATACAAATAAATGAGAAGACTAGACCTCAATGCGTAATATGCGCAACTGTTCTTCCAATGATGCTTTAACGCCGGCAAAGTTGAAATGTCATTTAAAAACCATACATCTCAATTATTGTGACCGTCCGGTTCGTCCGCGAGAATTCTGCGAAGGTAAACTGATAAACTGACAAAAAATTAAACTTGGATCCACCGGAACATGTTATGCCATAGTGAAAAAACATTGGCTGCGTCGTTTGAAATTTCAAAATTGATTGTCAAATCAAATGTATGCTTAAAACTGCCGAAGAGCAGGGCAGGAAGCACAAAAGAAAATACGTGAAATGTCACGATCAAGCGATACAGCGAAGTCGCGTATTTAAAAAATGTCAAATTGCATTAAAGAACAAATTATTGACAAGATAAAATGTAGTCCCTATTTTGTGCTACGATATGATGAATGTACCGATATTTCACAATGTTGTCAATTACTTGTATTCACTGGATTTTTGAACCACAATAAAACGTTTAAAGAGGAGTTACTTTGAATTTTTTCTAAATTATGTCAAGAACTGAAAACGACGTCGCAAGGTGCAGACATTATAGATATAATAAGTCAATATTTCGAGAAACATGGACTTATGTGGCAAAATCATGCTGGGTTTTGTATAGACGGTGTCCCTGCTATGCTCGGTTCCCGCATCTGTAATGACGACGTACTACGTTATTCATTGTTAAGCATTGGCCGCCAAAACGCTCCCGGAATGCTTTGCTGTTACGATGAAAACTGCTATAAAAGTAGTCAACTTTATTAAAAGGAATGCACTTAATACTCGTCTCTTTAAAAAATTATGCTCTGATATGAACTCTGAACACGAAACACTGCTTTTACACAGAGAAGTGTGTTGGATTTCCAAAGGAAAGATGCTGCCGAGGTTGTACGAACTGAGGGGAAGTAAGTTATTCTTAACTAATAAGGAAAACAAAGAGTTGCTGGACCAGTTCTGTCAGTTCAAAATTTCAAATACATTTTGCTTATTTAGTGGATTTACACAACTAAATAAGTTGAATCTTCAGCTGCAGCGGTCAGGAAATATGAATTTGGAAAGCACGAGCAACATATTTGCATTTGAAGATAAAATCAGGGCCGTTTATAGATAAAATCGACTATGGGTCAGAAAATTCGAAAGAGAGAACAATCATCAAGATAGTTTAAATTGGGGGTTCACACGGGGTGGTGCCACTTCACCACTTCACTTAAGTTCTTGATAGTAAGTGGATCTGTTTTTTATTTTATTTTTTACACCTTGTATGGTAAAACTTGATAAAAAGGTTACAGATACAGATACAAACGGTTACAGAAATACAGATTTGTAATCGTTACATGTCATATTTCATAAACATTCTTCATTAATATAATGTTCAATAAAATTGTATTTGTTTCACTCCACTTAACCACACTCAATTTTAGATATTTTAATTACGCACTGCAAACAACACAAACTTCTACTACTCACAGAGAACGTGCTAGTGTGCATTTACACCAGTGATGTTGCTCATTTTAACCCCCACTCCTTACTAGCACGAAAAAGTAGAGCGTTGTCCGGGTCAGCTTGCACGTCCCATGTACTAGTACTAGCGAGTGTTCACACGTATTATTTAAGCGTAAGTGGCTTGCTAGTAAAGTACTGGTTTACGAGTTGACTAGCATGTATAAATGAGCCTTTAAGAAAAATAGAGTTACTTTGAAAAATCAATAGCGTTATTCAAAATAATCGTAGCCTTCAGATGGAATACTTAGTCTATAAATTGCCGGAAATATTTTTTTAAATTTATTCTAATAAAATGAGTACTGTACCTTTTCTTGGATACTTGGATACTTTTCCTGTAATGTTATTACAGGGTTTTAATTAATTTTTAGATGGTACAAAGTTGCCTAAATAAAGCACAAAACATATACACAAGAAATAATTAAAATGTTTGCATTTTAAGCTAGTTGTTTACTTTCAATTAAAAAATGTTTAACATAAGAATGTTTATCCTATATCATTTGTCTAGGAATATAATGGATTTCATCGTTCTTCTTAGTCATAGAGTGAGTAGAGTAAGTAGTAGTAATTAATTTCGAAAATGTAAAGGAAAATATGGAGCAGTATTGAAGTATGAGAAACATCAACTACGTATAAGTCTCTACGATTCGTTATAAAATTATAACAAATATTTATATAAAATGGAAACAGTTGTGACACATATGAATCTAAAGTAACATATAACCAACAAAACTACTCAATTACCCTAGTGGATCACAAAGTTTTCAAAGTAGTTAGTAGAAATTAATTTCAAGATATATTCCTTAGTATAAGACGTTTTCTTAGTATTATCATGAAGTACCAGTTTGACGTAACATTTTATTACAACTGTTAATGTGAATAATTGTAATCTGATGGAAAAAGTCATCTTATGAACGTCCAAAGAATCTCGGCAGCTACAAAAATAATTCCGATAATTCGATACTCACGGCACCAGATGGATAGTAGATGGTATTTTCATGTAATTTATTTGACTTCATGTAGTGTATTTATTCATAGATTCATATAGCGAAAATCGAAGGTATTTCAAATAATTACCATTGAGCTGTATTGCCTTGTTTTCCAGTCATAATATGAGAAGTAATTAAAACAGACGATCCACATTATATTATTATAGTACTTATTAGTTTATAGGATTCACAAGCATCTTATCCAAATTTTGTCGTGTACAACTATCTTAATTTAATTTGCTGGCACTACTAGCATCTTCAGAAATAATTAATAATCTTATTCAAGTTTTTGGTATATTACTGAAAAAACTGAGATATGTCAAATTCAATTTGACAACCAGGGTAGAACAATATTGTGGCGGTATTCTGAATAAGTTAAAATCTTATGATTTGCTTACTTAGTCGTGTTTGGAGATTTCCAACTTTTACTAGAAAAAAGGATCCCTGCAAACTGTAATTGATGGCTGAGTATTCGAAATGCAACTAATTAATGTAGGAAGTTTAATTTCGTCAGTAACTCGTTTGAAAACAAAGATTACAGTAAAATATTCGAAAGAAAGTATTGATTATCAAAAAAAATCTAATGGATCTATGGTGTCAAATGTGAAAAGTCATAGGCGATGTTTTGAATGGGGCTCTAATTTACGATTTACGATCACGTCATTTGCTGGCTGGCTGTATGCATATTAAAAGTTACATATAGGTATTTATTTCTGTAGAAATGAGATTTTAACTTTAATTATTTTATCTTATATTTCTCTTTTCCTTTTTAAATAGAAAAGAGATTTGTTAACCTATTTCTTATGTACCTATGCAAATAATAAGGATAATATTCCTTTTGAATTCTTTAGGAAACATAAATGAAATAAAGGAAGGCAAGTACTAATATTAATATTAACAATTATCGTCATAATTAATATGATAGAAATAGAATATGGTGGCAGTAGAAAGGCACAAATATTTCTTCGCTCAATAATATATTCGTTCTTGTACCATTTTGAGTATAATTACAATTTTAACCTCTATTTCCATGCACCTGTTGATGCAAATAATTGAATGTTACCTGACTTCTACGAGTAACTATACAATTCATAAAGTTAGTAATAGTAATAATAATAATTAACGCAACTATTTGCCTTATTTGTGCAATAACATTTGCAATAAGTTATGACACCTACAATCCCGAGCAGGTGCTGTCTTTGACAAATGTTTACGGAGGAAATATCTTTTTTCGATATTCAAGCAATGCTGCTTGTAGATCCCTGGATGCAGTTAACAATCCCAGTATCTGATAATATTTATCACATATTCATGTTATGAGAGACTCCTACTGTTCTACACTACAGAGACTACTACAATAATAACGCAAAGAGGTTAAAGCTTGAACATTATTAGGCTTTTCTTATAGAAACAGCATAGTTTTCTAATTGTTGCATTCAGCTAGACATACGTCTTAGTGATTTTAAAGAACAGTAGGAGTTACCGTTATAATGTAATGAACTAAACTCTAGGCATTATAAATTAGTGATAATGTCACGAAGTGGGGCATTATGATGTTCATAAAATAATATTTAATAACTAGTAACTTCTTGTTGTAAATACATTTTCATGTGGGTAATACTTTATCTGCAGGTTATAAGGAAATGAGGTCAATATATCTATGCCTCCCACGCCTATCGACTTGTTAAGTGGTAATTACAATAATTCTAATCAATGTTAAGTGCACAATAAGTCTGCTTACGTGAATTATGAATATAATTAATATTTGTAATATAAAAAATTCGAAAGTGCCTACTGCATGAAAAGACACGAGGATTCTAACATATATTCAAATATTCTCCCACGTATTTTAATAAACTATAATATAAACGTACTTAACATTTACGAAGTAATAAACATACTAAGATTTACGATAGCCATATCCTCATATTGAGAAATCAATATCAAATCTTGCATAATGCGTTTATAACTATTAATGATATTTTTATACACATGTATATGTTTAAGGAAATGGGTACTTACTTTTGGTACCCAAAATGAGTACCTTTCAGATGATAAGCAACTTCATGCCAAAAAATCCGTGCAAAATGCTATAGATGCATAAACAATGTGTTTATTTTTAACTACAATTTTTCTCTATTTAAACTAATATATATTCTTACTATGTACGAAATTAATTTATTTTACGGATTTGGTTATAACGCTTAGATAAATGTATATGTAGAAGGTGCATCATACTCTTTATTGATGATTCAGAAAAAATAAGTTTTTATCTAAATTTTAAATATGTAGGTGGTATGATATTTTGCATTTAGAAAGTATCATTTCTGATTCTACACTTTCTAAAAATTTATATAAAACGTAAATTTATATATAATGCACATAAAACATATCCATATTTTTTTAGTTCTCATGAAGAGTTCAATTACACCATCAGCCCTAAATCGTTTGTTTTTAACCGTCCGTTCTGTATCAACGGAAGCGCGCAATGTTTAAAATTTTACTAAACGCTCTACGAGTACGTTGCGTTAAACCGCATTGCTATAGTAATTTTACGACGTTAACGTTTGAAGTCCCTTAGAGTATTGTAGTAACTCCGATTAATTTGTTGTTTAAAGCTGGATTTAGTTAACGTAATTTGATTTAGCTCTCTCGTAAATGGATAATTTTCATTCCGAGAATTATAAATGATTAGTTTTTTGTGTGTCTATCTTTTTCTTTTAAATGTAGTGTAGTATTACTATTACACATTGTCCTCATTAAATACTCAACCAAGAGCCCTTAATTTATCTTAATTAGTGAAAAGGTTGGAAGTCAAATATCCGTATGTAAATAGTTGTTTTATTTTCCATGTAACGTACCCCATTACAGTCCTAAAGTTCAATAGAACGAGTTCCGGTAAGAAGTTGTTTTAAAGTACAGTGTATATGAAATTACTGAACCCCCTTAATATTTTGTATATATGTTTGTTAAATTTCACTATAATTGGAGTTGATGAACACTTTCAATCTTGTGTAAGAACAAAACGAGCCATTGATGTGATTAGAAAACCAAAGTAAACTGAACATCTTTCGTAGTAGGTAGTGTCGAAGGGACAGCAAAAATCACCTACAAGCCTTTTATTTTGTTTTAAACTGAGTGGTATTTAAGAATGCCTCAAAATCATCACGATATCGCAGAACTTGCAATGTGATACGTAGTTTCATATGCGTATGATACGCAGTATTTTAATAGAATGGATGGAGGTACTGGCTGGTAACGAATGCATTATCAAGTAATACTGAAGAGCCAGTTCGACTAAGATTGTAATTAATTACAATCTTAGTCGAAAATCGACTAAGATAGTAATATTTATTTATTCCCTTTATAGGTATATGTTTCCCTAAGCATCATAGAGACCTATGATGCTTAGGGAAATGTGTATCTAGCAGATTCATTACTAAAGCTGTCCAGTTTTTTTACATTATATTTATGTATGTAGGTATATTATTTTATTTAGGTATTGTTTTTTTTTTTTAGGAAAAGGATTTTATTATTGATGGCATAGAGATAAAGAATTTCTTTGTAGTGTTGTAAGGTTTGTAATGTGCTATTCTAAAAAGTCAATTTTATGTGTGTTACACAATTATTAATATTATAGTTAAAATAAAAAAAAAACAGCACTTGATTTACATGTACCTCAATTAGAATATATTATTTTTACAAATATACGAATATAATTTTGATAATATTAATATATATATATATATATATATATATATATATATATATATATATATATATATATATATATATATATATAATGTCACAAGAGGGCGCGATAAACACAATTCATGATTCATGAGGTTTAAAAAATCTCTATAACAATTTTAGTCCTGAGGAATATTTTTCCATTCTTCGATAACTCTTTTCAACATTTCAGGGGTGCTAGGACTTGAGTTGCGCCATCGTACACGTCGCTTAAGTTGGTCCCAAACATATTCGATTGGAATTAAATCTGGACTACTTGCGGTCACGCCAAGCACTCGATTCCAACCTCAATCAGGTAGTCATACACAATACGTGCTCTATGGGGCCTGGCATTATCTTGCATTAGCAAGAATGTCTTACCGATATAGGGCGCAAATGGCACTACATGTTAAGTACCTCTGTGAAGTTAGAGACCTTCCGCACAACAACCGAGTACGAGCAATGAAGGAAATGCCACCTGTGGAACCATACAGCATAGGAGGTACCTCTTACGCGTACGACCATCTGAATTCTGAAGACATGAGACCTACTCTCACTTCATCTATAAAGAGAACCCACATGTCCAATTCATATGCTCACGTGTGAACTGAAGCCTGGCTATATTGTGAGCTGTGGTAAGGAGAGATCCATGGAGAGGGTGTCGGGCCCTACGGTTATTTTCATTAAACCTTCTTCTTACAGTCCTGTTGGAAATAGAAACATCTCGAACTTGCCTTATTCATGGTTTCTCCTACCTTGATTTCTTATCTCATTTCCAGTGACGCTCTGGTTTCGCAAAGCCGGGTGACGGATGTACCTATCGTCTCTTATGTCTGTAGATCTAGATCGATCCTACCATTGGCTTCTGGAGTGACCCCCTTTTTCCCTAAAGCGCCGAAGAAACCTGCCTATAGTCCAGTGATGTACTCATACACCTAGTCTCCTAGCGACTTTACGCTGGCCTATACCTTTCCTTTATTAATGTTTCAGCCTTACACTAGTGTGTTTACTTAAATGTCTGACTGGGTTCATTGAAAAACATTAACGTTTAACATCAATAATAAAATCAAATGAAATCAGTTAAAAAAACGATACAAGTGAAAACGAATTTTTAGTATAGTAGAATTGATGGGCAACATGTGAATGATGTGAAAAAGGGATTAAAATACTTATCCGCTGTAAGAGTAAACAAATCGTTATTTACAGTTTATGTTTACAACGAGAAGTTCTAAATATCAATAGTTAATTAAAATAATGGAGAATGATAATTGATTCAATTTTAAACTAATAAAATTCAGTGGTACGATAATTTTGTCCATGAATAGCAACACAGCTTCCATAAACTAAGATTTATGAAAACTATGCGAAAATAGCAAGGAATAATATGTAAGTTGTTATAACTGAACGATGTTTTTTGTTTTACAATTTATACACATTTTGGAAGGTTTTATTGCGTACATTAAAAAATGTGTAAGAGCAAAAAGTAATTAGCAAAAGTAAAATCAACATTGAGCTAAATCATTTCCTCTACTTCTAATCAAATGATAATAAAATTAATGAAGAATAAGGATAAAGTACTGGAGGCGATACTTCGAGTTCGTGACAAGATAAGATTATAAATGAATAGATTAGAGAAAAAGTATTAATTATTAAAATATGAAACTGAATGTAACTGACACCATTGGTTGTGGAAATTTAAAACAAAGAAAACAATCAACGTGCGTTGAACTGAAAATATTCATAGTAAATATCTAATACCTTTACACCAACATCCTTTACAAATATATTATTCTAACCTACTAGTAGGTCTATTTATGGAAGATACCCTTATCTTCATATATAGACCTACTATCACCAATCCGTTGGCAGCAAAAAGAAACCTACTTCCTTCAGAGATGTATCTTAAAAACTCTTCTCATGGGAATTCACAACACCCAATCAAATGAATTTAAATATTTTAAAAACTACAATTTTGAGTAGATAGTATAGTTGCATTGCATTAGAAAAAAAATATATATACAAATAGATCAAAAACAGAAAATGATGTAGATAGCGTAGTTGTAACTGGAGATGGCATACATTCATGATCCTTATTCGATAAATCTAGTGCCTATGCAGCGAAAATTTGTGCTATCTGGCAAGCTGCACGGTATTGTGAATTTTCTCTAAATAATTTTATCAGATACCCCTAGTTCCCTGAAATGAATAAATAACATATTTAATACCGACTTATTAGCTATACATATTACTCATCCCCCTACATTAGCTAAAACAATATTGTCTTCATCTTTACACAAAGTGATGTAAGTATTCCAATGAATGAGAGCATATACGGCAACGCGTTCGGTAAAGAATTATAGTAATGGTGCAATTCCACTAGGGGATAAATACATTATATAAACCAAAATGGAAAAAAAAGTAGGAAAGCCAATGAAACACCGTAAAGATAGCATATAAATAAATCTGTCCAAATGTGAGCACTTGGGATACTCCGTTGAAGTTAACCAGAAAAGAATAACCATTACTCATATAAAGATAATACATACCTACCTTACATCATTTTATATGGTAAGATGCGAAAGAGCTCCAACGTGGACCAATTGTAAAATACCATTAACAGTAGAACACATTGGTAGAATATTAAAAAAAAATGTATGACACGCACATTAAAAAACCGTACTATGATCTAATAATATAAGCACCATTGAATAAAAATAGTAAAAATAGAAAACTAAAAAGATTCATTGACTTATATGAAAATGAATGGAGAAGGATGTGCTAATTGCCGGAAATGCCGATGGTTATGTGAACAAAGAAAGACCTATTCTGAAAAGTAGAAAGAGGACAAGCTAAAGAGAAGATATGGACAGCCTTATGACCACAAAGAGCTTAGCAAAACATAATTGTAAGAATCATAAACGTTGCTACAGCATAAGTTGATCAACTTGGAATTGTTTTGCACATAGCATCAAGATGATTTCGTTTCAGTTGAAAGGTGGTATCTACCAAAGGCATAACATAACACCAACCTTTACCATACCTACATACCTTTACCATCACATCATTGGGATGGTAATAGGAAGGTCTTTTTGAAAGGCATGTTAATCTTTATTATTATATTTATTTGCTTCATTTAACAGTAACATAAGCGCAGTCTTTTGGAAATATTCTGAAGAATATTTGTACAAGAAGAAATGAAAGAAATAATAATACTATGTCTTTAGGTTACCCACTTCTTTAACCTAAACACGATAGTAACAATAAACGTATGCATGTTATAGTCAATGATGCATAGCGAACTAATTATACATATTTTATTATTATACAGCTCCATTTCCATTGTAAAATGTATTTATCTGTTCTGTTTAAAGTAACTAACAATTAGTATTAACTGTGGGCGTAAATCCGTTCCTTTGTGCCATACAATACAAAATGATTCAATAGGAGAAATTAATATTAAACCGATATGAATATAAAGTATCTACATTACTTTATACCCATAATGTATCAAAACTTATAAGTATATATAAATTACATTTGCATTTACTTGCAAAGAAATTTGTATAATTTCTAAAATAGTTCAATGAACATGCAGCATTGAGATAATTATTGTAATCACATATATTTAATAGTAATTTACAAGATATTGACAAATATGTATGCTATAATCAATGTACATATATGTATAATATCTAAACATTTTCAAGTTTTCTAAATCAGGGATAATGCATTTTTACAATACCATATGAAGTTAACTCAAATTGCTTCGACGATTTAAATTTTCAATACCAGTTAATACTACATATTTTGTAGTTTCTTAACAAGTGTACAGATACGTTGTCAACGTATCTGTGTTCACTGTAATGTATAAAAAATAACAAAATATTAACTTCATATGATAAATACTATTCACAAAATCATATCTGTTATATGATTCCTATGTGCAAGTATTGTTTCTCATCTTACTAATCCTAGACAATTATTAATTCCCGAACAAAATGAGTAAATGATATTAATATGTAAAATTTAAACTATTTTGGACGTTCTGTACTATTTTATTTTCATATGTAATTAGCGAAAAAATACTGACTGTCTGACTCAATTTGCAATAATACCAAAAAAATCACTGCTTAGAATTTAAGTAATTTAAGTACGAGGTTAAATTAACTTTTTGCTAAAATGAAACCATTAACATATGTGTAATACTTGAAATCTTTATTACTTGGACGTTATATATTTTTTTATTGTTTACCATTCTATCTTGGGTTTTTAAGAGCAATCGATGCTTAATATTTTAATAAAAAATTATAGCGAAATTTTACAGATACTATATTTTAAATATAATATTTGTGCTCTATGTTATGTAAAAATAAAAGTATTTTCAAATAATGATCTTGAACATATCAGTGCATCAGGAAAGTATATGAAGTATGCTGGGAGACAAATAAAAAAAGTTCAAGATTCATACGTTAAGTAACTCCTTTCGCTTCTTTTGAAAAAACTGAACTGAAATAGCGTTAAAGTCACTTAACACTAAAATGTTCAAAAGAAACAGTGACGTAAATTTTTTAGGTGATTTGATTACTGAAGACAATTGCAATAATACATATATAAGGGATTAACGTGTCATATGAAAATTAAATCTTGATTACATACAAATGTACAAAGTGATGAATTTGACTTAAAGTAATTTAAAACTAGCTTACGTCCATTGTGTACAAAATTATACATTTTTAAACACAATTGTATTGTACACAATACGTAGCGTATTGTGTGAAATGAGATAAGAAATCAAGGCAGAAGAAATCAATGAAGAAGGCAAGTCCGAGATGTTTCTATTTCCAACAGAACTGTAAGAAGAAGGCTTAATGAAAATAACTTTAGGGCCCGACACCCTGTCCATGGACCTCTTCTTACCACAGCTCAAAATAGCCAGGCTTCAGTTCGCACGTGAGCGTGTCAATTGGACATGTGAGTTCTCTTTATAGATGAAGTGAGAGTAGGTCTCATGTCTTCAGATGGTCGTACGCGTGAGAGGTACCCCCTATGCCGTATGGTTCCACAGGTGGCATTTCCTTCATTGATCGTACCCAGTTGGTTGTAGTGCGGGGAAGGTCTCTAACTTCACAAAGGTACTTAACATTTGCGCCCTACATCGGTAAGACATTCTTGCAGGATAATACCAGGCCCCATAAAGCACGTATTGTGTATGACTACCTGAATGAGGTTGGAATCGAGTGCTTGGCATGGTCCCAAGGAATCCAGATTTAAATGCAATCGAATATGTTTGGGACCAACTTAACCGGGGGACGTGTAGGATGGCGGAACCCAGGTCCTAGCACCCCTGGAGTGTTGAAAAGAGTTATCGAAGAATGGAAAAATATTCCTCAGGATTTTATAAAAAATCTTTTCCCATCAATGCAAAGGTGTTTAAGGGACATGACTCATGCCAAAGATGGAAATACTCGCTATTAAAAAAAATTGTTTTCTTTTATAGTTTTTTTATGCGATTAACCTTCGCTTTCTTTAACTGGCAATTTACTTTCTCTTTTTTGTAATTTAATAAAATGTAATTTTCAAATTATATGAAATGAAATGTTATTTTCTTTATGTGCAAAATATGAATAAACAGGTATATTAAAAAAAGTAAGTTAGTGCTATAATTTTGTCTTTAATCAATGTATAAGAAAAAAAATAAAATATAATTTTAATATAAATTATCCCATCATATAAGTTAATCGTTTTAATATACTTCATATAACATTTTCATATTTTAACCGATGAGATAAGAAGAAAATATATTCTAATATAACATTAATTATTTCATTACTTGAGTTAACTGTTTTAATAAAAAAATAGACATTAAATTTAAACCGCAAAAGCAAATCAACTATAGGTTGATTACCTATTATTTATTGTAAATCGTTGGGTTGTTTTCATATTGTATCATTGTTTTGTTTCACATGTACTTTTAAAACACCTACAGCCCTGTTTCATGAATATACAATATTCATTGTTGAGACGATGTAAAATCATATTCTTACAGTCAAGAATTTGCGTGCTATCACGGATACCTTATTGGAAATTCAGAATTGAGCTGTGAATATTTAACATGTTGTATGGGAAATATGAGCTTGAAATAACTTGTAAAGAGCGAAATGGATGATATGGCAGGTAATTCAAGTAAGACATAGGATATAGGTACATCGCTTATGTAGCCATGTGGAACGTGTGGTGTCTATAAAAGTTTCAGCAAAAAAAAGAGATTTCCTACAAAAAATCCAGGCAAAAAATGTAATAAAAAGGTGAGGGTGGGTATATGTTTGGAGAGTAAATTAAATATGGGCTAAATAGATAACGGAATTATTCTTGTACATTTTTCAAATTGGACATACTAAAATTGAAAAATACAATAACAAACTTAAGCGGTATTATAAGCGATCCTTTTTTCGTCCCTATTTATAATTTGAAATTTAGTGGGAATTAAAAAATATTATATTTGTGTTAGAATGATAATTTTATTGATCTCTCTCCTAATTTCCCTATGAAGTTTTATCATCGTGGACACTAACGTTCACAATTCTATTAATACGCCTAGTATAGTACATCTCTAAAATTGCACTGTGATTAAAAATTACGGTGAAGCTTATATAATTTTTATCAAAAACATTAGTTACCGTCCGATGGGTCGAGAGATTTTTATATCCTACTATTTATCAAGTTTTTATATTTTTCAGGTTTTATGATTGGGAGTTATAGTGTATCCGATATATATATATATATATATATATATATATATATATATATATATATATATATATATATATATATATATATATATATATATATATATATATATATTTATCAAACAACACCCTCAACTTCTAAACTTTTGATTTCTTAATCCAGGCTTTGGGACTTTTAGATACAACACATACATTTTTTTTAAACAAAATTGATATGCAACCGACAATGATTTGTACTTAAATAATGTAATTATAAATAATAGTGTTTCAGTAAAATGTTATTTCAAACAAAAAATTGTAACAATTCTACCGAGTGTATACATTGCATTTAGAATGCGCTATACACATATTATGTTAATTTCATAGTTGTTAAAGAATATATAATTTTGAATATACATATCTACAAATATATATATATATATGTATATATATATATATATATATATATATATATATATATATATATATATATATATATGTTGAAACATGTTTAATTGTTGATAAACCAAATATGTATATGTATGGTGTATATATGTAAGTACTTTAGTTTTGTGTCTGACTCATGTAATTTAATTAGATAGTAAAATCTAATTGCAATATTTATGAGATCAGCTGACAACCATGAAGCAGCAAATGAAAAAAAGATAGTTGCGAATTAACATTATTTTGTGTTATATAATATTATGTTGCTTATATTTGAAAGGTCAAATGTCTGGAATATAAAAAACAACGCTAATAAAAAACAAATTACTTTACCATGGAAACACAACAACAATTTATACTAATTAATTCTACTACGTACGCTGTTGGATATATGCAAAACTGAGGATCTCGACATGGAGACTAGGGCCTTTTTATCAAGGAGTGTGACTAAGCAAGGTTTTAAATTGTGCGAACTAATTGAGACACATTCGAGGTACTTAGTTAGAATATTTTTAAACAATAATGATCGCGGTAAATGTTCGAACCGTAATAAAATAGTATTTAGCGTATTTTAGTAGAACGGATCAGTGACACACTTAAAGACTGTAGTGTAATAATGTAGAAAATGACATGTACAGAGCAAGACTTTTTTGAGTATTGATTCGTCTGGATCCATGCAAACACTTTTGCAATCTTATTTACATATTTAGGAACATACTATCAGAAAAGAATATATGATCCTAAAATATAGCTAATAGCAAGTTATTTTGTGGATTTATGCTTATGGTCATCAATGGACACACTTTTCATTGGACGTGCCAGATACATCATTAACTCAAATACTAATTCATTATATCAGGAGAGTTTCATTACATTATTTCTTGATAGTACTTGCGTATCGTTAACATCGATTATCTTTTATTATAGTCTTGGAATAACAGGATAGGGTTTTTACCTTTATTTATATCGTTTTTTATTTGTTTATTCTAAATCGTTCGTTTTACTAGAACACAGTTTAAATACTAGTTCGAAGTGCAAGTTTAGCATGAAAAAATTCGAAGATTTTTGAGTATTTAAATAAAATATATAATAAATGATTAAAACGTATAATAAAATATTATTTATCTAGCATATTTATCATAAACGTTTTACTATATCTACAGTTTTTTTATTTACATATGTGTTCGCATTTTTCTAGTACATCTAGCGCTAATGACCAGAAACTAGTGGTTGCAAATTCTAAGCAATACAAATGAAGGGGGCAAACCTCATCCTGATTTAACAGACTTCGAGATTTTAAGATATCTCTAGCTAATATTTCTACGGGTAAAATATAACGCAATTTGTAATGTCTTAAGGTAGCTTATCATTTGCCCCAAACCAATAAAATACGACATTTTAAATAGCTTACGCTGTTATATTACGCAATTGTCAGTCTTTGTACGGTTCAGCAAGGCACGTATTTTATACCTGTAATTCACAAAATTTTATTGTAAAACGTGTACAATATACATATATTTATATTACTTTAGAACATATCAAGTTACTAACTGTGGAAAACTGGGTATGTATTACAGTATTACACTCAACGATTGCTATAAGTGGAAATTTTATACATCATTTTTATTTTAATTAAAATGGTCGCATTAAATAATGAATAAAAACTTGTAGTAATAGATAGATAGATTTATTGTTGGCAGTATTTGAAATTTTCAAATGTATTTGTATATCTTGTATATAGTTAAAATTGGTCATAAGCAACAAAAGAATATTTTGAATATCAAAATTAAGTTCATTATATAATTTTCCTAATACATATATTAGGGAAAAAAGTACTGCACATCATATAGATTATGGCTGTAAAATCGACACTCAAAATTATTCCGTCACATAAAAGTATTTTAACTAAACAATGTCCCTTCTCAATATGCCTTACCACAGTTTTTAACCATGAGTCGATTCACGACGTTGCAGCTAATGAAACTACTGCAAATATTTTGTGTGACATTGCAATATTTCAAAGAATGAAATTAATTTCAGCACATTTTGATATAAAACAAAAAATGGTATTTTCAAGAAATCCCTCATCTTAGATTTTAATGCGATTTGAAATCTAATATACTCATATATATATATATATATATATATATATATATATATATATATATATATATATATATATATATATATATATATATATATATATATATATATATATATATATATATATATATATATATATATATATATATATATATATATATATATATATATATATATATATATATATATATATAGAGTATATATACTATCATTTTAATGGAATACATGTCAAAGATTTTAGGTTTTCCAATGCATCGACATTATCTTCGACTTAAAATGATCTCTTTAAAAGAAATAGAGTACGCGCTACGAAATCTTACGTAGGTGGGTCCGATTCTTCTCGGATCATGATTTACACAGCATATTCGAACTTTAAATTCCATTTATTGTCCTTAAGTCAAATAAATTATGTTTCAAGTTTTGACTGAAATGAACACCTGTTTGAAACGGTAGTTTTTTTTATAGCAAATCAAATACGTTTTCGATCTACAATATAATTGGATTTGTATTATTCATTTACATAGCTTGAATTTATCATATTATTTTCGACCCAAGATTCTCGAATTTTGTATCAATCGAATTTCCTCCGGTAATTCGAATGATAAAAAATTAATTATAATATTTCAACTCAATTCTGGAACAACATGATAACGGTAAAACGGAAAATAATATATGGAAATGAAGATTAAATAGAATATTTACAATTCCAAATCAAGAAATATCTTTGGATTATCTCCAAAGTTTTATTATAGACACATTTTGTAAGATCAATATTAATATGAGTAAAATAACCTGAAAATCTATTATTTTACCATCAGGGTATTTCATTAGTTGAACATCGATTATAACGCCCGGTTAAGGATTTTAAAAGTAAATAGATGACGAGTTAGTTTAAATTATATTAAGTTTCTATACATTCTTGTTAAAATTGTTGGCAAAGAACTAACAGGATTTCCTGTGGCCAGTTACCGAAGTTGAAAACTTATATTAATAGATACGAGAGAATGATATCTAATGAATATGTTTCCATTCGTCTCAGAAATAAAAGAGAGGCTTTATATTACAAGTGCATTCCTTGTGTATTAGAAAGTCATTGAAAATCATAGGATGATATTATAAATATTTAAAATAAAACATAATATATAGGTTACATCCATCTACTTTTATCTAAAAGTATGCACATAGAACAAAATTGTCATTGATAATAAATACACAATTTAAACTGTAATTTTTTTTTATTATTTTACATTCATCTATATTTGTAATGTCATTGTTATCAAACGAGGCGATGTAGGTAATCTATACGATCTAGATGTATATAATAGGTGTGCGTTTCATACAGAAACAAATATTTCTCACAAAATACTTTTCAGTTAATAATTTCATTGCATACAGTAGATTTTTCATTATTTTACATATACTATTCGTTTAAGTTCTTTTTATGCTAACCTATTATTTTATTTTTTATTCTTGGAACTATACATCAGGTAAATAAAACAAAATTTTATTTTCTTATATTTTCGGTTTAGAGTTCCGAGAGAACGATTTACTTATACTTAATGAATTGCGTGTATGACAATGATGAAAATGTTGATTTTGATATGGGGAAACAAATATAAGTTTATCTTAAACATATAATAATTTCGAATATTTTAGTCAAACTTGGTTATTGCAAATATATTAGACATGATTTAATATTACTACTCATTTACTAGATCAGAAACATCTTTATTATGTGGAATAAATATTACGTTTGAAATTAAACTATTGGTTAATATTTAATATATGAAGTAGTAACGGCTAAATAAATTTGTTTGTATAACACGCCATTTTTTCAATAAAATGTTTAGATTAATGTTATGTTAATGGATAATCAAAATACCAAAAATTATGTACCAAAGCAATGCTATACACGTATTTCAGTCTACTATGATTATACTTCTGGCCGAAAGGCACAGAACAAAAAGGCAACACTTTTAAAGAAATATTTTTACTATGTTTTTTCATAAATTACATATAGTCCATTAACATTAAATGATATATTATTTCAAATTAGTTTATTTGTCGTACAATCGCGTCAAAAAATTATGAGAAATACTTATAAACGGTAATAATATTTATCTTTAAAGTTATATTAGATAATTTATTTATTATACAAAATTTCAGAAGTTTAATTTTATTAAATTGAATGGCTTCTACACTGTCGTGTCTATACCGATATCCATATACTCCTAGCGTATCCGTATACATATGTATATATAGCGTAATGGGAACTCAGGTACATGTACCTCTTATATATTAAAACGAATTATCATTTTAATACATAAAGGATGGAGGATTACTATTCACCTCCCTTCTTAGGGAGGGAGTAATAGTAAAATCAAATTCTTGCCGCGATAATTTATTAGATGTCGAATTGAATTTTGTGTTTCGAAAGGAAGATCTGGTCACGAAATAAATAGTACGACTATCCAACACGAATAATAATTTTCAAATTATCCCAAGTCATAAAAGAAGATATTGGTAACTAAGTTCGCATACCTATTCTGTTTTACAAATATGAAAATCAAATTAATTAAACGTTATTAAAAGTAAGTCTGGTATATCTTGAAAAACAAATTCTTATCAATACTAATGTATTAGGTATATGAATATTAATTAAACGTTTTAAACTTGAGGACTGTAAAAGTCAAAACCATTGTTATTTAGTGCTTACATATACATGGATTTGACATCTAATAACACAAATGAATGGCATACTAATTACTATAATAGAATAATAACGAAAGCCGAGAATATTGTAGTGGTATTATAATACTTCTTGTATCTCTACAACATTAATTTTACCTCCGCTGTGTCCATTCATGCAATATTAGAACAATGCTCCATTCTGTGTCGCCATTAATAAAACAAAAGTTCCGACATTTCAGGGTACCGGTCTTCGAGGCCGTTAAAACGGTCCACCTGATGGGCTCGTCCACTCTAAAACTGCGTCCATTCACTACTGTGTGAAAGAAACAGGTAAAACCAGATAGCGTGTATGCGGTTACTATGAATTTTGTTAGACATTATTAGAATTATTTGGAATTTACAGTAGGTATTCAATTAATATTTACTACTAAAGTAAATCTCAATATTCGTATTAAACTGTAACCATGTTGATGGTTTGAATTATTATGTTTCATATTATTTGCGAGCGATATTATTCGATATACTTCTTCCCCATCTACGTAATTTATTAGAAGTCTAGGAAATAGACAGAGAAGTCCAATTGGAGACCTAGTTAACCATTTAAGGTGATGTAGGGTATAAGAATTATTGAAATGCAAATAATGAGCTCAATATTTTTAACATCAGCGTTTTGTTTTCACTCACTTTTAAAAATCTACAATTTCTTTAGGAGAACTGTTTCTCAACATTTTTCAATTTACTAATATAGACTAAGAAATTAGTTTTTAATTATTTGATGATTTTTTATTTTATTATAGGCAATGGTAAGAATGTTAATTCACCATGATTCTGTAATCTCTTTTGATACTGATCTGCTAAATAACATATTTCAATAATATGTATTTAAATATATGTTACTAACCATTTGCTGGTGACATAGTTCAATTGCTGGAATATTCATGCATTACAATTAATTTGTAATTGGTATATTGAATATTTTTAATCAAAACAGAATAATACCTCGGTCTTTATACTAGGAGTTTTTCTTAAATTATTTTTATTTTATCCAATATTTGTTGTTTTAGTTAACTGTAATTGTAAAAAATTATTTTTGTTTGGACGCGCGGAAATCGAATACCATCCCCTAAAGCATCAGGTTGTAGAGGTGAAGGTTAACATAAAAACAAGAACAAACACACCTATGCTCAGGGAAAGGTTGTAAACTCCCCTCGTTGGAACTGGAACGATATACTCGATTTTCTTTATACAGATATCAAATACATAAATGTGGTGATAAAGTTACGCACAATATTTATTTTTATATATTAACCCTCTTTCTTTTAACAAAAATGAATTCTATTAATGTGTTTGATTTACCATTTATAAGATAGAGGGCGTTTTTGAGAAAAATAAAGCTAATATGCTTCAGAAAACATAATAAACTTGGGATTTTCGTTACTCTGTAGTTACAATATATTTTCAATGTAACCATATTACAATTACAATTTTAAGCTTAAAGCTCTCTATCTTATAAACAGTAAACAAGACTGCTAATACAGCGTACTGTTGTAATCGAAAACATTTTAAAACAATCGTTTTTATTAAAACATGAAATTTGGGAAAAACCAAATATGTACGTTAATTAATGTCTTTTTAGAAAATAGGACTGATATGTCTCAGAATAATAATAAAAATATGTGTAATATAAAAATTATTAATATAATGTGAAACTTTCTCCCACGCCGTATGTGAAATTGCTTGAAGTGTCTCTTGTAACATGATTAATTACTCTATATGTATGTAATAATATTGGATAAATATTTTGTCAATGATAGGTAGATATATACAATTATTATATGGAATATTATATCTGCATAGATATTTGAAATAATATTTCATTCATTCTATGCCTGGGGATACTGGCTGGAGTTGCACTTTAGTTAATTAAAATATAACCAGAAATAATGACCTACATGCCACATTACAATAAAAGATTTGTGTTTGTTCAACAAAAAAAAATGGATGTTATAAGACAATAAACTTAAATAAAATAACATTTATTCCAAATGGAAACAATTTA
Organism: Rosalia funebris; assembly: GCA_037954035.1. Taxonomy (NCBI): domain Eukaryota; kingdom Metazoa; phylum Arthropoda; class Insecta; order Coleoptera; family Cerambycidae; genus Rosalia; species Rosalia funebris. The sequence goes on from JAZFAV010000006.1 coordinate 22,831,514, forward strand.
AAGTATGCTATTAATACATTTATACACAGACGAATTGACTATATGTATTACGGTGACTATACGATTTTAATTGAAAACTGTTTTTTCTTGACGGTGATGAGAACAGTATTTTAAGAGCTTCGTCAATTTATTTGTTTTCAAAAACAACAAGAAATACCTCATTTGTTTTACTTGTAGGTTAATTTATATGCCTGGTGTTTGTTGATTATTATGTCGAAGTGTCACATATATCTGTTCTTACTCAAAACAGATATGTCGAAATATGTGATACTAAAGTATAATTAACAAAGATGTATTATCTTTAAAAAACACTCTATACAGAGTATCAAATAAATTTCATAGCTTGGTAAATAGTATCCTACGCTGTATTTGACATCACAGTAAACGCATACATAATTTATTTAACAAATTTTCTAGGTTTAAATTTATTCTCTAGTAATATAGAATCCAGTAAAACAGTACTGTTTTACTGGATTCTATATTACTAGAGAATAAATTTAAACCTAGAAAATTTGTTAAATAAATTATGTATGCGTTTACTGTGATGTCAAATACATCAAGATTCTACAATCTTGATAATCTACTCAAACTAAGACTCCCATCCAAAAACAAAATTGTAATCGCGATACTGGGTCCAGTTCACCAATCCAGACCACAGTATGATGATTGATGACATTATTGCAGCCACTTCTATAGAATGTTATCGAAATTAATTACACTCTTGGTCTCACCTTATTTTCACCAAAAGTTAATTAACTCAAAACTTCTTCAGTACTGTTTGTATTTTGGAGAAATCTATCGAAAGTGACTCATTACATTTTTTCTTGATTGTATGTACGGGATAGTATATATTATGTAGGATAATTAATCATACCACCTTGCGAACCTCTCTATGAAAAGTTGTTAATCTGTTGTTAATATTATGTAATACTAATATTTGCAAAGCTTTTTTATATTCGTTTAGGTTTGATATAGAAATATATGTATGTACTACTTGCTATGCTGGATAAAAAATAAATGTTATTAAAAGTAATATTCACTTGCTTTGATGAAAAGTATTTTAGGCACAGCTTTTGAGGGTCATTCGTCACAGCTATGACAGCACTCCTGTCATCCAGATCTATTTACGTTGGGTACATTAGAAGTAAATTAAGCGTGAACGATTATTGTTTTTGTTTTATTTGGATAAAAGCCAAGCGAAAACAATGAAGACTTTTGTGATAAAACTGTATGGAATATCGTGGATACTTTCGTTTTATTTGTTTACTCATGGTAATGCTGTTGGTTAACAGAGAAAATAAATGTGGCAATAATATGTTTTTCTAGGTTTTAAGTTCATTATTGTATTGTCTTTAGGAATCTAGCAGTAGAAATGTGGGTGTGACAAGAAATTACTTTCGTAATATGATAAGGTTCATTTTCGATCAAGAGAAAATATTGACACATTAAGGGCTCTGTCAGACGAGGCTTCCTTCGTGGCGCTACCTGAGTCGCGCCACTTATTTTGACGCCACTTGATTCACGACCTGGGAAGCACCACCCACGGCTCCAAGGTCCTTCAGTTAAATAAGCTCCTTCCCAAGCATTCTTCTTCCTATCCCTATTTGAGTACTCACTGCACCCAACATCCCATATAACAGCTTGTTGTTGAATTTCAACAATAACTACCAATCAAGCAATTCCATCGCTGTGTCCGCTTCCTACGACCACGTGTGACAGACTGATTAGAAAACCATAGCACACTGAGTCGCGTCACCGCTGGGTAGTAGGTTGAGTCGCCGATGGTCGACCAGGTCGCGCCACATGTAAAGTGACACCACCCCGTATGAACGCCCAATTTAATCTTGATGATTGGGTCGCAATCCGACCTAGATAGAGCCACACAGGAAGCCTTGCCCGACAGAGCTCAAATTTGAACACTTTTGAAAAAGTATGTTGTCTCGGTTGTAATATGGCTAACGGAAAATAGTTTATAGATAACATAGTTAATATTCTTTATATATATATATATATATATATATATATATATATATATATATATATATATATATATATTCCTATAAGTTTGCGACGTAAAATTCCATTATGTATAATAAATTCACATTACTCATATATGTATATCTTACATAGGCCTCAAAATTCCTCTGTTAGCTTTTTCGAATAGAATAAATGAAATAATAGAAAAAGAGTTCTTTAGTATATATGTAATTTTGTCATGTGGCTCGAGGTCAACAGATTGTAAGTCATTAAAGCCTTATATGATTGTAAGTATAGAAGTCCGAATAACTTACGTTCACGATATTGACTACTTTATTCATACAGCTTTATCATAGGCAAGGGTTTTATCAAGGGCATGTACACTGAATTCGTTTCTATGTTGGGAATTTATATGTGAACAGTTGATTTCAATTCACGATGATTTGTTGAACTGGCTTCGAGTTATTTAAAATTTAATAAACCAAAACATTATATACCATAAAATCGCCCAATTGATTTATTTACTTCTTGTAATTATCATATATCTGGAGCTGACAATAATAATAAATAAGAGGAAAATAAAATTGTTACAACGGAAAAACATATATTCAATATGTATTGTATGCATTTTTTTAATAGAATACATTATTAATTATGTTGATGACAACATGACGATGAGAAAAAAAACTACAATGAATCATTTGTTATAAAACTCATGCTGTAATATTGTCCGCTCTATTGGACCAAAGTAATTATAAATAATGATATTATGTATTCAATGTGTTAAACTAAATGATGTACAGTTTCATCTAGTTCCATCGCTGTCACGATACAATCATTTTAATAGTTTTAAACAGTATAAAAAATAACTATTTTTTATACTGTTTAAGACTATTAAAATAAAATAAAGGTCGTTGATCGTTTAACTACACGATCAACAACCCTTCCACAAACTCATTCACAGAAGATTAAATTTAACGTATGCATTGATATCAAGTTGTAACACATTTATTTGATGGCTCTAGTAAAATGATAATTCATTTTGGTATATTAAAGTCCAAGAAATGTTATGGATGTGTTGTAAAACTTACTAGTTCAACAAAAGACTTTATGTCCAAGAGAAGTAATTATTTCAAGACGTGAAAATATTTGTGATAGTAAATATTTCAGCATTTTTTTGTTGTAAGTTAAAGTCAGAATGAACACAAAACATATTTCACCATAATAGTTGTATATATACTATATAAGTGAGATAGCATAAAACTAAGGACATAAAAAATCTAAAAACATGTTCTTTTAAAATTATCTCATACCTATTTCGGTATAAAAAAGATTTCGCATGAAAAGTTATTAGAAATATAGTCATACGTTATTATAATCATGAGCTTAGATACACCATTTTGTTGCGGGGTTCGTGGCACTGTTAAGTGATAACTAATACCTTTTATTACGCAACATTCTTTAATTTTATTTGATAAATATTCTCTCCCATTATCACAATACAAATTTACCAGTTTAGTGTTAAAATGGGTTTCGCAATATTTGGTGTAATAAAAGATGGGGATAAAGATCTCTTAAGTGACGTATTTTGATCGTTATCCGATCTAGATACGTCAATTTCAGATGTACGTGTTCCAGAATTTCCTGCTTTGGTTAAGTCAGGCTTGTTTAAATATGTTTAAAAGTTCCTGCTTTGGTTAAGTCAGGATTGTTTGAACATGTTTTAAAAGTTACTGCTTTGGTTAAGTCAGGCTTGCTTGAACCTGTTTTAAAAGTTCCTGCTTTGGTTAAGTCAGATTTATTTTTTTTTTTGAAGTTAGACTCAACAGTTTTATTGGGAGTTTGGTTCTTTAGTGTGTCAGAGTTAGTCCCTCCTTATTTATTAAGGGCGGTCTAGTAGTTTTATAAGTTATTAAATACGTAACACAATAATGAGCGTATTGACCAACAAAAATTACAAAATACTTTTTCTTATTAATTACAGTAGGAGTGATTGAACCGGCAACATCCGAATGAATAATAAATAATGGGCGTTGCACATATTTTTTTTTGCAAGTGGTAATCTAACTTGTTTAGCATTTATACATGCTTCACATAATGCATCAGCAGGTATTATTTGATTAATTTCGTTAGTATTTTCAGCCATTTGATTGTTATTTAATTCTAAAAATTTTAATTTGCTAATATGACCTAATCGCTGATACCACACAAGTTATAATTATTTGTTTTTAATTATTTGTTTTTGCATTGTATATTTGTACATTAGAGTTTTTCAACTTTCTTGGGATGTTAAATTCGGCAACCATTAAATTATTTAAAAACTTACCTTTTATAATGGTCTTACCACCCTTAAGTACTTTAACGCCTTTTCCATCTAAAACGATAGGCAGTTTTGCTTACTGCATCCTTTGAACACCTTTACAACAATGATATTTTCTATTCATCTCTACGAGAATAGAAAAAATCAAAATGGAATAGAAAGTATCTCATTAAAACCTCAAACCTCTATAAAAATTGAAATGGGAATTTCGAGACTGTATTTTCAGGTGACTTAAGGCAGGTGGGATAAATACTTTTTTAAAAGTAAATCTCGATTTCTATCATTTGGGTGAATTTTGATGTCTAGAAAATTTCCAGCTCATATGATATTGTAGTATTGTAGGGAGGTAGTATTCCGTACTACCTTTCTAACACTCATACCAAATACCAAGTGCTTGATATACATGTACCAGAGACCAAGCCCTGCAACTTAAAGTATGAACCTTGGTTTATTACTTCCATAATAAAAGATATCAAGGAAAAATACAACGTATAGATAACTTAACAAAAAAAAAAAAAATTAAATACTACCGAAAATTACCAAGTATTTAAAAATTTAAGATCAAAAATTGAAAAGGATGTGTTAGCTTTTCATAAAAATTACTTAAGGAAAATTGAGGTTGAAATAAAAAACAAACTTAATAATTTCTGGTCATATATCGTGAGTAAAAAGAAAGTTAATAACAGCCCCATCTACCATGGCTTCCAACGGCAAACTTTTAGACACAAGCCAAGATTGTAAATTCCTTTGCCGACCATTTTGCCTTCCTATTTTATACCAATATTGCAGATAGTACAGATGTAAAACTACTCAAAAAATATGATTATTATAAATGATATTTCCAACTTAGAGGTACTCCAGGCAATAAAACAAATAAGACCTAAAACGACGATGGGCCCGGACCTAATAGCAGCATTTTTCTCTACCCTCTAAAAAGTATTGAAAACTGAATAGTATTAAAAAATGAAACTTTTTCTGATATGTGGGAGACATCCCGTATATGTCCCATCATCATCATTAGGTCATCAGTCCTAAGACTGGTTGGACGCTAACCTCCAGCTTCTCCTATCTTGTGCTAACCTACGCATTTCGCTAATTGTGCTACAACCTACATCCCTTACTATTTGCGAGCAGTAGTCTAATCTAGGCCTACCTCTGCCTTTCTTCACTCCTATTTCTGCCTCCAAAATATCGCGGACTATTCCCCCATGTCTCAGCAAGTGGCCTACCATTCTATCTCTTCTCTTCTTTAAGTTTTTCCACATACTCCTTTTCTCGCCGACTTTCTCCAATACTTCTTCGTTTCTAACCCTATCAGTCCATGGTATTTTCATCATTCTTCGGTAACACCACATCTCAAAAGCTTCTAATTTCTTCCTACTTGCTTCCCCTACCGTCCAGGTTTCGCAGCCGTAAAGTGCCGTGCTCCATACATATGTTTTCAAAAATCTCTTCCTTGTTTCTAAGTTTATTACCCCCGAGCATAAAAGTGCTTTCTTTTTGTTAAAAGCTACTCGACCCTGCGCTATTCTTTGTTTTATGTCTTTATCGCTTCTTCCATCCCAATTTATTTTACTTCCTAAATAAGTGAAGCCTTTAACTTCCTCCAATCTTTCATTATTAATTTGTACTTTCGTTTTTGCACTTTTACATGTATATGTCCCATATACATGTAAAAGTGGTAGTACTTCTGTAAGGTTATGGAGATAATTTTACATCAAAGTCTATACAATTATCTGACATTGACTGCAATCAGCATGGTTTCATGAAAGGTATGTCCACATCTACTAACCTTATATGCTTAACGCAGTTTTTATCTAATGTTATCGAAAATCAAGGGCAAGTTGATGCCATTCACACAGATTTTTCAAAGGCTTTCGATAAACTGCACCATAACATATTGTTGAAGAGTTTACTTGACTTGTCTGTTTCACCGAATGTTCAGAAACTTGTGAAATCTTATCTAGAAAATCGTATTCAATATGTAAAATATAGAGGTCATGCATCGAAAAATATTACCATCCCTTCTGGTGTACCCCAAGGGCCTGTTCTTGGTTTTTTGTTATTTAATATTTTCATTAATAATATCAATTGATATTTAGAAAATATAACATAAATTATTTACTGTCTGCAGATGATATAAAACTATATCTACAAATAGATTCACCACTCGATTGTATGCATTTACAGAATTGTCTTTTGGAAATGACTGACTGGTGTCTTACATTCAAACTTCCTCTCAATGTACAAAAGTACAATGTCACGAACGTCTCCATAAATCGTCCTGAAGCTAAGATTTATAAATCACTATAACACAATCGTAAAGCAATCCTATAAATGCATAGGATTTGTGATACAAAATTCAAAAGATTTGACTTCCAATGATACGTTGAAACTCTTTAATGCTTATGTTACAACTCGACTAGAGTATGCATCTATCGTGTAGGGTCCCACTTCTCAGGTACACTGTGAAAATATTGAGAGGGTACAAATAAAGTTCTTGAAGTATCTTAGATTTCGGATGGATGGGGTATATCCTGCATATGGATATGAACAACAAAATTTATTAGATTCGGTTAATGTCATATCTTTAGAAAAGAGAAGAGTAATGCATTTCATTATATTTCTTTTTAAGATTATTAATTCTTGTTTTGATAACCCCTCAATATTGGAACAAATCAAGTTAAATGTACCCAGAACCATATCGGGATTTCGAAGCACATTTTATTTCCTTCCAAACGACTCGTATCAATTTACTCAATCGTCCCCAATCTATCAAATGTCTGCTATCAATCTATCAAAAACTACCCACTAGTTCAAGATCAAATAGATATTTTCTTCTGTACCATTGCGAATATTGAAAATCTTTTTTTTACATTATTATGTAAAATAATAATGTAAATATAGAAAAAATACCTATATTGGTATAGAAATGGTCTAATATAGTATGGTCTAATATAAAAAAAATACCTATATTGGTAACGCATTTGCAATATAGCATGTTTCTGTTCCTCTTATTAATGATTTTCTTATATGAATATACAGTTTTCTATGAATATATAGTTTCTGTAATTGTTGTATTTTATATAACTATTGTATTAGGCATATAATTAGTTTCCATGTTAATTGTATTCTTATATATTTAGAACTTAAATTTATTGTATTTGTAACATTTCTGTTATGTTCCTACCCTGTAATTGGAAATATCTCGTTTCTCTTGGGTAGCTGTATTTTAAATAAATAAATAATAAACAAACAAACAAACAAACAAATAAATAAGTATCATATGCCATTTGCCCTGCTTGTTGGGGAAAATTTCGTTTTTATGCAGGATAACGGTGACCTCGCGTTGCTAGAGAGGTATTGGACTACCTTCGATTTATGAATATTCCAACTATAGACTGGCTACCAAGAAGCCCAAATATGGACGATCAGTTAGGTGCCACATACCTGCCTCTATGACTCTTAGGGAACTCGAACAACTCTTTCTGGTCGAATGGGAGAATATTCCTTAGGAAACCATTCACCACTTGATCAATAGTATGCCCGGACAAATGGAAGCAATTGTAAGAGCTAGCTGAGGATCTACACACTACTGAATTTAGATTCTTACGACTTAATTTCACCTCCAATTTTTTTTCTAAAGTTTTTCATGAAACCGTTTTCATTGTATTTGATATTATTGTTCCTTTCTGTTATTTATTCATGGTTTTTTTCGACAATACCATTCTAATTAAACATTAGTTGAAATCATTTAATTATAATATCAAGAGTAGGTACTATGATTTAAATCTTCGAAAAAATAAAAGTAACAATATGTAAAGTTTCACTGATCCGTGAATTTTGTCCAGCAGTTCAATTATTATATAGAATTTTTGTTTGTAAATAAGCCTCTTCTGCTGAAATATTAGGAGCCAGCACTGATGGAAGAACATTGCGCAATCCACAAATACGAAATATTTTTTTGTTAGCTTTGTCTTTTGCAAATTGCTAAAGGACCAACATGAAAACTGTTGCCTAATCTATTATAGTATGAACTTACTTGTGAAAATCTGCATGCCTCTATGTATATCCAAAATTTAAGATAAGTATCTTTAAATATATGTTGTCTGACATTGTCAAGTCCTTATCATCTAGGCTTTGGTACCAACAAACAAAGGAATTGAAAAACAGAACGAGTATTTTTACTGCTGTGCAATCCATATGTATCCGCATACGCATATGATGTAATCAGATTGTATCAATCTCAGGGCTCGAATTTTCTAATTTACTGTTGGATGTAAAATCACATAAGCTCTTCATTAAATATATCTGAGAAACAATGAACAGTGGTGCATCATTGATATTTCCCAGAATCGCCATATTGAGCATAAGGAATGGATATTACGCTGTCGTCATTACTTGTCATAGTGGCTTCTGCCATATTAGGATTATGTTCAGTGTTTTATTTCGCGTAATATTGGATAGGATGTTGACATCCACGATAAAGGTTGTCGACCTTTCAATGTTGTGTATAAATTATTCATTTATTATTCGCTACTGATGAACTTAAATTCTTGAATAAATCCGTTTAATGTACATTTTAAGGAGTATATTAATTACTTTTCACGGTATGTATTTGCAAACCTTTATAAACAAAGAAAATCAGAATTAATGGCGAGGCATATTTAATATAATAGTTTGCTAGTTCAGTACTAAATAAAATTTCCAACACTTATTGTATTTACACAATCAGCCATCAGACATCTTATTTGTTTTCAAATTTGTTAATTTTAACTGCATTTTACACTAGTTTTACTTCCTGCTGCTGACTGAAAACTTCGTTAAAAACGATAATTTGGTCCTATTTATACATATCATGTCTGGGTAAAGTTATTAAAAAAATTTTAGTTAAGCTAAGCTTCTTAACCTTATTCTTGAGCAAAGTTATTAAAAACATAGCTATCAGTATTTTATTTTTTCTTTCTCATTATTGAAAATTATTTATTGTACTTTGTATCATATGTACTTTTGTATGGAAAATATAACGTATACCTACTTCTAATGTACATTATCAATCAGTTCTATGTTTTAGGTAACACAATTGTTCGTAGATAATATATATTGGATATATCATTTAAAGCAAGCCGTTTGAAGAACCGTTAAAAAAAAACTCTTTCTGACATATATTCCTCAGCTGAATGAATTTATGAATTTATTCATGGGATAATTTGTCACAAATGGCTTAAACATGGGGTTAATAATACATGATTTAGTTTAATGATGCAGTTCTGCTGTTATTGTTCAATTATTTCAACTGATTCATCAGCAAACACTTGGTCTAAATATTTTTGCATATGTATTGCATAATACGAAGAGCCTTATCTTCTAAAATTTGAGTATTCATAATTTAAGGTACATTTTGTCACAAATGGCTTAAACATGGGATTAACAACACATGACATTAGCTTAATGATGCAGTTCTACTGTTATTGTTCAAACATTTCAACTGATTCATCAGTTAACACTTGGTCTAAATAGTCTCGCATATGTATTACATAATACGAATGAGCCTCATCTTCTAAAATTTGAGTAATCTTAATTTAAGTAAGGTACGGTGGTCTATATCAATTATTTGAAATAAATAAAGAGATCAATGATATGGTACTGTGGAATAACCTTCATTTATTAATTAATATTGTCTTTGGAAATGAAATACCCTATTAAATGAGTTTCTATAAGACCAATACGGAGAGAATACGTGGATATAAGAGGAATACGGAGGTTTTGTTCCGAGCAGAAACAGTGAAGGCGCGACGCGATAACAAACGTTGGTCGGCCGCAAGGTCAGTCACCGGGATAAGAAAAAAAAAAAACAAAAAAAAGTGTTAACTCATAAGCAGGGGTGAGCTAAATGGCTAACCACCAGTATCCCATGCCGGTAGTAAAACCACTTATGTAATATGAAATGGACCAAAATCAAATGATCTACCATCCTCAATATCATCAAACACAAGGGCCATTTCCGCGGACGCAACCAGTGGCATCCCATTATCCTGTATACCAACAGCAACAACCAATAACACAGACTTTACGGTAACAAAGCCAAGATCATCAGCAGGCACAATCAGACTGGATTACTGTAATAAATAAAAACGGCTTAAGAAGTCCTGAAGTACTGAATGCTAGAAATCAGGCAAGAATAAGCGATTATTGGTTGCAGAAACCACTAGTAACAAAAAACAGTTTTAGCAGCTTATCAGAAGAAAACGATGAAAGCAAGGACAAAGACCAAGAAAACAACTCAAAAGCAGTGCCCAAGCCGCCGCCCATAACAATCTATAAAGTAGGAATAATGCAGCATATCCACGATTTGCTTAAACAAATCACAAATATACAATAAACACTACCAGTTATGAAACAATTAAAGTTCAAGCCGAACATTTTAAAACATTAATCAAAGAATTCGATAACAAAAGTACACAATACCACACGTTTAGACAAAAAAGCGACAAAGCTTTCCGATTTGTCTTAAGAGGACTACACCATGGTACAGACACCGAAGCCATCAAAATAAGCCTTGCAGAACAAGGTGATCATGTGCTGAACATACATAACAAAATATCGTACCACAAAAACGCCACTACCAATGTTTTATGTTGACATTATACCTAAGGAAAATAATAAGCAAGGATATAGTTTAGAGAAACTAAGAAACAGTATCATTAAATGCGAACCACCGCACGCTAAAAGAATAGTCCCACAATGCACAAGATGTCAGGCTTACGGACACACCAAGACTTACTGTTGAAAAACATTTAGATGCGTAAAATGCGCAGGTTAACATTAAACAAAAGACTGCACTTGAAAAACACGTGATGACAAAGTAAAATGCGTTAACTGTGGTGGGAACCATCCTGCCAACTACAGAGGTTGTCAAGTGCACAAACAACTACAACAGAAATTATATCCCGCTTTAAGAAAAAAAAAAAAAAATAAACCAGCAACAAGTATAACTTCCATATATCCAACATATCTAGCCAGGAATGTCGTACGCACAAACAGTCAACAATAACAAAACATAAAATAACCATGCAATACCAATAATCAACCAACCTGTTAACAATATGAGCAAACTCGAAGAAATGATGAGTAAACTCATGGAGCAATTGAGGACTATGCTTAATTTACTTACCACTGTCGATGTCGTCAACAAACTTAACTTAATGGCGAAACAACCACAATATAAAATAGCCATCTGGAGTACCAATGGCTTTCAACAACATGCTAAAGAGCTCAAACATTCATATATGATCAAAATATCGACATAATGATCTCTGAGACAGACTTCACAGACAGACATTACCTACGAATTCCTAAATACAAACTATACCACATAAAACACCCAGATAACAGAGCACATGGAAGAACTGCCATAATCATTTGTGATACCATTAAACATTATGAAAGGGAGAAATTTAAGAAGAACTATCTACAAGCTACCAGTATTACTATTGAAGAAGAACATGGACCAATAACAATTTCTGCCATCTTCTGCCTACCTAAACACCTCAGCAAAAAGAAACATTTCCAGGGATTCTTTAATACCCTAGGTAATAAATGTATTGCAGGAGGAGACTACAATGCTAAACACCCAACATGGGGCTCTAGATTGACAACCCCAAAAGGCAGAGAACTCAAAGCTATGAAAAACAAACAACTCTCTACTGGTCAACCAGCATACTGGCCATCAGACAGAAACAAAACTCCTGACGCCATAGACTTTTGCGTCATGAAAGGTATTGACACCAAAAAGTGTAAATCTGAATCATGCTTTGACTTGTCATCGGACCGCTCACCAGTGGTAGTAACAATTTACTCGGAAATCATCAAAGCAAAGAAAAGCAACCTTCACTGTATAACAATAAGACTGATTGGTCACTATTTAGAGAAAAACTAGATAGCCTCATTTCACTAAATCTGCCCTTAAAAAATGAGCTGAACATAGAAACAGCAGTAATAACCTTAACAAGAAATATACAGGCTGCAGCATGGTATGCGACTCCCAACTGTGCCGCACCCCTAAGAAAAAATGACGTATCTCCCACGATTAAGCAAAAAGTTACAGAAAAAGGACAATTGCGAAAAAATTGGCAACAAGCAAGAACGGAAAAAAATAAGAGAACACTTAACAAAGCAACAAAAGGAGTTAAAAAACTTCATGAAGAACAAAATCAAAGAATTAAAGAATACCTGGAAAGCCTGTCTCGAACCGAAGCAGCAGATTATTCGCTCTGGAAAGCCACAAGGAAACTTAAAAAACCTCAAATACCGAATCCACCAATCAAAAAAGACGACAATATTTGGGCCAAGAATGATAAGAAAAAAGTTGAAATTTTCTCCAAGTACCTAAAAACGTATTTAAGCCCTTCCCTTCTGCTTTATCCACAGATGAAGAAAATGAAATAACCGATTTTCTAAAGGTACCATTCCAAATGGACCAGCCTCATAACAAATTTACGATTAAACAAGTAAAACAAATAATAATGAAAGAAATCAACATTAAAAAGCGCCAGGATTTGACCTAATCTGACAAAATCTTGCAATAACTCTCCAAAAAGTGCATAAAACTAACAACCATTATTTTTAATGCAATGTTGTGTATAAGCTACTTCCCAAGTAGTGGCCCAAATTATTATGTGTTTCAACCCCGGGACAAAGCCTGAACATGACCGGTAGTAAGAGTCCTGCCGGCCTATAAACCTTCTATCTATGCTATCCAAAGTATTTGAGAAGCTGTATGTTAAAAGACTCAAAAATATAATAGAGGAAAGACAGATAATCCCAGAATATCAATTTGGATTCCGCAATAATCACGGTACGATTGAACAAGGGAGAACACGAGGCGGCGACTGTCACGGTATTCCTGAGCCAAGGGCACGGAGTGGCGTTTCGAGGCATCGTGCCGGCGTTGGTTTGCGGGGGCGGCTCGCGCCATTCGTGCGGCCGATGTTCGCGCGCGATATCTCGTGCGTCAACCTACTTCCAGCCTGATTCGATTCGAGGACACTGCCAGGCGGGGAGTTTGACTGGGGCGGTACATCTGTCAAAGAATAACGCAGGTGTCCTAAGGCCAGCTCAGCGAGGACAGAAACCTTGCGTAGAGCAAAAGGGCAAAAGCTGGATTGATCCCGATGTTCAGTACGCATAGGGACTGAATGAGAGTGAATTGGAAAAAATGTAACGTTTCCAGATTTCGTTACACGAGAGAGAAAAAAGATATAACGTAGAGAGAAGGAGAAAGAGAGCTATACATTTGGTATACCTAAAACACAGGCTTCGTTACAAGACAGAGTACACAGATATATAACATAGAGAGAAAGAGAAAGAGAGCTATACATCATATATATCAGTTTAGGGTATCCGTGTCTCCCTATTGTCGCGCATGCGCGCGTTATAGATGTACGCGTCCAGACGCTATATATTAACAGCTGAAGCAGCACGCGTGTGTACCAAATATTTATCATTGTGTTTTGTAATTATTTACGTTATTTACATCTGTGTTCTGTGATTATTTAATAATATCCTTGAACCGTTTAACTTGTTAAAATCTAAAAGATATAATATATTTCATTCACCGCTCCCTACTGGTTTACAGCCACACAAGTGCAAATGCACTTGGAAGAGGCGAAGACAAAATCCCTTTGATTCTCGGGGGAGATTTCAATGTAAATTTCGGATACAATGATTCTTTGACGTTGATTAACTTTCTTCGAGAAACATTTGGTCTGCTTATAAATAAGAAAGAATTCCCAAAGAATCAACAACAAAATCCGGAACAACAATAGATAGAGCAATTTTTACACGTTATCTAGAAAATATCGAATCACGAACATATATTTCATATTTTAGTTATCACAAACCAATCATATCAGTATTACTAATTGAACCACCAGCCGATGTAGATAATGTAGATAATGAATAAACCGAATATTTTTTACACAAATTTTATATTGTTATATTTCTTTTGAAATTATCCCTCTCCCCCTCTCTCTCTCTTTCAATCTCTCACTCTTAATCTCTCTCATTCTCTATTCTAAAGAAGTATTCACTTCTATCACGTGTACTGTGCTGAACATGATATTTTTTGTCTGTAATTTTTTTGAACACCAAAATATATATAAAATTAATATTATTTCTTTTCTTTTGTCATCAACGTTTAAAGCATATCAAGAAATGGCAAAGACATAATTACTTTTATAAATCTTGAAGATTATTATTCATACAATCCCTAGAGAATTAGGCATAAGAAAATACAACTCCCAAGTTTATGAGATTAAGATAACAATTTTTTATATAAAAATGATTTATAATTTCTTGAAAATTATAAACAAGAGCTTAAATTGTCACGATATAAAAAGCAATATTGACTTTAATACCGATTGTTAGATCCTGAGGGCTATGCTGTGTCATTACTTTTGATTCCTCGTCTAACAATAATCTTATGATGAGAGAAGGTGTTAAAATTTAAATTGTTCTGGATTTAGTAAAAGGAAGACAAAACAGAAAAAAAAGGAAAAATAAATTATCACACTTTTCGTTAGTGAATTCCTGGAAGAGATGAGAAATAAAACGTAAAATTTCTTACATAAAGTACACCGCCTTGTTCCGGTAAAATAACTGTAAAACAGGTAAAATAGTTGTTTCGTTCGTTCGTGTTCCCTAAATGGTGCAACGTTCACTACGTTGTAATTGAAATAAATTATTTTGTATGCGGACACATCTCGTTCCGTAAGAGTTTTAGACACCTTAAATGGCAACTTGATATGCGCGATACATAAATGGTCTATGTATGTACCACTTTTATGTTTCATTATTAATGGCAGTTTATAGTGATCTATAAATACAACTATTTTATTATGTGGTAATATTTTATGCCAAAAAAATATTCCAGTGTTACAGTGGATAATTATTATTTATGACTTATTATAACCATAATTCGCATTAAAAGTTAATAAAATTATATTAACTAAAAGTATTAAACAATGTATTGATCGACATTTGATATTTGACAATTTATATAATAAAATAAAATAGATAAAATTTATAAACTAACGGTTTCAAGACTATAGTGAATGGTTGATCGATTTATTCTAAGTTTATAGATCAGTTAAATATGATATTTGATGGGAATCAAATTATTCTATTGGCTGGTGTATAGAAACCACTCGTTCCATAATTTTTATCTACAGAAAGTCGAATATTAGTCAAAATACGAATATAACATGGCACATTATTTTCTGAGATTACGTTGTATTTTTAGTAGAAATATTTTGGTTACCTTTAAATTTATTTTGCTGTTGGTAAATATTACAGTTTCTATCGTGTTTTTATACATAGAAATATAAAATTTATAGTTGAGTCATTATGACATATCAAATATTCATATAAATAAAAAAATTCAGTTATTTTGTTAAAAGTTTCATTGATATATAAAATATGGGCGGGTTCATGCGATCGGCATTTTCACTAGCATGAAAATATTTACTATTTATATCCATAGGCTCAAATATATGAAAAACAATATACATAACCTTTATTCGTTATTTATTGTCTTTTGTAATTTGTTTTAACAGTCAAAATTTCAACAAAAGCCAAGAATTGCCTAAATGCATTCACACTTTGAAATTTAAATATAAAAATTAGGGTTAGATCTTAACTTAACATGGGCAATTCCTGGCTATTCCCTTACTAGTCCTATCCTAGTCATTTCCTACTATTATTTACAATATTTAATTTATGAAATTAAAAGTTAATCTCTTGGTAACAATAAAATTAATTTAAGTTGCATAAAAGGATTGAACTGTCTAAGAGAGAGTTTAAAGTTAATCAAAATAAAAATGCATGGGGGTAGAAATCCACCCTGAGATTTACCTAAATATTTTGTTCTTAAATGTATTATTTTCATAACCCGCAATGTGGATAATATAACAATGAAAGAAGATTTTATTTCTTAAATTTAGACACACAGGAATCGACTTCCATTCTCTAATGCGAGGGAAAAATTACTTAAAAATGAAAATCAGATTCAATGGCATTGTTGCAGCAACCTCTATAGAAGAATACGCCAAGTCATCTATCCACTTCTTGAAAGCGAGAGCAGATCTAAAGTGAGACTTTAGATCTGCGTCGGGTGCCGAAGTGAGTGCCCACGGTATTCTTGATGTGGAATTCTATACAAATACATAATCGACAGATATTTTCAGTAATTGTCTTCACTAAGATTTTATCAAAGTTGATTGGGCTTTGTATTATTCTTCAAGCATATTTTATGCATATATATATTTAAGGCCTAATATTTTACAATTTGATATAAAACTATTAACGCCGGTAACAATGCTTCATTAAAAAATAGCAAAATATTAAATGTGAAACTTTAAATACCCCTAGATGTATTTCTTAATGAACAATGAATAAAGATATTTTTAACCCCATTGTCAAAAATTCATACACAAAACGATAAAAAATGTTATTCTCGGACCTATGGATATAAAAACTTCTGCTATTAATTCAATCTATATAGAATATAACGTTGCCTTTGTTTACCTATTTAATGTATCTAGGGATAAGTGGACTGAAAATGTTATGTAAGAAAATTCAATGTTGAATAATTAATACTGGCGTTTTTGTTATTTCTTAATTACTTAAAACAAAATTTAACATGAGGGAAAAATGTTACTGAACTGTAGTTATTAGCTCGACGTTTCGGTCCCATTTTGAAACCATTTCCAAGAATCAAGGAAATAAGGAATATAAGGATTAAAGGAGTACTAGATATATAAATAATGCAATTAAAAAATAAGTTAACCATGATATGTTTTTCATTATAAAAGGTTAATTTATCATATTATCTAAATCTCTTGAATATTGCCCCAATTTGTGATTTGCATTTTCCAGGTTGTCTATATTTAAATGGTCGAATTGTAATGGTTTTAATTTTGGTAATTGTAGTTTGTCAGCCATCATATGGGATAATAACTGGGTGAGAATTATCTGTAATATTGAGAGTCTTGCTGCTTGTAGCTTGCACTTTTGTTATACCAGGATGTTATAAGCGTAACATCCTGATTCGAGTTTTAATATTGAATTTTTCGAAATTGATATAATGTTCGTGTTTGAATTTAGACAGTTTATAGTTACATGAATTGGTTCTATAACGATCACTAACCACATATTTTCCTAGAGTTTTTGCACATTATAACCTTGTCCGAATATTAAAGCGCTGTGACAGTTCTTAGGAATATTTTTGAAATGTTTTAAAAGTTGGGCTTCACATGGTGCGTTGTCGTCTATTGGATGTGCGTAGAGGTCTGGACATAATTTCTTCCGTGGACTTAATTGTTTACATGCACTGAGATCCTTGATGGGGATATACATTAAGGAATCATCATTTTGCGTAATGAATTTTTGTGAAATTGACAAAATGTGGTGTAATCCAGTTCTATCGTCTGCGATAGGGATAGGATATAGGTGATATGAAGTAAAAACTTGTTCAATTAATGCAATTATTAATATGAAAATTAAATTTGAATCTATTTGGAATACTTTTAATTCAATGATTTCTAAATACTGTGCAATATTTAAATTTTTGAGAGCAAGAGGTAAACTATTTTTCACAAGATTTTGGGATATTTTTTGTAAAGAAGTAATTAAAATATTTGGTGTGATAATCGCTGAATGTATAATTTTTAAGCGTGCAAATGTTATGGCATTTAAAATATTTTTTAGATAGTCCTGAAGGTACATATAGTTTTCTAAAAGTTTTTCACAAATCTCAAAGAATTTCATTTTAGCTTCAACTAAAGCAATTTATCACTTAGTTGATGAATCGTATTTTCAATTTTGTCATTAAAGGTTCGTTCGTCAATTTGTAACTTTTGAATGGTCTCATTAAATGTTTTTATAACTTCGGTTGTTACCAAAATTTGGTATTTCATTAAATTTTCCATGTGGTGTTGGTCTTGATTTAATTTAGTGATGCTCTTTGTAAAATATTCATCGTCAGAAGCGTAAAGATTTCCGGTGATTGATTTGAATATACTGCCTATTCCGTCTATTAAACCGCGTTTGAAACGTTTAGTTTCTACTAGAATTTCATTAAATTTGTCTTTAATAGAATCCGAAATTTGTGTTAACAGAGTAACATGTGTTTTGACTTCAGAATATAATTTTTTCATAGTATGATAGTCCTTGTCTAGTCTTGATGTTATTGAGTCTAAAATCCGGTTATTATTGTTAAATGCGTTTTTAATGTTTGTAAGATTTTTGTGTACAAGTAGAGTCCATTTGTCATTGGAAATGACAATTCTTGTTTCATGTGGTAGTAGACTCCTATTGTGTTATTTATTTGTGAAATTTGGTACTGCGAAATCACTGTTCCGATGAGCGTGAGGAACCTGTAAAGATATTAATCTTCAGAAAAAGGTTTCAGTCTGTCGAAATTTGCTTTTGTTTTTTGTCTTGTTGTCAAATTTAGAAGGATAGCTGAATTTGTATGTAATTCTAAAATTTCGAAAGGACCATTGAATTTATTTCCTAGTTTATCTTTATCACCAATTTCGTAATTTTGAGGATTTTGTGAAACAAGCTGAAACTGATTTTTTATTTCTGTTTTTGAGCTTCTGTTTTAGCTCGAGCTACTTTGTAATAATACGATATGCGGCTGTTTAAGTCTCTGATGTATTTCATATCTTTGAGGATTGCATTATCGAATTCTCGACCGTAGTCGCAATGAATACGTAAGGGGGTACCATAATGTTGAAAGTAGACGAGAAGGGTATTTCCGACGGTTTCTGCAATTTTATCATTGATAGGATAGGCTTGGGTAAATTTAGTGAGTTCGTCTCGAATTGTTAATGCATAATTTTTTTCAGGAACTTCCAACATATCAATATTTATTCTTTCGAATGGGGTCTTGGGTGTTTCGGTAATTACAAGGGGTGAATCTAAATTCTTCCGACATGTTTTGGTCTTTTGACATATTTGACAATTTTTGGTAAAATTATCTACGTCTTTACTTAATCCTTTCCAATTGTATCGTTCTCTAATTCGCCTAATTGTCTCGTTTACACCACGGTGGATGTTGGCTTTGCCTGTGTGATATTGATCTAAAATTATGGAAATTTCATCCGCATCGGGCGTTTTTACTATATTTTGACAGACTTTAAATTTAATTTCTTTTTCTGCAAAAATGAAAGATAAAATTTCTAAGATAGGTAAATCAACATTAGTTTCAATACAATAAGTTTCGTTTGATTTAAATAATTCTTGATTTCTATAAATGGATGCAAATAATGATTCAATTACAGTGTTGGGATCATAATGAAGAGGGACTATGAGATAGCACCTTTTTCGAACTATTTTACTAGAAAATTTATTTACTTTTAATTTTTCAAAATTCGCATTTTCTTCAAAAATATCTTCCAATATTTTGTTATGGATGTCTTTTAAATTGTTTTGTTGAAATAAGCCTAAAATATTTTTGTTTTCTTTGTCTAAAAGTTGTCCATTGGAGTATTCGATTTTTGAGTAATCGATTAAGGATTTTGTTTTGTACAAATCAATTAATGTTCCGTATTCTTGAGAAAGGGTTGTCTTCGTCAATGTCTATGCTTTTGTCTAATTGAGTTGAGTCTGTTTCGTCATTAATAGGGTGTATTTTAATTTAGGAACGTTGTATTTGTGACTGAAAATTTGAAATTTCTTGAAAATGATTTATCTTTATTCTCGAGAGAGCGTCTGCATTTTTGTTGATCTTTCCAGGTTTATACTCAATTTGATAGTCATATTCCTCTAATTTAAGACGCCAACGAGCTAATCGGCTGCCGGGGTCTTCTTATTGAAAAGAGCCAAGTGAGGGTCTATGATCGGTTAACAATTTTAATTTTCTACCGAAAAGATAGGGACGAAAATGTTTTACTGCCCATACGGTAGCAAGGAGTTCTCTCTCTATTGTAGAATATTTTTTTGTCTCTGCTTTAGAGAGTGTTCTGGATGCAAGGGCTATTGGAAGGCCTTTTCCTACAGGGCCTTGTGAAAGGACTGCACCGATTGCGAAAGCACTCGCATCTGTAGTAAGTATAAAAGGTTAATCGAAATTTGGATAGACGAGAATGGGGGTAGTTGTAAGAGCTTGTTTTAAATCTTCGAATGATTTTTTACATTCGGAGTCAAACTGGAATGGAACATCTTTTTGTAATAGCCTATTCATAGGTCTAGAAATGTTCGCGAAATTAGTAATAAATCGACGGTAGTAACTTGCTGATCCAAGGAGAGATTTTATTTCTTTTTGATTGGTTGGTTGAGAGAAATCTCTAATACATTCGATTTTTGATGGATTTGGTTTTACTCCATCTTTGGTGACAAGATGACTGTGCGCGCGAGTTTTCCCTTTTTTATCAGAAAAACACTGGCAAGATTAAGTTTTAACAAAGACACGTTTATTTTCCTTTAGGTTTATATTAAAGTAAAAAGATGACAAGTGAAACCGTATAATACATGTGAGAAACTGACAAACTATTATCTACTCTGGGCTTAAGTATAAATCTTATCTCAACGATAAGGGTTGTTTACGCATTCCGATGTAAGGGCGACATGAGTGTTCCCATATCGATGTGAAACATCCTGAGTTGATGCTGATATAATTATATATACACTATAACCTACCACAATAAGTTCGTTAGTTCTAAAAATGGACCGCTGCGGCTGAAGTTGATGACTAGGCTTTGTTTTGAGTTTAACAATTTATTGATCTAACGGCTGCTCTAAATCTAACGGTCAACGATATTAGGTGACATTAATAAGCAATAGCATAAAAAATACGTTGAGGATTGCACATTTCCTCCCCGCCTTTGACATATTATAATGTCAAGATTTAAAGAACATGAAAATAGAACTTGAATAAGACTGGTTAGCATTAAACATAAAAACACCAAGTATATAATGAATCTAAATACTAGTATCTTTGTAATTATAAATGTTTCCAACTTTAGCCATTCACAGACGCGCACATACACGGAATTGACTTTTTTTTTCACTCACAGACACTGGTGCTGCGTTTCGTCGATGACTCCTGGCAAAACCGCTAACTTACGAATTGAACGTCTATAGGTTCCTTGGGTAGTACGAACATTTTCCACACGGACGAGTCCGTCAGGTCCTGGGAAAACCTCCTCAATACGTCCCAGCTTCCAAATCATGGGTGGTGCGTTGTCACCCGCCATGAGTACTAGAGATCCGACTTTTACGTCACAGACAGGTCGGCACGATTTTCGCTTTGATTGGAGTTGAGATGCAACTTCCAGGCCCCAACGTTTCCAGAAGTGTTGTTTTAATTTTTTAATTCTCTCCCAGCGGCTCAGTCGTGACTCCGGGATATCACTTGCGTTGCATTCTGGAAGAGCTGTTAGACTTTCTCCAATAAGAAAGTGGGCTGGGGTTAATGGTTGAAGGTCTGAAGGGTCATTGGATAGGGGGGTGAGAGGACGGGAGTTCATGACTGCTTCAATTTGGGTCGTAAGGGTTACCGCCTCTTCAAAAGTAAGGTTAGCGTTCATGGTGATTCTATTTAAATGGTACTTAGCTGATTTTACCAGTCTTTCCCATAGACCTCCAAAATTAGGTGATCTGGGTGGAATAAATTTCCAGATATTTTCCCGTAATAAATGAGACTGTACTTCCTTCTGTAAATCTTTATTATGCAAAAATTTAGAAATTTCGTCAATTTGATATTTAGCTTCCACAAAAGTCGTTGAGTTATCACAATAGATGTGCGAAACCTTGCCTCGTCTGGCACAAAATCGATTCAGTGCATTTAAAAAACATTCCGTGGTCAGGTCACTGACTACCAGTCTAAGTGTACCACTCTTGTTACTAAACAGACAAACAGAGCGACCCAAGCTTTGACAATTTTTAGACTGCGCTTGCTTCCTTGTTTTAAATATATTGGACCGAAGTAATCCAAACCGACCTTTGTGAAGGGTCTACAAAGTATTAACCTATCTTTTGGCAAATCTCCCATCTTTTATTCTAATAATCGTGGAGACACACGAAAACATGTAATACGTGAATGTATTATTTTTCTTAATTCGTCGCGGGCCCTAAGAGGCCAGTATTTAGTTCTTAAGGAAGTTAGAGTTTGTGAGGCTCCAGCGTGAAGCAAGGAGATATGCTCTTTTTTATAAGAAGTTTAATTATGTGATGTTTACTGGGTAGTAGGAGGGGAAATTTTACATCGAATTTTAAAGGTGAATTACGTAATCTGCCGCCGAGTCTAATTAGCCCCTCGTTGTCGATAAAGGGGTCGAGCGAATATAGTTTACTAGTTTTTGGAACCGGCTGGCATTTTTGGAGTAATAAATATTCCTCCGCGAAATCAGACTTTTGTACGATTCGAATAATGGCATTATGAGACTCGATTAGCTCTTGATTGGACAAATATCCACTACGTTTAGTATTTCTTTCTCGAATATTATTTACGAATCTGAGACAATACGCTAGGATGCGCTGTAGCTTGGTAAAAGATGAATATTTTGTGAGTAATGAAAAGGGAGTGACGATAGATGCTACTAGTGTATGTTTCCGCTTTTCTGGTAGAGAACTTGTCTCTATTGATGGCCTAAAACGATTTTCAGGCTAATGTCTTGTAATAGAAAACTAGAGCCTTTCCAAGATAACTTGTTCTTCATTTGCCGTGGATTAGCTCCCCGCGAGATTAGGTCTGCGGGATTCATTTTGCCTTCTACACGATACCAATGTTTGATATTACTAAGATTTTGAATTTTTGACACCCTGTTAGCCACGAAAACTTGCCAGGCATTTGCTTTACTATTCAAATAATGTAGGACGATCATGGAATCTGTAAAATAGTATTTATTTTTTATGCTTATATTTATTTTCCTGCATACATTATCCATTAGTTCGGATCCTAGCAATGTCGCACACAATTCTAGACGCGGTAGAGAAAGGACTTTGAGCGGGCTAACTCGCGATTTACAACAAATTAAGTTAATTGTAAATACGCCATTTCCAATCTTGATTCTAGCGTATATTACGGCGCCGTACGCCCGTAAAGAAGCATCTCAAAACATTACAAGATCCGTTTCTGCATTTGCCCTTGGAGTTATTAGTCGCGGGATCTTTATTTCCGTTAAAAATTCGAGTTCTCTAACGTATTTAATCCAGTCATTTTCAATATTTTGTGGGACTGGCTTGTCCCAGCCTAATTTTAATGCCCATAGTTCTTGCATTAAGATTTTTACTTTTATAACAATAGGCGATATAATATGCAGAGGGTCGTAAATTTTTGCAATAGAACTAAGAACTGGTCTTTTACTTAAAGTTTCAGTAGATATATTTGCTTCAGTGCGATAGTTAAGAATGTCGCTAGACGGATCCCACCATAAACCGAGTATCTTAGCCTCTTTTGTTTTATTGAGATCGATCATTTCATCTCGATCATATATCGATGAATGTGGCACAATTTGCTGAGAATTGCTTTTTCACTTTGATAATTTAAATCCGCCGCGACCTAGGACATCTACCAGCTGATCGCGTAATTCGATCCCGTCTCGGACGTTGCTTGACTCTGTTAAAATATCGTCCATAAATCTATCGTTTTTTATGGCTCGGGTAGCTTTCGGAAATTCATTTTCTACTTCTGATGCTAATTGTTCTACGCAACGCAGCCGTGTACGGAGAGTTATTAAGTCCAAAAACAAGTCTAGTAAGCCGGTATTTCTTTATTGGTTCGTTCTCGCTAAAACGCCAAAATAATTGTTGAAAATTAGTGTCTTCCCGATCAATTTTTATTTGTAAATACATGCTTTCCATGTCACATGATATGACTACCTGATAAGTACGAAATCTGATTAATATCCCAAAAGAATCATTTTGTATGTTTGGGCCTGTCATTAGATTATCATTGAGACTCAAACCGTTACTTGATTTAGCTGAACCGTCGTATACTATTCTAATCTTAGAATTGTTGGGGTCGCGTTTAAATACCCCATTGTGTGGCAAAAAGAAATGATTTTCGTTTTCAGTTTTATCAGGTATTACCTCTTCTAAATACCCTTCTTCAAGTAAGTAGTTTATTGCTTTGGAATACAATTGTTTATAAGTGTCGTCTCTCCTAAATTTTCTTTCTAAAAAAGTGAATCGTTTCATTGCATGGTTAGACGAGTTTCCGATATTCATTTTGTTACCTTTAAATGGTAGTTTAACGATAAATCTTCCGTCGTAAGGATCACGGCGATAAGTATGTAAAAAGTGTTCTTCGCATTCGATTTCTTCACAATTCATGTTACAATGGATAGGTGCTATGTTTCCTGGACCCAAAAGCGTTCTAATAATTCATTTAAGTTGTTCGTGTGGTTTTGTTTTATGATTACGTTACACGATGCAATGTACACGCCTACAATCCATCCTAATAAAGTTTTTGATAAATATAAATGTGGCTCCGATAACTTTATTCTATCGATACATAAGACAGACCAAAAGCTTTCGGCCCCCAGCAATAGATCACTAGGACCGTTTTCATTAAAATTTGGATCAGTATTTTCCGGAATATTTAAACTAATTTTGTCAAAGGACTCTGTTGGAAGATTCGCTGTTACACTTTCTAATATGCAGCAGTCAACGGAAGTTTCATCATTTTGATACAATGACCGAAAGACGACTTTCGCTGTTTGTACAGTATTGTTACAGGTTTTGTTTACACCCGATATAGATACATCTTGCCTTTTCGTCCTTAAATTTAATAATTTGCACATTGATTTAGATAATATATTAACTTGTGATCCCATATCTAATAAGACGCGGCATTTTCTTGTTTGACCCGTGGAATCGATAGCTAATACGATTGCAGTTGATAAGACAACTTGCGTTTTTGACAACGATGCACAGCAGTTGGCGCTAGAAGATTGCTGCTGTTGGCCGCACAGGTTTAGATTCGTGAATTAACGTATGATGTTGGCGAGACTGACACGTTTGGCAGCCCGAAGCTCTACATTCTGAAAGCTGATGATTTGATCTAAAGCAATTTAAACAGAGATTGCGCTTATTTATTTTGTTTTTTCGTTCGCTTACGTTCAATCGTAGAAAGTTTTTACACTGGTTAATATAATGAGGTCCTTTACAAAAATAGCAAGGAACCCTCACAGCAGCTGCATTAGACATACGGTTAACTAGAGGTTTTCTTGTATTAACATTTGTTTGGTTAAAGGGCGATTTATCGACTTTTGTTTTACAGTCTGATTTAGGATTCAAGAACTACTCGCTTCTTTTCCAAAAAATCCATTACTTTTGTTAGTTGGACCGGCTCCGGAATTTGCTTCAAGTAGAGTTTGCAGTTGACTAAGTGTACTAAACCATGATTTTACGAAAATACTTACTTCAGAAAGATCGGTTTCAGATACGTCGGATGCATTGCTAACAGATGCATCTCCTTCCGAAGTGTCCTGACAACACATTATGTCGATGTTAATGTTTTCAAATTCATCGCGAATTTTATGCATTTCTTTAATACGATTTTTAATTTCGTTGAGATCATTTCCCGCCACGAAATGCCTTTAAAATGACTCAATATCTGTTAGTTTCGATTTTATTTGGTTTTTCTTTATTAACAAACGTTTTAAGTCTGCTAGTGATGACATATTTGTTTGTAAGAAAGTAAAACAATAAAAGATTCGATAACTGGGAACGCTAAACAAACTTTTAAGAAGCGAAGGTTCTTTATAGTAAATTTATATTAAAGGACTGGTGAGAGTAGGATGCCCACTTACCTTTCGTTGATGGTAACGGCTTCCAGTATTCGTTGTGATGTAGTCCCTGAGATTTTTGTTAACGTTGGCTTTGTTACGGCTTAGTTTTGCTTCATTTAGTATCCGCTTTTACGTTTACGCGGCGATGCACTAAATTTTTCTTTAGTGGTTAAGACGTTATTATGGTTTTGTTTCACTTGACATTACTTAGTGTCCGCTTTCGTTTGCGCGGCGATTCACTAAATTTTTTGTTTTGTTTTGGTTTCACTCCACTTGGTGTCCGCTTTTACGTTTGCGCGGCGATGCACCAAGTTTACACGATTCGATTTTCGAAATTTTCGATACTTTCTATTAATCCGATGCTCGAAGGACCATATGTGCGCGCGAGTTTTCCCTTTTTTATCAGAAAAACACTGGCAAGATTGAGTTTTAACAAAGACACGTTTATTTTCCTTTAGGATTATATTAAAGTAAAAATATGACAAGTGAAACCGTATAATACATGTGAGAAACTGACAAACTATTATCTACTCTGGGCTTAAGTATACATCTTATCTCAACGACAAGGGTTGTTTACGCATTCCGATGTAAGGGCGACATGAGTGTTCCCATATCGATGTGAAACGTTCTGAGTTGATGCTGATATAATTATATATACACTATAACCTACCACAATAAGTTCGTTAGTACTAAAAATGGACCGTTGCGGCTGAAGTTGATGACTAGGCTTTGTTTTGAGTTTAACAATTTATTGATCTAACGGCTGCTCTAAATCCAACGGTCAATGATATTGGTGACATTAATAAGCAATAGCATAAAAAATACGTTGAGGATTGCACAATGACCAAGATATGTCACTTCTTTACGAAGGAACTCGCATTTGTCTGGCTGAATTTTTAGATTCGCTTTGTGTAAGCGTTTAAACACTTCTGTGAGACGATAGATGTGTTCGTGGATTGTCGGAGAGTAGACGATTATGTCGTCCATATAGACTAGATACCTTTCGTTTTGAATTCCTAACAGAATATTATCCATCACTCTTTGGAAAGTTGACGGAGCATTTTTGAGGCCAAATGGAAGTCTAACGAATTCGAAATGTTCATTTTCGACTGTGAAGGCTGTTTTATGGATATCTTTGGGATCGATTTCGATCTGATGGAACCCGGAGACTAGATCTAGGGTAGTGAAATACTGACATTTGCAAAGTTGGTCTAACAAATCTGAGATATTGAGTAGGGTGTATTTGTCGCCTGTAGTTAACTCGTTAAGTTTCTTTTATAGCCTACAACGACTCGCCATTTTTGCTTTCCTGAAGCGTCAAGCTTTTTGGGAACAACCCAAATAGGGGATGACCAGGGGGAATTGGAATGTCTGATGATGCCTTGTTCCAACATTTTTGAAACCTGATTTTTGACTTCTTGTTTGTGGATATGAGGATACCGATATGACTTTGTAAACACTGGTTTTGAGTTATTAGTATAATTGCTATGTTTTATTTCATTAGTGAGGGTTAGATTATCTCCTTCGAGGTAAAATATGTCTTCGAATTCTAAACATAATTGTGTAATTAATTCGGATTCTTCTTCGTTTAGGTGTTCTAAGCGAAGTTGTTTTCTTATTTCGTCACGCCTGTCTATGTACGTGTCCGTGTCGTTCACATTGAAATTATTTAACGAAAAGTTATTGATCGGTTCTAATTTTATCTCTGAAAAATTTATCGTTTTAGGAATTGCGTTAGCATTTAATACTGAAGCAAGAAATTCTCCGTTATTATTTACTTTGATAATTGCGTTTGGGAGATGCACTTTTTCTATTTCCGTAGCTAACAGTGTAGCTTCGGTGTTTATCAAGTTACATTCAAACTTACAAATTTGTTCGGTAAGTCACTAGAAATTTGATTGGAAAATTGATTTTGTATGTTTTGCTTTTGAAAATTTAGATTTTCTGTAGCTTTAAATAAGGGTATTGTTTTAAAATTTGTAATCAGTTGTTTATTTTTTACATCTACTATGCACTCATAATGTTCTAAAAAATCTACACCAAGTAATCCGTCAAATTCAATATTTAAATCACAAATATAAACTTTATGCGGATCGCTGGCTAGAAGTGGTATGAGAACAGATTCGTTGATATGGATTTGTTGATTAGTTATACCTTGTATAGTTACATTTTCTGGAAACCTAGTTTTAATTTTTTCACATGTTTTATGTTCAAAGATTGATAATCCTGCACCTATATCAATGAGGAGATTAAAGGTGTTGCTTGCGCCTTTTATATAATACAAATTTTTAGAGTTGATAGCTAAAGAAGGACTTATAGAAAATTCTAATCTGATGGGATTTGATCTGGATCGCGATTGTTTAAATTCATGGATTGAATTTTCTTTGAAGTTCCGATATTTGGGAATTCTGAACTTCTATATCTGGGGGTTCTGTTTGAAAATGAGGACCTAATTGAAAATACTGATTCGGGGTAGACTTATTGTTGACATAAGGGTTATTATAATTATCATTATTTGAGTGTAGTTCCTCGTTCTGGACTTGATTATTAGCTGTATAATAATCTTGGTTTTCTGAGTAACTACTAGCAGTATAGTAGTCTTGATTTTCGGAGTAGCTACTAGCAGTATAGTAGTCTTAATTCGAATCATCAATGAATCCATTATTTGAAAAATTTTGATCGTTAGTAGGATTATTAGCAGTATAATAGTCTTGATTATTTTCATTAAAATGCAAGGTGCTTCTATTAAGATTCGGTTTATAATTGGGGTTTGGCTGAATTGCCGATTGAACCACTAGAATTTGGGTTCGGAGCAATGACCGGTGGTCTATTTTGCTGAAAATTTTGAGTTTGTTGAGGTGTAAGAACTCTCCGTTGATTTTGGAAATTTGATTGGTAATTTTGGAATTGTGGTCTATTAAAATTATTATTTGAATTTTGGAATTATCTCTGACGACATTCATTACATGTATGCCCTATTATTTTGCAAAATGTGCACTGTTTGGGTGGAGGTAAATTTGTTTTGCGTACAGGGGTGTTAACATTGCGATTTGGAAATTTTTGGTTTTCAAAATAATTTAATTGTAATTCGCGTTTTATCCGAGACACAGCTGTTCGGTGGGTTACTTGCCCTAATAACATGTCCTATTTTTGGTTCTAAACCAGTAAGAAGTGTATTTAAAACCATGGATTCTGTTAATTGCAAGGGAGTTTTTTTTTTTTAAGTTAACGGTTGCTTATGAATTGATGCATGTAATTTTGCTTCGTGAGATTGAAGTTCAGAGGTAAATGCAAGGGGTGATTCGCTCGGAAGCTGTCGCATTTTTTGCAAATCTTGAATGAGTTAAATTGAGAAGTTAAATCTCTAGTATCACCAAAATGAGATTCAAGGAGCTGTTTTATTTCAGTTAACGTATGTGGGTCGCGTGAATTAATTAATTCAGCGGCTTTGCCTTTTAATTTATTTTTAATATGAAGTTAATAATACCTTCTGGTTACCTATTGCCATATTATGTGCTGTATTACACGAATTTAGAAAAATGTTTAAAAATATTTGATTCCCGTCAAATTCTGCGATTATTGAAAAGATTTCACTGAGTTTATAAGGCTCAACGGCCACTGAAGATCGTTAGTTCTGCATTCTTGGCATATATTTTGGCATATACCAGTTAATAATTAATTAAAAAAAATGTATTTGGGAAAAACAGGAATAGAACTGTTTTACAATATTAAAGAAATATATATATATATATATATATATATATATATATATATATATATATATATATATATATATATATGGGGAAAAATAATAAAAACGAGATGATTCTTAAATGTAAGTACTTATATAAATTCCTACATTCCTTGTTGTCGGAGATGAAATCCGACTTCGTAAGCGTTGCTACACCAGGTGAGCGTCGATTTGCGTGTTCCTGATGCCGATGAGACCGTATACTCGCTGGATATGTAGTTGAGTTTTCTTTGTTGCTTGTGGGACGTATTTCTTTCTTCTCTTGAAGGTTTGGAAACCACCGTGTTTAAATTAGGATGTCTGTATTTTTAAACACGTTATGAGAATCCTACCGGCTGCGCCAATTTTTATATATTATTTTGTATATTTGATTTTTTTTTAAATGATTTTATTTGAAAAGCTGTGTACGTACACAACCTGAGAAATATTATAATAATTGAATTAAAATGAAACGTATCTTTCAAGTGACTTTAAGAAGTGCTGGTTATCTGGCACGTAATGCCTTTTATAACCTGCTATTGCCATGCAATCTTATTGTCAGCATTTATAGAATTTCAATAAACTTGATTTATAGAATTGCATGTTTACAAAGGCTCTGCGAAAGAAAGTATTTATCGCTTGATAAAATAAATGAGATTAACTTTGTAATATGATATAATGAAACGTGAGCGTCTTTGCGCATATATATGTTGGCATTAGCACGGATAAAAGTGCATTTTGCCTCGACCGGGAATCAAACCCGGCTCTCCCAGTTTCTGGATAGTTGCTCTGACCGCTGAGCTATCGAGGCACACTCATTATCCTTGCTAATGCGCCAATTTAATGCGGCACTACAGTACTCCCTCCCTAGAGACATGATTTGTCTCGATACAATTTAACGGAATGTGACCGCGTTCGCCATTCTTACGAACCGTTGTTCGGTAAATCCGGAATGTAGGGCGATGGATAGGACGGGAATGGAATCCGCGAATTTGAGATGTAAGGGAGGTTGCATATACTGGAGCGACGAATCACGTCGGGGTCATCACTTTAGCGTTAGCAAGGATAAAAGTGCATTTTGCCTCGACCGGGAATCGAACCCGGCTCTCCCAGTTTCCGGCTAGTTGCTCTGACCGCTGAGCTATCGAGGCACACTCATTATCCCTGCTAATGCGCCAATTTTAATGCGTCACTACAATATATATATATATATATATATATATATATATATATATATATATATATATATATATATACATACAGGTTGTAACATAAAGCTTGGTTAAACGGTGGATTTTTCAGTAAAAAAAAATAGATTTCTTTCATATCAAGTTATGCTCTATGGGTTTTCGTTTTCAAGCTGCAGGGCACTAAAAAATTTGAAAAAACTTTGTTTTTCTCTAATTTATCGATCTCTTTTCTCGATCGTTAGAAGATAATGGAATGAAACTTTAGTCGTAGCTTAATTTGATAATGCCCTAGTAACAAGTAGTATATTAGTAGTATTTTTTTTACTTAAAAATCCAACCAACCAACTTTTAAACAATTGTAAACCGCAAGAGTTGCTTAATGTATGTAGTTGTGATGAAAAGTATTAGATTTATTTGTTAGACTATATTTTTATTACTATCAGTGTTATCACCTATATATTTGTGAACATAATTTATTTGGCAAAATTATATCAGGGGATTTGTATCAAACGCAAAAACATTTTATCGATGTATTTATAGATATTTTGTCACCGATATATCAAAACATGAATATAATCATAAATAATAAATTACTTACTACCATGATTAATATAAAGCTGATGATTAAAATTTATAATTAATATATTTGATATATAATACGTATATTATTCTCTGACTCAACTACTAAATAGATCTTTGCTCAAATTTCCAATATAAGGGTCACCTCCTAGCTTTAGTAGCGGAAATAGATGAGTCCTGGGAAGTAGGCAGGTTGACACCCTGGCGGCGGCGGCGGTAAGTTACATACCATTCCTAAACAAAATTCCTTTCTAAAGTTCGAACCAACGAGTAAGCAGATTGGGGTCTCGGTAAGAACTAGTAATTATTTCCTTAATGGTCTCGTTCCTTAATTCCTCAATTCTTGAAAAGGGTTCCGAAATGGGATCCGAAAAGTCGAGTTAATAATCACAGTTCAGTAACATTTTTTCCTCATGTCAAATCTTGTTTTAAGTAATTATGAACGAACTAGAACTCCAGTATTAATTATTCAATTTTCTTCCATACCATTTTAGTCCACTTATCTAAATACATTTTGCTATTTTCTAATGCAATTTTTATATTTGAATTTTAAAATGTTAATGTATCTAAGCAATTATTGCTTTTGTTGAAATTGTGACTGTTACAAGTTGCAAAAGACAAATCAGGAATAAAGGTTATGAATATTGTTTTTTCATATATTCGAACATATGGGTATGAATGGGAAACATTTTCATACTAATAAAAATGACGAGCGCATAAACCCGCCCATATTTTATATATCAATGAACTTTTAACAGAATTACTGAACAATTTCTATTCAGATCTCAATATAAATCTTATGATCATCCATCTATGACACAGTTGGAGTATATTTACCACGTAACTTTATTATTTTTACCATGTTAATGTTTGTTTTTATTCGTCATGTGAAAGATACAATGAATTTTGGAAAGATATGAAAATATGGGCATTTTTTTAAATAAAATAAGACATAAATATTACATAAATATAAGACGATATTATATAAAAGCTCACAGATTAATAGATGCGTTTCAGTGTAAATCGATTCAATTAAATGTTGATATATTTCTTAACTTTTTTTGTACTGGTGTAGCGAGACGTTAAACTGGCAACATTAGCAAGGATAATGAGTGTCCTGTGATAGCTTAGCGGTCAGAGCAACCAACCGGCAATTGGGAGAGCCGGGTTCGATTCCCGGTCAAGGCATATGCACTTTTATCCTTGATATCGACAAAGTGGTGACCCCGACGTGATTCGTTCCAGTACATCGAACCTCCCTTACATCTCAAATTCACGGATTCCCGCCTCGTCTTATCCATCGCCCTATAGTCCGGGGGTTACCGAACAATGGTTCGTAAGAATGGTGAACGCGGCCACATTCCGTTAATTGTATCGAGACAAACTGTGTCTCTAGGAGAGAAGTACTGTAGCGACGCGTTAAATTGGCGCATTAGCAGGGATAATGAGTGTGCCTCGATAGCTCAGCGATCAGAGCAACCAAGCGGAAATTGAGAGAGCCGGGTTCGATTCCCTGTCGAGGCATATGCACCTTTGTCCTTGCTATCGCCAAAGTGGTGGCCCCGACGTGATTCGTTCCAGTACATCGAACCTCCCTTACATCTCAAATTCCCGGATACCCGTCCTATCCATCGCTCTGTATTCCGGGGGTTACCGAACAACGGTTCGTAAGAATGGTGAACGCGGCCACATTCCGTTAATTGTATCGAGACAAACCATGTCTCTAGGGGGGGAGTACTGTAGCGAGACGTTAATCTGGCAACATTAGCAAGGATAATGAGTGTCCCTTGATAGCTTAGCGGTCAGAGCAACCAACCGGCAATTGGGAGAGCCGGTTTCGATTCCCGGTCAAGGCATATGCACTTTTATCCTTGCTATCGACAAAGTGGTGACCCCGACGTGATTCGTTCCAGTACATCGAACCTCCCTTATATCTCAAATTCGCGAATTCCCGTCCCATCCTATCCATCAACCTATAGTCCGGGGGTTACTGAACAACGATTCGTAAGAATGGTGAACGCGACCATATTCCGTCAATTGTATCGAGACAAACCGTGTCTCTAGGGGGGGGGGGGAGTTACTGTAGCTACACTTTAAACTGGCTCATTAGCAAAGATAATGAGTGTGCCTCGATAGCTCAGCGGCCAGAACAACCAACCGGCAATTGGGAGAGCCGGGTTCGATTCCCGGTCAAGGCATATGCACTCTTATCCTTGCTATCGCCAAAGTGGTGACCCCGACGTGATCCGTTCCAGTACATCGAACCTCCCTTACATCTCAAATTCGCGGATTCGATTCCCGTAGGGGGGGGGGGGGAGTACTGTAGCGACACTTTAAACTGGCTCATTAGCAAAGATAATGAGTGTGCCTCGATAGTTCAGCGGTCAGAGCAACCAACCGGCAATTGGGAGAGCCGGGTTCGATTCCCGGTCAAGGCATATGCACTCTTATCCTTGCTATCGCCAAAGTGAAAGGCATGCACTCTTTATCCTTGCTATCGCCAAACTGGAAATAACCGTTTTTATATAGCGATAACTTAGATAAGGTAAAATTACTCTCTCGAAACGAAACTTGATAATGCAACGAAACAAATGTTAACATTAACTAATAACATTTAAGGTAGTCAAGCGATTTATTTAAACAGGACCATATAAAATACCTTTCGTAAAATTATGTGGCTATAAGGTATGCCAGAATAATAATACACTTACATTATATTACATATTAAGAGCATCGCCAGTATATATTCGAACCTATGATAATATATTCATGTTATTATAACATGCAACTGTTAATAATTCTGTCAATTAAAAGTAAGTTTTCTGAGAAATATTTACTTCTGATTAGCTAAAGCTTTTAACAGCTCATGTTATAGTAACATAAATGTTCCATCATAGGCCCCATTATTTAATCATAATTTGTAACATGAAAACTAAAAAGTTGCGGAAACGTCAGGTCAGGGAAAAGGTATTTTATTTATATAATTTTGTTTGCTTTTGTAAAAAATGTTTACGTATGTTAAAGTAAAGTTCAATAGCTACCATGAATCAATCGGCTTCTTTTATCATTATGGCTAAAGTTTGCAGCCCTAATTTACGATAAAGTCGCAGCTTACAATCTTTTTTAAACATCAGCAACAATGATGGCCAAGCATCCATTAATTTACATATGGTAAAGTTACAAAATTCATCTATGTACGAGTATATCTACTTATGTTATTTAGGGTCGAATGTAAATTAGATTATTTTAACCTTTTATATATAAACAACAAGCGGGGTACATACAAATCACGTTTTTTAATTTTACACAAATTAGTTATCAGTTAATTAGTTTTATTTCTTCTGAATACTTCACACAATGTGAAATACAGCTCAACGATGAAAATAAACATCCCAAACAACTTCCATCGCGCGGTTGGTTTCTTTTCTGGCAAAGAATAATCGCTAACGAGTACACCTCTCGTGCAGTAACTCTATTAGAACCCGAGATAATTACCTCTAAGACATTGTGCTGTCGACGGTTATTTATTACTCTTAATGAAAATGGGAAATATGTTCTAAACTTATCAATACACCTTGTGAGGCACCGAAATGGAGCTGGTAGTGTCTCACTTGAGCGTTACTTCAGAGGGCATATGCAAAAGTAACTGCCAACCATTTGTTAGTCTTTTAAAAAAGAAAATGAAACCGCACCCGTATTTTACTGGAGATATATTATGGTTTTTAAAATGATAAAAGGTGACGTTTAAGATTATGAGTTTAAAATTGTGGCGTTTAACAAATTACTTTGAGTGCATAAGAAGTGTTATGTCTCTTAAGAAGCCGTCCAAATTTAGCATCTACTGCGACCTAAATGAAGCAAAGGGTATTTCCTGCATTGTTTGCAATCATCTTGTAGAATAATATGCATTACATTTTATTTGAATATATAACTTTATGATGTAAACACTTTAAATCTCTATTATACATTTTAAATAGTCGGTTTAAGTTGGCTAGCAATTGCAATACCTTAATAATTAAAACAAATTGATTTATTAATAAGCCTCTATTAAAGGCTTCTATTTATTTATATAATAATATTTTACAAATTAGGAGATAATTTCATCAATTTGTAAACCAGTGATTTAGGCACATGGCAGTGTATCAGCCAAGTTCGGAAAAAAAAATAGCGACCCACCGACGGTGTGTAACCTACACACCTACACACTTGCAATCAGATTTCAATCGAAACCATAGTTGCGGAAATATACCATAAACTGTTACTTATACCATAAATTGTTAATGAGAATCCGTACAAATTTCCCACAAGAAAAAATTATTAAATGAGAAAAAAAATGCCATAAAGTATAACATTAAATACTATTTGAACTTTTACCATTACTTCAGTTGAATTTTTTAAATTAGGAAAACTAAAGAAGGCGTCGGTTTAGATCTAGGAAATATGTTATTTGTTATTTGGGACGACTACGACAAATTGTAATGATTTATAACTTTGAATCTAAGGTACATATGTATATATCTCTGGTTAATTACGTAGATAACTATTAAGTTTAAAATTACATTTCTTCAGAATTACAATGAAAAAAATGTTGCTTTTTTAAATTTATTTTAAAAAGAAAATAAAAATAAACAAATTTTTTATATGGAGTCTTCAAAAAACTGTATGGTGTATGGAGTCTTCAAAAAATTATGTATAAGACTATCATTTAAAACCTTAATTACAACTTAAGATCCAACTGAGATAACTAAATATTCGCACGTTCCGGGTGTTCCACGTATGAAAATAAACCGTCTGACATTCCATCCGTAACACTAAACGCTATGTGTGTGTGTGTGTGTGTGTGTGTGTGTGTTTTGCATGAGAAGCTCTACTTTCAATTAGGTTACATGGAAATATATCTGGGTAATTAAGGTGGCTGCGACAGAATCCCGCATTATGACTCATCGAAATGAAATCCTTTAACACCATTCACAAAGAACTAATTATATATAAATGAAATATTAAATTAAATAACATAGCTATATGTAACATGTAATATATATATATATATATATATATATATATATATATATATATATATATATATATATATATATATATATATATATATATATATATATATATATATATATATATATAACATGCAATAATCTCTTAATTATGTCAAGACGTCGCGAGTTTGTTCAGCTACTTTAATTGGGGGCTATATATTAAAGAAAAAAGTTTGTACTAGCGGTGCATGTGTATTACGAGACCAGAGCAATTTTGGATTATTTATTATATAATGAGCATTGTTATACTCCTCGAATGCTTTTTCAAAACACTTATATTCACTAGACGTTCGACCTGTTAGACATTAGCCTTGTAAACTGCCGTAAGGCATTTTTAGAATAGTCTGTAAAAATATAGTCAGAAAACTTTGTTACGGACAGTTGTTGTGCATACATTCACCTTTTCATTATTCACAACCTTTGAGAATCTTGTATTTTACTTTCCTGAATCCGAATAGAGTTTTTTGTAGCCCAATATTGAAGCATCTAATTGTAAATAGAATAACGCTTATATCTATTCTTAGTTAATATCCGTATTTTACTCCCATAGGTAAATAGTTTTTAAGCATACTGTTCCTAGTTTTTTAGATATATTAGTAATAAATTATGGTTTAGAAGAGTATTTGTTATAGCTGCACGATTTGGTTTAAGAGGATTTTCTTAAAATATCCATTAGAGAATTTAAGCGAGTATGTTTACTATTTTGTACCACTCTTTTACTTCTATTTATGCCTTCAACATGAACAAAGCCATAATATGGTATTTATTTTCTGTTTTGCATATTGTACTTAGGTATATCAGCATATCAGCAATCTATTCGGATATTTATTACTGAACGTATCATATACCAACTGCATTCCTGTTTTATCACCCACCGCATTCAATTCAAGATAACAATTCCGATTCTCACCTTTTTCATTAATTTCATTTCATCCACATATAATTCATTTAACATCCATACAGTACATCAGTCAGTACATCAATTTAAAAAAATTGATGTACTGGCAAATCAATTTTTTTTATTTAAGGAGAAGGTATCCCATGCTACTAACTAAACTTAAGCGTCGTATGTATTTTAGACAAAGCGAAGAAAGCTACATGCTCTTGAAATTCGCTTCATAATGTAATTTTTCTAAAAATATTCTAATGAAAGATACTTCAATGCTTACATCATTAAACGTACGTACCAATATGTTCTATCAATATCTGAAAAGTTTAGAGAGTTCCCTTTAAAAATATGTCGATAATATCATCAATGGAATCAAAAAATTCTCGACCATTGAAAATAGATACATAAGGTTCAATATTCTTTATATCAAACTGTTTCGTGACGTACGATGTTTCGTGTTAGCGATTTGCTTTTACTACACTTCATGATCAATTTCCTCATTTTGATTTCCTGTTTTTCAGCTTCAAGCCTCCAACAGACTTGAATAATAGTCGTATGGCAAAAACTATGAACAAAGCTCGTTTCTTGTATTCCCTAGTGTCATTTTTGCATATGCTAATAATTTCTCAACAAGCCATGAGCATTTCGCGAGAAGGATCTGTATACTTTACACATCAATATATAAAACATTGCCCCGAGGACCAACATACCAAGGATAACTTTGGGCAGATTTATATGGCACCATAAACTACAGTTAGTTATTACTGCAGATAATGGGTAGTAGTGGTTGATAACAGGTTTTCTCTTAAGTTACTTCTGTGATAGTGGCCTTAAAAGATGTTTATTGCAGTACCACAATATTGTCAGGAGATAGTGGGTATATTTCATTTCAAGCCTTATTAAAAATTATGTTTGTGTTATCACTTATATTGATGGGATTACATACATATTCAGTCAAATTGATGGTGATATTTATTCTCTCAAAAAAATCTTTACTTATCTTAAATAACTGTCAAAAATATATTTAACTTTGTAGAACTTGATCTTGTAGACTTGACATATAAGCCGCCAATTTAACTTGTATAAAATAATATTTACTTAATGAGTATACTAGTTAATGGAGAGCCATTAATCCCTAAACCAATCTATGGAAATTATACATCATCAAAGGTATTGTTGGTGTGACGTATCTTTATATTTAAAATAACTAACAATATCACTTTATATGAATTAAAAAACCATATAAGTTACATTATGATGAATATTATACAAATCATTAGCATAGTATTCATCGTACAGATAGTAACAACTTAAATTATGTACGTACGTACGTTAAACGTACATCGGAGCAACAAATACTGTTAGGGATATGAGCGGTATTTTTTTATTAAGACGTATATTAATACCGGTGGCAATATATCTCGGTTTATATACATTCTGTGTTATATCTAAGAATATATCCCATTTATTTTCATAGTCTAAAATGGATTTCCTATCAAATGGTTTCTTGTCTTATTTTTTTACATTTAAAGATCTTTGATATTTTCTTCGTTTTAATATTAACTTAATTTTATATTTTAAATCTTTCGAATCATGAACTCTTATTTGAAATTTACCTCAATTAGAAAATTGAGATGAACAATAATTTAAATCTAAATAATGTAAATTAAATTGTTGGTTATTGTCTATCCAGTAATAATTTGAGGACATACGAGTATAACCTAAAACTCATAGCAAACGTCTTTAAGAATATATATGTTACGGTAAGAGTACGTATAACGGCAAATGTACACATTCGCCGGAAAATGTATACTTTTGCCTGCCTTGTCGATTTGGACGATGTTCACTTTGACCGGCATTAGTTGAATGACACATTCACCGTGTTCGTACTTTTACCGTAACATATATATATATATATATATATATATATATATATATATATATATATATATATATATATATATATATATATATATATATATATATATATATATATATATTAAATGAAATGAAAAATATCAAAATCAAAAACTATATGTAATATATACATATCTATGTATTTATTTCAGTGAAGACAAATATGTTTAATATTTCTTTTCTATTAATTATTGTGGTATAATGAATATTTGTATCTTATGGTTATAAATATAACAAGAAGTACCTCTGTCATGTATTTATCCATAATGAATGTCGAAAGACCCCGTATATTGATTACAATTATTTCTAAATTAATAATAATTATTTCTAATTAAAGAGTTAAGAAATATTATTTTAATTATATTACAACAAGAATCGCGCAAAATGGCACACGAAAATTGAATATTTAAATTTATAGTTTCACACAAAGCTTATGTATAAATTTTATTTGCTTCTCGAATAGCAATATTGGTAGGGTTTCGTGTTAACCGACAATTGAGAAGTGTTTGTAACAATAACAAAGAGAATCTAAATCTAAACTTATCCCTTGTCGTCGCGGACAGGATGTAGAAATGCTGCTGCGGTTTCTTTGGAATGGCATTTTCTAAACTATAAATCGTCTGACTTGGAAATTTCAACTTTAACATCGCAAAGAAGCGTAACGTAAAATTATTGCCATCATTGACCCCGTTGCATAATAATCCACAACGTAACAGTTATAAGTAAAACGGTGTTGTATAAGATTTAATGAGAGGTTAGAAAACTACTAACTCTAATTAAGTTAAATGCAATATTGTATAACAACTTTCGTTACAGTATTTCATGAAAAGTATCATTAATTTACTATTTAACGTAGTGTTACATTGGATGATTAACAAGATGTTAATTATACGTCTTTAACAGGTAGTCTAATATGAGCATAACACTTTCAAATATGTAGACTTATCATTATCAGTCCTGCAAATAAATAAAAACAAGCGTTCACGAGTTCACTGACCTCTTAGATACTTCATATTCTATATCATAAAATACAAAAAAATTACAAATTGTTATTACTGTTATTAGTCACTAATTGTAAGTACTTATTTTCACCAAAATTCACATTTTCAATCATATCTTGATTGGATGACAATATTCTAAATAGGTACATTTATTTTTGTATTTTTTTTGTAATTTGTTTTCCGTTTCTTTTATTTTAGTCTTTACACAGTACGTCAAAGAAATGCACGTTATCTCCCTTGTGAAAATTGGTTTCTATCGATTATTTCTTATTATTTCTAAATGCATACTAAAGTTTCTAAACACATTTTGTTTTTATGTAAATTTGATAGCGAGTTAGACTCCCGATAATAATACATTTCGAGGTAAGCAACACCTGTTAATTATTTAAGTCCCGAGAAATGAACGGGAATCAAGATTTTCACCTTGATCTCATTGTTTCAGTCAAAGAGCATAAGTAACTCGTCAGGCTATTTTATTGTCATCATTATCCGTTCAAAGTGAACGAAAGGCATAGCAATGCTTATCTCGAATCATTGCTGCACATTTTGTATAATACTGGTAATAGCCGACAGTCACGCCTTTAACGAACTGAAATGTGCGTAAGTTTGCAATGCATCATCAGATGACTATTAACGTTTTAATTTTATCCCAATCGAACTCAAACCTTCAAATGTCAGTCAGGGTCCAACACTGGCTCGTTATCGGTTCTTAAGAATAGAATTGTAAGATAGTGTCAGAAATAAATGAGCGAGAACACTGACGAACAATCAGTTGCATGTTCAATAGCCTACAGGTATGATTAATATTTCATTAGCGATTTCCGGTGCTTAATAATTATTTGTTGCATACATTATTTTCTCAGATGACGATTGGGTGTATGTGTATGTATATATATATATATATATATATATATATATATATATATATATATATATATATATATATATATATATATATATACAGGGTGATGATTCAGCTAACACGTTCATTAAAAGTTTATGAACTTCACATTGGAATTCATTTTTTTAAATTTGGAATCAGGCGTTAGCGAGGACGACCTATTCAACTAAAGTATTTTTGCTTTTCTGACACTTTCGATTATACCGGAAGTGGCTATCAACTTCCTTATTTTAAATAGAACACCCAGTATATTATTACATTTTTGAATTACCCTGCTGATTTTAAGTGAACTTTCTTAACAATTCCCTATACCTATCTTCAGCAATTTTTGAGATATTTTAATTTTTTTGAAAAAATTAGGTTTTGTAGTATTGGAATGCTCGTCACTTATTTAAAACAAAAGTTATAGTAGCAAATTTTGGGCTGTAATTAGGCGGACTATTAAGCTTTCAGATGATATGTAGTTTGATTTTCTATTATTTACAGGGTGTCCAAAAAACTGAGTTCATTCTGACAAAATTCAACTGCTCAAAAGTCAATTTTCTTAAATGGAATACCCTGTATTTTATTGCTTTCTGTGATGGAGAATTACGTTATATTTCAATCTGTATTAAGATTCCCTATACCTATCTGCTACCGTTTTCTTGCTATCGAGGTATTTTTTATTCGATACCATAGTTTTCCATTTTATTAATTTACTTCTGATCAGCGGGCCATGAAAATTAAAACAACGTAACATTTATATTAATTTTTTATCAGTAATACGAGTATATACTCACCTTGTATATACGAGTATATACAAGGCGAGTCTTTAAGGTGTACATATATTTTAACCACTTAATGGCTACACCTAGTAAATGATGAATATCGGTCTTATTAACGGAGTTATTGAATTTTTAATATTTAGAAAAATTTGCTCAACCTTTTGAGAACCACTTATTTGTTGTATCCACTATATTCATGATACAAGTATGATTAGACGTATAACGGCCACTGTTGCCAAATATTCACATTTACATTTTCTTCTTTTAGTTGACAAATAAATGGCCAAAAATTGATTTTATTGCAAATAACCTGGAATAAACAGAGCTGAGATGTCAGATGCATTTTTAGCAGGGCTATTTTGTATTTAATTTACATTACCAAATTATAAAATACCGCAGTAGAAATATTTTTAGCTTCTTACGAAGGTAATGCCGTAATTATAAGATCTCTAATTATTTACATTAGCATAAAACTCTCAAATCCTCACCAAAATTAGGCTACCTTCCTATTTTCGAGGGGCGCTGAATAAGGATCTGGCAGTCAGTATTTGGCAGTCGGACACAGTTTTCGAGAAAACGAATTTTCAACTTCCGCACATGACACTACATTTCCTTATCAAATAACATGCATTTTACATTACATAGATACCTAATATAGTACGTAGATGATACAACACTTCCTTTATACACATTATACATTAATACCACCACAACACATGTTATTCTTTATAGGTTATGCGCTCCGAGATCATCGTACGTTGACCTTACAAAGTAACATCTGCCGTTTAACAGCTGACACTGTGGCTGGCAAGCTTGTTTCAGTTATTTAAGTTTAGACAGTAACTTGAGATTTTGACATTTTAATGGGTTTTAAAATTGCTAATTAATATTTAATGGTTATCATTTATGTTTTTTTTTTGTTATTTAGACTTTCATATTTGATATTTTTCAACTTTGATCACCAATTAGGGTAAACAACGAAGTATAATCAAAATAAGTTTTAGGTTATATGTATTTACATATTTCATAACTTTTCATTATTACTTATTAATTGTAGTTGAAAGAAATTGTCTTTAATGGGTCTTTTTAAACTATTTTTATTTACAAATAACACTTAGGTAGAGATTAAACGTGTATCAAATGCATATTGTCACTTCACTATAAAATTGCACA
Source organism: Rosalia funebris (assembly GCA_037954035.1). NCBI lineage: Eukaryota > Metazoa > Arthropoda > Insecta > Coleoptera > Cerambycidae > Rosalia > Rosalia funebris. The sequence continues at coordinate 22,874,806 of JAZFAV010000006.1, forward strand.
CAAATGGATGTGACTAAGATATCAACAAGAAAGGCGTTACATAGCTGTTCCCAAGAATTAATAAGTAATATCATAACATTTATGAAGAAGGATTTCAAGAAAAGTGAACATTCGAAGAGAATGTTAGCCGCAACAGAAATTTAAAAAAATACCTATCAACAGGTACTCAAATAAGTTGCTGTGATAGATTCAGGTACCTCCTTTTTCCCAAAAGAAAAAAGAATAAACCAAGCACAAAATCGTATTCGGACGTACGTAGTCATACATGATTCTGCTGAAAAATGTTTGCGGAAAATAATTCACGAATTTTATATAATAGGGAAGAGAAGGCCTACTGTAAAAGGTTTGTACTAAGTGCAAAATATTTCCTGATAGATTTTTATTAACTGCTTGATTTGTTACAGATATATGTAAAATGAGGGATACTGGTATACCTTTTGATGGCAGAATTAGTTTCTTGCGAGTGTTTCATAGACAAATGGACTTCAGGTAAATTATACTTCAATTTATTAGTATTATTGTTTATATCTATAATTAAGGAGGACTCAGTTACTTAGTAGTTGTTTTATGCACTTTAAGTTATATAAAACCTACATAAAGGCAAATCAATAAAATAAACAACTTTGCTTTATATTATAATAAGTATTTTTTATGAAGAATACTAATATACATATATCTGCTTTATTATAGTTCCATTGACCTAGTAAGTACAGAGTTGCAAAATTATATACTATCAGTAAGAACATTCGAAAGATCTGCGTATGAAAATAAATTGTTTGAATTTCCACAGGTGGAAAAAATCTAGTGATAACAGAAAAGTTCTTATGGAATCTTATGATATAGGATTGACTGTGAGAAGAATCAAGTATTTAAAGTAGATGAAATGTATCTTCACAGTTCGCACACAGTGCGAAATGAATGGACATGGCAGTTCTACAGGATCATGATACGAACATGTAGATACTGACAGCAGTGACGGTGATATTGAAAACATGTGATATTGGAAGAACAGGATTCAAACAAATAGATTTTTTATTATTAAATATGTTTTAACCAGTCCAAACCAGTGTGTATTTCATCATTTATTGTATAACGTCTATTATGACTATGTGAAGCCACTGTTTCCTGTTATTGTTTTTATGTTCTGTTTGTATTTATTCTTATTACATTTATAATTTGATTGCCTTATTCCCCAAATGTATTATTATTGTTTTTTTATACATTGGATTGTATTTGTTGTCACAATTTTCCCATTTGCTTTACTTTTCTTTTTTGTGGTGTGTATTACTTTATATAAATTACACTAATAAATATCTAAATATCTATGTAGGGTAGATATCAGGGTGAGTCTTTAAGGTGTACATATATTTTTACCAGCGGTGTATTTGCGCACATGGAGCATTATTGTGTAGTTTTTTTCATAAAAAAATAATGTTTTTTCTTTGTAAATGTTGCCTTAAAATACCGTCACAGGTCGGTTACCGCTGATCAAGCATGCCAACTGCCGTTAATATTCTATCACAGAAATGCGCTGTTGTCAGCTTGTCACCAATTTCTCACAAATTGGAGAGTATCTATTACAGATTTGTATTTTTAGAATACCAAAAATACATTTTTAATTTCTTTAAACTTCTATTTCAATTGGTAAATTAAAAGCAACAAATTTCCACACCACCATTGAGGTATTGCCTTGGAGAGTTACTTTTCTGATAAGTGGGTTGTTCGCCTGTAGCCATTACCCCACTATGAATTTTTATAAATTTTAAAACAACAAATGATAATTGAAAAACAAGCAATTGTAATTACATATGCCAAGATACTAATAATAAAGATATGCCTACATACTAATAATAAAAAGTAAAAACATTTTCAAGGAATAAAAATTGATAAACACTCACCTGACCAGGAACTAATTGATCCACTTTACATTTCACTCCACTTCCCTTAATTTCACGTCACTTCACCTCACTTTACAGCCGATTCAATAAGATTATTCAGATGACTTAATTTTGTAACATTAATTTTTCCTTAGCATAGCTTAGCATTTCCTCGTGTTCTTCTCACCAGCGATTCACGAATATTTTGAAACAGCTGTGGATCATCTCTTATTATATTAGCTTCCTTTTCAATTCATTCTTGCAATTCTTCAATTGTATTAACTGGTACGGCATAAACTAGTTGCTTCATATGGCCCCATAAGAAAAAATCACATGGATTTAAATCAGTCAATCGCGGTGGCCAACGAATCGGTCCATGACGTCCTATCCATTTAGCACCATAGTTTGTATTCAACCAAATCAACTATGTTTCTAGCAGAATCTGGGGGAGCACCATCATGTTGAATCCACATCAGTCTTCTTGTTGCTAGAGGCAATAAATCATCCAAATGATCTTCTAAAGTTTCATTCAAAAAATTGAGATACATTCTTCCATTCAGACGTCTTGGTAGTATGTACGGTCCAATAAGAACATTGTCAATAACTCCTGCCCAAACATTCACTGAAAATGGTTGTTGGAAGCTGGTCTCTCGTACAGCTCGAGGATTTTCATCAGCCCAGATATGGGTATTGTGGATATTAAAAACCCCTTCTCTGGTAAAACCTGCCTCATCTGCCCATAAAACGAATCTTAAAAAATTTGGATCCTGTTCAAATTGTTGTAACTATTCACAAAATAGTCTTCGACCTACTAAATCTACTGGAAGCAAAGCTTGAACTTTCCTGACGTGATACGCGTGTAGCCCTTGCGAACGTAAAATTCGTGAAGCGGTTGACCAACAACTGTGACCAACAACACCTCTACATAAGGACAAAGCGCTCACAAAATTTTAGCTCGTGACGTCATGAATGTAGGCCTTTCCGATATGGAGCGAAGATGTAGGAAGCTAGCTTACGGATGGCATAAACACGATCGAGACATCAGTGACATCACAGATGTTTGCAACGTTGCCAGACTACTACGATACTAGCGAATATTAGGATTCCAGTATATAAAGGATGTATCTCTTTCTCTTAAATTACCATTTTCTTCTTCAATATCGTAAAACACATATTTCCATAAGATGTTCTTTCCTCTTTTTGTAATGTGGTATTTCGTAATTTATTTACTTAATTATCAAATACTACTACCTTGTTCGACTTCCCTAACAAAAATACTTTCCTTACGGAGCCGGCAACAGCGCTCATCTGGTACGCTAACCTCTAACCATAAAAGTTGCTATAATCAGCGTTATTTCTTGTATTTTTCTGAAATCAGAACTATTTATGTGCTTTTAAGTGCGTGAAACTTGTACCTAATATTTCGTTGTATATTTAGGTATACAATTTATATTGTTAGGCGTATTTTTAAATACGTAAAACCATATATTTCGGGCTTATAACCTGTTGCTTTTTTGGCGGTCCATCGGTTTGTTTACAGCACAGTTTATAAGTTTTTGTTCGTGTTTAATTGTATGTTTTTCTCTTGGTTTCGGCTAGTTTTGTGGTAACTGATACTTAGTGAAATTATGCCTCAAAAGTGTTGTGTTCCCCACTGTAACGGAAACTATAAACATGGGCCTATTAAACTGTAAAATGAAACTATAAAAGTTCATGTTTTCGGTTTTCCAGAGGACGTAAGTTTACGACAAAAATGGCTAAAAGCGATACTCCGAGATAACTTTCAGCCCACAAACAACACGAGAGTATGTGAAGCTCATTTTCCTGAAGGTAGTATAATGAAAAGTACAACAATTCAAGACTCAAACACTGGTAAGATTTTTACAATAGATTTACTAAAACTACGGCTAAAAGAAGACTGTATACCATCAATTTTTTTAAATTGCCCCATTTATTTATCAAAAGATGTCAAAATACGGCCAAGTAAAGATGAAAAGCTCAAAAATATTGATGAGTTAAATTTGTCAAAAGCCCTCGAAATAAGCAAAATTGAGTTTGAGAAGCACGAAAGAAACATAACATTTTGACAATTTTGATGAATTTATAGTAAAATTTTCTGCATTTAAACTACCAAAAGACTGGTTTTCTGCTCAAAGTTTGTCTCAAGAAGGTGAAAGATGAACTATTTTTAAAATTGAATATACACCTGGCCCATGCATTAATTGGGCGATTGTTATTAATTATAACCTGAATATTGAAACTTTTTTGTATAGCGAGTCAGTTTGTATTTCAACATCAAAATTTAAAACGTCGTTTATTTCACATAGTTTGGACGATATACAGTCAATATTTGAAGCCAATTAATAAATGAGTTTGAGGACACATTTCTAGAAATCTATAATAAAAGATCGTTCATGGTACATTTAATTTTGGAATATTGTATTGAACAGAAACATGTCTCACATTTCGATGGATGCGCTAATCATAATGGAAAAGACATTTTAAAAATTATTCTCAAATGTATTTCCAATACCCTGTTAAAAAATTATTGCGCTAAAAATAGCGACCATTTAAAAAAAGGAAATAAAAAAAGAAAACTCGATATATTAACGAAGTAGGCCATATACTTACCTATACATGCATAAATATTTTTTATAACTAAACGTATATAATTTGGGACCTATTTCTTTAAAAGTTTAATTAATGTATTTTCATGGCTTGTGTTCTATAATATATTTTTTATACCTAAACTCTCACCTCAACACTAAGTTATGCATGATGTTAGGTAGGTAAATACCTACTAAGTAATAATAATTAAGAGAAGGTGTGGAATAGTTCAGTATATGTATTTATGTGTAATAACCTCTTTTCAGTAGTGTGAAAAATGTTTATTATACATAAATACATATCCTGAATTTTGGCGCAGGTGTAGAGGAGTTAGGAGCCTGCACTTAATAATACACCTAGTATTAAACCAAAACTCAAACATAATTTTTGGGATTTGTCAAGAAGCCTGTCATATAACTAGCGTTCTTTAAAATAAGTTAACTATTGATAGTTTTTATAAATATTAGTATATGTATCCCCTTATATGATTAAAATTGCAGGGCCTACATTGATGACGTCACACAACAAGCACTAAGGCCTTGTTATTCAGTGGGTGTTGCTGTGACACGTCAAATCGAGTACTTAGTCTTCTTGTACTGGTGCCACGATCTTCTTCAATTGCATCCAAGAGAGCCGGCACAACATTTCTTATTATTCTTGTTTGTTCTCTACCGATATCTTGAATACGAGGTTTAAAACTTCCAAAATCTCGCAATCGCTGAAAAATCCTCACGAAAGTGCGTTCATTAGGTAGATTTCTCGCGGGATATGTTTCTGAATACTTTCTGAAATCTTCTTGCTACGAGTGCACTTTCACCTGCTAAAAAATAACAGCGTATTAATATAAACAATGATATAAGTTTGAAGATACTTCAAAACAAACTATAAAAAATCGTCTTTAAAGCCGACTGATTTTGCAATAACGTACCAAGACCAAATTTTCAAATCGACTGAAAATTGACAATTACATTTTTCCATGATGCGACGAGAACAAAGCGATATCGACATTATCAACATGATCGAAATTCCATCTTCAAACAGTGGTGCCCTCTATTAGCCAGCAAGTTAAATATTTTCCGTATCCAGAGGCGCTTATTTTACAATATTTATTATTTAAACCAAGGCTATGGTTGCCTTAGTTTAAATATTTAAATAATACGGTATATTATTTGTGAGAGGAAATAATAAAATGTTGCTGTTCCAAGATACTAGGAAAGAAAAGTTCTTTTGATGTAAATTTAGGCTTAATTAGAAAATGATATCTGTAACATCTATTTTGTATCATTTTATTCAAATTTCACCTTAGAAATTATTTAAAAAATGTCATACATGCCTATGCAAATCCTATGGTTAGTCTGCGTACTAGTGGATAATATTATAACTAATAATAAATGGATACAAGTATACGATAATAATACACATAAATATTTATTAGTGAAATTCATATAATAGTAATATACACCTCAAAAAAAAAAGTAAAGCAAATGGGCAAATTGTGACAACAAATACAATCCAATGTATAAAAAAACAATAATAATACATATGCGGAATAAGGCAATCAAATTATAAATGTAATAAGAATAAATAGAAACAGAACATAAAAACAATAAGTAACAGGAAACAGTGGATTCGCATAGTCACATTCTACAATAAATGATGAAATAAAAATAATAATGCAATAGTACAGTATAACCATAGTGTTCCAGTAGTTCATTATGTAACATAATATTTTGTGTTTTGTTTAATTAGCTCATATAATTCGGGTTTCCTCACTGTTGGCTCACATGAAATGTTACACTCTTGTAGCCATTTCACCATATCTGCCTTTTTTGATCCTATTGTTGGTTACTTTTCAATGGCATTGTTGTAGTAGGATGCATTATCAACAACCAAAATTGATCGTGTTGTAAAATGTGGGATTACTTGACATTCAAGCCACTTTTTAAAGTTTTCGGTGTTTGTATCACCATGATACACCCTGCTTTTCACTCCTTAAATATAATATTATATTTTCACATGTTTTGAATCTAGGAAATATCATACCTGATTTGAATATTAATAAGGCATTTTCCACACAACCACTTTCATTGCCAACATGAACAATAATCAGGCCCTTTCCCTTAGATATGGGTTCATTTAAACCTAAAGAACTGCCACCTGTCTATTCCTTTCGTACTGTGTACGAACTGTGAATATAAGTTTCATCTAATATAAATACTTGATTCTTCTCATAATCAGTCATATGTCATAATATTTCATAAGAGCTTTTCCGTTATCGCTAGTTTTTTTTCACCTGTAAGGTAGAAATTCAAACAATATATCTTCATATGCAGATCCTTCGAATGTTCTTGCTAGTAGTATATAATTTTGCAACTACTCTGTACTTAGTAGGTCAATGGAACTATAACAAAGTAGAAGTATATTAACAAAATAATAGCTATATGTGCTTAGATGACAATAATGTATTCTTCATAAAAAATACTTATTAAAATACAAAGCATTTTAGCAAAGTTTACCCGATTGATTTATCTTTGTGTAGCATTTATATAATTTAAAGTGCATAGAACTACTAGGTAATTGAGTCCTCCTTAAATATAAATAAATTGAAGTATAATTTACCTCATGTCCATTTTTCTATGAAAGCTTCGCAAGGAACTAATTTTGCCATCGAAAGATATATCAGTTTCTCTGATTTTAAGTACAATATCTGTGCAAACAAATCGAGCAGTTAATAAAAATCTCTTTTATTAAAGGAAATATTTTGCAGTTAGTACAAACCTTTTACAGTAGGCCTTCTCTTCCCTATTATATAAAATTCGTGAATTATCTTCTGCAAACATTTTTCAGTAAAAATATGTACAACTACGTACATACGAATACGATTTTGTGCTTGGTTTATTCTTTTTTCTTTGGGAAAAAAGGAGGTACCTGATCTATCACAGCAACTTATTTGAGTACCTGTTGATAGGTATTGTTTTAAAATTTCTGTTGCGGCTAACATTCTCTTCAAACGTTCACTTTATTCTTGGGATCCCTCTTGATAAATGTTATGACATTACTTATTAATTCTCGGGAACAACTATATAACGCCTTTCCTGTTGATTTCTTAGTCACATCCATTTGTCTGCAATTTGATAGTGAAGTGACAATATGCATTTGATACATGTTTAATCTCTACCTAATTGTAAGTGTTATTTGTAAATAAAAACTAATAGTTACCCATTAAAGACAATTTCTTTCAACTAAAATTAATAAGTAATAATGAAAAGTTATGAAATCTGTAAATACATGTAACCTAAAACTTATTTTGATTATACTTCATTACTTACCCTAATTGGTGATCAACGTTGAAATATATCAAATATAAAAGTCTAAATAACAACAAAAAAGAATAAATGATAACCATTAAATATTAATTAGCAATTTCAAAACCCATTAAAACGTTAAAATCTCAAGTTACTGTCTAACCTCAAATAACTGAAACACTCTGTCGGCCACAGTGTCAGCTGTTAAACCTCAGTTCACAGAGGACAAACTGGTAATCTGTGCCGCAGATGTTACTTTGTAAGGTCAACGTACGATGATTCGATGATATCGGAGCGCATAACCTATAAAGAATAACGTGTTGTGACGGTATTAATGTATAATGTGTATAAAGGAAGAGTTGTATCTCTACTCACATTAATATTAAGTATCTATGTAATGTAAAATGCATGTTATTTAATAAGAAAAAGTAGTGTCATCTGCGAAAGTTGAAAATTCATTTTCTCGAAAACTGTCCGACTGCCAGATCCTTATTCAGCGTCTTCGAAAATAGGAAGGTAGCCTAATTTTGGTGAGGATTTGAAAGTTTTACATTAATGTAAATAATTAGAGACCTTATAATTACGGTATTACCTTCGTAAGAAGCTAAAAATATTTCTACTTCGGTATTTTACAATTTTGTAATGTAAATTAAATACAAAATAGCCCTGCTAAAAATGCATCTCATATCTCAGCTCTGTTTATTCCACGTTATTTGCAATACAATCAATTTTTGGCCATTTATTTGTCAACTAATAGAAGAAAATGTAAATGTGAAAATTTGGCAACAGTGGCCGGTTACACGTCTAATCATACTTGTATCATGAATATAGTGGATACAACAAATAAGTGGTTGTCAAAATGTTGAGCAAATTTTTCTAAATATTAAAAATTCAATAATTCCGCTAATAACGCCGATGTTAAAAAATGTTTTTTACAACAATCATTTACTAGGTGTAGCCATTAAGTGGTTAAAATATATGTGCACTTTAAAGACTCACCTTGTGTGTATATATATATATATATATATATATATATATATATATATATATATATATATATATATATATATATATATATATATACACACAAGGTGAGTCTTTAAAGTGCACATATATTTTAACCACTTAATGGCTACACCTAGTAAATGATTGTTGTAAAAAACATTTTTTAACATCGGCGTTATTAGCGGAATTATTGAATTTTTAATATTTAGAAAAATTTGCTCAACATTTTGACAACCACTTATTTGTTGTATCCACTATATTCATGATACAAGTATGATTAGACGTGTAACCGGCCACTGTTGCCAAATTTTCACATTTACATTTTCTTCTATTAGTTGACAAATAAATGGCCAAAAATTGATTGTACTGCAAATAACGTGGAATAAACAGAGCTGAGATATGAGATGCATTTTTAGCAGGGCTATTTTGTATTTAATTTACATTACAAAATTGTAAAATACCGAAGTAGAAATATTTTTAGCTTCTTACGAAGGTAATACCGTAATTATAAGGTCTCTAATTATTTACATTAATGTAAAACTTTCAAATCCTCACCAAAATTAGGCTACCTTCCTATTTTCGAAGACGCTGAATAAGGATCTGGCAGTCGGACAGTTTTCGAGAAAATGAATTTTCAACTTTCGCAGATGACACTACTTTTTCTTATTAAATAACATGCATTTTACATTACATAGATACTTAATATTAATGTGAGTAGAGATACAACTCTTCCTTTATACACATTATACATTAATACCGTCACAACACGTTATTCTTTATAGGTTATGCGCTCCGATATCATCGAATCATCGTACGTTGACCTTACAAAGTAACATCTGCGGCACAGATTACCAGTTTGTCCTCTGTGAACTGATGAAAATAGGTATAGGGAATTGTTAAGAAAGTTCACTTAAAATCAGCAGTGTAATACAAAAATGTAATAATATACTGGGTGTTTTATTTAAAATAAGGAAGTTGACAGCTACTTCCGGTATAATCGGAAGTGTCAGAAAAACAAAAATACTTTAGTTGAATAGATGGTCCTCGCTAACCCCTGATTCCAAATTTTAAAAAATGAATTCCAATGGGAAGTTCATAAACTTTTAATGAACGGGTTAACTGAATCACCCTGTATATATATATATATATATATATATATATATATATATATATATATATATATATATATATATATATATATATATATATATATATATATATATATATATATATATATATATATATATATTATTTTGAATTTAAATCTGTCGCGCCACACAGTTGGCAATTCCGCAATATCCCCCTCTAAATTTTCCTAGTTCCTAGAATCCATGGATTTTCCTTTCGAGAACGCACGTGTAATCTGTAATCAATTACTATCGTAGTGAAATCAAAAACTAAACAATCTTTACAAGTGACTATATGACCGACATATATTCTCAAAATTAGTGCCACAGATATTCTTCACGGGGCCCCCATCGTTGAGACTATATCAAGAACTAGAAATCAACAGCCACCAGCCATTTGGAATTTCGTGCCTCGCCATCCACTGGTAAATAAATTCCTACTAATTTACTCCTCCATACATGTACGTTGCCAATTGTAGAGAATCTAAGGTCCTTCGTTCCAAGTTGTATCTTTTCGTAAGGCCTACAGCCGACCATTGTTCGTATTTACCGTTCAGGTTTATACATCTCTTTTTTGGCCTCATCGAGCCGTATGATTTGAACCAGTAATGCTATGGATAAATAGTTAAGTGAAATATTAGTATTATGTTAAATTTTAGTATCTTGTAACATTTATTCGTAATTTCGTGTACAATATATATATATATATATATATATATATATATATATATATATATATATATATATATATATATATATTTGAAAATAGAATTGTTTTCATTTAATTTTTTTATTTGGTAACCTATAATTTCTTATAACGCCATGCTATTCTCTTTACTAATAATACCATACTATTTTGTCAAAGACCATTAAATGTATCCTAACATATTTTGAAAAACTACCATTTTAATCAGTAACTGTTACAAATTAAGTCTAAAACGTTCAAAAGTGCAAATGACAGGATTTCTAAACATTTTTATTAAACTGTTTATTTATGTCACTATGTTTGCAGGTCTGTAGCAGAATCCTGATCACCGATCAAAGTGACTCATGCTCATTTAAACTGGATGCACATAATCACTCTATATAAACTGGATGGATATATTCACTCTATAAATATTTAATCTTATCTGGCGCTAATAAACAGAAAATATACTTGCAGATGCGTAAACCTAGCCTTGCATAGAACAAACATCCAGTTGTATATATAAAACTCTGTATATTTATTCTTGTTGCGCAACGGGATACACCAGCAGAAGCATTTCTTTTAAAAAAATAAATGACGTTTACATCGTATCAGAGAAAGCTGTGTAACATTAAATTAATTCTTTCCGGGTTGATAAAAATAAGATTAGGTACACAAAGTATTTAATTAAACTATGATTGTTTACATGTTTTCTGTTTTTGAATACGTTTTGTTCTAAATTATCTGTTATACCATTAATCCGAGTTATTACTTTGTGATATGGCCTTTTGCAAAGAAAACGAGGTTTTTGATTTCAGAAACGGATTGCTTTCAGTTTATATTGCCGCTTTATTCAATTTTTGTTTACGTTCGATGTTTATGTTATATTTTCCTTTGCATGAGCAGTGAGGTTGTTGACCATGTTTTTTAGATATTACTGGAGTATTATTATTTCTTAAACATTATTAGTTATTAAGTAATATTATAAATATAATATTTAACTTATACGTATTAGCATATGCTAACACGTTATCAAATAGTAATTAAATAATAAATTATAATTTATAACTGAGTATAAAGTATATAAACGGAATTCACTAGTTTATTAATCGTTAAATAAAAATAAACTAAATTTATTCCACAGAATTATTTTTTAGTATACAGATCAATATAATAATTGGATATTAAATAACAATACAAAAATTAATTTATTCGGTTGAATTGAATATTTAGTTCTTTTAAGAAAATATAGATGTAAATTAAATATACAGGGTGTCCCAAAAATGACGCCCGTGCTTTTGGAATTTGACTTTGTGAGCTAAAACAAATCGAAAGTTAAGAGTGATGAAATTTCCGTTTGGCCTTCGTTAACGAGTTATGAAGGAAAAACTAATAAAACGCATAAGAAACTAATCAGAGCCCAGCCGATTGATTGTGTCATATTAATTCCGCAGTAGTTTGAATTCGAGCCTTTAAAAAAAATGGATCGATGTGAATCTCAACCAATGCTATAGCGGTTTCACTCGATCGAGATTGCGAATTTCGATTGCCATGTCTTTTTTAAGAAGGGATCACGTTAGCCAGACTCCGATAGGTCTCTGTTCAAAAACTTGCTGCTAGTAATGTCAAAACTGCCAAACGCTATTTGCTTGTGTCACATTTACATAATTTTGCAACATTTCAGTAATCTGAAATGGAACGTTTCTACTGTAATCGAGATTATGTTGACATGTTGAAAACACTGGGTGCGTGCGATAATAATGCAACTGCCGCGGCTACTGCATATGCGGAAATGTTTCTAAATCGGCGTCATCCTGATGCCAAGACCATAAAACGCGCTGAACATCGGTTATTGGAGACGGGGAATTTGAATCCCCGAAGAAAACTTTCAGGACGTCCACACAGATTGAGAGTTGATCAAAAAGAACAAATTCTTGGCATTGTTGGGGCAGAATCAAGAACAAGCCTTCGCAGTGTGTCATCGCAAGCCAATGTCCCAAAAATCACAATTCACAGATTGTTACGAAGAAATGGCTTACATCCATACCGGCCTCAAAAAGTTCACGTTTTACATGACGGGGATATGCCGCTGCGGATGAATTTCTGCAGATGGTTGTTACGTAACGTTGACAAGGTTTACTCCATACCTGTTGCGAATGCTGAAGATGGCTCGGTTTCATGATGCTGTGGCATTAATAAATGAAGAAATGTTAGAGATGATACATCGGGCTACTGTTTGCATTGAAGTAGGAGGAAACCTAATTGAGCATATTTTGTAAAAACTAACTAAGATGTTATGTAGAAATTAAATAAAAAAAAATAAATAAAAACTAAAGTTGTATTCCCAACAACTCGTTAACGAAGGCCAACTTCATCACTCTTAACTTTCGATTTGTTTTAGCTTACCAAGTCAAATTCCGAAAGCACGGGCGTAACTTTTGCGACACCCTGTATAATCCATTGAAGACATTAACACATATCAAATCGTATTTAAATAATATGATTATAATTTGTTAATGAGTATAGAGTATATGTTAGATTTTAGAGAATATTAAACTAAAAAAGTTTCTAGAGGCCCAACACAAATCTTTATTTCTTAAAATCCAACTTTCGGCTCGATCTATATTAAGTGAGCGTTCATTCAAATATAATCTCCTATTCAAGCCGTCGCATATATGAACCTAATATTAATATAACTATAAAAAATAAACATTTAGAGAAGTACATCGAAGGCGGTTATCGATGACATCACCGGCCCATTTATTTTAAATGCAATGAATGCTGACATATATATATATATATATATATATATATATATATATATATATATATATATATATATATATATATATATATATATATGTCGGCGGCTGCAACAAAAAAATTCCACCCGCCTATGGATCCCTTCGTGGGAACCTAAAATGCAGCAGCGATATTTATGTCACCACTAAAATTACCATGTTCATTTGTATTTATTTGTTTATTCGTTAACCCCAAGTCATAACGAAGGTGATTTGTAATTGTTTGGGCATATTGAATTTGTAGATATGCTTGATACATATTTTTGTTTATGTTAAGAATGTTTAAGATAGTCTTTAGCCAATAGGCGTTTAGGATAAAACACATTTCCTTATATGGGCAAAGTAACACGCTTATGGGGAGCGAACGAAACAAACCTGCTAGCCCGGGACACGGAATAAGGGGAGTTGAATTCGAGCTTTGAAAAAGAAAGCAGCACGCGTACGGGCTAGCGGGGGCGTATCGTTAGTTACTTACCTTATTGTTTCTTTTGCATTTTATTCGGTAGATAATTACTTAGTTATTACTAACATTTATTTTAAAAACTGTGTATTGTAAACTGACGTGTGTTCTCATATTACCTGTGTTAAATTAATAAAAGTGTCATAGGCGTACATTAAGTGTTTAAATAATATGTCCATGCGGTCGAAACCCAGAAGTGCCCCGACGGGTCCGGCATCAGAAGTGGGATCAAGACTGCAAAAAGGACATTCCGACACCGAAGATGAAATGCCATTGCAGGAGCGTGTATCTGCGAGACGTAATAATGAAACTCAGGAGAGGCTTACGTACTTAGAACGTTTAGTGTCAGTGACATTACGGTTGCCATCTCCAGTGACAGCATGTCCATCTACTTCAACTTTCGGGAATATGAAGTTACCAGCTTTTGATCCAACATCAAAATTTGCAGATGCCGAAGGCTGGTGTGCAATTGTCGACCTATGGGTGAGCAAATGCAACCCTGATGAAATCACCTTAATAATGACATTAACACAAGCTATGAAAGGCGAGGCAGCAAGTTGGATTATACCTGCCAAACCAACTGAAAAGGATTGGCCTACACTAAAAGCCGAATTTTTAGCTGTATTTGCCAAACCAGCGGACCCCATCGAGCAGTTTTCAGAAGCTGTACATGGAAGAAGCAGCACTTCTGAACAGACTACTCTCATTGAAGAAATGCTACATTCGATGAGGACTGTTATTTCCCTTCTAAATAACAGAGAAAGCGACGAAAGCTTTGCTGTTCTCGTTGCTTGCTATTTTGGCTCTACTCGCAATGAATTTGTGAGGCGAAGATACCAAACGGACCGACCAAAGGATGCCAAAAGTATGTGTGCCATGTTACAAGGAAGACTTGGTAAACGTCCTGCGCTATTTCCCTCCGGTCACCACACTGGATCGAAGCGTCGAGCCTTATCATCTTCCAGACCTGATGAGGACACGTACTTTCGAGGAAGATGCAACACATGTGGACGAAGAGGTCATCGTGCAAATCAATGTAGGAGGCCCAGACGATCTCCACCTAGGACGCCGAAACCAGTTCAAGGGTATTCCAGGAGTTGCTATACCTGTGGCAAGCCAGGCCATATTTCACCACAGTGTCCTAATGGCAATCGAAAGCCTGACGAAAAGAAGGTCAACGTGTGCGAAGCGGAAGTACTACCTGTTGGACAATTAAAACTAAGATCTGATGAGACCTTTCCTTTTTTGTTCGACACGGGCTCAGATTGTTCTCTTTTAAAAGAAAATATCGCTACCCACTTCAGTGGGAAACGATTTAGTAATTTAGTCAGTTTAAAGGGCATTGGTAGTGAATCTTTCATTTGTAATTGTCAAATTCTAGCAGTAGTTGAAGTTCAAGGGCTTTTAATTGAACTGTTATTTTTTGTGGTGCCAAACGAATTTATGTCGGCTCAGATTATTATTGGAAAAGATTTAATAGCGCAAAATATTAATGTTCAGTTAAATACAGACGGTTTATTTACTTCTCGAGAGCTTAAAGTTCATGTTTGTGAGCGTGAAATTGTAAGTTTCGATATTATTGACACAGATTTAACTGGCGATGATAAGTACACCTTAAATAAGTTATTGTCTAGTTATCAAGATCACTTTGTCATGGGTGTACCTTCGGGAAGGGTAAACACAGGCCAGTTGGAAATTCGTTTAAAAGATTCAAGCAAATTTGTTCAAAGAAGGCCGTATCGAGTGGCTCCCACTGAGCGCGAAATTATTAGGACTAAAATTGAAGAATTACTTCAAGCTAATATTAGACCTAGCTGTTCTCCTTTTTCAAGCCCTGTGGTTTTAGTTAAAAAGAAAGATGGGTCCGATCGTCTCTGTGTAAATTATCGCGAACTTAACGCGAATACAATACCCGACAAGTATCCTTTACCACTTATCAGTGACCAAATGAATCGATTGCACAACTCATATTATTTTTCATCTCTTGATATGGCATCAGGTTTTCACCAAATTCCTGTTCAACCTGACTTGATAGAAAGAACAGCATTTGTCACACCTGATGGGCAGTATGAATACTTAACTATGCCTTTTGGTCTAACGAACGCCCCCTCTGTATACCAACGTGCTATTGACAAGGCTCTAGGAGATTTACGTAATACATTTGCAGTGGTTTATATTGACGATGTCTTAATACCATCGTCTTCAGTATCTGAAGGAATAGAACGCCTCGAAATTGTCATGAGCGCACCTATCAAGGCTGGTTTTTCATTTAATATGAAAAAGTGTAAATTTCTTAAATTGGAAGTAGAGTACCTAGTTTTCTTAGTACGAGCTGGGGAATTGCGCCCCAACCCACGTAAGACATCAGCTCTGTCAAATTCACCGATTCCCAAAACTCCGACTCAAGTTCGTCAATTCTTGGGCCTTGCATCTTACTTCCGTCAATTTATTCCAAATTTTTCAGGCATAGCTGCGCCCTTGTACCAATTAACAACGAAATCATGCAAAAGAATTGAATGGCTCCCTAAACATGATAATGCGCGAAATCAACTTATTCGTTCTTTGACGTCTGAACCTATTCTCATGATATTTGACCCTGATTTACCGATAGAGCTGCATACTGATGCTAGTTCTGAGGCATATGGTGCGATTTTATTTCAAAAGAAAAATACTAAACTTCACCCGGTTGCTTATTTTAGTAAGCGTACCACTGGTCCCGAGTCTCGTTATCATTCATATGAACTTGAAACTCTCGCGGTAGTAAAAGCAATAAAACATTTTTTTCACTTTCTTTGTGGACGATTTTTTACAGTTTTTACAGATTGTAATTCTCTTAAATCTTCACGAAACTCGACTTAACCCCGCGCGTACACCGCTGGTGGGCATTCTTACAAGCCTTTAACTTCGACATAGTTTATCGAGAGAGTAAACGCATGAAGCATGCCGACTTCTTTTCTCGGAATCCGTCTACCTTCATTGATGAGGGGACCACTTACAAAGACGACAACCCTAAATATCATAATTCAGCCAAAATAGTTCAGGTTATTGACCTACATTCAGACTGGCTTACCGTAGCCCAAAAACGTGACGATGGACTGGTAAAATTAATTGCCGCCCTTCGAGCAAACGAACTAGACCCAGATGTCGCAGACATATGATATTCGGAATAATATTTTGTTCCGCAAAATTGAAAGGAACAGTCGTTCCCATTATCTGCCAGTAGTGCCAAGGCCCATGATTTGGTCGGTAATAAATCATGTACATACTAACATAAAACATTTAGGGTGGGAAAAGACGTTAGATAAAATTTATGAACTATACTGGTTTCCTAAAATGTCGCGTACTGTAAGAAAATTTGTCAATAATTGTCTAATTTGCAAAACTTCGAAAAGTAAATCGGGAAAAGCCCAGGTTAAAATGTATCCAATTAATAAAAACCCACAACCGTGGCAAACTATACACGTAGATATATCTGGAAAGCTGTCTGGTAAAAGTGATAATAAAGAATATGTACTGGTAATTATCGACGCTTTTTCTAAATTTGTAATACTGTACCGTATCCGTTCTTTAACTGCCGAAACTGCTGTTAATTGCTTAAAAGAATTCACGTACTTGTTTGGTGCACTATCCCGTATAATTTGTGATCAAGGCAAATATTTCGCTAGCAGCGAGTTTAAAAGTTTTTGTTCCAATTCTAATATTGACTTGCACTTCATCGCTCAAAGTACAAGTAGGGCAACTGGACAGGTAGAACGAGTGATGCAAACATTAAAAAAATATACTGACGATAGTTGAAGCTGAAAACGATCGCAAGTGGCAGAATAATTTAGGCGAAGTTCAGTTAGCTTTAAATAGCACTAAACATAGAGTTACAGGCTTCAGCCCTGCTGAAATCTTATTTGCATCTTCAATCCGCTCTTTAGAGTTACAAAAAATTTCGTATAATAAGGACGATTGCTCCGATAAACACATTTCGTTAGCGGATATTCGTACAGCAGTCACAAAAAATATCGTAAATTCTTCCAAGTATGATGAAGATAGAAAAAATGTTGGAAAAGCTATCATCAAGCCCTTCTTAGTTGGTGATTTTGTTTACAGTAAAAATAATGAAAGAATGATTTCTAAACTCGACCGGAAATTAAGAAGTCCTTTTAAAATTACCAAAATTCTGGAGAATGATCGATATGAGGCAATTAAGTCTACCGATAAAGGCAGAGGCCGAATCTTCAAATTTCTACACGATCAGCTTATTAGTGTACCAGAGGGACAAGGTGAAATTGTAACAGATTCAGGGTCTGACGATGAGAACAAGAATGAGCAAGTGTCGGTGGCAAAGTAGTAGCCTATAGTTGTAGAATAAATAAACAATGATTTGATTATGATATTGATGTGTCTAATATGTCTTATATATTTTTATATATAGAGTTATTTTGCCAATCCGGATGCGTTCGGATGAGAGGTACTTTTGTCGATCCCGATGCGTTCGGATGTTACCTGTACTGCTGTTTGTGTCAATCCGATGCGTTCGGATGAGAGGTACTTTTGTCGATCCCGATGCGTTCGGATGTTACCTGTACTGCTGTTTGTGTCAATCCGATGCGTTCGGATGTTACCTGTACTGCTATTTGTGTCAATCCGATGCGTTCGGACGAGGCACTTGTGTTGCTGCCACATTGTAGTTGGCCATATTATAATAATAATTATTTTTGTTATTTAGTCAGGATAGACGAGCAGTAATGACAAGATCTGTTTCCTTTTTTTATAGGTGTTATTCCTTAAGGTGAGTGCCCGAGGACGTGCACATTGCCAGAATGGCCGTGTCGGCGGCTGCAACAAAAACATTTCACCCGCCTATGGATCCCTTCGTGGGAACCTAAAATGCAGCAGTGATATTTATGTCACCACTAAAATTACCATGTTCATTTGTATTTATTTGTTTATTCGTTAACCCCAAGTCATTACGAAGGTAATTTGTAGTTGTTTGGGCATATTGAATTTGTAGATATGCTTGAGACATATTTTTGTTTATGTTAAGAATGTTTAAGATAGTCTTTAGCCAATAGGCGTTTAGGATAAAACACATTTCCTTATATGGGTAAAGTAACACGCTTATGGGGAGCGAACGAAACAAACCTGCTAGCCCGGGACACGGAATAAGGGGAGTTGAATTCGAGCTTTGAAAAAGAAAGCAGCACGCGTACGGGCTAGCGGGGGCGGATCGTTAGTTACTTACCTTATTGTTTCTTTTGCATTTTATTCGGTAGATAATTACTTAGTTATTACTAACATTTATTTTAAAAACTGTGTATTGTAAACTGACGTGTGTTCTCATATCACCTGTGTTAAATTAATAAAAGTGTCATAGGCGTACATTAAGTGTTTAAATAATATGTCCATGCGGTCGAAACCCAGAAGTGCCCCGACGGCTCCGACATACATGAAATGACAATTAATGTCAGAACATGAATACAATCCTAAAAAATCGTTTGATATTTTGCTTGATTGGCTAGTAACATAACTTTCTGCTGGATGCAAAATCATTTGTGCACAAGTCTTTGCAAATAAATTCACGTTTTGCGAATAAAAAAACATTTCGACGGTAGCACATAATATACCCTGTACTTGTGTATCTAAAGCAGACATGGATGCATCAAAGTTAATCCTCAAATAGTTATAGATTGTACTTTACTGCATTTACCACACTTAATTCATAATATTGCAATAGTTTTATATTAAATAAAATGGAATTACTCTTCAATTGGAACTTTATCACATTCATATCTTAATTATAATGCAATTATGTTTCACATAGTAATCTATCTTCTCATATCTAATTGAGATTCCTATCTGTCTCCTGTCAAAATTTTTTAAAACGTATATATAGCTGACTAAATCAGTCAATTTATTCGTGAATTTCTCAAATAAGTTTCACGAAAATCAAAACCTTGAATAAGAATCATGGATTAGGTTGGATAAAAATTGCACCTTTTTGTCACTCTTATAAATGTTAACGATATTTATTAAATGAGTTTACAAAATATGTAAACATTGTGCTTTATAATCATCAATATTTCATATTTCCTATTATTTATATATTAATTTCTATTAATTGCAAAAAAATTCATTAATACTAATATTTACAACACTTCAAACAAACGGTTAATCTGAACAAGGGAGTCTAACGAAGCTGCAAGCAAAATTTTTATCAAGTTCAAGTGGTAATGTCCGAATTAAAGTATGGTCGTTAAAATATCCCCTCATATATTTGCCGAACTGACCATAAAGGGGTGGTGGTCTGTTGTTGTTCGATGATAGCAAAAGGATGATTGTTTAGTCCCCAACCTGTTATGCAAATTGACATGTTTGGTTTGGGTCTGTTTCATCAAACCTTTACGTTCGAAATACGCAACGAAATAATAACGATATGCAGCGTGAGGAGCTTTAACAAAAAAAAAAATGTGTATATGTAGGCCACGCTCTATGAAGTAGTATATATTAATGGTTTTTTTTTTATTTAATTTGGGTAAATTATACGTTTTTCGGCTATTTTCCAGATGTTTAAATGACAGAAATTTATTGCCATTATCATGCTTCCTTAGGGTATATCTAGCGAGTATTTAAAATAATTATAGTTTTTACTAATAACTATTAATAATTTATTTTATGTTCTCAAATCTATACTACGATTGAATGACGATGAAAAATGCAAAAAGTAATTCAGATGTATTGCTTTTCGACATACATAATAAAAAATATCATATACATTTGCCTTCATTTACAACTGACACAACAGGGCTTGTAATATTTTTAAAAATGTACATAATATGTGTAAAATTGTCTTCATAATCCTCAAAAATAGAAACAAATCGAAATGCAACATATGCGTTCTGTAACTATTATTCACTAACAAAAAAAAATTGTTCAAAATATTTCGTTAGTGTTTTTAACTAGTTATTAAGAGAAACATTAAGCAATCATACGGTATTAAAATATAACTAATTAATATTAGTTCTTATTAGACTTTAGAAGACGTTTTAAAAAATATACCACGAATGTTTGTTGCAATCTGAAATAACAATAATTTTGTCTCTAATTACTGTACATGATTAAAATGAAAAAATTTTATTGCATATTTCAAATCTAATGTTCTAATTTTAAAATATTATGGATGATTTTGTGACAGTTAAATATTTAAACTAAATTTAAATAATATATTGAACTCACATTCCTACCTACACTGTAATGTTATTTATTTATTAAATATTATAATTTTATTTTATTTGGCAGATATTAAATTGGAACGTAACCGTGTTACACATTTTATTTTTATAATTTTGTTACTGTATCCGGTATGAAATTTCAGATGAAGCTCACATGATGCAGACACTGCTATTAATTGCAAACAACCCAACTGTGATTCATATCGAAGTCGAGTTTATTGAGTAACACCTCAAACCGCAAAAAAGCCTACCAGAAGAGACGCTTCAGTTTCAACGACCGTCTGCTATCCGTTGTCTTTCTAAGTACGTACTTTAAGATCAACTTCCGGTATTTGATTTCATTGTGTGTAGGTAAAAATAGAGCACGAAAGGCGGGGCTATTCACCCCCAGAACGTTGGCGGCGTTCTCCTTTAATTGTTAGACACGGTCGGGTTTGGGGAAATTAAGTGAAATGAGAAGTTGTCTGTGAAGTTAAAATTCTTATAGAAATTGGGCATGCATTTGGAATTTCAATTCCAAATCCATTTCTTTAGTTTCGTTAAGTGTGATGTTCTGAAAAATCTTCTTTTTTTTTAATTTTGTCAAGTTTGTTACAGAAAAACTGAAACAGTGGAGGTACAGACCCGGATTTCAATTTGTCTCTTAATATCTAAGGCGTGCAATTATCTATTTTTAAATATTCTCTCGAGGGAAATAAATGGTAGAAAATACTTGTCAGATGTATTATTGGCTTAAAAATTACGTATTTAAGTTTTCAGAAACATTTTAAATCCTTTATAGATGACTTTTAATTGTTCTAACTGTTCTGCTTTTTACCCATGAGTTCAAATATTTAAACTGAATTGAGTTCACCATGAGCAGGCCAATTAAATTATTTTTTTTGCGCGACTCATATTGTAATGGAATATAAGCCTCATGTTTTATTAACATGTTAATAAAATGAATTATCTTAACACATTATTCCAAATACGCTTACTTCATTACCTTAACTCTTGTAAACACAATTTCTACTTGGACAAAATTGTAATCTTAGTAGAAATAAAAAATGATGATTAATTAAGCGCGCCTTTATTATAATGCCTCTTATTTGTTTCCGATAGCATGAACAGATGTTAGAGATATAATTCTATATCTAAGTGTAAAATTATTCATTTTATTCTTTTAGGGGTGAGAAATACAGCTTCTAGTTACTCGCAATATAATAGATAGGAATGTGTGCTTGTACCTATTACGTGACCATTCAAGGTACCAGACCTAACACATTGGGAATTGCGTTTTGTTTGTTGGTGTTCGTAATTTAAGATACAAATGAAATTCTTATTACATTGTGATATTCTTTAAACAAAAAGTCATACTAGAAATAAATGTTTCTTGTAGTCGATATTAAATTTGAGTAGTTGGTAAATCATAAAAGTGTTTATGGTACATACAGTATGCTGATAAAATATTGCACAATATTCATAATTTTGTCATTTTAACGATTTTTTAGCTTTAAAATACGGACACTTTATTTTTTTTAAATACTTTGATTGACGTAAATTTGTATTTTTCTAAACTATTTTGAGTTGTGACGTCATCCTACTATTTTTTAAATTGGAACCCCCATTCTTTAATTGATTAGTTTAAAAATAATTAATTAGTTTTCCAAGTACAATGGTACCCAATATTAAGGGTTCTTGATTACCGTTTAAAACAGAGGGCATTAAATTATAAAATACGATTCCACTGAACAATAGAACCAATTCTAAATACGATAGATAGAATAATATTTCAGGAACTGTTTGTACTTGGTGTATAAATATAAACAGACGAATAGACAAAAATGTATGTTGCTCATCTGGGATTCATTAAATTAACTTTTTTGGGAAGCAAATATACGGAATTGTCTTTGTTGCGTTAGAAGCCATCAATCAGACTATGTGCTTTAATCCAGATATAAACTAAGACTCTAAATCAATCCATTGAAGCAAAATTATATTCAGATATTGTTTATTAATATTACAGCTTTATATAAACATAATAGTCACCTAAATTCATTTCTTAAGTGTAGTAGAGGAAATAACTTCAGTCAAGCTACAAATAGAGTAGTCTAATAGAGATTTAATTATCTGGTACATATATATATATATATATATATATATATATATATATATATATATATATATATATATATATATATATATATATATATATATATATATATATATATATGTATAAATCGGTACCCTGCACTTAATTTCCTTCAAATCTGTAATAAATTTCTTAAATTCTCCAGAAGCTGCTATGATTTAATTAGGCTAAGAAGGTTTATTATTTTTGGTAGACATTGACTTAAAGACCTACTTTTAATTGCAGCTGCTTTAGGTTTTAAGTTTTCCCATAATTAAATTTCTATCCCTGCAGTCTAGTTTCTATCATTGTACTTAGACAGAACATAGTTGGCGAGCAGGTTTCATAACAGTAAGTAAATAAAGTTTATCTGAAATGAATTCCTGTAGTGTCCAGGTTTATTTTGATTTTGGCTCGGTTTGTTTCTTGAACATTAAAATTTAACACCAGAAGTATTTGTTTCTGAAAGTTGAATGAACTAAAATATTTTCCAGCAACTTACCAATAGCCCTTTATATGGGAATATAAAAAGAACTTACCTGAAAAAGAAAAATATTGTTAGGAAATAAGAATAACACTTCACAATTAAAATATAAAATTATAACTAATGAAAACATCAGTACTTCTTTCCTAATAGTTTTAATATATAGATATTTTTGCGATTTTATTCTAGATTGAATCTGTTTTAAATTGTATATTAACGTATATTTTTATCTCGATATTATCATTCAAAATTAATGAAAAAAATTTACATTATACGATCGATAATTAATGTTCCTTTTATGATTCTCAAACAAATTTTTTCGACACTATAATTTTAAACTCTCATTCTGTTTGGTTTGTCTCATTTCTCATTGAATTTTAAAATGTGCATACAGTTATTCGCTGATCAATATAAGACGAAATGGTATTGTTGTTGATGGCATTGCCTATTTAATTGCTTAATTACATACATATTACTAATTTCTTAAACACAATTCTAGCATATAACGAATAATTAATATTTAATTAATTTTAAATTTACATTCTATTCGTGATACCATCGTCTGTATGCTACGATAAAGTGAAGACTCGCCGAGCTTGTTTGGTATTAAATATATCTTTTATAATATAAAGATATAAAATATAAATAGGTTTTAATATTAATATTCTGTTTTGTTTTCCTGTGATAGACTTATTTGAAATCTGACTTAATAGACCTCATTCATGGATATAAATTATGAGCAAATTATAAAACAGTTAATATTTAATTGCATTAATTAACAGGAAAACCACAATGCTTGCGGAAGTAACGAGAACTATATAATTTGCATGGCTTAACAGAACAAATATCTTTCACACGAATAGCAATTATTTATCCCAATAACATTACAGGCAGGTTTTCTACAATAAATAAAGGCCTTTCATTGCATGGCTATTGTGTCTGGCATTGTTCCTATGAAAGACTAATTTTAAACAATACACTTTGGAATTTTATATGAAATAGACCGCAACGACTAAAGCGACATTTTTATAGCAGTCATACTGTAAATGTATTTTTGTCGGTATGTACATCTTTATTCATAGTCTATTCATAAACTGTCACTGTTTTAACAATTTCCTGTATTATACTAGTAAAATTTCTATGTGGTTATGATTTTTCGTTATATTAGTGTGGTACTTACTGGTAGTTAGTGCTTTAACTGATTGCTATCATACTTAGTTAATTCTAATTTATTTCGCAAAGACAAAAAAGTAAAAGACGGTGTGAATATAATTTTACTGTAATAAGTTTTTGAAATACCAAGAAATAATAAATATTTTATAGAATAATGTTTATACTAGATACTGTATGTATCATTTGTCCTAGTTTGCCCTTGTCGATATATGTAACATTCCTCTCCGCAGTCTGACGCCTTAGGAGAAAGAGGTCGATTTCTTTTTCCAAATTTTTTTCATAGCGTTGTTGTAAGTTGTTAATTCTAAAATCTACAATTCTGGGATACATTTAAACCATAAAAAACGTCGTGACTATTTCCGCGTAAACTGAAAAGAACGTAGAATTTAATAAAGAGCTTATGTACACCACTCTAATAACTACTTTATTAAGCTACAGTCATTGTTAAATTTATTCTCTCACATTTTCAATATGATAGGTCATCTCATTCAACACGTATATGTACAAAGATGATTTGCCTTTTAAATATGCATCAATTTACTGTCGCGTAGGATGAGCAGTTTCGCAACACTTGCAAAAACCATGAATTGATAAGAGGGTGAAATTCAGGTAGAGACAATGATAAACGTAATTATATCAAAGTTGGAATGAGATCCAGTCACTATGCATCTGATATTTACAAAAAGTTAGTGAAAATGTTAAACGTATCTGCGTGAAGTCTACGTATTCAATGTGGACATAAATTCCGTGGTGATAAGATGGCTATAAGTCAGGGCTGAGGGGAGCCACATATTGCTGCTAAGATCTTCTGAGCCAAAGAAGAGACTGGACTTATTAATCACTATTCACTGAAAATTTCGTCCAACTGAACATATCTACTGTATTTTAACGTAACGTCTCATTATGTGAAAGTTGTTGAGTAGGTCAGTACCCTATCCTTTTAAGATATCATTAAGAAATGTGTAGCTACTTCTCAGAATCATTTATTAAAAAAAAGGAATCAGGAAAGCACCTCCGAATAAAACTAGACCCGCTTTTGGTTAGCGATCGGAGAGTTCCAGAGAGACACAAATTTCTTATTGCAAACAGTCAAACATAGGTGCACGTTAACTATTGCAATAGATTTTGATGGCGTTATATAATGGCATTTATATAATGAGGGGGATAGTGTTACAAGGAATCAATATCTTCAGTTTCTAACTTAGATGGTGCAAGTTTATCTTGAACAACATACCAGACCCGATAAACCCTGAACTGTATCAAGTTTTTACTGCTGAACCATACTTTGATGTAGATAAAATTCCAGTGTTCTCCAGATATTATTTTTGCGCAAATTAGGAAAACGGCGATCATTCAGCAACAGCAGCAATACTTATAGTTATATTTAAGTATCATCACTGCTTTTTCTTCGTGCATGTTTACTCAAGATAAATATAACATGCAAATATAAATATAAATATGATATGCAAACTTTATATAACATTACCCAACAAATGCTAAAATGGTTGATTGCTGCTTTACTTTTTAATATTTTTTAGTAAGGATAAGTGTTTTGACAATTCTTGTTGAGAAGAATATGAATACAGATCTCAAATAAAATTAAAATTAATTAAATTAACTTAGTTATACAAGTATATTATCACTATTGGGGATTAAACTTTTTCATTAATAACAAGTAGCACCTAAGTTGTAGGGTATTTAATAGCACCGAAGGCGTAGGTACTGATTTCAGAACATGACGCAACGCATTTTAAATTAACATGCGTCACTGTGGCTAAACATAATACACAATCCTTATTTTTTGGCGGCAATTTAATACGTTAGTAGACACCGGCGCAGCCAAGCTAGCCACCTAATACTAATGAGATTTTAGTTCTTAATATTCACGAGGTGTGTGTTACACCTCACGTACATACGTATTATATATGAGACGTCTATACCTATGGTCTCTTCAGAGGCCCGCCATCAATTTAGAGGATTTTCATTTAATTAAAAATAAGGCTTCGAGGTGTGTCAGATGAGGAAGTGGATAGAATTCAGGATATACTCGTATTCAGAAATGTGATCGGACGAGCCCTCTTTATTTTATAATTATATCAAGTAGACACTCGATACGTTGTCATGAGCTAGGTAGTTTATTTTCATCGTTACATTCGATCAAAATGAATATGGTTCATATTCTGTCTACTAATTTTGGTATGGACCTTGTATTTGAATCTAAATATATATAGAATACTGTAGATTTGAGCGTATATAAATTGAGTCTGGAAAAATGTGGCAGTCAAAATGAATCGAACTATCCTTAAATACTTTTAGAGAATAATATCCTGACTCATTATTGGCGTCTAGTTAGAAAAATAAACGAATTTATTTGGCTTCCAAGTTTTTAGATATGATAATGTAGAGGAAAGTAGTAATAATATGTAGGAGTATGTCAGGAAATTTAACTAGTAGGCTCGAGCTTAAACTATTTTGATATAGAATTATAAATGAAGTACAACAAAATAAAAATATATATAACAGATAATCACCAAACTAGATAAGAGTCCGCTCTATCACCCGAGATGACACATCTGAAAGTAAGCAAAAAATATCTGAACAACCAATTCCCTGTATAATAATACTAGCATAAATATTTATGTGAAAATCAGCATTACTCCAATGTAGGTAAACAATAATATCTACAATCTACAAATTCGTATGTCTTGTCTACAGTCTTAAGGGTCAACTCGCGAAAACCTCCCCAGACGTTAAGCTAGTCAGAGTATCGGTCATTCTATAGAACATCCCCTTCTGCCCTATCGAAAAACTAAACTTACTCACACATTCTACATTCCATCACGAGTATAACGCACCTTATCATATCTTGCACAAATGGCGCTAAGTATTTTTTATAAATAAATTAAAATTGGAACATTTCTCCATGCGCATAGCTGATTTACTGTTTACTTAATCGTTTCTGTAGTTCATCAAAGTTCCCACGTTGCCACATCAACTTTTGTACAACTATCATAATATATAATATAGGCTACAAATTACTTGCTTACCTAAAGCGCAGACCACTGTCTAATGCTATTACTAGTCCTTCGGTTAATTCGGTCACTCACAATAACTCCGTTAAGGTCACAAATCATTTATATACCAAATATATCCCTAGCCCTTCAACAACAGACGCCAAAATTTAACAAAAAAAAAATCAAGATATTTAATTTTGCGGTCTATGTGCACACAATGCCACATCCTTTCACCACACATAAAAATATTGCTTCAACCCTTAAGAACTACCCCTATATGTTGAATATTTTCAAAAATTTACATTTCTTTAATGTACCTTTGCTAAATTAACATTCCTCAATACACCTGTTTACCCCACCCAGCACCCCTATTCGCTCCCACCTCCCGTTAACTACATGGGTTATTATTAATTTGTGCAAAGTTTCGTTTGTGAAAAACTGTTCCTATAGCAACCTACAACACGTCCATGAAAAAAAAAACCGCGAAAATCCAGAAGGGGATCTTTCAACCCTTAAAAAGTACTCCTATATTTTGAATATTTTAAAAAATTTACATTTTTTTATGTACCTTTGCAAAATTAACATTCCTCAATAAACCTGTTTACCCCACCCAGCACCCCTATTCGCTCCCACCTCCCGTTAGCTAGATGGGTTATTATTAATTTACGCAAAGTTTCGTTTGTGAAAAACTGTTCCTATAGCAACCTACAACACGTCCATGAAGAAAAAAACGCGAAAAGCCAGAAGGGGGTGTTCTATAGAATTACCAGAGTATCTACCATGGTAAACAGTGGAATAGCATGCCTTCACTAAGTACTAAGGGTCAACTCGCATAGTACCCACTCTATACAACTAGCAGAGCATGAAGGGTTAACTCGCGACATGCTCTGAATGAAATACTGAATTTGTAGTAAAACATTTAGTTTATGTTATTTAATAAATTATCATGCAACTGACTAATAAAATAGTCGTGTAATTTGACATAACAATACAACAGAATTGACTACCCTGTGAGATAAACTCACCTGTTGGATATTACACTAAATGCACAAGCACGACAAATGAAATACACAGTTCTCACTTTAGATGTCTGTTTAAGGACTGGCATTCCAGAGAATATGTATCTAAATTCGGGCCCTTATTTAGCTACGGCTCAGTAAAATAAACAAAGTATCGGAGTCATTTTATCTAACGCTGGCATAAAGACATCGAGATTAAAGTCAAGTTTAAAGGTTAAAATTACTGCCTTCTTACAAATATGTCATATTAATTTGTGCGCGCGAGTTTTCCCTTTTTTATCAGAAAAACACTGGCAAGATTGAGTTTTAATAAAGACACGTTTATTTTCCTTTAGGTATATATTAAAGTAAAAAGATGACAAGTGAAACCGTATAATACATGTGAGAAACTGACTAAAACTATTATCTACTCTGGGCTTAAGTATAAATCTTATCTAAACGACGAGGGTTGTTTATGCATTACGATGTAAGGGCCACGTGCGTGTTCCCATATCGATGTGAAACGTCCTGAGTTGATGCTGATATAATTATATATACACTATAACCTACCACAATAAGTTCGTTAGTACTAAAAATGGACCGTTGCGGCTGAAGTTGATGACTAGGCTTTGTTTTGAATTTAACAATTTATTGATCTAACGGCTGCTCTAAATCCAACGGTCAATGATATTAGGTGACATTAATAAGCAATAGCATAAAAAATACGTTGAGGATTGCACATTTCCTCCCCGCCTTTGACATATTATAATGTCAAGATTTAAATAACATGAAAATAAACTTGAATAAGACTGGTTAGCATTAAACATAAAAATACAAGTATATAACGAATCTAAATACTAGTGTCTTTGTAATTATAAATGTTTTCAACTTTAGCCATTCACAGACGCGCACCTACACGGAATTTACTTTTTTTTTTCACTCACAGACACTGGTGCTGCGTCTCGTCGATGACTCCTGGCAAAACCGCTAACTTCCGAATTGAACGTCTATAGGTTCCTTGGGTAGTACGAACATTTGCCACACAGACCAGTCCGTCAGGTCCTGGAAAAATCTCCTCAATACGTCCCAGCTTCCAAACCATGGGTGGTGCGTTGTCATCCGCCATGAGTACGAGAGATCCGACCTTTACGTTACAGACAGGTTGGCACCATTTTCGCTTTGATTGGAGTTGAGATGTAACTTCCAGGCTCCAACGTTTCCAAAAGTGTTGCTTTAATTTTTTAATTCTCTCCCAGCGGCTCAGTAGTGACTCCGGGATATCACTTACGTTGCATTCTGGAAGAGCTGTTAGACTTTCTCCAATAAGAAAGTGGGCTGGGGTTAATGGTTGAAGGTCTGAAGGGTCATTGCATAGGGGGGTGAGAGGACGGGAGTTCATGACTGCTTCAATTTGGGTCATAAGGGTTACCGCCTCTTCAAAAGTAAGGTTAGCGTTCATGGTGATTCTATTTAAATGGTACTTAGCTGATTTTACCAGTCTTTCCCATAGACCTCCAAAATTAGGTGATCTGGGTGGAATAAATTTCCAGATTATGTTTTCCCGTAATAAATGAGACTGTACTTCCTTCTGTAAATCTTTATTAAGCAAAAATTTAGAAATTTCGTCAATTTGATGTTTAGCTCCCACAAAAGTCGTTGAGTTATCACAATAGATGTGCGAAACCTTGCCTCGTCTGGCACAAAATCGATTTAGTGCATTTAAAAAACATTCCGTGGTCAGGTCACTGACTACCTCTAAGTGTACCGCTCTTGTTACTAAACAGACAAACAAAGCGACCCAAGCTTTGACAATTTTTGGACTGCGCTTGCTTCCTTGTTTTAAATATATTGGACCGAAGTAATCCAAACCGACCTTTGTGAAGGGTCTACAAGGTATTAACCTATCTTTCGGCAAATCTCCCATCTTTTGTTCTAATAATCGTGGAGACACACGAAAACATGTAATACATGAATGTATTATTTTTCTTAATTCGTCGCGGGCCCTAAGAGGCCAATATTTAGTTCTTAAGGAAGCTAGAGTTTGTGAGACTCCAGCGTGAAGTAAGGAGATATGCTCCTTTTTTATAAGAAGTTTAATTATGTGATGTTTACTGGGTAGTAGGAGGGGAAATTTTACATCGACTTTTAAAGGTGAATTACGTAATCTGCCGCCGAGTCTAATTAGCCCCTCGTTGTCGATAAAGGGGTCGAGCGAATATAGTTTACTAGTTTTTGGAACCGGCTGGCATTTTTGAAGTAATAAATATTCCTCCGAGAAATCAGACTTTTGTACGATTCGAATAATGGCATTATGAGACTCGATTAGCTCTTGATTGGACAAATATCCACTACGTTTAGTATTTCTTTCTCTGACGTTGTTTGACCCTGTTAAAATATCGTCAATAAATCTATCGTTTTTTATGGCTCGGGTAGCCTTCGGAAATTAATTTTCAACTTCTGATGCTAATTGTTCTACGCAACGCATAGCCGTGTACGGAGAGTTAGTAAGTCCGAAAACAAGTCTAGTAAGCCGGTATTTCTTTATTGGTTCGTTCTCGCTAAACCGCCAAAATAATTGTTGAAAATTTGTGTCTTCCCGATCAATTTTTATTTGTAAAAACATGCTTTCCATGTCACATGATATGACTACCTGATAAGTACGAAATCTGATTAATATCCCAAAAGAATCGTTTTGTATGTTTGGGCCTGTCATTAGATTATCATTGAGACTCAAACCGTTACTTGATTTAGCTGAACCGTCGTATACTATTCTAATCTTAGAATTGTTGGGGTCGCGTTTAAATACCCCATTGTGTGGCAAATAGAAATGATTTTCGTTTTCGGTTTTATCAGGTATTACCTCTTCTAAATACCCTTTTTCAAGTAAGTCGTTTATTGCTTTGGAATACAATTGTTTATAAGTGTCGTCTCTCCTAAATTTTCTTTCTAAAAAGGTGAATCGT
This sequence comes from Rosalia funebris, assembly GCA_037954035.1. NCBI lineage: Eukaryota > Metazoa > Arthropoda > Insecta > Coleoptera > Cerambycidae > Rosalia > Rosalia funebris. Next base: position 22,906,635 of record JAZFAV010000006.1, read on the forward strand.
TTCATTGCATTTTGAGACGAGTTTCCGAGATTAATTTTGTTACCTTTAAATGGTAGTTTAACGATAAATCTTCCGTCGTAAGGATCACGGCGATAAGTATCTAAAAAGTGCTCTTCGCATTCGATTTCTTCACTAGTCATATTACAATGGACAGGTGCTATGTTTTCCTGAACCCAAAAGCGTTCTAATAATTCATTTAAGTTGTTCGTGTGGTTTTGTTTTATGATTACGTTACACGATGCAATAGGTGTACGATTATCGTTAAATGCACCGCCTACAATCCATCCTAATAAAGTTTTTGATAAATATAAATGTGGTTCCGATAACTTTATTCTATCGATACATAAGAGAGACCAAAAGCTCTCGGCCCCCAGCAATAGATCAATAGGACCATTTTCATTAAAATTTGGGTCAGCCAGCTGTGTATTTTCCGGAATATTTAAACTACTTTTATCACAGGACTCTGTTGGAAGATTCGCTGTTACACTTTCTAATATACAGCAGTCAACGGAAGTTTCATAATTTTGATACAACGATCGAAAGACGACTTTCGCTGTTTGTACAGTATTGTTACAGGTTTCGTTTACACCCGATATAGATACATCTTGCCTTTTCGTCCTTAAATTTAATAATGTGCACATTGATTTCGACAATATATTAACTTGTGATCCCATATCTAATAAGACGCGGCATTTTCTTGTTCGACCCGTGGAATCTATAGCTAATACGATTGCAGTTGATAAGACAACTTGCGTTTTTGACAACGATGCAGTTGGCGCTAGAAGATTGCTGCTGTTGTCGCACAGGTTTAGATTCGTGAATTAACGTATGATGTTGGCGAGACTGACACGTTTGGCAGCCCGAAGCTCTACATTCTGAAAGCTGATGATTTGATCTAAAGCAATTTAAACAGAGATTGCGTTTATTTATTTCGTTTTTTCGTTCGCTTACGTTCAATCGTAGAACGTTTTCACACTGACTAATATAATGAGGTCCTTTACAAAAATAGCAAGGAACCCTCACAGCAGCTGCATTAGACATACGGTTAACTAGAGGTTTTCTTGTATTAGCATTTGTTTGGTTAAAGGGCGATTTATCGAATGACCTTTGTTTTACATTCTGATTTAGAGATTCAAGAACTACTCGCTTCTTTTCCAAAAAATCCATTACTTTTGTTAGTTGGACCGGCTCCGAATCCAATATGTTTTCAAGTTCGCGTCTTGTATGGTAATCTAGTTTACCCATAATTACCGTAGTTAGGATAGCATCCCAACTGTTTACCGGGATACCTAAAACCTTGAGCGCTTCTAGATTATTTGTAATATCACCAATGAGTTTTTGTAGTGAATCAGACGAACATTTACTTATTTCTGGAGAATTTAGTATAGCTTGTACATGAGCTTGTGTAATAAGACGTGTGTTTTTATATCGTTTTTTCAATATTGATCAAGCCGATTGATAATTCTTACTTGATACTGATAACGACTCAACGGCGCGTGCTGCTTCGCCTTTTAAACATGATTTTAGGTAATGAAATTTTTGACAATCGTCTAGTGAGTTGTTTTGGTGAATTAAACTTTGGAATGCATCGTAAAACGGCAACCATTCTGTATGTTTGCCCGAAAAGGTTGGTAAATTTATTACCGGTAGCTTAACGTTAAATTGAGAAATAGTTGTAGAAGCATTATTATTTGAGATATTATTCACCCGGCTGTTAGATAGGATGGGAGAATTTGCTTCAAGTAGAGTTTGCAGTTGGCTAAGAGTACTAAACCATGATTTTCCGAAAATACTTACTTCAGAAAGATCGGTTTCAGATACGTCGGATGCATTGCTAACCGATGCATCTCCTTCCGAAGTGTCCTGACAACACATTATGTCGATGTTAATGTTTTCAAATTCTTCACGAATTTTATGCATTTCGTTAATACGATTTTTAATTTCGTTGAGATCATTTCCCGCCACGAAATGCCTTGAAAATGACTCAATATCTATTAGTTTCGATTTTATTTGGTTTTTCTTTATTAACAAACGTTTTAAGTCTGCTAGTGATGACATATTTGTTTGTAAGAAAGTAAAACAATAAAAGATTCGATAAATGGGAACGCTAAACAAACTTTTAAGAAGCGAAGGTTCTTTATAGTAAATTTATAGTAAAGGACTGGTGAGAGTAGGATGCCCACTTACCTTTCGTTGGTGGTAACGGCTTCCAGTATTCGTTGTGATGTAGCCCCTGAGATTTTCGTTAACGTTGGCTTTGTTACGGCTTAATTTTGCTTCATTTAGTATCCGCTTTTACGTTTACGCGGCGATGCACTAAATTTTTCTTTAGTGGTCAAGACGTTATTATAGTTTTGTTTCACTTGACATTACTTAGTGTCCGCTTTCGTTTGCGCGGCGATTCACGAAGTTTTTTGTTTTGTTTTGGTTTCACTCCACTTAGTGTCCGCTTTTACGTTTGCGCGGCGATGCACTAAGTTTACACGATTCGATTTTCGAAATTTTCGATAGACTTTCTATTAATCCGGCTCGAAGGACCATATGTGCGCGTGAGTTTTCCCTTTTTTATCAGAAAAACACTGGCAAGATGAGTTTTAATAAAGACACGTTTATTTTCCTTTAGGTATATATTAAAGTAAAAAGATGACAAGTGAAACCGTATAATACATGTGAGAAACTGACTAAAACTATTATCTACTCTGGGCTTAAGTATAAATCTTATCTCAACGACGAGGGTTGTTTATGCATTCCGATGTAAGGGCCACGTGCGTGTTCCCATATCGATGTGAAACGTCCTGAGTTGATGCTGATATAATTATATATACACTATAACCTACCACAATAAGTTCGTTAGTACTAAAAATGGACCGTTGCGGCTGAAGTTGATGACTAGGCTTTGTTTTGAATTTAACAATTTATTGATCTAACGGCTGCTCTAAATCCAACGGTCAATGATATTAGGTGACATTAATAAGCAATAGCATAAAAAATACGTTGAGGATTGCACATAATTTATTATTATGTCATATTAATTTATAGATTATAGCTTGGATAACTGTACATTGCAATAGACAAAAATTCATGTGTAGGGTGAAAAGATTTATGTTTGTAGTTGAAGGTTAGGCACGTATGTTATTGCATATGCAGTCATTATTTATTTTACTTAGTAAGTAGTGTGTACTACTTACTTTTAAGAAATTGATCGAGGCGTATCAACGCCTCAAGTATCAACTTACTTTTAATTAAAAGTTACTAACTTATCTAAAACTGTCATTAGTCTTTAGACCACTTTGTACGAAACTTTATATGTAATTATCGCCACAAAATATGCCATTTATTTATTTTGAAATATGTAAGTTATCGTTACCTATTTAGTTTCCAATACTTCATTGAGTTAATCTCCGCCGCTTATTACGATTTATTAATCTCAACTGTATGTCGTTCACTTCATTTGTATTGGTGTTTGCGGTTATTAATTAATACGTTTCAAAATATATATACGCGGAATGAAGTGTAAACAAATAAACGTCGAATTTAGGTCCGCCTCATTTGGGCCAATGAGGCCGGAAGTTGTTAAAGGAGTATCTCCATCCAACTTTCGTCTATGAATAACAAGAATCCGTTATTTATTGTAATTTGAAATAAATAGTCCGTGACTGATCCATCAGTGTTGATCATTATCGAGATATTTGATCGCATCCTATTCTGACATTTTTGTTGGGCGTATAATTAAAATTCAATATAAATAACGGAAAATGACAAGCATATTGATTTCATTTGGGCATCATATCCCTGCTATCTGCTTCAAATGTGTAAGATGTTAAAAAGCTTTGCATACCAAATTTAATGAATAATAAATTTAGAGTATGCGAGTTTTTACTTTGCTTCATTTAGATTTACAGAGAACAAATGTTACGTCGGAAAATCGTTTAAACATCGAGGCAAATACCCTAATAGATTAAAGTTGATAATTTAGTAGCGACGCGTTAAACTGGCGCATTAGTAAGGATGATGAGTGTCCCTCGATAGATCAGCGGTCAGAGCAACCAACCGGCAATTGGGAGATCCGGGTTCGATTCCCGGTCAAGGCATGCAGCACTTTTATCCTTGCTATCGCCAAAGTGGTGACCCCGACGTGATTGGCTCCAGTACATCGAACCTCCCTTACATCTTAAATTCGTAGATCCCGTCCTATCCGTCGCCCTATAGTCCGGGGGTTACCGAACAACGGTTCCTAACAATGGTGAACGTGGCCACATTCCATTAATTGTATCGAGACAAACCATGTCTCTAGGGGGGGGGGGGTACTGTAGCGACGCGTTAAACTGGCGCATTAGCAAGGATAAGGAGTGTCTCTCGATAGTTCAGCGGTCAGAGCAACCAACCGGCAATTGGGAGACCCGGGTTCGATTTCCAGTCAAGGCATGCACTTTTATTCTTGCTATCGCCAAAGTGGTGACCCCGACGTGATTCGTTCCAGTACTCGTACATCGAACCTCCCTTACATCTCAAATTCGCGGATTCTCCCATTCTATCCATCGCCCTGTAGTCCGGGGGTTACCAAACAACGATTCGTAAGAATGGTGAACGCGGTCACATTCCGTTAATTGCATCGAGATAAACCATGTCTCTAGGGAGAGAGTACTGTAGCGACGCGTAAAACTGGCAACATTAGCAAGGATAATGAGTGTCCCTCGATAGCTCAGTGGTCAGAGCAACCAACCGGAAATTGGGAGATCCAGGTTCGATTCCTGGTCAAGGCATCCACTTTTATCCTTGTTATCGCCAAAGTGGTGACCCCGACGTGATTCAGTCCAGTACATCGAACCTCCCTTACATCTCAAATTCGCGGATTCGATTCCCGTCTTATCCATCGCTCTATAGTCCGGGAGTACCGAACAACGGTTCGTAAGAATGGTGAACGTGGCCGCCACATTCCGTTAATTGTATCGAGACAAACCATGTCTCTAGGGGGGGAGTACTGTAGCGACGCATTAACTTGGCAATATTAGCAGGGATAATGAGTGTCCCTCGATAGCTCAGTGGTCAGAGCAACCAACCGGCAATTGGGAGATCCGGGTTCGATTCCCGGTCAAGGCAGGCACCTTTAACATTGCTATCGCCAATATTTAAAGTCAGCTTTTTCTTTGATGGTTTATCTGTTTGTTTTTAAACGGAGTTAAAGAATTTGTAATAGTTTGGAATTGGCCCATTGCTCGAAGTATAAGACACATGAGGTTTATATCTTAATCAGATGATATGGCCTACATTAGAAAGATTTGTTAGTAACGAAAACGTATTTTATTCAATTTTATTCAGTTTCTGAACACGCATGTTTGCGTATATGATATGTTATGACTTATGACAGAATATAAGATTTTTTCTCGATAGACTTCTGGTTCGTAATTACTCTGATATGTTACACGTTTCATAACACTTTCCGGTTAGAATACTCCTGACATTTTAATTTGATATGCCAACTGTGCTTTAAAGTAGATATATAATTTTGATGAGGTGTGTAAACTGCTTGAACTTCCATTCTATACTTTTGATTTATGGTCAGGAAATACTACTATAGTTTTTTAACTTTTATTGCTGTACTAGTAGTTTTAGTACTGCATATTTTGAAATTCGATTGGAGTACTTGAAGAATTTCAAATAAAATTTTAAAACATGTAACTAATTATAATCATGTACAGTTATAACCCGTAAGTTATAACCAATATAATGCAGCTGTACCATTCCAATTAAGTCAGGACGAAGAGGAAGAACAAAATGAGGGGACAACTACTAATGAACCAACGGTAGACATTAAAGTTGTTGCTATGACTGTCGGTCGAAAAAGGTGCAAAAAATCCAATCCACAAGATTGGAATAAGAACCAAACCAAAAAAATGAGAATGGAAGGAAAAGCCTATGTTGGGTACAGCAGATCAAGGCAAGGTGTAGTGAAACATGATGTTCCAAGAAGTTAGAGGAAAATGGGAGAACCATGGAAATCTAAGGGATGTCTAAAATCTAAGAAAAATAAATGCTCAATTATTAGAGAGGAAACACTACTGCTTATTTTTGAGAAGTTCTGGTCTACTATGAACTGGGAACAACGAATATTGTTTGTTGTTACTCGTGTCATAAAGAAAACCCCAACAAGGAGATACATGGAAGGACCTTCCAGGCGAAATAGTACATTGATGTACTCATTAACAGTTGGTGATGAAAAACTAGAAATCTGCAAAAATATGTTTTTATCAACCCTTAATATTGGGCAACACACTGTTCACAGTTGGATAAAAAATAGTAAATTTGGGATGTGTAGCAGCCAGGAAGGTTCTAATCAATTAAGAAAGAAAACGCCACGTCAAGATAAAGAAGAGAGCAAGTTATATTTGAGAGAATTTTTTGATAGCTTGCCTAAGCTACCTTCCCACTATGGAAGGCACGATTCTTCCAAACTTTATTTGGAGCAAACAGTTCATTCAATATGTCAACTATTTAAACTGTACTTAGACAAATGCGCCACAGATAAGAAGTTGCCTGTCTCCAGATCTGGATTCACTGAAACATTTTACTCGATGGACCTTTCATTACACCACATTAAAAAGGACAAGTGTGACATATGTACTCAACATGAAGTTGACAATATCACTGATGAAACGTGGAATAAGCATGCTGAAAAAAAAATCGAGCTCGGCTTGAGAAGACAAACGATAAACAAGCAGCGTTAGACTTTTGACAATGGATCTACAAGCTGTTAAAGTTTCTCCATGTTTGCAAGCAAGCTCTATATTTTTCAAAACGAAACTAGGCTGTCACAACTTAACAATATATGATCTCGCCTCTCACCATACAACGCGCTTTTGGTTTACAGAAACGGAGGCAGATTTGACAGCTTCTACGTTTGCAACATGCGTAATTGAGTATCTAAATACAAACTGTGTGAACGAGACCGTACCTATTATTCTGTTTAGCGATGGTTGCACGTACCAAAATAAAAATAACATATTAGCTAACACTCTTCTTAGTTATGCAGTAGATAATAATCTCATCATTATCAAGAAGCACCTGGAACTAGGACACGCTCTAATGGAGTACGACTCCGTGCATAGCTGTATAGAGAGGAAGCTAAAGAGGAGAGAAATTCATTTACCAAGTGACTACATAACCATTTGCAAAGAAGCTAGGAATAAGCCGTTTTAAATACACTCCTGATGGAAAGAATTGTTGTTAAACTAGATTTTGACGGAGAATGGCAAGAACTTCCACACCGTGCAAAGAATGTACCCCGTGGTACCGTGTGGCCTCATTTTCACATGGAGAAGAGAAAGATTAAATATCAGAAATAGAAACATTTACACGGATTGAAAAGTGTCATACTCATCATGTATATAAGATTATTTTTCAGTTACTATAAACTATTGCGCTTTTTTGCTTCTGGTGTAAAATTAAATTTTTGGGATTACGAGGTATACGGTAGAATGATTATATATATATATATATATATATATATATATATATATATATATATATATATATATATATATATATATATATTTTAGATTTTCACTTTCAAAAATGACTTTTTAAAAAATAACTATAAGTTTTAAAATTGACTGTTTATTAGACTGTTTTATAAATATGTTTTTATGACTTGAGTTTATTCTGAACTGTCGTAATTTTGTATGAACATAATATTTATAAGCTTTGAATTGCCACGTAAGCATCAGCAGAATACAAAGTGGCGTGATGCTTGCGTGTTCACAATAATATTGCAAGGAAGTTGTTATCACTTTTGATAAATGAAATACAATATTGTAATATGATATGCCTGAGACTAGCTGCTGTGAATATTTGCATATAACAACTCCCTTTTTTCAAAAAAAGTTGATGTTACACTTCAACTTTTAGGATAATTCTTCAGGGGTGTCTTCATTAGTCTGGTGGATGTTGGGCCTTCTTCTTAGCAGGGTGTTAATTCTTTTTAGTGCTTCCCTGTGTATGGACTCTGGACGTTCCTTGTCAATTTGGAACCTATTTCTACATTTGAGGGCTACGTAGAGTAGGATCAGGCTGATTAATAGAGCTATGGTTATATAAGTGAACCATGAAATATTTCTAGTCACGAAGGGTTCGTTTATTATTTTATCTAAGTCCCTGGAATATTGTTCTAGCTTATGGTTGGAGACTTATAAGTTTTCGATATTTAGATTGTCGAATTGTAAAGGTTTCAAATTGGGCATTTCAAAATTTTCTGGTATCATACTGCAGCAATCGTAGGGAATTATCACTGGATGTGGATTACTTGTTACGTTAAGCAGCTTGCGGTTTTCGGCCTATATTTTTGTAATGCCGACGAAGGCGTTACATTCTGATGTAACATGTAATGATGTTTTAAAACAGAATTTTCGTTAATGATTGTAGTTTCTGTATTGGAATTTGCACATTTTATTTTAACGTGAGTGGGACTTGAAACTATAACCAGCCATTTCGAGAACAGATATTGGCTTCGAGTTTTTGTACCTTATAGCCTTGTCCGTATACTAAAATGCTATGACAGTTCTTCGGCATTTCTACAAGATTTTTGAATAGTTGAGCTTCACATGCTGCACTATTATCTATCGGATATGCATAGAGGTTGGAACAGAGCTTCTTAAGAGAACTTAGTTGTTTGCATCCTGTTAGGTCCTTGATGGGTACGTACATCATAGAATCATCATTTTTCGCGATATATTTTTGAGAAAGTGACAGTATGTGATGCAATCCAGTTCTATTATCTAGGACGGGAATTGGGTACAAATGGTATAAGGTGTAAAGTTGTTGTTCTACCAGTGGAATCTTTAGAACGAAAACAAGATCTGATTGTGTCTGGAATGCTTCTAATTCTATTATTTCTAAATATTTAGCAATTTCTGAATGTTTTACTGATAGGGGTAAGTTATTCTTGATTAAGTTCTGAGATATTTCCTGAAGGGATGCAATTAAACTATCTGGTGTAATGATTGATGAATGAATAATTTTTAAACGTGCAAATGTAATAGAATTTAGAATATCATTAATGTTATCTTGAAGGTACATATAACTTTCTAGTAGGTTTTCACAGATTTCAAAGAAAAACATTTTGGCTTCGACTAGGGCAAGTTTGTCTCTTAGTTGGTGAATCGCTCTCTTAATTTTGTTTATGTCGTCATTGAAAGCTTTTTCGTCAATTTGAAGTTTTTGAATTGTTTCGTTAAATGTTTTTATAACTGACATAGTAACAGAAATTTGGTTTTTTAGTAGGTTTTCCACTTGACGTTGGTCCTGGTTTAATTTATTAATACTCTCTGTGTAGAATTTACCGTCAGAGGCGTCGAGGTTGCCAGTAATTGATTTAAATATGCTACCTAGTCCGTCTATTATTCCGCGCTTATAGCGTTTTGTTTCTACTAGGATTTCTTGGAGTTTTTCTTTAATTGAATTCGAAATTTGTATCAATAGCGTGACATGTGTTTTAACTTCAGAGTAAAATTTCTGCATGCTATGGTAATTGTTATCAAGCATGTTTGTTATCGCCTTTAAAATATTATTATTACTGTTGAACGCATTTTCAATACTTGATAAATTTTTGTGTACCAATAGTGTCCACTTGTCATTGGAGACTATTAGTTTTGATTCGTCATGATAGTAGACTCCTATCGTATTTTTTACTGGTGTTATTTGAGATTGGGAATATGCTGTTCCGATCAGCATAGCAAACCTGTAAAATGATTAATTTTCAGAATACGGTTTTAGTCGATCGAAGTTTGCTTTGGTTTTTTGTTTTGTTTTTGTATTTAAAAGAGTGGCAGAATTGTTATATATTTCTAAGATATCAAAGGGGCCATTGAATTTATTTCGCAATTTATCTTTAATTTGGGATTCTTTTAAATACACTTTGTCTCCAACTTTATATTTAGGAAGATTTTCGGAGACGTGTTGATCAAAACGAACTTTTGCTTTTTGTTTCTGCGATTCGGTTTTGGCTCGTGCTACCTTATAATAGTGAGATATACGATTGTTCAAATCTCTGACATACTTAGTGATTAATTCTTTTGGATTATATAGAGTTTCGGGTGGTCTACTGGAGGTATGACCAAAAACAAGTTCATACGGCGTGAATCCGTGTGTTTTGTTGGTTGAATTATTATAACAAATTATCGCGTATGGCAATATATTGAAAGGGTGTTCGTTGGGGTTTTCGATCATGTGGGCTCTAATCATTTCTAAACGTGTCGAATGGAATCTTTCGAAGGATCCATTTGACTGGGGGTGTCCTACGCTAGAATAGGTGAGCTTTATATTGTAGAGAGTGCATAAATCTTTAAGAAGAGCGTTGTCGAACTCTCTTCCATAATCACAATGGATCCTTAGGGGAGTTCCATAATGTTGGAAATAAAGCAATAAGGTGTTTACTACTACTTTCGCACTTTTATCATTAATTGGGTAAGCTTGACTAAATTTTGTAAGCTCGTCTCTAATTGTAAGGGCATAGTTTCTGGTAGGCACTTCTAAGATATCAACATTTATTCGCTCGAAAGGAGTTCTAGGAGTTTCTGTAATGACTAGTGGCGAGTCTAAATTTTTACGACATACTTTAACTTTTTGACATACTTGACAATTTTTGATAAGAGTTTCAACATCTTTGGTTAAGCCTTTCCAATGATATTTTTGTCTAATGCGGCGGATAGTTTCGTTTATGCCGCGATGAATATTAGCTTTACCGGAGTGATATTGATTCAAGATGATAGGAATTTCATCTGGTTCAAGTGTCTTTGTAATATCTTGACACACTATTATTTTTACGTCCTTTTCCGCTAAAACAAATGACAAGATTTCGAGAATTGGTAATTCTATAATATTTTCAACATAATATGTTTCGGATGATTTAAATATGTCTTGACATTTATATATTGAGGCAAAAAGATATTCTATTACAGTATCAGGATTATTCGGAAGAGGAACAATGAGGTATTTCCTATTTCGAACTGATCTACTTGATAAAACATTTATTTTTAATTTTTGAAAATCTGCGTTCTCTTCGAAAAGGTCTTCTAGAATTTGATTATGGGTTTCTCTTATATTGTCTTGCTGGAGACTGTTAAAATATTTTTGTTGCTTCTATTCAGCAATTGATTATTAGAATATTCGATTTTAGAGTAATCTATAAGAGATTTCGTTTTGTATAATTCAACGAAAGTTCCAAATTCTTGATAAATGTTATTAGTTTCGTCATCGTTAAGTTGTTCGTCATTTTGTGAGTCGATTTCGTCATCGTCAGTTGTTTGGGTTGGATATATGGGAATCGGTGATAAGTTTGCTTGGGATTGAAATTTTGAAATTTCTTTAAAATAATCAATTTTTATCCTGGATAAGGCGTCGGCGTTCTTATTAACCTTGCCTGGTTTATACTCGATTGTATAGTCGTATTCCTCGAGCTTGAGGCGCCATCGAGCTAAACGACTTCCTGGGTCTTTTATCGAAAAGAGCCAAGTGAGTGGTCTATGGTCAGTTATGAGTTTAAATTTCCTGCCGAAGATGTATGGGCGAAAATGTTTAACTGCCCAGACAATAGCGAGAAGTTCTCTCTCTATCGTAGAATACTTCGTCTCGGCTTTGCAAAGGGTCCTAGAAGCAAATGCTATAGGTAGGTCTTTACCTATAGGACCTTGGGAAAGTACTGCGCCGATCGCAAAAGCGCTTGCGTCTGTGGTAAGTACGAAGCATTCTTCAAAGTTTGGGTATGCAAGAACAGGAGTTGTGGTTAGAGCATGTCTCAAAGTTTCGAAAGACGTTTGACATTCGGAATCAAAGATGAAGGGAGTATCTTTTGTAACAGTTTAGTTAATGGTTTTGATATCTTGGCAAAATTATGAATAAATCTGCGGTAATAACCTGCAAGGCCTAGAAAGGATTTTATGTCTTTTTGGTTGGCGGGTTGAGGAAATTTTCTGATACATTCTATCTTAGACGGATTTGGCTTTACACCTTCTTTTGTGACTAAATGACCAAGATAAGCTACTTCCTTACGTAGGAATTCACATTTATCTGGTTGGATTTTCAGATTTGCCTTTTGTAACCTTTTGAAGACTTCTGTGAGCCTGGAAGTATGCTCATGGATGGTAGGAGAGTAGATGATGATGTCGTCCATATAGACGAGACACCTCTCATTTTGTATACCTAAAAGAATGTTATCCATCACTCTTTGAAACGTTGATGGGGCATTCTTAATCAAAGGGAAGTCTTACAAATTCAAAATGACCGTTTTCGACAGTAAAAGCGGTTTTTTGAATATCTCTTGGGTCGATTTCAATCTGGTGAAAACCAGAGGCCAGATCAAGGGTTGTAAAGTATTGGCATTTGCCAAGTTGATCAAGAAGGTCGGAAATATTGGGAAGTGGGTATTTGTCTCCTACAGTGTAGTCTACTACAACTCTCCACTTCTGCTTGCCTGAAGCGTCAAGCTTTTTGGGGACTACCCAGATAGGAGAAGACCATGGTGAATTAGATGGTCGGATGATATTTTCATCTAACATTTTGGATATTTGACGTTTTACTTCCTCCTTATGGATTTGAGGATAACGGTAGGACTTAGTAAACACGGGTTTCGACTCGTTTGTGTCAATGGAGTGTTTTATTTCGTTAGTAAAAGTCAATTGATCTCCTTCAAGGTAGAAAATGTCAGCAAAATCTAGACAGAGTTGTGTTATAATGTCTTTTTCTTCTTCGTTGAGATGGTCTAGGCGAAGTTGTCGTTTTATTTCGTCATGTCTGTTAAGTTGGGTCTCATAGACACATTTGTTCATATTATTTAGTGAATAATGTTGGAGTGGCTCTAATTTTATTTCGCTAAAATCGATTGTTTTTGGTATTGCATTCGCATTTAACACGGAAGCAAGAAATTCACCTTTATGGTTTATTTTGACTACCGCGTTGGGAATATGTACCTTTTCTATCTCTGATGCTAACAGTATAGCATCTGTGTTACTAAGATTACATTTAAATTTAAATATTTGTTCAGTCCGGGGTTCTGTGGAAATTTTATTATTTGTTGGATTGTTTGTTGAATTTTGGTACGTTTGCGGTGTGATATTTTCTGTGGCTTTATGTAAAGGAATAGTCTTGAAGTTTGTTACAAGTTGCTTATTTTTTAGATCTATTATACAGTCATAGTGCTCTAAGAAATCTGAGCCAAGTAGACCATCAAATTCGATATCAAGATTACAAATATAAACTTTATGAGGATCAGTTGCTGAAAAAGGTACTAAGGTGGATTCGTTAATGTAAATTTTTTGATTTGTAATGCCTTGGATGGTTACATTTTCGGGATATCTATACCGGAAGTTTTTACATGTTTCTGGTTTAAAAATCGAAATTCCTGCACCTGTATCATTTAGTAGTTTAAAAGTATTACTAGAGTCGTTAATGTAAAACAGATTTTTTGAGTTTAGTGACAAAGCTGGACTTACAGAAAGTTCTGTTCCGGAAAGTTTAAATTGGGGTTGAAATTGTCCAAATTCATTGCGCGAATTTGGGCTTGTAGTTCCGCAATACTGTGATCTTGGGTTTCGATATTCGGTGGGTCCGGTTGAAGGGGTTGGCCTAATTGAAAATTTTGGTTTGGATATTGTTCGTTTGCGTTGTCTTGAGTGGAATTTTCATATGGGTTATTATCAGTATAATAACTCTGGTTTGTCGCTTCGTCATAACTATTAGCAGTATAATAGTTTTCGTTCTGATTTTGGTATTGGTAATTCTCATTATACGGGTCTTGGTTATTATCGTTATACGAGCTATTAACAGTATAATAGTTCTGAGAACTATTAGCGGTATAATAGTTCTGAGGAGTTTCCTGCTGGGGTTGGTCCTCTTTATTTAAATGTAATGTTCGTCTACCAGTTGAAGGTTGGTAATTTGGATTTGGTTGAATTGTAGGAGGTCTATTACCTCCAAAATTCGGATTTGGCATGATAACCGGGGGTCTTTGTTGAGGTGTTTGACTATGTTGTATATTTGAGTAAGTTCTTTGGAACTGTTGTTGATGTGGGGGTTGATATGAGGGCCTAGAAAAATTTGGCTGTGATGAATTACCAAAATTATGCGGTCTTTGGCGACATTCTATATTAGTGTGACCTATTCGCTTACAAATAGAGCACTGTTTAACTGGTGTATTCGGTCTGCGTTGCATATTTGTATTTCGGTTAAAATTACTTTTTTGGTTTTCGAAATAATTAAGTTGAAGTTCGCGTTTGATTCTAGAAATGGCTATTAACATATCAGGTGGGTTGCTAGCTCTGACAGAATGTCCTATTTTAGGTTCTAACCCTGTAAATAATGTATTTAAAATCATAGCGTCTGTGAGCTGAGTTTGGGCTTCTTTTTGTTCGTTTGTCAATCTTTGTTTATTAATGGAGGCGTTCATTTTTGCCTCATGCGTTTGTAAGCGAGAGATAAAAGTAAGAGGTGATTCACTCGACAGCTGCCTCATCCTTTGTAAATCTTGGATGAGAGCAGTGAGATCGCGCGAATCGCCAAAATGGCTTTCTAGAAGCTGTTTGATTTCAACTAAAGTTTCAGGATTTCTAGAATTTATTAATTCTGCGGCACGACCCTTTAGTTTGTTTTTTACGTGTAGCGTTACAAGTACCTTTTGATTTCCAACTGCCATATTATATGCAACATTAATAGCATTTAAAAATGAATTTAAAAATATTTGGTTTCCGTCGAATTCAGGTATTATCAAAAATATTTCGTTTAATTTATAAGGTTCTACATTTTGTGTTTGTTGTTCCGGTGGAGGTACCATCCTGGATCTTAATCTCATAAACTTTTCGATTTAATTTATTAATACTAATGTGAGCTTAATATGATACGAAATAAAAATATTAAAAGGGAAATAGAACTGAATTTGTATTATAAATGTTACTGTTTCGCAAATATTTAAATGCAATAAAAAGCGAGATGATTCTTAAATGACTTACGTTAATATTATCCACATTCCTCGGGGCGACCGGAGAATCCTACTTCGTGAACGTTGTTACACCGGGTTAGCGCTGGCTTGTTCCCAATGCCGATGAGACCTGACGGACGGTTGGAATAGTGGCTGCTGTTGTTTTCTTGTAAATTTTCGTAGCTTCTTTTCTTCTTTTAAAGGTTTTGGAAAACCACCGCGCCCAGTTAGTTTCCGTGTTCTGAACGCGTGCAGAATCCTACCACGACTGCGCCAATTTTTAGATTTTCACTTTCAAAAATGACTTTTTAAAAAATAACTATAAGTTTTAAAATTGACTGTTTATTAGACTGTTTTATAAATATGTTTTTATGACTTGAGTTTATTCTGAACTGTCGTAATTTTGTATGAACATAATATTTATAAGCTTTGGATTGCCACGTAAGCATCAGCAGAATTCAAAGTGGCGTGATGCTTGCGTGTTCACAATAATATTGCAAGGAAGTTGTTATCACTTTTGATAAATGAAATACAATATTGTAATATGATATGCCTGAGACTAGCTGCTGTGAATATTTGCATATAACATATATATATATATATATATATATATATATATATATATATATATATATATATATATATATATATATATATATATATATATATATATATATATATATATATGTTATATGCAAATATTCACAGCAGCTAGTCTCAGGCATATCATATTACAATATTGTATTTCATTTATCAAAAGTGATAACAACTTCCTTGCAATATTATTGTGAACACGCAAGCATCACGCCACTTTGAATTCTGCTGATGCTTACGTGGCAATCCAAAGCTTATAAATATTATGTTCATACAAAATTACGACAGTTCAGAATAAACTCAAGTCATAAAAACATATTTATAAAACAGTCTAATAAACAGTCAATTTTAAAACTTATAGTTATTTTTTAAAAAGTCATTTTTGAAAGTGAAAATCTAAAAATTGGCGCAGTCGTGGTAGGATTCTGCACGCGTTCAGAACACGGAAACTAACTGGGCGCGGTGGTTTTCCAAAACCTTTAAAAGAAGAAAAGAAGCTACGAAAATTTACAAGAAAACAACAGCAGCCACTATTCCAACCGTCCGTCAGGTCTCATCGGCATTGGGAACAAGCCAGCGCTAACCCGGTGTAACAACGTTCACGAAGTAGGATTCTCCGGTCGCCCCGAGGAATGTGGATAATATTAACGTAAGTCATTTAAGAATCATCTCGCTTTTTATTGCATTTAAATATTTGCGAAACAGTAACATTTATAATACAAATTCAGTTCTATTTCCCTTTTAATATTTTTATTTCGTATCATATTAAGCTCACATTAGTATTAATAAATTAAATCGAAAAGTTTATGAGATTAAGATCCAGGATGGTACCTCCACCGGAACAACAAACACAAAATGTAGAACCTTATAAATTAAACGAAATATTTTTGATAATACCTGAATTCGACGGAAACCAAATATTTTTAAATTCATAAGTGCTTAAGTGCTTGTTGCACTCCCAAACACACGGTTGGCCAAACCGATTTCTAGTACACCGAGTTCACTGGACTCGCTTCTGCTGCACTGAGTTCACTGGACTCAGTTTAGGTTCACTAGACCGTCTTCTCTACTCCGAGTTCACTGGACTTGTTTTTGCTGCACTGAGTTCACTGGACTCAGTTTAGGTTCACTGGACCGACATCTCTACTCCGAGTTCACTGGACTCGTTTTGGTACGCTAGATCTCTTGTCTTGTAGTTGCCCTGGATCCACTTTCTTGGGTGCATTAATCAAACGCGCCGATACCCCTGGGTACACTGGACCCAGCCCTG
Source organism: Rosalia funebris (assembly GCA_037954035.1). NCBI lineage: Eukaryota > Metazoa > Arthropoda > Insecta > Coleoptera > Cerambycidae > Rosalia > Rosalia funebris. The sequence continues at coordinate 22,923,461 of JAZFAV010000006.1, forward strand.
CTATAGACCCTGGAACTGCAACCTATTGGTGGGTACACTGGACCCTCTCTTTAATTTTCATTCTACAACATAAAAAACTATTAAATTTAATTAATGTTTAACTACCCTAAAAGAAAATAAACACTGTTTTGATTTCTTAGTCATCTTTTCTTTTGGTTGGTAGAGGCACACTAGACCTCTTCCACATTACAAATCTGCCTTCTGAGGTTTGAACAATCTTAGGCGATCACTAGCCACAACGCCCTTAAACTGTCGCTTATCTTTCGAAAACGAGGCTACTCGGTATCTATCGTTTTCAATTTCTTCTACTATTTTTACTGGTCTTATGTATTTCGGCACTAACTTCCCACTATAACAAACTTCTTTCTGTTAGAGAGCTTAGTTATTACTTAGTGGCAGAGGAAAACGATCTTTCACGGTTATCTGGTTTAATTTTCAGTAATCAACAACCATTCGAAAATCGCCTGTTTTCTTTTTAATTAAAAGAATTGGACAACTGTATGGGAAAATAGTCCGTTCAATTATGTCTTGTATTAATAAATCATTAACGATTTCACGTACTTTATCTCTTTCAAAGAACGATAGACGATAAGGTTTATACACTACAGGAACATCTGATGTAAGCTCAATAGCTCAATATGCATTTCAATGTCAATGTTATTCAAAAGACAAGTGTTTTTACTAATACACTCGGCATATTGTTCAATAAGGCACTCAACATTTTTATTTAACTGTTTACAATTTTCATAATTTTTATTTACATTACATTCGCCAGAACCTCGCGCTAATCACGTATTTTCGTCAAGCTCTAATGTTTGTAAACTAAGGTTTAGAATACGTATCATGCCAGTCCCGTGACAGAATTGTACTTCATTCGAAGGAATTATTATTACGGCACCATTTCGGTTTTCTTCAGAGTCAAAAATGCGTACTTCACAGTTTATTACATCTTTGGCGACAGCAAGAATAAAAGTGCATTTTGCCACGTCGGGGTCACCATTTTGGCGATGGCAAGGATAAAAGTGCATTTTGCCTCGACCGGGAATCGAACCCGGCTCTCCCAATTTCCGGTTGAGTGCTCTGACCGCTGAGCTATCGAGGCACACTCATTATCCCTGCTAATGCGCCAGTTTAATGCTTCACTACACATCTGATGTTACCGCAATCATATTTATTCCGATTTTTATTTCAGAACGCTTCTGTGTTTTTATTGTAATATTATTTTTCTCCACCGCGTCGTATGGTAATTTCATGTTTCGTACTGTTAATTTCAAAGACGCCGATGTTTTATAAACATAAACTCCATCGCACTCCGTAATCGGTTGGCCTATCAATAAATTGGTTATTTGTAAATTATCTGACACAATAAGGAATTCTGTTGACACGACAATTTCGTCTATTTCGATTTTTACTTTTATTTGGCCCTAAAGGTTTTACTGTAGCCCCTCCACAACCTACGATAACATTATTTGTTCTATCGGTGTCTATTTTTAGATAAGTTATGCACTGCACTTAATTTAATGGTATTACAGCTGCTACCAAAATATACGTATGCGGAAAGGGTTTGTCCATTTATTTTAGCAGTTTTATAAAATTGATCATTTTTTTGTGTCCTGGTTACCACTCGATACTAATTTTAATTCGCGATTTGAGCTTTCACCAAATTTTTGTCTTTTCCAACACTCATTTTCGTTATGACCTTTCCGCTTACAAAATGAACAGTTGTTATCCGAATAATATTTTCGACAGTCAACCTTTTTGTGTCCGTCACGACCACACAAAAAACATTTGACTCTTCTGCTATGCCTATCATCAAATTGTTCAATAAAACCATGTGTGGCACTTACCTTGAGGCTGTGTTTTGATACCTGTTCACTATTTGCAATTAAAAACTGTAGTAAGTGCTTCATAGATATACAACCTGCAGCTCGAATTCCTGACCTTGCGAAGGGGTAGTTGATTGTGTTTGCCTATCATCAGATTGTTCAATAAAACTATGTGTGGCATATCTACGAATATCTACGTATATCTACGAAGCACTTACTACAGTTTTTAATTGCAAATAGTGAACAGGTATCAAAACACAGCCTCAAGGTAAGCCTTGAGGCTGTGTTTTGATACCTGTTCACTATTTGCAATTAAAAACTGTAGTAAGTGCTTCGTAGATATACAACCTGCAGCTCGAATTCCTGACCTTGCGAAGGGGTCATTGATTGTGTTTGCGATGACTTATACGATCACCTTGTCCTGAAGTTTACAATACTGACCAAGGACTAGCTTTTGGTAGAAGAAATTAACCAAACTTGTGGTGCCCGGTCCTCTGGTGAGATGTATTCAAGAACTGGTGTCGCACTGGAGGACTGGGTTTACCATAACATCGGATGATACTAGAGTCAGTTAGAAGGAGCGTGTTTCAGGGAGACTCCCTTAGCCCCCTTCTGTTTTGCATCTCACTGCTGTAGTTGTCCGTGTCCCTCAGGAAAACCTGTGGCTATAACTGCGGCACCCCCGGCGATCGAAGGCATAAGGTCACCTATCTATTTTACATGGATGACCTAATATTTTATGCCTCCGGAGAAAGGAAATTACGCCAGTCCCTAAGGGTGGTGCAGGAGTACACGCAGGCCATCGGGATGGAGTTCGGGTTGGACAAATGTGCACTTGTTCATCTCAAGAGAGGGCGAAGCCGGGAATACGCAGAGGAAGGATGCGTAGCTCGTAGACGGAAGCATATTACATCACTTAGATGCCGGAGAGTCGTACACCTACTTGGGCGTTGAGCAACGCTCCACCCAAGAGGTAGGTGTCGTAAAAAACGCTCTCCGCGGCAAGTATCAGCACCGCTTCCGACAGATCTGGTCTTCAGAACTGTCGAGGAAGGACAAGGTGTCTGCAACAAACATGCTTGCCGTTCGGATCCTTGTCTACTCCTTCGGAGTAGTCAAATGGGCACAGGAGGAGTTGCGACGACTTGACGTAGTAACCCATAAAAGGATGCATCTCAGTAGGAGTTTGCATCCCAAATCGTCCATTCCACGTCCATCTCCCACGACATCGCGGAGGACGTGGACTCTTGAGTTTGGAGTGTTTCATAACGGGATGGTTCTGGACGGAGCCTGTAATGTTATCAGGAGTTCGGATCCCCTTCTCTGCATGGTCCGAGATCACGAACATGCAGGGATAGGAGCATTTTTATTTAAGGCAGCACGTAGAGCAGCCGATGATCTCGGTCTCGTCTTCGACACCGAACGGGCTAATCACAATTCTGTCACTGAGTTGGAACCCGTTCGGTTAAAAGCCCAAGTAAAATCTGCAGAGCATTTAAGAGCTCTATAGCTTCACAAGGATAAACCCATGCACGGGGTCTTGTATAGGAATAAGGAACCCTGGGCTTATCCGAAAGGCTTACCTTTACTTTCTTAAGGTCAGCTGGGCTAAATTCAGAGACCGAGGGATTCATCATGGCTTGCCATTTAACACGCTCGTCTATCGGAGTCGTATCATGGGTACTGAGATCTGCCGCAGGGCGCCGGAGACATGCATTTACTGTCGGCTTGCGCGGTATATGCAGTCTCGGCCTATATCCAAAGACACAACGCAGCGTTACGAGTGCTTTATTATCATTTAATGCACTCGTATCAGATAGACGAGACACCAGTGCTACCTTACGCTCCAGGGGATATTGAGTCCGCTGTGGAAAACGAAAAGTGCCGAAAATATTGGAACTATTCGTTTCCCACCATCAGGCAAATACAAGCCAACAAGCCTGACGTAGTCCTCCTCGACTACCAACTCAGGACAATGTTCGTCATCGAGTTCTCGGCACCCGGTGATTGTAATTTTTTTTTTATTTTGAAAGAGGAGGAGAAACGGGCAAAATATCGAGATTTAATCTTCGAACTCCGCAGACTCTATCCAGACCATTCTGTTAAACTTAAGGTACTGATTGTAGGAGTCCTTGGTGAAGCAAGAGATACACTGCTTTCAGAATTGAGGAGCATACCGGCATGCCGAAACTCGGCAGAAATCTTGGCCAGTCGCATGCAGTCGCAAAAAAAGAAATATATACATATATATATATATATATATATATATATATATATATATATATATATATATATATATATATATATATATATATACTACTAAAACCATACTGAATTATTTAATGAATATTAAAACAAACAAAATCTACATTTACATTATGTACTATTAGTGACATATATTTACTAACTAGTATACAAAGCAAACAAGTATACAAAGCAACAAAGCAAACATATAGGTATATTGCACACACATTCAAAAGACGCTTATAGAAATAAGTTTTATTTTAAAAAGCATTGCTTGTTATCATAATTTGAATCTATGGGCTCCAGACTATCACATCGATCTGGGAAAGTTAAAATTCCCAAATTGTTCGGTATATAACTACACCTTATAACGAATATTAAAGTTTTTAATATATTTAAAACAAAATAAAACGAACAGCTAAAAACAAGAAAGTTTAATTGAAAGTATGAAAACAGTCGATTAATATATTATAAAAAATTAAATAAACATTGTAAAATTTACAAATCAGTAAATATATAAGCCCCTTCTAAGGACTAGATTTCATACCGGACAAATCGGACCTTATCCGATATCCTGATTTCATATCAACAATATATATTCATTAATCTTTATCTGCCCAAGTTGTTATGGTGGTAAAATCTGTAAAACCTAGAATTACCAAATGAACTAAGATGTACTCCGGAAAATGTTAAATCAATTCACGTCATTTTTACACAACCATTGTATGAGGTTCGCTAACACAATGGCCATAGGATTTACGGTCACAATGTCGCGTAAGTAGAGATTTAGATCGTTTGTTCACCACATGGCCTAAAGCTGTGTATGAAAGAGGAACTATATTTTTGGGGCGTTACTTACATTGTTTCCGCTTAATTATCGGTATTTCTTTAAAGTGGAACGTATGCGTTGAATTAACATATAGTAGTGTTTATTTTGTTTTATGAATTGGAGTAGTCTTTTGAAATATACATATATTATAACATTAATTAGTGATATTACAGCTTATAAGTAACTTAAAGTAAGTAATTGTTTGCCGTCATATCGGCGGCTACAAAAAATTCTTCTGAATCTTGAACAAGATGACAAAACATTATTAATCAAGCATTATGATTTCTTTTTTAGTTTGAGTCGCTTTGTTGTTTCGGTTTTTAACCACATTAACTTAAGCTAAGTTGTTCTTAATTTCACTTACTTATCTTGAAAAGGTGAAAATATAAAAAACAAAGATTACCTAATAAAAGTTTTATCAATAAATGATAATTTCTAGTTCTGCTACTCTGTTTTATACTATAAAATGTATACACATAACGATAGCTTATTATCATCATAATTTAGAACAATTATCAGAAATTTTAAATGTGTACATTTTATTTTTATTTGTCACATTTTCATTTATAGTCATCGTTTGTTGAACTAAAATGGAAGTTGTGGTCTAACAGTCGTAAGTAGTAAGTCGAAGACTAACTTTCAAAATATGTTATAATAACTATTTTTCTACACCTACAACCCAAGATTATATTTTATACAGAATTGAAATATCAAATATTTGAACTTGGATTTTCACAATTCTTTCACTTTAAACAAACTGCGTAATTCTATAAAAGATTAAAAGTATTTATCGCTTTGGTCCTATTCAAATAATAATGTGAATCAAACGAGCACCTTCAAATATCAATAGCTAAAGAGTTCATAGAAATCAGCCGGGCGAATTAGAGTGTCTGTTTCAAACTTTAAAGACAACTTGTCCATTGATGAGGTAGGTATATGGAAGAACAAAAGTGGCGAAACAGAGAGTGAATGTTAAAAATAAGGAGCAAATACGATTAATGTTGAAAAAAACTATAATCCAGAGAAATAATGGTATTATTTCTATGAAAGTACAATGTGTCTGGGCCTGCACTAAATCTAAAAGAATTTGCCCTGGATTACATTTAAATTGTGAAAACTGAAGTGAACTTTGTTGATTATCTCAGACAATCGCATGTTATAATTAAAAGATTTTTGCATGAGCAACAAGTAAAATAATTATTATTTCTACAAATCTATCAGCACGATTTCGGCATTTTCACTACACTTACTAACAAATATGTGGGAAGGAGTAACTTATTTTAGTTTTAGTATGAAATCTATATTGAAGATAGTATTGTTATTAAGCAAAAATCAATAATAGTTCCGTTGAAATAAAAATAAAAGGATTTGATAAAAAGGTTTCAAAATAATGTTTCATTTAAAGTGGTTTATTTAGGCTTCTCTCATATCTCTCATCTCACATTTCATTCGTTTTGCTGTGGATATCAAATTGTTTTCGTAACCAATACCAGTTAGTTTTCGTTAAATTTAACTTTATTTTGTTCTCAATAGCTGAATGGTCCCGGTAAAATATTATGACAATTTTTGGTAACGGTCTATTATCTGGTAGATATAAATTTTCTTAATATATGAAAATAAATACATACTAAATATGCAAATGCAATTAAATATCATGAAATTGTATATAAAGTTACACCTGATTGATGATGCGACGTTTATGTATATATATATATATATATATATATATATATATATATATATATATATATATATATATATATATATATATATATATATATATATAATGTTAATTATTATCATGATAATATATTAACTTATAACGATATATATATATATATATATATATATATATATATATATATATATATATATATATACATAAACGTCGCATCATCAATCAGGTGTAACTTTATATACAATTTCATGATATTTAATTGCATTTGCATATTTAGTATGTATTTATTTTCATATATTAAGAAAATATATAAGTATATATGTATATATATTTACACGTTTTAACCTATAGTAATAGGTTAAAACGTGTAAATAACTAGGTATAATATAATATGAGTATAAAATATGAATGTAGAAGCTAATCTTAAAATAAACTACAGTTAGTTAATATTATTAACTATTAAATAATAGTTGTTTTAACAATCGTACTCTATTTTCCTTTATTAGTAGAAGATGTATGAGGTTAAATTGAATGAAGTAACTGAAGTGTAACTGCAAAATCTATCGTCTATTCAAATGCATTTAAGGGGACATTAGTGTACTTTATAGTTTAAAAATTAACAATTGTTAATCTTCACATGCCCTGTATCATTTTCAAGGGGTACACTTGACAATGGACGAACATCGGCAGATGTTCACTTCTATTACACAAACCTGCTCTCTTGATTCAATTGTTACACTACTAAATAAAATATGGCGCAAGATACAAAAACATCTATCTACCAACCATAACGGTTATTTATTATGCAAGAACGGGTGGTTGCTGAAGATAATACGAGCTACCTACAAAATGAAATGTTGATTTAGAATATGTTGCTTAATGCTCTAATGCTTTGATGAGGTATAAATATCAGAAGAATACAGCAATGTTATTCAAATAAAACTACTGATTTGATTTTTTTAGATATAAATTGTACATAAGTAAACACACCCATGTTTATGTTGATATGTGTTATAATTATGGGATTGATGTTTTTAAATAATAACTAAATACGAGTACATATGTTTGTTAAATTACTTGTTTGATAGATAACATACTGAAGGTTTTATGTTACCTTAATAATGAAGTTATAGAACCTGTGGGAGCTACTTGAATAATGAATTGAATACAATATATTTTATATAACATGTATGTATAATTGTATATTTAAATACGCAGTTTTATTTCTCATAACTTACAAGTTCTCTACATATAATTCTTATAGAGACTAACTCTGTGTTACTACTTAAACATTTTAGCAGTTGTTTTGCTTATTCATTGAAGATTAAACTATACTACGTCATTGTAAAAATAATCAGGTCTCTAACAAACATAATTATAATATTTAGTTACATTTGAAAGGGGTGAGGAAAGGTGATATTTAATTTTGTAAATTCCAACAATATGTGTCATGTATTTAGAGTAAAATTGTTCAATTTAAATTTTTTTATATATTTTCTTAGTATTGACAACCATAAACCAAATAAGTAACAAAACAAAATAGTGGTAAGTATTTAAAAGCAATATTATTTAAAATCGAGGTGATAAAGAAAGATTTAGTATTACTAATACAAGCTATTAGTAATATATGAAAATTATAAACGTATTCCATATTTTCCGTATATTCCTCCTTCCTCCATACTTTCCGTTTATACATAGTTTTACACTGTCTAATGGGCAAAAGGGTTATACAGGATAAAGCCCTCCAAAGTAATTACTGTGGTGTGTTTACGGTTAAGAGACACATAATGACCGTAAATCTGGTTATTATTGTTGTCTTGCGAGTTCATTTAGGCAATTTATTATAAATAACTTAGTATAATGTTAATTATTATCATGATAATATATTAACTTATAACGATATATGTAACTCCTAGTTAAATACGTCGTTAATTTGTTTGGTAAATAAGTATTGGCAGGAGAAATAAATCGCAATGTTGTCGCTTAATAATATAAATTTAATAATATTTTAGTAACGTAACGTATAAGTAAAAACCATTTTACACAGTCCATTTTTATATGTATGTTTTGAGGTATTCAAGTCGTTAATCGTAATTCATTCAATAAAGTAAACATTGAAAGTACATTGATACATTGAAGTATATTGATCACATTTCTAAATTTTAATCTAAATGAACATTCAAACTTCAGCCACATCATGATTTGCTCAATGTGCTAAAATTATATACCGGGTGTAACAGGATCATGGTATGTCCCCTTTTCTCCTTTAGTTTTGAAGATAATTGATTTAAATTTGGGATATCCCATACACATAATAAGTGGTACTTTTTGACATACAATTGATTTTTCTTTCACTTCTGGTTTCGCCGGTAACACTAACTTTCGATTTTTAAATGGAATACCTTGTATATTATTGCCGCTCAATGGAGACATCTGGTACACGGATGGAGCCAAGAGTGGGAACAGAGCGGGTGCGGGGGTGTATAGGTGACGCGACGGGATAGGTAAAACCTTCCCCTTGGGCAAATCACTACCGCACTCCAGGCCGAGCTAGTTGGAATTACATACGGTGTTCTGGGAGCCGACCAAAATCGGACCCAGGAGAAGATATGTATCTGCTCGGATAGCAGGGCAATCTAATTGTAGATGACCTTGCCAGACTAGGGACCAGGGAAAACCTCTATGGAACAGAACCTGCAGTTGGAATAAGTCGGAATCTGATCAGAGACCGCATCAATGGCTGGGCAAGAGACCAGCACAATAAAAGATGGAGAGGAGTAACGGGTTGTCGAATAACCAAACTCTTCATCGAATACTCAGAGATTGAGTAATGGGCCCAAGAATTCATTAAATTGAACAGGCACAAAGCCAGAACCCTGGTGGGAATCATAACGGGCCACCATAGTAGCCTGAATGCATATAAGCACAAGCTGAGGCTGACACTGATAGTCCGGCCTGCAGATACTGTAAAGAAGACGAGGAAACCTCGATTCATGTTCTTTACACCTGCCCCGCACTGGAGGAGAAGAGGTATCTTATATTAGGGACCCCTGTTATCCTAGAGGAGGCGAGGCTTAAAGCGGGGGACGTGCCTAAATTGCTCCTTTTATGGGATAGCATTTTTGGATAATGACCCGGATAAGAGGGGATCGCTAAGGGACTACCCATGCGATCAGTGGCTGATGAGGCCCAAACCTATATAATATAATAATAATAATTGCATTTTTTAATTCAAAACTAAAGGAGAAAAGGGGGCATCCCATGATCCTGTTACACCCGGTATAGTTAACTTGGTAATTGGTAATTAATTTTTATACACTAATTTTCCAAACCAGAATTTTCTCTCCATAATACATACATTCGCAGTAAGGAGATTTAAACAATTAACTAACTAGATAATAGATCGCTAGGGACTTAAAGGAATTAAATTTAACATTTACGTATAGCTACTGCATTTTTGGAAACAATGTATCATAAATTAATTTAGTTAATATAGTTTAATTAATAGCTTTTTAATTATATTAAGTACATTAAGTAAATCTGATACATATGTATATACAGTGTCGGTCAAAAGTGGAGGAACTTTTAAATTTTGCGTTCTATTAAATATCTGTATGTTTTGTTATATTGCAGAGATATAATCTCCCTTTAACATGTTGTATAAACCCGTATAAACAAGTCCTATCCTCATCAGAATAATGCTTAGAAAACCTTATTTATGATTTTAGGTGGACATAAATGGAGAAACTGGTTTCGTTTCGGTCATTCGTTGAGTGCGAATAAAATTAATCCCGACTTAATGTAACTTTCGATTCGCTTAGAAAAAATTTAAATAATATTCGAACAGTTTAAAGTCATTCAAACACATATTGTGTTCCTAGACACGGCGACCCCACTAAAGGTATATACATGCTTCACAGAGAGAATCCTTTGAAAATGATTATTTTAAATGCGTAGCAATTGCAAAATCTATTATGCAAGGGGCGCGAGATAAGTCTCTGCCTGATGTCATATCTAAACATTCTAATAATGGTAATGAAATTCCGTGTGATTTAAGAAGTAATGTCAAATTACCAACGATAAATTTACCGACCGTTAATTGTAATTACAATCAGTGATTATACGTTAAGGATACATTTACGTCAATTATTAATGACAATCAATATATTTCTGAAGTTCAAAAATTTCATTATCTTCGCTTACCACTCACAGGTGAAGCAGCCGAAGTGGTAAAAAACTTATAGTGAAGTTTGCGCCTCTAATTTTGAAACTGCTTGGCATTTGCTGGAAGAACGATACAATAATGAGGTTTTGCTTGTAAATAATACCTTGCGGCAGTTACTTGATGGTTTTATGCAATATTTTAGGGCACTGAAGGTTTTGGGACAACCTGTAAGTAGTTGGGATGCTTTGATAATGTATATAATTTCAAATAAGTTTGATCCTACTACAAGACCTGATTGGGAAAGTAAAAATACGAAAATTAAATTACCAACAGTAGATGATTTAACGGACTTTTTAAAGGAAAGATGTACATTATTAGAAAATATAAGTCCATCTATTTCGAAAATAAAATCTTTTGCTTCTCATCGAGGATATAGATGTAAATTATGTAAGGGTAATCACTATTTAAATCAGTGTGGCAAATTCTTAAGTTACCGCCTGAAAAAAGGTTTTCTGAGGTAAAACCTCGCAATTTGTGTTCTAAATTGTTTTTACGATTCACATAAACAGAGCGAATGTACTAGTACAAGTGTGTACAAAAAATGCCAAAAAAGACATCATACCCTTTTACATTCTGAGAAGGCACAGGGCGTGTCGCGTGGTGCGACAATATACAGAGTACGTCACAAAATGATGGGGAATCTGTAGGTTCTAATATTTCTACTTATAATAATGCAACTGAACACGTTGTGGCTACCGTTTCTAGTACTGGACGTGTAGCTCAAGGATTGCTTTCAACTTCTATAGTTCAGGTAACAGATAAATGTAGTAATATTCATATGCGTAGGGCGCTTCTCGATGGAGAATCCAAATCGAATTTCTGCACTAAAGGATTACTTGAAAAATTAAAATTGAATAAAACGAACTTAATACATAGCTGTTTCTGGCATTAATGATTCATTAAATGAAATTAAATATATGACTTCTTTAAAAATATCTTCGACTCATAATTCATACTATACAATTTTAAATTGCTTAGTAATGTAAGTAATGTAATTAACTATAACGGATAAATTACTGAGTGTGGGCTTTGATCGAAATAAACTAAATATCTCAAAAAATATTGTTCTAGCAGATTCTAAGTTCAACGAATCTAATAATATAGATTTGTTAATTGGCGTTTAAAAATTTTGGGAACTTTTACAAGTTGGACAAATAAAATTGAAGATTGCGGTAATAAAATGCCTCTATCTATGGAAGAACAAGAAGCAGAAAGCTTCTTTAAATTAACTATACAGTGTGATCAAAATGGACAGTTCGTAGTACGATTGCCATTAAAACGAGTCATTGAAAGGTTAGGTGAATCACGTACTGCAGCTATTAAACCTTTAATTTCTACTGAAAATAAATTAAAAAGGGTTCTGAATTGAGAAATCGATATATAAACTTCATGTCAAATTACAGTGAACTTAATCATATGACAAAATTAAGGGACGTATAAGATTATGGTGCATTTTATTTTCCATATCATTTTGTCAAAAAGGAATCAAGTCTAACCACCATGCTTCGTGTAGCATTTGACGCATCTGTCAAATCTTCCTCAGGTTATTCAGTAAATGATTTACAGTTAGTTGGTCCTCCTATTCAACAAGACCTCTTTTTAATTATTGTAAGATTCAGATCTCATAAATATGTTTTGGCAGAAGATATAACAAAAATATATAGACCAATATTACTTAATTCATCCTGATAATAGAAAATTACAAAGAATATTTTGGTTTTCTGACCTTGATAAAAGTATTGAATGTTACGAATTAAATACTGTAATATATGGGACAGATTCTGCGCCATTCTTGGCTATCAGAGGTTTACATGAATTAGCACTACAAAATATGCATATTGACCCGACTTCAAGTTATTACTTGAAATCGGGTAAGTAAATCATGTCTGATTTCTATGTTGAAGACCTGTTAACAGGATGTAAGGATGTAGATGAACTTTTATTTAGATATAATGAAATTTCGATAATTTTAAACTCTGGTGGCTTTTCATTAAAGAAATGGGTATCAAATAATTCAAAAATTCTAAAACAAATATCAAATTCGAATTATGAGGTTATTTTCAATATTGGTGATGACGACGAAACTTATACTCTTGGGCTATTATGGCATTCGAAATCTGACGTATTAACTTATAATGTCAAACCTCTAGTTTCTAAGAGACCTACAATAAAACGTACAATGCAGTCGGTGATTTCTCAGATATTTGATCCTGTGGGTATAGTTGGCCCTGTAATCATTATAGGAAACATTATTTTGCAAAAACTATTGACTAGTCATGAATATATTAGGTTATTACATGCAGGTACTGAGCAATTGTTAGCCTCATTACGCAAACGTTTCTGGATTATTTCATATAGGAATTTAGTACGGAAGGTTATTCATAATTGTGTCGTTTGTTTCCGTGCAAACCCCAAGCAGTCGCAATATTTGATGGCAGATCTGCCACCTGAAATAATTATACCAAGTTCGCCATATCATAATTGCGGAATTGACTATTGTGATCCATTTAATATTGATGATCGAAACCTAACAGGTTTTAAGATAACAAAGGCATATGTATGTTTATTTGTATGCAGGACCACCAATGCTATTCATCTGGAATTGGTTAGTGAATTAACCACAGAGGCCTTTCTTGCATCATTGTATCGATTTGTCTCTCGAAGAGGCAAGAGTGTAAAAAAATTTTCCCATAATGGAACAAATTTTGTCGATGTCAATGCAGAGCTCACAAAATTCTTTTCTTCAATCTAAGACCAATTATTTATTAACCAAATTAAGTTATGACGGAATTTCAATCCTCCGAAGGCACCATATTTTGGCGGACTGTGGAAAGCCGGAGTTAGGTTTTCAAGAAACATTTTAATCGGGTTATTGGCGAATCTATCTTAACCTACGAAGAATTCACAACTATACTGTTTCAGGTTGAGGCTTGCCTTAATTCCCGTCCTTTCCCGTCCTATATATTGTCATGTTAGGATCGGATGATGTAGGATCATCCGATACTAACGTGACAATCCACTTACCCCCACACACTTTTTGATTAGCCATTCGTTAACATCCATTCCGACACCAAACTACACGGTCTATAAGGATTCAGCATTATCGAGGTTTAAACGATGTCAACAAATGATGCAACGATTTTGGGACAAATGGTCAAAAGAGTATGTATCAGAACTTCCAGTTCGACGGAAATGGAAACATAATTTCCAGGAATTATTGCAACCAGGAACTTTGGTTGTTATTAAAGACGATCGACTTCCACCACTTAAATTGAGCTTAGGTCGAGTTCTTCATCTTCATCCTGGGAAAGACGGTATCACCGAAGTTGTGGGCGTGCAAATGTGAGGTGGTGTATTCAAACGACCTATGTCAAAAATATGTGTGTTACCAGATGGTAACACACATATTTTTCTTTTTAGTTTTCTTGACTCTATTTGAGAGATGTTATATTATATTATGTCTATGTTTAATTAATGAACTGATATTTTGTCTATGTTAATCTAAAATTTACATATTGTGTTACATTTGTATGTATTAACAGACACTCATGTTCTGTTATGTTAACTTATATTGTTTTGAAACCTTTGTGCGTTCATTTTATTCATTTACTTAGGGCTTGTTAGAAATGAGGCGGCATGTTAGACCTCCTTTATTTATTTTAAATTTGAATTTCATTCCCGCTTAGTTGGCGGCTTCTCCATACGCATGCGCGTGATAAACATAAGTATTAAAGTGATATTGTACCGTAATGGCCGACAACTGGCTGAAATAATAAATGTTCTGTGTCAAATTAGCTGGGTATTTCTCAAACCTTAACACAAATAACAACCACTACCCTGAAGAAATTCCTAGGTCTACAGTGGAGGCGATCGCCAACTTACTAAACAAGGATGTCAACAGTCCTAGTTTGGAGATGTTTTTGCTGTACATGGAGTGGGCCCTCTTGTACGGATAAATGGAATTATGAACCGCTATATATCGTGATATATTGCAAAATAACATGGTACCCGCTATGTCGACGCACATCTTCCTGTAACCTGAAAATTCATGCATGATAACGATCCTAAACATACCACTAAACTGGTTCAGGACTTTCTAGCACAGGAACAGGTTGAGGTGATAAAATGGCCCGCTCAAAGTCCAGATTTAAACTTTTTACAAAATTGACGGGAGCAACTTGAAATTGATGTCAGGCAGAAAAATCGGACAAATTTAAAAATAAAAATGAGTTATTCACCGCTCTACCACGTTCCTGGAATTCAATATCAGACAAAGTAATTACAAAATTAATACAATCAATGCCTAGAAAGTGCCAGACAGTTATTAAAGGCAAAGGTTTCGCAACAAAATATTAAAAACGTTACTATAACGTTCAATTTTTGTAAAAATTTCTGCATTTTTGTCCCCATGATATTAGTGTCTTTTATTTATTTATTTAGAATAAAGGTTGTTTCTTAAACCATTATTGTATTATTAATTTACGAAATGTCATACATGTACATAAAAAATTGTACAGGTAGAACAACATTGAGCAGTATTGAGAACAATATTGTGCAGGAAGTATAGAAAAATTTACATTTTTCTATACTTCCTTACTTACGTGTGAAGAAAATATACGTAAAAAAAAGAATGGACTATTTGAGATATAATTATAAGAAATAGTGACTTCAATTTTGTATGGCTTCTTTCGTCGTTTGTATCCTTCTTTATTCGTTTTCGGTTGGAATAATATCAATAGATAATATATATTACTATTATCTATAATACTGCAATGGAATACTTTGGGAAAAACAAATTAGTGATGGTAGCTATATAGCGTTATAGACATATATTTTTCATAAATAATGTATAGATTCTATTTTATTTAATTAAATAATGGAATTATAGAATTTAGTTATTATAATCACGGAAACCCTTTCTATGATTATAATGTCGCTCTCCTTATTACTAAATAAAGTACTAAATAATTTATACGAAGCTATTGTAAAAAAGTAAAATATACAATATATCATGTTTATATAAAGTTTTAACAAAAACAAATATAATTGTATTCATTTATTGATATTAAGAAATGATACCTATTCACAGTACACAGTACCTATAACTTGTAACAGTTGGTGTATATAGATATGTACATCTGAAATATTATTGTGCATAGTAAATATTTAATTACTTATGGTAATAAATAATATGGTAAATAAATATTTTCTCAAGTTTGTATACATATTACGATATTTCAATAAAAGTGTTTTAAATGTAGCATTATAATTTAAATTTATGACATTACTTCGATTGCGACAAAAGAAAATGTTTTTGAAAATGGGCGTGGAACTAGTCTGATAACTGTGTTGTAGATAACTGTAGACTTTTCGTGTTTATGTTATAAAGACGTTGTAAATCCAATGCGTCCTCTAGAGCTAGTAAATAAAATGTCATTATTATATCATTCTGGTATAAAAACAGAATTTATGTGTTTAATTTATTCATTATTATTTAGTCATTAACTATTTTAATAATTCAGCTAAATACGAGACGATAGCTACGCTAACGACTAACGCTGCCCATCCTAAGTACTGAATAGATGATATTGTTTATATTCGGATAACTCCGTCGCAGTCGTTATACCGTCGCGTAGACTTGAGATATTTGAATCACTCTAGGTACAAGTGAATTTAATTTGTATGCTGTCAGCGTATTGGGCTGTTATTTATATAAAACAGAATCATTTTGTCAGTTTTGGAACAAATACAGTCCTATATGAAAGTTGCAAATATATTTACCATCTGTGATTTGAAAATAATGTTAGATCCCAAATATACAACAAAAACGGTAGTTAGTCATGACAATACAACTGATTCTAAGGAAACATTTTGTGACCAACATTGTATTACGTAACGCTCATGTATTCATTTTAAAGCAGACATTATTCGATAATGTTATCCGGATATACGAGTACATACGAGTAGATGCATTAATAGCCCACCATGATTTTTCAAATCTCAAGCGGTTGGGAAGTTTCATAAATAGTATCATGGTATTTCAGAACCGATTCTTACGCGATGAAGAACATAGCGAGAGGTCGCATTTTATTAGTTGCTAAATTTTCAAAAAACAAAGTCCTTAGTTTTATAGTTCAATATTAAAGAATTAGCTGTTATTAGATAAAGTAAAATACAAGATGCTCAAGTGGAGGAAGGTTTAAGAACTGTCTAGAGCGATTACGCAGAATTAGAGGACTGCAATTACAAATAGCAAATGACATGCAAAAATGCGACAGACTTTAAATGCCAAGAAAGATATTCGTGTTACAGAAATATATGACAGTGTAATAAGGAAAGATCCAGATTTCGTCCATCTTATGTGCATTATGTTTATAATATGGCCACAGGTTATTTTAAATATGGACACTAAGTTTCTAATATAGTTTCTAAGTTTCCATATTAGAACTGTTCAGTCACAATATTGAAGGTAAAATACCATGGAACATTTTTTGAAACATTTTGTTTATAACATAAATACACCAACGTGAAAACATAAACTTCATTTTCAAAAATTGAAACTTAACAGTTCACAAAAAAAAAATAAAAATTATTGTTAAGAAATAATTCTATGAGATCAGTTCTATGAGAAAACAATTCTATGAGAAAAACTATGAGATCAGTCTCAAAACAGGTATTTAAAAATAACCATTTTATCCTTCTCTGTTAATCTGACATATTCCTCATGAATCCACGCTTTGCAGTAAGACCATTGTCGCACGGCTATCTGCTGGTTAGTTTTCCACAAGCAACAATACCAGTTCGTTTTTAATTTGGCTTTGGCTTCTTTGGCACTGTTTGGCAATACTGTTTTAGCAACTTCAGAACGTACAGGTTTCGCTGTACTATGAACAAACGTTAAGGTGAAGGTTATAGATATTAGAACCATATCCATATTGGATGCTGAATATTCTCAGGTTGCTGAACTGCTATCTAGACATTTTTTAATTAGTTGGGAGGGTTTATATTTCAAGAATTATTGTTGGGGGGTCATAAGGATATATTCTTGTAGCTTGAACCGCACTTTCTACATTTATACGTGTCACTATCTTAGTTTAGACCCTAGAGTACACTATACTAAAACTTGTTTTAGTTAATCTCCTTTCAACGGCGCTTGATGATGGCACTTCAGGAACAGTTTAAACCAGCCCCCTGGCACTGCGGTAGTTCGCTGGTAAATTACTGTACAAGGGGCGCTAGTTGTCCTGCAGGTCTTGCAGCGCGAAATTGCCGGTAAATTTGAACATAAATGTTTTTAGGTTTTAATACATAAGTACGTAACGAATGATGTAAAATTAATAACAATATGAATTTATAGAAAAATTATCTGAGCCACAGTGTACGATTATTATTATAATCGTTACGATACACGTAACGATTATTATTGTTTACCGTATAGGTGAAATCGAATTAGGTTAATTTGAAATTATAAAAAATATGTTTTCTTGTGTTCCTGCAATAATTTGTTATTTACACGTAATATATACATACATACGTATATAATCTGTCTGAGAAGTGCTGAAACTCATTCTATGAATATTTCTGTTACAAATAAGAGAATCATTTCAAAATATTAATTCACAAAGGCAAATACCTAATATAAGTTTGTAATTATAATATTGTAAATTGGGAGTAATCAAATTATCATTGAAAGGAAAATGAAACTATCTATTCCACTACTGCACTTTACCGAAAACAGAACACGCCACAACACGCCAAGCGAGTCTTTTGACAAATTTTTACATGGTACTGCTCTCCTCTTTAAGCGGACAACTTTATATGGCCTCTGTGTAAAATAAAAGGTGTATTTAGACTAATGCAATTATATTAATTACTTCGATTGAAATAACAATACAAAACTTTGAATAATGTCGAATCATAATATATTTTATAATAATATTTTAATGAAGAATTTTTTTTTTAAACACTGAATTATTCTTTAGTTAGTTACATGTCATTAAAGTATACTTGTAAAAGGCAACTTACATCTCCAATGGCAGCTCCTGACGAATCACGAAATTCTCTTCGCATAAGAATAGCTCATTTATCGAAATGATTTTCACACAAATAATGATTTTTGGTCAGAGTTAAATCATTCCACAGCACAAAAAACCGCACTTTGCCACAGTTCTCTTTTTTCTACGTTTGAGGGTACTCTGAAATAATGCACTTTTTGCCTTCTATGGAACGTTCTTTTTCGTAATTGCATGCGGGCACTATGCAACGTCGTCTCACACGACGCATATTATTTTTTACTTTCGGCGGATCCTCCATTTTATATTCCACTATTATATTTATACACTGCAGATTGATTGCAACTCGTGATTACGCATTTGTTTATATGTACGCGAGGTTATGTTTACTGTTACTGTAGGTGAGGGACGTAAGAAAAAGGGAGAAACGAGACTGCAAGACCTGCAAAAGCACTAGCACCCCTGGCGGCCATTGTACACGTAATTTCAAGATCGCACTACGTGACATATAGGAAGTGCCATCCCCCTGGTTTAAATTATTTACAAGCATTCAGTGATAATAGTTTCCTAGTTGGTGGTAACGCAACATTATTTTCAACACAAAATGTGTGGACGCTTCTCAAAACTTTTGAGGTTGATGGCATACCAATTTCGGCAAATCGGAAAATGTGTCTACAAAGTTTCTTATCCTGGGCTACATTGGGAATCTGGCACTTCCTAAATAGACGTAACATTGTAAGATATATGAGATGTTAAAATCTTTAACAGCTCTGTTTATGAATATGCCATTGTGAACAACCTTCATGCATCTATGTAGGTCGTCTCGCTCCATTTTACCCTTTTAGTTGTCATTATATAAAATAAAAAAAATTTGGCGATAGCAAGGATAGAAGTGCACATGCCTTGACCGGGAATCGAACCCGGATCTCCCAATTTCCGATTGGTTGCTCTGACCGCTGAGCTATCGAGGGTCACTCATTATCCTTGCTAATGCGCCAGTTTAGCGTCGCTACAAAACTAATACAATAATATATCGGTATAATAAAACACAAAAAATATATCGGTTCCTAATATGGGCACTGTCCATATTTGGCACTGATGCTGGTCCTATTATAGATATTAGATAACACGACATTCACAATTCTAATTGCTAAAATTTGGAGAACTTTATCTAAAATCGAAACGAAAATCTTAACTATAGCTTGTTTAAGTGACGACCACTAACAATCAAAAGTGGTTTAATAAAAATTGCAAAATCTTAAGAAGGACTTGCCAAATATTATAGTCATTGCGGCCATTTCTCGGATATTTTAGAAACTATTACATAGACATTAGTTAATGGTATGGTAGATTTAATGGAATGATATCCATAATTTGTCGAGGTACCTTATTTATCGTAGCTGTGCTGACATTGGGTCATCCAATAATTTCGGAGACTATTTTAACTATGCAAATATTACATATTTAGTTGCTGACTGATCGTTTTTCTTATATAACAATGTTTGTTCATCAACCAGACATCGCTCACGGAAATGACTTTGGAGACTTACGCAATGTTGAAAATGCTTAACAAAGCTAAGCTTAATTTTTAATATCAAGTATTATAGATCATATAAATTACTATAACATGTTATTATTTATATGTTATTATTATATACGGTACCGCCACTGATAAGGCATCCAAGTGGGCAGCTCTACGACTGATGTGTTAATTCTTTTTGTTTGTAAAATATGGCGTCTTTTCATTTAAAGAAAGTCCATAATTAATGTCATTAAAAATATTACACTACTATACCTCCATCATGTGACATTCGTTAACCTGAAGGTCACTTTAATAAGAGTTGACGACAGTAGGTCAATTGTACCTTATACAATGTACAGACGCCAATTATCAAATCGAACACGTAAGTATTTTAAATGTGCATTTCTAGCAATTAAACACACCAAACGTTGTTAATAACATACCGCTAAAAGTACCGCTCTTCACTGTGGTCCCCCATATTTGGATGTCTTGGAAATTAAATATGAAACCACCTAAACTTATACTCGCAGCTCCCGACCATATGGTCGTTGGAAAAGAACGTAAAGAAACGCTGAGTATGCCAACGTGTTCGCATTTATTACTTTTCTGCACTCCACTATACGCGGAAAAGTAATGTAATCGCGTAAAGAAAAAGTAAAAAAGAATTCTTTTTTGGGTTTATTCTTCGTTCTTCGGCTTAAAAACAAAAAAAATGGTTCTAAAAAATGTTTGCTGTGTGTGTGTGTGTCGTTGGCGTTGTCGCCGTTGTCATCGGCATTTATTGTTGTTAACACGATAACTCAACTAAATCGTGTCGGATCGATCGGGTTTTGACTGATTCTGATTGGGGACGTCTACCAGACGACATCTATTGATTTTGAGGTGGATATGACACACTCTACAATGTACATGGGTCATGAGAAAGTACAATAGTGGACTATTTGAGAAATTTCTTTTGTTAGTACGATCACTCAATTAAATCGTGTCGGATCGATCGGGTTTCATCTGATTCTGATTAGGGACGTCTACCAGACGACATCTATTGATTTTGAGGTGGATAGGACACACCCCACCCTGTCCATGGGTCGTGGGAAAGCACGATGGAGGACTATTTAAAAAAAGTAGAACCGTCGCATAAAATACATATTCTGCATTTATAAAATAAGCCAAAAAAATAAGCCAAGACATAAGTCTTGGCTTATTTTTTCTCGGCCACCCAATGTCGAAATAGAGATGTTCTACGTGTGGAAAAGTCCGTTTTAATGCTTTAAAACTGTTTATTTTATTATGTAATGGTTAAAATATATATATATATATATATATAAGATTGCATGTTTGGATACCGTATATGCAACGTACTTGTCATCTAATTATTATACACAGTTTCGATATAATAAAATATGAGCATTATCAGACTGTTAAACCATGGTTTACCTTAACTTCACTTGTAAAATAAGTGAAATTCTTCTATTAACTAAATATAATGAAGAGAATATACTCTTAACAACGACAGTTCTTTTCCACGTGGGCATATCTTACGTTCTTTTTTGACGTACTTCTCTTTTTATATGGAATATATTTCCATTATAATCAAATTACAGTATTTTTCAACGTGAAATTGATCGCTTGAAGATAAGACATCTAAGACTATTGAAGACATGTCTTCACTAGCCATAAAATCAATAACGGTTAACCAAGTACATTAGGGTTCTTACTAATTCTATGAATAAGTTACTGTAGTAACTTATTTTCTTGATGATTGTTAACCTAGATCCAGAATTTGTAGACGTTTGAACATTGTAATCCAAGAAATCCTTTAAATGTACTGTCCGTTTCATCGCTATTTGCCAAATAAAAAATCTCAAAGGACAATCCGAGAATACCGACAATCGAACCGGCAGTTGACTCAATGGGAGACCGGGGCAGATAAAATTAAAACAAAATTAAAATAGCCGCATAAATGCGCTTCCATGCGACAAATTGTTGTGTTTTTATATATTACCAATAATTAATTAATTTAAATACTAAAAATTAATCGAAAATAGACACGAAATTAAAGAAATTTACTACTAGTTCACCAATTGTTGTTTACCTCACTCTATCCCAATATAACGTGCTATACCTAGTGGCTGCACGATCACAATGTTGCCGGTGTGATACGAATAAGACGTAATAGACGAACCACCGAATAAGACGTGTAAGAGATTGAGATTAGTAATATCGAAATGTAAAACTTCTTATTCTATCGTCATATCATTACATTCATTACCTTCTATTGATTTATCATATAATGAAACTAAGATTAGCATATATTCTGTGCTCATTAAGTGATACTTAAAATCATTTGGTATTTCTCGTAGGTAATCCAAGTATTTACTAACAAAATTTGGCAACGTAGATTTATCCACACGTCTCTAGTGTATTCACATGACATAAGTCAGAACCAACAAGAAAGTCTCGAAATATGTTGCCTTAGAATACTCTGCAAAAGATAAAGACAACCAATATTAAATAACTCTAAACTGTAATTGGACCCACATTGTCCTAGGTTATATGTCAGTAGGGACGGATTTCGGTAAATCTACTATTCAATTTTTACTCGTCTTTGATTAAACTTAACTCTGAGACTTTTGTGGTGTTTAATATTTCGTATTTTCATGGCGTATATTTAGTATTTTAGAGTGGTTATATTTTGGGGGATAGATATTGTGATTTAGTGGGTATTTATCAGTTTGTGGTTTGTGGTGGTGCCCTTTAATAATAATTTTGTTTAATGAGTGTCATTTATTAAGTATAGTAAAATTTTCAGACCGTGGGAAGATCCTCAACCTAGCACGAGTCAAATTCACGAAGATTTTAATACGACGGTAGTGGAAAACAAAACAGGTGTACAATATTTAGGAAAACAAGCACAATAAATTGTATTAAATGTATACAAAGATATAGTAACCAACAAGGGAAAGAAAGGAGCTGTAGAGAAAACGTTATATTTGACAGAAATATCTATATGGACTATTTATAGAATACTTCAAAAGGGAGCTAGGGAAATAAAAGTACGAGATGACGTACGAATACCAAAGGAAATTGATCCATCACAGGTGAAACTACTACGAGACACAATTTATGACAAATATAAAAAAATAAAATTCCAACTGTCGATGGAAATGAAGGAAAATGGTATGTTGCATATTAGTAAAACAACGCTTTGGAGATGGCTTAAAAAAATGAGATTTAGATTTTAAATTATCAATAAAAGGGCGACGATAATGGAAAGCCGTAGAATTGTTTTGTGGCGTATGGAATACTTGGAAAGCATAAAAAGATTTAGAGAAGAACAAATACCGACTTATTACTTGGATGAAACTTGGTACGACACACATGATACAGTCAAAAGAGGCTGGACGGTATTTCAAAAAGATGTAAAGTAGATATGCCTCCAAGTAGAGGAAAAAGATTATTAATTCTACATTGTGGTACTAAGAATGGATGGGTTCCTAATTGCCTCAAACTTAGTGGAATGAAACTGGAGGATTCAAGCGTAGACTATCATCGAAATATGAATGCTGACATTTTTGAGGAATGGTTTAGGGATACCTTACTTCCGAATGTTGAAAGAAATAGCGTTATTATCTTAGACACCGCCCCATACCACTCAAGATTTTTAGAAAAGATTACAAGCACTAAGAAAAGAGAAATTCAACAATTTTTAAAAAATCATAATTTAGCATTTGAGAAAAAGTTTACGAAGGCTCAACTTTTGGAAATAGTAAAAAAGAATATTTTTTTCTAACAAATATGTTAACGATGAGATAGCTAAAGCTCATGGACACACTGTTCTAAGATTACCTTTGTATTTTAGCATATTTAACCCGATTAAATTAATATGGAGTGAATTAAAGCATTAAATTAATATGGAGTGAATTGGAAGAAACAGTAAGTTTCTTAAATTTGATAAAAAAGGTATTGATCTTATAAAATCGGAGGCAGAGAAAGTATCACTAGATAACTGGAAGAAATGTATAGAGCAAATGTAAAAAAATTGAAGATTGAAACATTGAACTCGGAAAATCCATAAACCCTAATCAAGACCGGTTTATCATAAATGTGGGTGAAGATTCTGAAGAAAGTAGTGATAGTGACCTTAGTGACAATTTGACGACGAATAGGCAAATAAATGATTTGTGTTTTAACCAATCTATAATGCATTTGCATGTTTAGTGCCAATAGTAATTATATTTGTGTTTTGATATATTTTTTACTATTTTCAATTATTTATTTTTATTTTATAAGAAACAAGTTTATTTTAAGTTATAAGTTATGTAAATTTGTTATAATTTTGTATATTCTTTATTTGTAAAAGAATATATTTTTTGTTAAATTTTATAATTGTGCTTATGCTTACACGAAACCCACACCCGACCCTCCCCTTCCTGGCAAGGAATATGCTCATACCTCCCCGTGGTCCTTGTTGGGCAACAATCATTTTTATTTAAAAATAATTCTTGGCTAAACTGAGCACATACCTAATGAATCATAGACAATGTATAAAATATTATTTTGATTTAAAATATATTGTTCCTATTATTCTGCCCACATGAAAACGCATGAATGCGGTCCTGTATGTACTCGGCAGTTGGATCTGTCGGCAAAATGAGAAAGTTTTTTACTTGGCAAATAGCGATGACACAGACAATAAGGTAACATTATTAATGAGGATAGATAATAATAACAATAACCATATTTTGTGCATCTAAACTCAAGTACGTCTGCAGTAAGTGTAAAATCTCATTACTACATTAATTCTGTTCTATACTATAAAGAGATCATTTTAATTTACATACTTTCTTATTCCTCTTGCATGACGTATTAAAGATGACCTATATTATTCGCAGTATTTCTTTTATTTTATTCATATTTTTCCACTTTTGTAAACTAACGTTGCATCTTGTTTTATATATGTATTTTCTTTTTCGGCTTCCAAACCTCTTACTTTCTGTACTATAGTAAAAATTATATCATTTAAGCTGAGAAAATTAAATAGCAAATAGTAATAACATTCAACTTTTCAAGGTTGTCAACATCCCCCATGATATTATTTTTGCCTAATGCTTTAGGCGTTCATTTCAGTGGTACGGTCGTTTTTGAACTTTTTTATGATTAACATTTTTGTAGGGTGAATTCTTCATTAATACCGTTCATCTCTACTCATTAATATACAAACCACTAAAATTATTTTTATATTACCAATATTACAGAAGAAAGCAGATGAGTCTGAAGTGCATATGCCTCTAAAAGCTAATTTATATTTAGTTTTCATATACAATGATATATATGTAAAGAATACCTGGGCGTGTACCCTTGTACCCAAAAGCTAATTTCATAACAACGGTCATTGACTTTGGCAATGAATTTTACGAGTCGCAAACTGTTAACAATGAAGACCGTGATAAAAAAACCTAGTTGCGTTGGTTACCAGCATGTATTGTTATTCACATGTATAATAAAGATCCACAATCGCACACAATACAGTTAAATAACTTTTGTTAAATAACGTGCATTTTTTAAGAGTCTCTTAATATCTAGTATATTAGCTATCAAACATTTAATCCAATTTAGGTTATGCCATTTGTTTATAGGTCATAAGACTATTGCGGAAAATAATTGTTTACCAGTTGTCATATAAATTACTCTTAATAATCTTGAATAACGCACAGTATGTAGCCCAACTGGAGCGAAATTGTCTAAATTTACTAAGTGTTATTGAATTTAACACAATACCACCTATTCTTGTCAATTAAGATTAAGGTACTAGAAAGTTAGAAAAAAATTAAAGACTTATTATTAAAGATGTATTAGAAATAATAATTTATGAGAAAATGTATGATGTATAAAATGACAAAAATAATAAAAAAAATATCATGTGCAGCACAGTACATGTGATAACTTCTTTAGAATAGAGAATGAGAGAGATTAAGAGTGAGAGATTGAAAGAGAGAGAGAAAGGGAGAGGGATAATTTCAAAAGAAATATAACAATATAAAATTTGTGTAAAAAATATTCGGTTTATTCATTATCTACACTATCATCGGCTGGTGGTTCAATTGGTAATACTGATATGATTGGTTTGTGATAACTAAAATATGAAATATATGTTCGTGATTCGATATTTTCTAGATAACGTGTAAAAATTTCATCTATTGTTGTTCCGGATTTTGTTGTTGATTCTTTGGGATTGTTATTTATAAGCAGACCAAATGTTTCTCGAAGAAAGTTAATCAACGTCAAAGAATCATTGGATCCGAAATTTACATTGAAATCTCCCCCGAGAATCAAAGGGATTTTGTCTTCGCCTCTTCCAAGTGTATTTGCACCTGTGTAGCTGTAAACCAGTAGGGAGCGGTGAATGAAATATATTATATCTTCTAGATTTTAACAAGTTAAACGGTTCAAGGATATTATCAAATAATCACAGAACACAGATGTAAATAACGTAAATAATTACAAAACACAATGATAAATATTCGGTACAAATGCGTGCTGCTTCAGCTGTTAATATATAGCGTCTGGACGCGTACATCTATAACGCGCGCATGCGCGACAATAGGGAGACGCTAAACTGATATATATGATGTATAGCTCTTTTTCTATTTCTCTCTATGTCATATATCTGTGTACTCTGTCTTGTAACGAAGCCTGTGTTTTAAGTATACCAAATGTATAGCTCTCTTTCTCCTTCTCTCTACGTTATATCTTTTTTCTCTCTCGTGTAACAAAATCTGAAAACGTTACATTTTTTCCAATTCACTCTCTATTCTCGTCAAATATCAGAACGCCGCTAAGGAAGTATTCACTTCAAAAAGAAATTGATTGAAATTGAAAAAAAGGAATTGAAATCTTTACACTGTCTCAGTGTAAAGAAGACGAAGTCTGTCCCAGTGTAAAGTTTTATACGAGTTTATAAAAGTAGGAGACTAATTTTCCACAGACACCGAAATATTATACGTTGCTCGACACGTGGTTCGCACATCAAATTGATATAATCAAGAGATGGTCAAAACTGATTCAGTTTTAATCACCTATTGGTGATTAAAACTCCTGTTTTTATTACCGCACCGAAGGTTCCAACTCTCTCCCAAGATTAGGATGAATGTATATTATCCTAACACTGAAGACATGGCATAAGATCTCTAGCTATTTCTAACTAAAGGTTGATATTGTCACTGTTTGAAATGTAATATAAAATTATAACGTGTAACTGAATGTAAACAAATATAATATTGGAGTGAATAACAAACAGAATATTTTTGACTCATGCCAGATTTTTATTTTTTATGCCAATTCTTTGTTTCCTATATAAGTTTTTATGTAATATATATATATATATATATATATATATATATATATATATATATATATATATATACTCAAGAAAACCCGTGGCTATAACTGCGGCACCCTCGGCGATCGGAGGCATAAGGTTACCCATCTATTTTACATGGATGACCCAAAACTTTATACCTCCGGAGAGGAGAAAGGGAATTACGCCAGTCTCTAAGGGTGGTGCACAGTAGTATACGCAGGCCATCGGAATGGAGTTCGGGTTGGACAAATGTGCACTGGCTCATCTCACGAGAGGGCGAAGCCGGGAATACGCAGAGGATGCGCAGCTCGTAGATGGAAGCATCTTACACCACTTAGATTCCGAAGTGTCGTACACCTACTTGGGTGTTGAGCAACGCTCCACCCAAGAGGTAGGTGTCCTAAAAAACGCTCTCCGCGGCAAGTATCAGCACCGCCTCCGACACATTTGGTCTTCAGAACTGTCGGGGAAGAACAAGGTGTCTGCAACAAACATACTTACCGTTCCGATCCTAGTCTACTCCCTCGGAGTAGTCAAATCAACACAGGAGGAGCTGCGACGACTCGACGTAGTAACCCGAAAGAGGATGCATCTCAGTAGGAGTTTGCATCGCAGATCGTCCGTTCCACGGCTATATCTCCCAGATATAACCGTGAAACGGATGATCTGGGATGCACTCCTACTGAGATGCATCCTCTTTACTACGTCGAGTCATCGCAGCTCCTCCTATGTCCATTTGACTACTCCAAAGGAGTAGACAAGGATCGAAACGGCAAGCATGTTTGTTGCAGACACCTTGTTCTTCCCCGACAGTTTTGAAGCCCAGACCTGTCGGAGGCGGTGCTGATACTTGCCGCGGAGAGCGTTTTTCTACGACACCTACCTCTTGGGTGGAGCGTTGCTCAACACCCAAGTAGGTGTACGACTCTCCGGTATCTAAGTGGTGAAAGATGCTTCCGTCTACGAGCTGAACATCCTCTGCATATTCCCGGCTTCGCCCTCTCTTGAGATAAACCAGTGCATATTTGTCCAACCCAAACTCCATTCCGATGGCCTGCGTATACTTCTGCCATATACCACCCTTAGGAACTGGCGTAATTCCCTTTCTCTGGAGGTATAAAGTTTTAAGTCATTCATGTAAAATAGATGGGCGACCTTATACCTCCGATCGCCGAGGGTGCCACAGTTATAGCCATTTTTCGGCTATACGGGTTTTCCTGAGGGACATGGACAACGGCAGCAGTGAGATGCAAAACAGAAGGGGGCTAAGAGAGTCTCCCTGAAATACGCCCCTTTTGAACGACACCGGCTCTGTCCGGACTCTTGTATCACCCGATGTTATGCTAAACCGAGTCCTCCAGAGCGGCATCAGTTCTTGAATACATATCACTACAGGACCGGGCACCACAAGGCATTGGAGCAAGTGAATTATAAGTGAGCTCATGCTATGCCAGATCGAATGTCTTGCGGTAGTCGATCAAGGCCATGGAAAGGTTTCGCTTGTACTGCACGGAGTCCTGTGCGATACATCTCTCAATCAACAAATTCTCCTTGCTGCCAGCGACACCTCTCTTAGACCCTCGTTGTTTGTATATCCCCTCGAAAACCAGCTCAACTGTTAGGAGTACTTGCATGTACAAGACGCGTAAACACCTTGTAACATGCGTTTAAACAGGTTATCGGTCGGTAGTTCTTTGGGTTGGACAAATCTCTGGTCTTCGGGATTAGCATGGTCCGCCCCTCGACAATCCAAGAAGGAATTTGCTGCTCCCCATTTAGTCAGGTGGTAAAAATTTTTTTCCACTAGAAGTTATTTATCCTGTCGGGACCTGGAACAGCAAAGTTTTTAGGGCCCGCTAGAGCTCTTCGAACCTCTTCAGGGGTTATGGGGTGGCTGGAGTGTCTCTTTGGAGTGGGAGCTTCTGCTCGTACAGCGCCTTCCAAAAGTTTTCCACCTGATCTACAGTCGGCGGATTTTCGACAACAGGTTGAGACGGTTCGAATAGGCGCGAGAGTTTTTGGCGGAACAAATTATTTTTCGCCAGCCTTCACGCCCGCCTCACTAGTGACTTTTTGCACGCCACTAGCATCCGTATTCTATCAAGGCAGTGCTGTTTGGTGGTACGCAGCTCTACCTCATTAAGTGTGTGATGGACGCGTCTTAAATTGGCGGCGATTCGCCGTAATTTTTGCGTAAAAGCCCTATTGATCGCCAGATAGTCCATCACACATTGGATACGGGATACCTGTTGTCTTACCGACTGGATCTTGGCCTCCATCTTCCGTACACGCCGCTCCGCTCCGCTCTCTCTCTCTCTCGCGGAGAAAAAGAGTTGTTCGCCTTCTCCATATGAGAGAAGCCTTTGGCGGCAGTGTACACGGCACAATTTATGTGCCAGATGTCGGCCCCTTCTGGAAGCGATGCTTGAACTTCAACATCCACTCCCGCCAGGTCTTGTGGTCTAGGGGTCTTATGCGATATAACCCCCTTCTGGTACTGAGGTCCTCTACTATTGGTGGAGCGGTGAAGACAGCATCCTCAACTGGTTCATTAGGCAGCTTTTCAGCTACCTCATTCGCCAGTCGGGGAGCAGTCCTCACATAGCCCTTTCTACGAAGATAGGATACATAATTACGCAGATGCTGCGGCGTGAAGGCATCATGCTCTGGGTGTAATTCACACCACAGGGCATGCATACGTGCCATGTATCCCCTCCGTATGGACTTACTGCTTCCCTAGCATTGCAGCAGGTCGTCCCTCAGCTCGTCGGTCCACTCAAAGCGTCTATGTATTTGCAGTACGTCGTCTCTAGGCAATCCATTCATTTGGGCCCCACCACCTTGCCCATGACCCCTATCCGAACGGAGTCGATAGTGGGCTTCTTCTTCTGTTATTTGTAATCAGAAGTATGGGCTTACCAGGGAGTTAGCCCAGTAAGCCTACGGCCGGCACCAGAGGGGAATCTGAACGGCGCTGGTGCTGCCGGTCCGGTTTTGCACCCCAGCTGGAGTAAGTGGTGTCTACTATGACTACTCACCAAAGGCCTTCAAACTTCTTGAATCCGAATCTTCGATGAGTCCGACGACAATAAAGAACAGGTAATAGATGAGTTTTTCGGCTTCGATGAGGGTTTAGGGGACACCACTAATGAATTACCATTATTAAATTCTGGCCAACCAAATATAAACAACAAAACTTCCAAAATAGAACTCGAATTATTAAGGTATCTAGAAGATAAAAGAACACACATATCCATCCTAAATGAGTATCCCGTTTAAAAAAAACTTTCTATGAAATATAATACTTGTTTACCGTCGTCGGCGCCAGTGGAAAGGCTTTTTTCGATTGCCACGTTTATCGACGAACCAAGGCGTAGTGCGTTGAATGATGAGCATTTTGAAGTGCTTGCCCTTTCCAAATCAAATTCTAAAAACATTTGATTGATGTTTTCCAATTTTTAAATATATTTTTTTTTGTTATTCTTGTTTTTTATTTAAGATAATATAGGTTAGGTTAACATATGAGAGTTTTTAAAAGAGGATTAACGTGATGCCTACGTTTTGAAAGGGTCAACATGTTTTGTAAATGTAAAACTTAAAGAAGGATTCTTTCAGTCACAGGTGTTTGTACTAGTTTTATATTTTTTATTATAGTGAATGATAACTATTTCAGTATTTGTTGTTATTGTTACGAGTTATATTAATAATCCACTATTAATTATCATATTGAAGTATCCAGTATCCGGTACCCGTAAAAAGGTATTCGAATACATGTAATCGAACACTTTTTCCGACGAAAGTCCGGTTCCAGAACTTTACATCTTGTACCCGGATACAGTTGAAGTATCTGTTTCCAGGATTCAGATACATTTTACCTGTATCCGAACCCAGCTCTGATATATATATATATATATATATATATATATATATATATATATATATATATATATATATATATATATATATATATATAAACTGAAACCCAATTCGCCAGAAAATATAAGTTACGTAAAATATAAATTAGTAAATACAAATATGATCTGGAACGTTCGAATAGAAACTTTATTATTTCAATCGAATTGACCGAACTCTCAACAGATACAAGACAAGATACAAGTTTATAACTGTGGACAAGCATGTGAATGTTGGAAATATATTAAATAATAATTTATTATTAAATATAAGATTAATTTTTCTTCCTGTGTGATATTTTAAGACTGCGTTTGTGTCAAAATATTACTTTAATAGAATAATAAACATACTATTGTTTACTTTCTGTTACTACAAATTTGTTTGTCGATTAGTAGATATAAAAATCGATAATAATCGACATATTCAATATAATATTCAGTTTTCGTTTCTATGGAAATATAGTTGCAGTACACGTATAGTAAGTCAAACAGTGAATGTGGAGTAAGAAGGTACCGTGAAGATTAGATAGAAATTAATTGAAATATAGGTTCCATATAAGCATAATCTTTATCTTGTATTGAATGAGTTCAGTCAAAATGAATATCTGATATAGATAACAAATTTATAATCAGATTAAGATTTAGCCAAGCTGCTGGAATTCCACCTTAAGTCTTGAAGAATTGATTCATATTATAAGCTGCGGTAGCAAAAATGAGAACATTTATTAGTTATAACTAGCTAGTATAGTATAGTATATAAACTCTTCTATTTAACAGGATTATGTAAGAAATCACTAGGAAGAAGAACATTCTGTGAGAACCGCCCAAACAATAACATTTGGGGCAACGGAACTATGAGTCCCTTTTGTCTGTTAGAGAGGTACAGACAACTATAATACAGACCATAATAACACCACTAGGTCGGTAGGATATTGGTGTGAGGGTATGCGCTACCCGGTGCCGGTGGGCCGATTTGCCCTAGGGCGTGTAGACTGGCTCCACTCGCAATGAGTCCGTTCGTATTTGTCCCATTCCAGAACCGGCTTCATATTACATTACCCAGATGTTACCACCGTCCTTTTAAATGCCGAAGTATAGTTTTCTTTATTATTTCGCCTTTTTTTTAACAGATGACGATAAGTAAGTTAGTTTCACTTAAACATGTTTTAAACAACAATTGAGTTTTAGTTAACAGTTGTGTTAAACATTAGTCAGAAATAATAATTTAAATAGTTATTTTATTCTGCTACAGGATATCGCTAATTGGAGGGAAGAATAAGCATTGTTTTTCTGCTACTGTAATGAAAAATATCACTTAAAACGTTGAAATGGATTGTGTATAAGCATACCGGTAAATATTATGTTAAATGTTGATGCCTTAAAGACAACAGGAATGAATTTGTTTATTGTTCTTTTAAAAGGACAGTGGTAATATAGACTACTGTGTAATATTTTCTAGTTATCGGAAGATACCGTTAAAACTTTGTAAGTTATTAGAACAACTCAACAATCTTGAGAGTGCCAGATGAAATAACAATATTTCCACCCGAAAATGTTAACGGGACAGTAACCGATGAGGATTCTGGAGAGGAAGAGGAAGTTTCTATGAACAACTTGCCTGGGAGTCCATTACGGACAGAAATAGAAACTATTTTGCCAGATAATTGCGACAAACTGTGGGAAATAAATGATGAATGTGCTTTACCCACTTTGATGGAAAACTGATATATGAATTGGACGATGAGGATGAAGTTCCTTTATCTACATTTATCAAAAGACCGAGTGTTATTTTACAATTTTCTGAGAGTATTCAAAGCAACTATCCAGATGGCAATTTTCACATATATTTTGATATTTTTTTACCACCCTTCGTTTACTAGACGAACTAAAAGGCATGAACTTAAAAGCCGTAGGCACAATTCGAGAGAATTGCATAGGTAAGGATTGTCCGATAGGCCAATCTTCAAATCTTGAAAAATAGAACGTGGCATATTTGAATTTTCTTCTAGTAATACCATCATCATTATATAGTAATAACATCATTATATGTAAATGGACATGAAAATTGCACTTGCCTTGTTAAAAACATACAAAAAAATTATCAGACGGGGACCCAGTAAACAATCTGGAAATCTTCATGAGCATTCAGAATATGACCGTTTAGATAACTTAATTTTTTATCAGGATAAGCAGATTCGCTGCATCGTTTACCACTTCTGTATATATATATATATATATATATATATATATATATATATATATATATATATATATATATATATATATATATATATATATATATATATATATATATATATATATATATATATATATATTCTTCTTATAATTTCGCCCTCCAAGTTTTTGTAGTAGTACATATTACCACCGTCCTTTTAAAAGGACACCATTTTTCTCTTAATTGCCGAATTTTAATAAAGGAAACTTCCTAAAATTTTACTTACTTACGCTTTACTTAAATTGAAAAATTTGTTATTTTTGCTGAAAAAAACAGTTTTGGTAATATCTGGGTTAACAGTATTATTTCATTAATGATGTATTTTTGGGAACCCCTCCCAAACAACACTTCAGGTTTTTCTTAGATTAGAAGCGCCTTTAATTATTATAATGTAAAAACAGCGTTTCCGAGCAATTAATGAGAGTAAGTTTATAAGTTACATATTTAATTCTTTATTTAACGTAATGCTTTCATGCGTTAATAGCACCCATAAGATATATCTAAAATATGCCTTATAAATAAAAAATCAATCGCTTATTCTGTATTTAATGATTTGCAAACTGCTATGAATTAAAATCCACTTGTCACAAAATGAAAAACACTACACTGCAACCAAAAATAATAATAACCTAAACAAACGAACAATACTATAGATGAATAAAACAAACGATCATAAAAGGAACTGGTTCTAACCCAATTATTTTGTTTCATAGTCTTAAAAAGGAATCAATCGTCGTAAATTGTCCGTTTAAAAAGAATTGCGTTAGTCTTTGCTTACTACAAAAATGTTTTTTGGGTATAAGTAGTTTTGTGTATATTTCGTAAATTTTTATTTTTGCTGATTTGGATAATCGTTTTGTAGATTCTGCTTTAAAAGGAGAGATCGGGGGCCTTTCTACAGGTAAATGAAATAACCATAACGTAACAAAAAGCTGGGAAACTACAATACAAAATAAATTAATTTTATGATTCCTTATTAAAAAATAGGATGCAAGGCCAACATTTTAACAATTTACTAATTAATGTAAAATTAGG
Organism: Rosalia funebris; assembly: GCA_037954035.1. NCBI lineage: Eukaryota > Metazoa > Arthropoda > Insecta > Coleoptera > Cerambycidae > Rosalia > Rosalia funebris. The sequence continues at coordinate 22,958,339 of JAZFAV010000006.1, forward strand.
ATTCACGTGCCAAATAATTATTAATAAATTACTGAAAACTATAATGCTTGAAATATATTAACTGCCCGATTAACTAATATTGACCACGTTTATTCCTTGTGAAATTGTTTCGAATAATCACTTTAATACTCGTCATATTCGACAGACGTTTCGCTGATTATCCTACCAGCTTCTTCAGAAGAAAGGACAGGCTTTGGATTTTTTATCTCTTTGGATTTTCTATGAATTTCTTTAGCAAAAATTCAAAAACAGACTTTGGATTTCTTCTGAAGAAATCCAAATCAGGGAGATTTGGATATCACAACAGATTAATCAGGGAAACATTAAAACAAATTCTATCATATATACGGCATAACCTAGAAGAATTTACTTCATTTGACAACAACTATAAAAGCCTACATTTATCTATATACAAACTGGGTGAAAATATTAACTGAAATTCTGTTAATCGGGTATGGAGAAGTTTTATAAACATTTCTGAAATAGATTGATTTTTACTTTTGGTTGCCCACGCCTAAGGTGACCTTTACTTATCTTCACTCAGGGGATTGTAACCGCCATTTACTTTTTTTTGTAAAATATTGGGGGGGTTGTACTTGAAAAATAAGGTTTTTGAAACAAAACCTGACAACATTGAAATTTGACAGCAAAGACTAAGACATAATAACATCAGACACTATTCTCAGACTAAAATACTACAGAATGTAAGAAATGAGTTTTATCATTGACTAGCTTTTTGTTAGGAAAGAAACGACAGCCATCTTTTGCGATGAAATTAGCATTAATATAAAAAATAATAAGTCTTTCCTTTCCAGTGATGTCACTAGACACTTTTAAATTTAAAGAACAATAGTTGGGGGTGATTACATCCCCCAGAGTGAAGATAAATAAAGATCTTCATCCATAAACTCATACTTAGAATTACCCCCTAAGTATGAGTACCTAAAATAAAATAAGACCTGTTTTAGAAACCTTTATTCATATCTTCCATATTCGAGTTACAGAATTTATTTCAGTTAAGGTTTCTACCCTGTATATTCCAATATATTATTTAGTTTTATGTAATTTTTGCATATATATTGCATATATATGCAATATAAATATCTTATTATTATCTTATAAATTATCTTATAAATATCTTATTATATCTTATTATTAAATATATTAAATATATATTTAATGCGAGTTTTTCTAATTCATATTTAAAATAATATAAATTATATTGTTGATTTTAAGTTTTCGGATGTTGACGATTCAAAAACTGAAATTTAATTTAGTTCTGATTATATCAAGAAATCAAGCCAATTTTTCCCTGAAAGTATTTTTATTGACAATAAAGGCCACTGATTTTTTTTAGATTGTTAATTAAATGTGAAGCGTACAAAATTGCAGACAAAAATTAAGTAATACATTTCATTCTGGTTGATGTCATTATATCAACACTTCTTATTGCATTTTGTAACTTATAGAAATATTCACAACATATACGTATATTAGAAAATAAGGTTGATTTGTTCTGTTATGCCAATTAAAATTTGTTTGTGTAGCATTAATTAGTATAAATCTAGTTGCAATAGACATAAATACAATGTAATTGTATACGAACTTTCCTTATATCACCGTGCAGATATGTAATTACTATTCCGTAAATAGAAATATTAGGGAGCCATTATAAATTTGAGATTTGAGATTGTGGTGTTATACGCAACATTCTCCCTTGAAAATTCATTGCAAAAGTCATAAAACTATCTAGCCGCAGTACAGAATTGAACAGGCTTTCCTCTATTACCTCACAAAATTCAGTTTTAGCATTTCTCGTGATAATAAAAAGGAACACATATATGTGAATGTAGTATATTCGGTTACGGTCCTGTAAATGGACCCTTGACACTGTGGGAATTTTATTCTGGTGGATGTATTCATCTATGGTGCTCGTAACTGCCTTACCTTGTTAATCATTATCAGTATTATCACCATTAAGCGAAGTGCCATTTTATTATATATGCTTAAGTAAGTTAGCTTTGGCATTTCCATTAGTTCTAGTACCATCACTCTAACTATATTTATTAATAAAGATTTAAAAATTAATAAAGACACGTCGCAGAAGGGGGTCAGATTCTTGTTTTGATGTAGGGGGTGCACGAAAAACAGCCACCGCCATAACTCTGTTAATCGTTCGATATTCAAAATCCAGACACCAAATTAAATCACTTGTAAAATACTACAATCTAGCCAAATATATTTTTTTCAAACTTCGTTTTCTATGACATTTCATAGCCAACTTTTGATTTCCAAATGAAATCATATGGTTTTTTCTGTGCTTTATTAAATAATTTTCTTTTCTAAATCCAATGATGTATATATAGAAACTCAAATTTTGTTTAACATTAGTACCTGAAAAAAAATTAAAGAAACAGTAAAATGTGATAATTTTGTAAAGGCGACATCAAACTGCCTATGAAATTTTGAGCGCAATATTTTGATAAACGTCAAACACTAGTCTTTTGAATTTTGAGTGTGCCTTATTCATCACAATGACCAGTAATGAATGTACTGATATGTTACAAGTTTATTTTGAGGTCTTAAAAAATTCCCGTGAGGCTGTACTGTACTTTCAAAAAGAATGGGATTTTTATCAGAAGAAATCATAGATACTGGTCTCAGGAAAATCCTCACGTTGCCGTTGTCGTGGAGAGCAATTTTCAAAGAAAATTTAGCGTGAATATATCCTAAACCAACAAAAATAGTATGATCTACTTCCTAGCGAATTTGAAATGTTTTTGGATGAATTACCTCTTAGCAATCTGAACGAGCTTTTGTTTCAACAAGACGGAGCTCCGCCCGCCCCATAATACCAATCTAATTGCTAATTATTTGCATACTCAGTTTGGCGAACAATGGATCGGAACCAACGGACCCATTCAATGGTGGTCAGCTCGTAGTCCAGACCTGATGCCACTGGATTTTCTGGATTGTCCAGACCTGATAACCCCATGGGGTTATTTGAAAGATACCGTGTATTTAACACCACCCAAAAACGAACAAGGTTTTAAAAGGCGAATAGTTGAGACCTGCCGTGAAATTCCTCAATTTTTTTTATACAATGCCACTTCGAGCGTCTCTCAGAGATGTCAATTATGTGTTGAAGAAAATGGTGGTCAGTTTGAACAATTGCTGTATTAGTTATTTGGTGTTCCAACATTCTTTTTGTGCTTTTTTAAAAGTAAAAACCAACTGCCTAAATGTTATTTTAATAAAATTACATCATAAATAAAATTACAAATGTTATTTTAAAAATCACATTTTACTGTCTCTTTAATATTTTTTCAGGTACTCATGTTAAACAAAATTTCGGTTTCTATACATCATTGGATTCAAAAAAAAAACACTCTTTGATATATCATAGAAACAACCAATAGTTTCATTTAAAAATCAAAAATTGGCTAAGAAATGTCATAGAAAACAAAGTTTGAAAAAAAATTATTTGATTCAGATTGTAGTATTTTACAAGTGATTTAATTTGGTATTGCATTTATTGTGAAGGGTATTTAATGTAGAGGCAGACAAGGTGATGACATACAGCCAATCATTGAACTGAGCCGAATCGTCTGAAAGCCTAAATCAAAGCTGCCGAATAGAGAAATCTGTTTAGGGAGCATGTCGGTAAGCCCCTACATGGAGTCTTCTATAACAACATTGAAGCACAGGGTTTATCGACGGGGATGACCTTCGCTTACTTGAGGTCAGGCGGGCTCAGATCGGAGGCCGAAGACTTTATAGCGGCATGTCAGGATGGTGTTATAAACACCTTAGTCTACCGAAGCCGAGTGATGGGTGTGGAGGTACATGATATCAACTGCAGGGCCTGCCACCAGGCGCCGCAATCGCTGATGTACTTGCTATCGGCGTGTCCTATGTATGCGACTTCGGCCTACATCCATCGGCATAACGCGGCATTACGTGTGCTATATTACTACCTAAAGCACTCGTATCGGGTGGACAAAACACCGGTGCTGCCTTAAGCTCCCGGAGATATTGAGTCTGTTGTCGGGAATGAGAAGTGCCCGCATATATTGGAACTACTCGTTCCCGACCGTCAGGCGAATACAAGCTAATAAGCCTGACATCGTCCTCCTTGACCATCAAACCAAGGCGATGTATGTCATCGAGTTCTCGGCTCCTGCCGAGAAAAACATCACCTTGAAGGAGGAGGAGAAACTGACCAAATACGTAGATCTCCGGTGTGAGTTGCGGACGCTGTACCCAGGCTACTCTGTCAAGATGGTGGTTCTGGTTATCGGTGTTCTCGGAGGGATGAAGCCTACGGTGCTGTCGAAACTGAAGATTATTCCGGCTTGCCGGAATTGAATCCATACTATAGCGCGTATGAAAGGTAACAGTCCACAGAATAGTCTAAATATAAAGGTAGCGCCATTCGTTTACGCAGTCAAAAATTGTTGCGCGTTGAAAATGGAGATTCCAGAAGGTCATTTTCAGCATATTTAGCTTTTTTATTTCAGAAAAGGGGAAAATACAGCGCAGGAAAATTGTGTGGTGTTTATGGTGATGAGTACTTAAGTGAACGCCAGTGTCAGAATTGGTTTTCTCGTTTTCGTTCCGGAAATTTCGATGTTAAAGATGAACCTCACCCTGGCCGGCTAATCGTTCAAATAGTCGATGAAATTTTGGAAAAAATTCGAGGTAGACCGACATATTTCAACTCGCGACATCGCTACGAAACTAAACATCGACCATAAAACAGTTTTGAACCATTTACATAAGGCTGGATTTACATTTCCATTCGCGAATCGCTGCTGAAATGAAACGAAATCGAGCCATTTTTGAAACGAATGATTGCGAGCGATGAAAAGTGGATCACGTATAACAATAATGTGCGAGAAAGATCGTGGTGCCCGGAGAAGCTTCACAAATGGTTGCAAAGCCCGTATTGACGCAAAGGAAGGTGATGCTGAGTGTTGGTGGGATTGGAAAGGAATTGTTCATCATAAGCTGCTCGAACCTAGCCAAACCATTAATTCGACTGTCTACTGTCAACAACTAATGCGATTAAAGCAGGCAATAACAAACCGGCCAGAATTTATCAATAGGAAAGGCGTTGTCTTTTCCATAATGACACCGTTAGACCACACATATCTTTAGTGACTCGGAAAAATTGAGATACCTTGGCTGGGAAGTTTTGATGCATCCACCGTATAGCCCGGACCTTGTCCCGTCCGACTACTATTTGTTTTGGTCTCTGCAGAACTCTCTTAATGGTGTCAATCTGGCTCTAAAATCGGCTTATGAAAATCACTTGGTTTAGTTATTCGCCCAGAAATCTCAGAAGTTCTACAGTGGCTTAATATTAGAGATACTTTAAAACACCTTAGATCAAACGAAAGCTTTACAGCTCAGCTTCAAATTGTAGTGTAAACAATTTCGTTAACCTTATAGGAAGCAGAGGATTTTTTATATTAATGTTACCCCTTAATCTGGGTTAACTTTGAACAAAGGTATTTTCCCCATCAAAAACACTTGTGTAAGTGCTTATATCAATGTTATCCCGTTAAAATGTCCAGCCTAAGTGTAAATTTAAAAAGAAATTTCGAATTTTTCTCAGACTTGGCTCCTGAATTTTTATTTAATTGAAAAATCCTTCCTAAATCAGCTGAAATGTTCCTCTACACCACCAATTTCAATTTGGCGCAATGAAGAAAAAAATGGATTGTTAGGTTAAACAGGATGGATAAATAAACACTATAATCAGATGTTTTTTTATTGAAAAATATGATATTCAAAAAGCGAAAATAGGTAGGTAGCTTCAGGTAAATACCAAGTTAGGTAACATACTTTGATTTGTACAAATCACAGGTATTGTCACCAAGTCTTCTTAAAACTATCACTTCAAATGTAAAAAGAAGGAAAAAAGTAAATTAAGAAATGCTTACCTATAAAAAAAAGATTAGAATGAACTAGGAACTAAAAACTGTAGGTAGGTAGATACTTAATTCAAGAACAAATACCTAGGTGAAATTAAATGATATTGATAAGCCACTTCAAATAACATAAGTAACTCTCAAGGTAGTGGGCATCCAAAGGTATTTAGGAAAAGTCATCAGGGAAGATGGTGTTTCCTACTGTTTCATATTAATGGAAAAGAGTGAATCTTCGTCAAAGACAAGCTTTGGGGCATGAATGCTTTGACGAATGCAACGTAATTTGAACCACACCTATTCCTCTGGCCAGATCCACCACTTTCTTCATTTCGACGTGTAGGTGATCTCATACTCACCACTATCTTCTCTGATAACTTCCAGGATATCGACGCCCACCATAGGTAACAATGATGTAACCCCCCTCACCAACAGCTTTTTCTTCTGATGTAGGCAGTAAGATTTCCTTCAGTTGCTGTGATTACGGTTCATAGTCCTTGACTTGTTATTGGACCTCGTTGGCAGGCTTGGTCCATCATGAGCTGATGGTCTTCACTATCTGATGATTAAGAATTTGGCAGACTGTCATCACTTTCAGCATATGACACTCAACATATCATCACTATTCGAGTTTGAGTTTGTGGAGGATGAGGATTGAGAGTCATAAGAGATGTGAGAGGCACACCTTGCTGATTTTTTTTCTTTGGCTTCATATTATTCGCTTTCTGATCATTCCCAGTTTTTTCTTTTCAATAAAGGCTGGAATGACTGTGGAGAATAGATCATCAGTCGTGATCCCCTTTCCAGGCGATATCATCAGTTTTCTTGCAATTTTTCAGTACTACAGATTCACCACGAATCTGTTGCAGATCAGTATTGTGGATCACTTCAACACTGAAGTGATCCACAAATCTCTACAAATTACTCCGTCAATCTACATGTAAACAAACCTGTGTCAAAGTTACCCCGCCAACTGCACAAACTTTTCTTACTAATTTGTAGAAAATAGGAGAATTGGCTTACAGGAATGATAAAAAGCGGAAAATTTTCCCTAGATAGTTTTGTGATTAGGAAATGACTTTGAAAGTATTTTCCCGCCAGAGGAGATTTTGAAGAAGTTTTGAAGACAGCTGTTATCACATATACAGAAAAATGGCGCTATATTTGCCAGGTTAGTTGCTTGGAAAATATGCAGCGATTTCATTGCACTCTACTGAGATAAAGATAAAGAAGAAGAAGAAGAGGCAGATAAAATACATTAAATATTAACACCTATTGAATGGAACTTTCGGCATCGTATGAACCATTGTAGTAAATTTTATTGCAGAATATTTTTTTGCATTGATCAACTAAAGTCAATTAATATTTTAATAATTATACCGGTATAAAAAAATGTGATAATAATTACTTTACTATATTAAATAATGTATTCTAATTTATATATTGATTTTTAAATTAAATAATCCAAACAACACCACTAAATACTATGCCAGGTACAACTAAATTGTACCGATTAATTAAAGGTATTTTTCTGTTTATTATGAAAGAACAACATGGTAGTAATTATATTTATGAAAAAGAATATCTTTATTTATATACTTATTATATATTGCATTTTGAAACTAAAATAAACCAGATAACACAACTAAAAAGTATGCTAAATGGAGTTTATGTAGACCCGACCCTTTCTATTGATCAGTAAATGTTGTAATACAAATATCGAAGAAGCGCTACTTTAACATTCTTAACTATGTTTTATATGTATATTTTTATAATAAAAACAATTACCACCACCTTTTCCTTGTAGCGTCTATTGAACCGATGTCAATAATTATTATTCTTCCTTAGATACTTTAAAATATCACATCCTAGGTATTATCATACCTATTTAGAACAATTCCTATTGACTCTAGAAAACACGTTTTATTTATCAATTGTAACATGTATTATTTTATTTTATACATCTGGAGTTTACTAGTTGCTTTAATAGGTTTTCGACATTTAATAATAATATGATGTTTTAATAATGCTTTAATAGGATGTTTTCTGTACATTTAAGTTTAAATCACTAATAAACTAATTTAAATTTTTTTCTGTTACAATTATTTTCGGGAAAGAACTTGAAAAATGAGAAAATAACGAGGAATATATTAGCGGTTCAATATTTTATTCAGCAAAACTCTTGAAAATAAACATAGGATGTACTATTACAGGTTATGTAATGGCGAAAACAATATGGGACGTTATATTTAAAATGCTGAGTTTGGTAATTTTCATTAAACTGATAAAACATTTTGCACATAAGATAAATGATTTGATAAAAGTAAATGAAAAAAAACTTTATAGTTTAATAAATATACATGGTATAATATTTTTGTAACTATTCTCTGATTATACCTTTCCTGTTACCAAAATGCTAGCAGGTACAAATTCAAAACGCTATTGTGTGTCGAGAAATGAAAAAAGTTTTAAAGAATATTTAATTGAAATACAATATGAAGTATATATTATAACCAAAGGTATATTTTTTGAATATACAAAAACGGTCAATATTAGATCAACAATATTAATAAAAAATGAATGACGAACGAAACTTATAATACTTTTAATAAACAATAACAAAAAATCGCCCTATATATATATATATATATATATATATATATATATATATATATATATATATATATATATATATATATCGGATGTATAAATATTATATTCCATTATTTTTTTTTTTTTTTTTTATAAAAACTAGTCACACCCTTCTGTGGCACTCCTCACGTCCGTTCGGTTAGTGATTACTGGGCCGAGTCGTGTGCCCTGAGTAGACGAAGCGAACCGACAATTACGACCTTCTGTATGCGGCCGGCTAGGATTTCTGCTGAGTTTCGGCATGTCAGTATGCTCTATGCTCTGAAAGCAGTGTATCTTTCGCTCCACCGAGAGCTCCTCAGTACCTTAAGTATAACAGAATGGTCTGGATACAGCCTACGGAGTTCGAAGATTACATCTCGATATTTTGTCCGTTTCTCCTCCTCTTTCAAAACAATGTTACCATCACCGAGTGCCGAAAACTCGATGACGAACATTGTCCTGAGTTGGTGGTCGAGGAGGACTACGTCAGGCTTGTTGGCTTGTATTTTCCTGACGGTGGGAAACGAATAGTTCCACTTATCGTTTTCCACAACGGACTCAATATCCCCCGGAGCGTAAGGCAGCACTAGTGTCTCGTATATCTGATACGAATGCCTTAAATGATAACAAAGCACCTGTAACGCTGCGTTGTGTCTACGGATATAGGCCGAAAGTGCATATACCGGGCAACACGACAGTAAATGCATCAATGTCTCCGGCGCCCTGCGGCAGGCTTTGCAGCTGATATCAGGACTCAGGACTTCGATAGACGAGCGTGTTAAATACACCATCTTGGCAAGCCATGATGAATCCCTCGGTCTCTGAATTTAGCCCGGCTGACCTTAAGAAAGCAAAGATCAGCCTTTGGGATAAGACCAGGGCTTCCATATTCCTATAGAAGACCCCGTGAATGGGCTTATCCTTGTAAAGCTGCAGAGCTCTTAAATGCTCTGCAGCTTTTACTTGGGCTTTTAACCCAACGGGTTCCAACTCGGCAACAGAGTTGTGATTGTCCCGTTCGGTATCGAAGACGAGACCGAGTCATCGGCTGCTCTATGTGCTGCTTTAAACAAAAATGCTACTATCCTTACATGTTGGTGATCTCGGACCATGCAGAGAAGAAGATCCGAACTCCTGACAACTTTACAGGCTCCGTCCAGAACCATCCTGTTATGGAGACACTCCAGACTCAAGAGTCCACGAGTGACAATCTGGGATGAAAACTCCTACTGAGATGCATCATCTTTCGGGTTACTACGTCGAGTCGTCGCAGCTCCTCCTGTTCCCATTTAACTACTCCGAAGGAGTAGACAAGGATCGGAACGGCAAGCATGTTTGTTGCAGACACCTTGTTCTTTCCCGACAGTTCTGAAGACCAGATCTGTCGGAGGTGGTGCTGATACTTGCCGCGGAGAGCGTTTGTTACGACACCTACCTCTTGGGTGGATCGTTGCTCAACACCCAAGTAGGCGTACGACTATTCGGCATCTAAGTGGTGTAAGATGCTTCCGTCTACGAGCTGCGCATCCTCTGCGTATTCCCGGCTTCGCCCTCTCTTGAAACGAACCAGTGCACATTTGTCCAACCCGAACTCGATCCCGATGGCCTGCGTGTACTCCTGCACCACGCGGAGTGGTACCTTAGGGACTAGCGTAATTCCCTTTCTCCATAGGCATAAAGTTTTAGGTCATCCATGTAAAATAGATGGGTGACCTTAAAAGTGAAAAAACAAAATTTTTTTGGGTTTATTTTTCGTTTTTCGGTCTAAAAACCAGAAAAAAGATTTTTAAAAATGTTTGCTGTATGTGTGTGTGTATCGTTGTCGTCGTTATCGTCGGCATTTATTCTTTTTAGTACGATAACTCAACTAAATCGTGTCGGATCGATCGGGTTTTGACTGATTCTGATTGGAGACATCTTTCAGCGACACCTATTGATTTTGGGATATAACACACTCTACCATGTACATGGGTAATGAAAAAGTACAATGGTGGACTATTTGAGAAATTGTTTTTGTTAGCACGATCACTCAATTAAATCGTGTCGGATCGATTGGGTTTCGACTGATTCTGATTAAGGACGTCTACCAGACGACATCTATTGATCTTGAGGTGGATAGGACACACCCTAACCTGCCCATGGGTCATGAAAAAACACGATGGTGGACTATTTGAAAAAAGTAAAACTATCGCATAAAACACATATTCTGCATTCATGTGTTAGTTTATGTTTTCTCGGCCACTCAATTTCGAGATAGAGATGTTCTACGTACGGAAAAGTCCGTTTTAAGGTTTTAAAACTGTTTATTTTATTAAAATTCGTTGTAGTGTTCTGAATGACACTTTTTTTGAAATACTTCAAAAAAAAAGAAAAAACTCATTTAATTGCTTTTCTTTTAATATGTTATCAAATTGCTGATGAATTAGTTCAATCAACGTGAAGCATTACACATTTATATTAGAAGATTTATATTAGAAGTATAATTAAATTGTTTATTTTCAGTTTTAACAAAGAAACTGAAATTTATCCATTTGTTATACTCGTTCCTGGCTGTTTGCTTCTATGCCACCATTTTAAGTTTTATAGGATATTATCGTTGATATAACTGAAATACGAGTATAAATGTTTAAACATCTTCCGTGATTCTATATAAAAGTACATGTTTTAACTCTCAGTCCCCATTTTAGAAGGTTTACCTACGGCATACAATAATTATGTTTTTATATTGTTAGTTGTATTCTTGAAAGATGGGTCAGGGTTTAGATCCTTCAGCGTACAACTATGTTCTGAGATATAGTCAATAGCGTGCCACAAAAGAATAAAGTATTTTTATAACCGTTACGATTACTTATTATAACCTTTGTTCCCAGTGTATTTGTACTTTTAGTGTATTTGTATGTATCCAAGTAAATATGTATAAATTGGTAATTGGTATTACAGGTATTGGTATTACAGGGTACTATACAAAAGGTATGTTTTATTGCACTTGTATAAAGTATGTATGTATAACCGCACTATATATTCATATTAAGTTACTTCTTATAATTGTATGTAACCAGTTTCTAAATTTTAAATTTAAAATATACATCTTGTACATTATCCTTTTATATTCTTGTACGTCAACGTTAAGTATATACTTGTATATTAATGAATATACAAGTAGTATATTCATTAATATATATAATATATAATATATATATATATATATATATATATATATATATATATATATATATATATATATATATATTATATAATTATATATATATATATATATATATATATATATAATTATTATATATATATTAGTGAATGACAATTAAATCATTAAATACTGTATACATTTACATTTACATCTCTACTACAGTATCACACCCAGTAATTAGGTTCTTCTCGAAAGGACAATAAATAGAATGTATTTCACAGGTATATTTGAAGATGAGTTTTCAATGAAACTTTATTCAAAGGCATCTAATGTTTCATTCTGAATAACAATATAAGTTTACAAAAAATTTACAGGGTAAAAATATCATTTCCGCTTATTTATTTGTAAAATAATGTAAAACCTTCATGCTAAAATTATCTCGTTTCTAAAGCATTGTAAAACATTTATTTCACACTACATGGTTGGAATTATTTTACAGCATAGGCATTAACTATCATACAGCTATAAAAATATATGTATATTACAATGCTTGGCAGAAATTCCGTATCATTCTTGGTTGACAATCGAAATATAAATTAAATTTGGTGTGAAGTGTTAGTATAAGTTTAAATTTTTCAAAAATGTTTTTATTCTCGATTTTATAATGTACTGCCATTATATGTCTATTAAAATTAATTTCATCCCTTAAAAATGTATCATTTGAATTTTCTGGATCATCATCGTTATGCCGTCTCTTGGTAACAATTATATTTATTCAATAGCAATCACCTCTTCGTATTTATAGACCATATAAAAAAATTATAAACGACGGTGGAAATTTCCCTAAATTTAAATACCTCGTTTACGTAATAGATATACATTTTTAAATAAATGAATAAAATCACTTCTCCTATGTGAACTGGTAATGTGAAAAGGTATATTGGAAAATATCTCAGAGAAAGAAACAATCAGAATCTGTACAAGAATTGAAAACAATTTTACCCTCTCTCATTCAATGGTAAAACGTATTTCATTGACAATGCAAAAGGGTACCCGCTTACAATCTTTTGAGTTCTTGAATCTTGTCTTATGATATTGTTCTCTTTGTCTAAAGCCCCCCATTCACTAGGCGGACCGCGACGCGACTCGCAACACAGACACGACTCACGACTAATCCACGTTTGTGAATACACGGACCTGAGACGGACCCTGCAAGACTCAAAAGAGCTCATTCGTACACTGAACGTGGTGATGTTTATGTCCCCCGTATTTTCCAAAAAAGCAAAAGTTGCTTTGGCTGTTGGTACAGTCATATTATTTGAAAAAGAAAAAACATGTTTGGCTGAAAGAGTGGTTGCAAAAGAGACAACAATTCACTCACCTTCATTTACTGAATTGTATCCCGTCATGCGGACCACTTGACGTTATAAATTATCTTAGAATGGACTTTGAGACATTTCAAGAACTATTAATTCTAATAAAACCTCTCATAGAAAAGAAAAATAACATAAAAAACACTTTATTTAGAGAAGCAGTAAGTGATGAAGAACGTTTATTGGCAACTCTGAGGATTCTGGCAACAGGGAGGATTTATGAGGACATAAAATTTTCTTCTATAATTTCTCCTCAGTTACTTGGAAAAATCATTCCACAAACTTGTCGTGCTATATACAACTCTTTGCATTTATCGATTAAATTTTCATAAGCATCATTTCTTTTCTGCCTGTTGCGGTAATCCTTACTTTTAATGTCCCATAGGCACGGATTGTCTTGATACAATAGGATAAATTCCTCCCAAAAAAATGTATTATCTTCAAAAGACATTTTCACTGCAGATACGCCGTAGATTGTTGTGTGGAGTAGCAGGTCGTCACGGACAAGTCTCGGCAAATCACATACATTACAAAAATAGTACGGATTGGTCGCGGTCGGGTCGTGGGTCCGCTTGTCAATCTAGCGGACCCACGACCCGACCCAGACCCATCTGCGACTTGTCCACCATTACCATTCATTGCCGGATCGGTCGGCGGACAAGTCGGGACGGACCGGTCCGCTAATGAATGGGGGGTTGTCAGTGTTTTAAACAAAGAGAACAGAAGAATTATTTTTTAGTTGTTTTGAACAGAATAAAAAAAATCATTGCAATAATGCTCCGACCTTGGGAAAAATATAGCTGTATGCGCCGACCTTATAAAATAAAATTGTACCTAAATTTAATTAGTATCGGTGTCAAATGAAACTTAATTCACATTTTATTTAGTTAAATTTTAATTATAGATACTATGATGAATTAACTGCAGAAAGAACGCTTATTAAATACAGCATAGATTATACAATAGTTACTATATAACAGTATCTTAAATATACTGTTATGTCTTTTCTATTTATCGTTTTATATTTAATTATACCAGTAATCAAACAGTAAATTCGTTCTAATTAGATTTTGTACGTACTGTAATTATGTATAGCAGTTATTTACACACCATCTGGGTTCCAGCTAATGCAGGTTACATTTCTAACCCTAGATTAATTTTGCTGCTTCTACTGTGTCTGTTATTGACCATTCATTTGTATTAAGCCACCTGAGTCCCCCAATCACCTATCGATTTCAGCATGCAATGTAGTGAAGTTCGGGGTAAAACTTTTAAATATTTTATAACGTATTGAGTCTGTCAGAAAACACAAACGTAACATTTATCTAAGCTTCCTTGTCAATTGAATTTGGCTGTAATTTATAGTGATACATCCGGTTTTTACAGAACCCGTTGTGTAAAATGGGCAATCATGCTTTAGTATGTACTAACTACTCGGATATAACTAACTTGCCCAATTATAAAATATATATGAACAAGCGAAGTGAAAAAAATCGTTCACGTATGTTAGAGTAGTTTCAATTAAAGGATTTATTTAATATTAACTTATTTACCCTACTATGGACAAACACTGTGATCAAATTGACTAACATCTATGTAGATATTAGTCAATTTGATCAATGTACATCCTAACATGGAATTTGTGCATATAAATGTGTGTATATATGCTCAGCTATATAGCACAATGACTGAGTCATTGTGATATAAAGCTGAGACTGAAAATATGTATACATGTATTTTAAATTTCACAACAACAGTTTGAAATTTATTATACTTTTAATTAATTCTTTACGGAGATTTTCATTTTAAAAATAATTTAAGACTACATACGAACTTGTCCAGATTTTGATATACAAAACTAATTTTGCTTTTGGATTATTATTGTGAATGAATTTGGCAAGAGCGAAATACACTTGAATTTACTTCAATAACTCTAAGTCATTTGAGAATTTCCGAACAACCAACTTTTAATCTGAGTCTAGCCGGCAAAGCACCGGCTTCGCCAGAAGTCCGAAAGCCCAGATTTCCTCATTTCGCGAGATATACACTGGTGATCAGATTCCACAGAGACCCAAGCGAATAAATTATTATAACGTATTCCGCTGTATATATAACCCCAAATTCTGGTCCAGCAACTTTGAGATAAACACTAAACGCTTAATTAAGGCACGCTCGTAGACAAAACCCAGATACATTTTAAAAGGCTGCTGGAGATTCGTTTTCTTCTGGGTAATATGAAATATACAGGGTTACATAAAGATCACATCTGCACACAGACCTGTGCACTTTATTTGTGTTACTTTAATATTTTCAAATTAAAAACTACGTACAGTTTTGAATTTTCGAATACAATAAAAGTAAGAATAAGTTCAGAAAGTTCACTCCTATTTAATCAATAAGATAACGAAAAAACAGTATAGAAGATATGTCAGTTTGGTGTTATATTTTTACTGAAAAATGTATATTTTACACACTTTTTTACTGGAAACTTTAATTATATATATTTAATTATAGGTATACCCGATAATTTTAACACATCAGAACCAAAATAAATTGAAACTTTCATGAAGAGTAAATATGGTACTAACAACACCCAAAATTAAAGTAGAATATATTGAACAATTTAGAAGTGCAATACAATTCACCACATATAATATAAGGATTTGTAAATTGTATTGTTAACAGTAGAAGAAAATTCATAGCTTCTTGGCCATATTTTCCAGTGAACCTATTTTAATAGCAACTCCACTGGATGGAGCAAGTTCAGACGCAGCAACTCAAAAAATGATTATAATCTGATAATATTCGAACTATTTCTCATAAGATAATATAATAATAAGATAATATTAATTAAGTATCTAAAGTTATTTAAATCATTAAATCAGCGAAAGCAAAGGTTATTTTACCCATGAGGGATGTAAGTCCCTCATGAAAAACTCAAATATACGATATCGTTTGTTACATTTTGCCTGTTGTATTCATATACACAGAATATTATTATAGTCATCTACTTGTTAAAAGGAAAGGCAATGGTTTTGTGGGATGTTCCAAACATCACCATTCAGGAGAAACTCTTTTTGAGGTCACGTGCAGAAATGTTTTGTAATTTAGTAGATAGATGGTGATAGTGATTTTCTGTGTGTACGTTCACTGCCAAAGTGGTGTAGGTAGACATGGAGTCTACTTGTGTGGGGATATCAGACATCGAATATATTAACTAAATATTCTAAAAAATCACGATAAGGATGATATCACGATTCTCATGTCCGGAATTCCTATTTTGAACAAATTAGATGTGAACGAATTACGTGGGGTGTTTGTGGTTACTTATACAAAATAATTCTTGCATGAAGACGAGCAGAGCATTCATTGAAATACTTTAATGTCAAAAGTCACTATCAAAGTGCATTTGAGGTGCATTTACACATATTTTATCCTAAATTGAAATTATTATACTTTGCTATTTTTATTTCTTAGTGAATGTTTCATCCTTATTTACTCGATGTATGTCTTTTTAAACAAAATCCTTGATCTTGTACTTGATATTGCTAATTCTGAAAATAGCCTTGTATATTGCTAAAGAAAATATACGGTATATTCATTTAAGAAAGTAATTTGAGAACATCACTAAATAAATCGAATAATTTTAATTTCTAGTGCCATAAATTCAAAAAGTTAAAAATTAATTATGATTTGGTTTAAATATGTTCTAGTTTCGAGGTCGTTTTTCTGAGTGAGCAGAAAATAGTGACTAAATAAAAATAGTTTTATTACTATATATTTACCTTCAAGGCACTTAATAGCAAGCCATACACGAGCGGATAAATTTTGACAGGCCAGATCCGCGGATCGGTCTGCCGATTTTCCCATGGGCCTCATCCGCCGATCTCAGGCCTGTCGTAGCCTACTAACGTACGGACCGGGCCCTTTGGAATTATTTCATAAAATCCGTTGGCAGTTGTGATCCGTTCATTAGTGGGGAAAACCGGCGGAAGTCTGTTAATTTATCTGCGGGCCCAGGACTGTCCAACACGTCGAAAAGGCCGCAGACCAGACGACGGGACGGGCTGTGTTCTCGTATGTATCAATGCAGTATTTTCATTGTTTTTCACTGTTGTGTCTTACTAATCAGTTTAAATTTACTATGGATAATAATAAGAAATTGTGGCAGCTGCTAGTGGGTTACGTCATTGCTCAGTACCTCTCCATCAAGAAAAAAAAAGAAAGAAATGGGTGAAATCGTGGATAGGAGTAAGACAGCAGTTTAGCCATATGGGGCTAATTTTATGAAAAACAATACGTTCGTTAGTAGTTACTTTTTAAAATGCTTTTTATAGCAGTTTCTAGATTTCAATCCTTCTGAAATTATAAAACATGGAACACGCTTTTGTTTCCATTACATTCACTCTTTTTTTTTGTTTCTATTACCTTCACTCCAAAAATTTGATACCTAGGTGTAAAAATGCTATTCTCATGACGCGCTTTTGTAACGCTTCTGCGGAAAGATTTTCGGCAAGTTAGTCATTGCAAAAATGTGTTCCATGTCAAAAATTAACGAAATGACGTTCGTTTTATTTTGTTGCGTACTTGTATTTATTTGTTTTATTTTTTTTGTATGTCTCTAAACCCATAGTTGCTCAACTCTTTTACCATTTTCCGCACTTTTCTATTACTATTGAAACAACACACAACAGACTTTTTACGAGCTAAACTAAATGAACTAATAAATAATATCTAATCTAAATAATAAATAATTTAATATTTAACAATTATCTGAAAAAAAAAACTAGGACGCAGAAAAGTGGCCTCTGATTTAATCTGCTCGTAAATGAATTCGCCGAATTTACTGACAGGATGAAATCTGCCGATCTCGCCTCACAGTTCTCCCCACTCACGTACAGGTGAGGCCTATAGGTTTTTCTCCGTGCCGTGCCTGCAATCTGGCCCGCAGATTTCTTTCTCCACCAATGAACAGTCCGGGCCTGCGGGTTTTCCCGAATCCTTCGAAAAAATCCGTGGCCCGTCAAAAAATCCGCTCGTGTATGGTTAGCTAATGATCTAAAATATGGCAGTACGCAACAGTATTAAAATAAATAGAACCAAATTAGTGTTTCAGAGGATAATTATATACTGAATTGAATAATAACTGATTGTTGCCTATTCATAGAAACTTATTGGGTCAGATTTGCTATGCAATGATAATAACGACTTTCAACTGTTACGAGCATTTATCTTTAATATTAGTGTTACATGTCTTTTGTTAATAATTACAGCCAAATTTGCTTGACAGAATGCGTCCCTTCTCATATTTATATAAGATCTGATTTTTGAAGATCAAACATATTTATCAGATATATTTTTTACCGATCTTATTCCAGTGTTTATAAGTGAATTTAGATTTGTTTATATTTTAAAATATTTTCATATTTCGTTGCCTTTCAATTGCTTTTAATTTTAACGTGTCGACAAGAACTATCCTCATCAATATTCACATGCAACTCATATTGACATAATTGTGTATCAATTCATTTTCTCCTTTCTCCTGTAAGTGTACATTTTTATTTCGACGAAATCGTCTATTGTGTGTTAATATGGTGGAAAAACACGTAGGTAACATATGGGCACCGTAATATTATTCTTCCTACGTAGTCAAGAACACAACGAAAAATGTCGAAGCTCCACAGAACTAAGAACATATGGCTGGCCTCCATATGACAGGGATTTGCGAATTCTTAACACGTGCCGCTGAGTTTTCTCGGTTTTTTATGAATCATACAAATCGTACGAACTTACAAAGACGTGTTGATGTTATTTGATACTTATACATATAACTAATATAAGTTTCGGTACATATTTTCACACAAATATGTTTCATGGCGTGCTTAGGATGGCGTCGGTATTTTACATATAATAGCCATTTTAATTATTCCTAGACAAAAATAACAACCATCAAAAACTATCAGATATCAGTTCCTCTAAATGAGAATATCATTTATCTATATCTAATAGCATGTGCAACTCCCAGTTCCCAGATAAAGGATGCCCAGACAACGTTGTTCACCAAGAACTCGGTTTCGCAAAATCTGTAGATACAACGTTGTTGTGGTCACCCCTTTAATTTTCAATGGAGTAATTAGTGGAATATACATTACTGCCATTTAACGCAGAAGATTAACCGGTGTATATTAAGCAGATGTATACATATGTAACTTTTGTAATAATAAGTAGGTATGTTAAGTATCGGTAAGTCATATTCGGACGTTCTATTTCAAAATTAAAAAATACATTTATTATTCTTATTTTTTATTTAGTACTTTGCAAATATATTCATTCTCTTACAATGTTAGTATCAATCAATTACAATTAGTATTTGAATCTAATTCTAATCAGCGTGTAAAATAAATAATTAAGGACCTAATGGACCAAACAAGTTTTATGGTTATGTTATTTAAATACTCAGGACATATGTATGTTATGAAGTGGTTCTGTAATTTGACCGTATTGCTTAAAACGATAAAAATTTATATAAAAAATATATGACAGTACATATATAGAAATAATAAAAGAAATCTGTTGATTCTCACTACAAATTTCGCCTTTATATAAACACATTTGACTAATTTATACTTATTTGACTAATTTATATAATCATCGCAAATAATTAATAATATTTAACCATAACTCCGGTTTCAAAATAGTGGGCAGTAAGGTATAGAACACTATTTTTATGAGCTGGTAATACGATTCAACAATTGTGGTGTTTGTTTGACTTGTAAATACCGCTCCCTGCACTTTGTGATCTCTGCTATTTTTAGTCGCGCGCAAACAGTTGGCACGCGCCTTGTCTCTCTTGTTTGCCTATAGCAGGCAAACAAAGAGCGAATTACTTACAGCGCGCGCAGTCAGTTGGCACGTGCCTTGTCTCTCTTGTTTGCCTATTATTATAGCAGGCATACAACGAGCGAATTACTTACTGCCTACAATTTTGAAACTAGAGTCGATAATACAAATTAAAAGGACAATTGCCATGTGGCCAAAAGGTGATTCTAATTATCATTTTATTTAATTTTAGGTATAACATTTAAATGGTAAATATTAATATTAAAATTTTCTGCCACTACTACTACTGCTACTTTCTGCTACTATCTAAAAATAGTAGCTTTAATTATGACTATTGAATTACAAAAATATTTTAGTTAGGAAAATACTATCTTAAAATACATTGTGTATTAGGAGGTCCTACTTTAATACGAATTAATGAGATTTGAGGCTTCACAGTTTTCTGTATAATGAGGCAATCTAGTATCATTTATTGTCTCAACAGTAAATCTGAACCGTCAGTACCACCATAAACAGACCTAAACATGCGATGAAAATTATTTCTTTATGTTAAGTTATCCAAGTTAAGTTATCCAAGTAGGAAAATGGTTCATTTAATTTTTATCGGAAACCGCTTAATAGATGCAAAAAAGTTCGCCTTCAAAAAAAAGCAAAAATTTATTCCAACGCAATTGAATAAAACAACTATTAAGTTTTATACCACTATATTTATCAGTGTGAATCGAAAAATGCATAGGATCATTAATTGCCGTTAATTAACCGTTAATTAATCGTGAAAGTTATAATTTAACTGTTCTTCAATTTTAAAAAATTTTTAGTGTTCTGCTAACTTCACATGAAGTTAACAGAACATCTGTCAAAAATTTGTTTTTGTTAAAAGTTATTATATAAGAAATTGCCGCGAATTAACCATTAAATAATCGTGAAAGTTATAATTTAACCGTTATTCAATTTAAAAAAATATTGAGTGTTCTGTTATAGTATATTATACATATGATATAAACGAAATTTGAAAAAAAAAATCAATATTAGCAAAATAACTCAAAACTGAAAGTAACGAAAGAAAATAGATAAATACGAAATAGATAATAGATAAACACGAAAGAAAATTGATAATTTACATCTTCACAAAAGACCAGAGGATGAATTAATTAAGATTAAAAGCTGTTCTATTATGTTACGGGGATCAAAATCCAAAAATCTGAAAAAAATTAAATGAAAAATGATGAATCTGATATAATGAAAAATGTGACCCGGCGAAGATGTCACGATTAATTAAAAGAAGGCAAACGGTAACCGTTTCTGAACCGAAACTAATCCCCGAAAGACATTATAAAACGAACACTAACGGTAAATTCTTGAACGAAAACTGATCCCCATAAGTCTTTTTTAAACGATATTCATAGCTGCTCTGCTAAGTTCGCAGAAAAACATCCACAAAACTTTGCAAAATTATCACGGCAAATTCGAAGACATCACGGTTAATTGAAAGATCGCGAACGGTAAATTCTTGAACGAAAACTGACCGCCACTGAAGTCTTTTTTAAACGATATTCATGGCTGCTCTGCTAAGTTCACAGAAAAACATCCATAAAACATTGCAAAATTATCACGGCGAATTCGAAGATATCACGATTAATTAAAATAACACGAACGGTAAATTCCTGAACGAAAACTGACCCCAATAAGGCTTTTTTAAACGAGATTCATGGCTGTTCTGCTAAGTTCACAGAAAAAAATGTATAAATCATAATAAAATATTGCAAAAGTATAATGGTGAATTCGAAGACCGCGATCAGTTAAAAGAACGTGAACAGTAAATTCCTGAAGGAAAACTGACCCCCATAAGCCTTTTTTAAACGAGATTCATGGCTGCTCCGCTAAGTTCACAGAGAAACATCCATAAAACGTTGGAAAATTATTCCGCCGAATTCGAAGATATCACGATTAATTAAAAGAACACAAACGGTAAATTCCTGAACGAAAACTGACCCATATAAGACCCCGTAAGTTTTATTATGTTTTATGGATGTTTTTCTGTGAAGTTAGCAGATCAGCCATAAATCTCGTTTAAAATAGACTTATGGGGGCCAGTTTTCATTCAGGAATTTACCGTTCGCGTTCTTTTACTTAATCGTGATGTCTTCGAATTCGCCGTGATAATTTTGCAATGTTTAATTATGTTTTATGGATGTTTTGCTGTGAACTTAGCAGAACGGCCATGAATCTCGTTTAAAGAGGACTTAAGGAGGTCAGTTTTCATTCAGGAATTTACCGTTCGCGTTCGTTTAATTAATCGTGATGTTTTCGAATTCGTCGTGGTAATTTTGCAATATTTTATTATGATTTATGCATTTTCTTTCTGTGTTTGAGAAGGACTCATGGGGGTCAGTTTTCTTCAGGAATTTACCGTTCGTGTTCTTTTAATTGACCGTGAAGTCTTCGGATTTGCCGTGATAATTTTGCAATTTTTTATTCCAATTTTTGGATTTTCCCCTTGGGAAGTTAGCAGAACAGCCATTAATCTCGTTTTACAGTGTCTTACGAGGATTAGTTTCCGTTCAGGAATTTAGCGTTTGCCGTCTTTTAAATTAATCGTGACATCTTTGCCGGGTCACATTTTTCAATTTTTTTCAGATTTTTGGATTTTGTTCCCCGTAACGTGACAGAATCTTAATTAATTCATCCTCTGGTCTTTTGTGAAGATGTAAATTATCAATTTTCTTTCGTGTTTATCTATTTTCTTTCATTACTTTCAGTTTTCACTTATTTTATCAATATTGAAAAAACAAATTTTTCAAATATTATTTATACCATTTGTTTATGGTTAAAAAGCGGTAATTTCCTATGTACTTACTTTTAACAAAAGAAAAAATTTTACAGATGTTCTGCTAACTTCATGTGAAGTTAGCAGAACAGTCAATATTTTTTAAAATTGAAGAGCGGTTAAATTATAACTTTCATGATTAGTTAACGGTTAATTAGCGGCAATTTCTTATACCTATACTTACTTTTAGCAAAAAAAAATTTGACAGATGTTCTGCTAACTTCATGTGAAGTTAGCAGAACACTCAAAATTTGTTTAAATTGAAGAACGGTTAAATTATAACTTTCACGATTAATTAACGGTTAATTAACGGCAATTGGCTTGGGCAATGGGCCTATGCATTTTTCGATTCTTCAAAGTTGTTCTGCTAAGTTCACACTTAGTATCAGTGTGAACTTAGCAGAACAACTTTTCATTTGGTATAAAACTTAGTAGTTGTTTTACTCAATTGGGTTGGAATTATGAATTACCACAGAATAATCGATCAATTCCTTCTTCGATCAATTTCTCAAAAATGTATTCTCACTTTTTAGCGTTTAAGCACTTATTCTTATTAGTAACAAACAAAAAAAAGCAATACGTTCAATAGAACTAGGAAAACAGGAACATAACTATGTCAAAATACAGCCTTTCAAGAAAAGTGAGGAATTCAAATGTAATTTGAATTCCCCAAGAAGGAATTCTTCGAACAAGAAATGAAGAAGGGCAATTATTTCTCTTCTATCGCTGAAAATACAAGTTCGCTGTAGAAATTATCGATTCTCTAGTTATATCGAACATGTTTATAATAATTTAGGATTAAAATTTTCTTTTAATACTAGCTTTTACAATACTAGCAAAGGTGCGAGTAAATTACGACATGAGAGTGGGGAGAAATGCTTGTTTTCCTGACATACATAATTAATTTAGAGTTCTTCCAGTGTTCGGAATTTAGTTAAACAGAAAAGATGAAAAGCAAAAATAGTTCTATTTTAAGAAATAACGGACAATAAAACATTGATTTCTTTTATTTATTTTTTGTAGTAATTACCTATTTTACCTACGTAAAGTTATATAAATAACATTTATAATATTAAATATTGTTACAAATATAGGATTTAGTTGCTCTTTCCAGTATTACATATTGTCATACATAAACTACGTTTCCGATGTATCAGAATAATGAATGATTATATGTACGAGTATATACGCATCTCTAATTAATTAAAGGGGGTAATAGAAGAGGTAATTTCCAACTAGAAAATACGCAAATGGTGTTATTTGATTCAGAACGGTTTGTAAGTCACAACCATTTTTGTGATTCTCATAATTGCTACCATTGTAAAGAGAAAAGTCTTGAAGAATCCCATGCGTTTTCGAAGTAAAATCGTGCCAAAGTGTGTTCCTATAAAACGTCTTCTTCTAATTGTAATATTTGCATTAAGGGGATTCTTATATTGGAAAGACAATGATTTATCTTCATCCCATGATTGGTAGGCGAATCAACCGATGACAATAAAGGGTGATATTTCCAATATAAGGAATGGGTTAATGAAAATATTATAACTGGAAAAAGATCTCCTATACTACTTTTAAACATACTTTTATAAATTTACTCTAAAAACACACAGGGGTTTTTGCAAGATTTATACGAAAGAAAGTGTTAGTCATTATACATAATTATAATAATACTACAAAATTATATTTGTTCCAAATGTCCTTTATTTAATTTGAAACTTATAAAATATGCGTATCTTTACATACAACCAAAACTTCGAATTAAATAGCAAATAGATTAATTTGTTACTTAATTCGAAGTTTTGGTTGCTTTATAATTTGAAAAGAAAATTATTTTTCTTGCACTGTTCTGATATTTTGATCTCATCATCATGAAGAGTAATATCTCTACTCTCGCTCTTTAATAGCATTGAAGGGTGTAAAGATGCCTATAGTTATATCCAATTTTACTGGTTTGGTTAGTGATTGAAATCCAACTGAGGTACCCGTTTTGTTTCAAATGCTATGGTACAACTTCCTAAATATTCGGTAGAAGTATCAGCTCGGCCTGAAAGTTCTCTAGGAGAACATAGGCCTATTCTCGGAGAATATGAGATATGTACATATATTTTAAAATACAACTTAATTTTACTTTAATAAAAGGTATAACGAAAACAAGTCCTTTTGGCTAATATTAGTCGAAGAGAGTTGATAGTATGTAGTTAAAGAGTGCACTAAATATTACATAATTGAAATGTAGATAATTTAGTACCTGTTAAAATATCTCTACTTCATACTACAATAGTCACATACGCAGGAAGTAAAATAATGCTTTCAATTTTTCACTCACTGTAATCTAACATTAAATTCCGTATCCACGATCACTATATTAGGAAGGTTTAATACGTCTGTTTTTCGTGGATTAGAGGCCTTCTAATACACTAGTGGATTAAAATTCATAATACCACGCTTCGATTTTATAGCATTTTATTTAGAATTAGAAAATAAATCTGTCAAATCTGACGTTTTTTAAAACCAGAAGTTTTCACCTCCTAATTGACTGGATTTGCCCGTGGTCATGGATAAAACGTCGAATTGCATTCGGAAATGAACAGCCTTTAATCCGCTCGAAAAAAATATTTTCGTGGATTTAAAGCTTGTTAATTCCCTTATATAATTAATAACTATAATGACTACTCAACAAACAGTAATGCAGCGGTTTATTATAATCACAGAAAAAAATATATGTTACTTCCTACAGTATGACGTAAATTGTGAATTAAAAGTAATGTAGTTGAACTAATAATATAGTTGCATATGTATGGGAGTCAATAAAATGTTTAAATAACGGTCAGACATTGTTAAAGTATATTATTTTGATATATTTATGAAACGAAAAATTGTTGTCTATATACATAGATATCTATCTATGTATATTTTATTCTATATCTATAGAATAAAACAAAACAGAACAAATAAGAATTTTCATCAAATAAATATTTAACAAAAATGTCATTTTGTTGTCAAAATGATATTTTCTAGAAGAAAAGTATTGCACAAAAACACGTTTATGTGAAAATATGTTACCATATGCATATATGTATTTCATATTTTATAGACTTTGTAAGAGAATGAGAAGGTGGCAAAGAACATACAGAAATCGACGCACATGCTACATATGGGGAGGAGTCACTTAAGTATATATCTGGATTAAAAAAAATTATGAGAAAGGTATTGAACATAAAATCTACTATTGCACTTGAAACTGCTACTCTATTATTATTAATCATCAAATTCCATATGGTATTAAATGATATTATGCTTCACTTATAATTAACGGTATTGTTTTTAATTTTCACCTATTCAGGTATTCTCGTTGTAAAACTACTAAATTAAAATATCAACACATATAAATCGAAAAAGTAATCTGCTTACTAAATAAATGATTAAGTAAAGATCGTAACTGCTTTATAACGTACTTAGGCAGAACTTTTACAATGATTACAGTTTTTGATTGAATTTTGAACACAACAGTTGTTTCCCAGTTTCAGGATTTAAAAATAGATATACGGCTTTAGTACAGATTATTGTATTTATTATACGAGTATATCTATGAAATGTGTATTCATTCTTATAAACCAAATTCAATGAAAATATCTAAAGCCACAGACTAAAAGATAATGGATATTTACCATTTATGGATCATATTTTAATAAAAAATATTTATTTAATACAAATGAATTAGTCAGCATCATCTGTTAACAAGTGGATCTGTTAACAAACCTGTTTTCCTTTAATACACTATTTTGGCATGGATGAATGAACAAGAGCACTCCACTATTATATTAATTTCAATTTCTTGTCTGCTAGCTAGTTGCTTTAATATTACTCGTTTTATTATTTTCTTATCGTTTAGTTTATCTCCAAAAAGTATTCACTGCATAAAGTAGAGAGCAAAATAAAGAAGATTAAGAATGTGTATTAGAAAATAAAATATAAACTATAAAATTCAAATAACCCTGAAATTAATACATCATAGACCTATAAAATGTTTAATAAAATTATGTTCATCGATAATAAGTTTAAACAATCTACAGGTGGGTATATACTGTGAGTACATTTGTTTTTTTAATTACTGGGTATTCAAGCACACCATTGGCGAAAAAGAAAACTGTAGACTCATTATAAATGTTGAGGTCAAGCAAACCAACAAAGAAAATTTTAACTATATTAGTTTAAAAGATGAAAAATTGAAAACAGAAAAATGACAACTGTTCAATATTAGAGCTTTTGTTAAACATACCGAACTCAAATTTATATAATGTTATAACGAATCTATAACATTTTATTTCGATTTAAACAAAGGATATACTAACGTGCTAGGTAATAAAAATAATTCAGTTTTTCATAAAATAATGATTCACTGTCAATAAATGATATGAAAATAGGACTCGCTGCATAAATTGCGTTATTTTCCAACCGATTATGGTTATTCTTAGTATACAGAGCAGTCGGAAATCCAAAAATTTACATATTCCTTTTAAGAGTTTTTAATTATAGAAGCAAATCAGTATACTCCCCTTTAACGCATATTTTTATTAAATAAAATAGGAAATACACATATATGTGAAAATATGTGTATATTACGACTACTCATAAATATTAAAGCAAAACGGCTAGCAAAATTTCTAAACTATATTAATTATAAATGTATGTGTCTAATAATTTACCGCACAAAAATCTGAATCATTTTCAATTTAAGAGGCCCCAAGAAACATTCGTTTTATGTCATCACGTCACGTCACGACCGTTGGATAGGTCCGTGGATCCGTGTAAAAAACTTTGCATGTCGATGAAAACCGGAAACAAGGAGGGACGTGTACACCTCCGGTCTTTATAACCGTCATATCATAGCCAGTTGCTTTACAAATTTCTAGGGTAACTGCGACGGAAAAGGCAATCACGTGGTGCAGGGGCAGCTGATACGAAGTTCGCAACCACGTAAACTAAACACAAGGGGATGTAAAAGTATGCAAACATTATCTCATGTAGATAAATTAAACAGGCTATCCCAAACATTGCCTTAAAATAATAGCGTTTAATTTTTTTTATTGTGTTTTATGAATTTATGAATTTTTGTAACAGTAATTAGTTCCACGACTTATACCTTCCAAGTGGGCATTTAATATTCTATATTTGCAATATTTTGAATGAAAACAGCTTGTAATTCACAACTAACTAATTCACACACTTAAATTATTGTTAACTGTTGATGGTAAAATATCGGCATCGATATAAACTTAATGATTTAAGCAATTGGATAAAAAGGATATACAAATAATATACATCTTTTATTGTCCAACATAAATGTTATGTAGAAAACATGTCATTGGCCCAACATATCATTTGTAACATTATTCTTTTATATATTTTTTGTCAAGAGAACGTTAAAACAATACGTGGAAATACGTTTCTTTTTTTACTTTCACTTACAGGTGTTTCTCTTTATAGCACACAATACTGTAATTTTGTTGTCGTTTTTCTTTTCACGGTTTTAAGTTCTGTTAACGAGCCATTTAAATTATCGGCTTTAAATAATAAAAACAGTATTGCGTCTTTAAGATAATACTCGGAAGTGTGAGTGTTAATTTTCAATATCAAAGTATGTTATCTAAATGGAAGAACCGTGTCCCCAATCAGTACGAACTTAGCAGAACAACTTTGAAGAATACACAAATGCATAAGCTTATTATTTGCCGTTAATTAATCGTCAAAGTGATAATTTTGTTAGCAACATGAAGTTAGCAGAACATTTATCAAAAAAAATATTTTTGTTAAAAGTGAGTATATAGGAATTTGTCGCCTTTTAACCGAAAACAAATGGTATAAATGAAATTTGAAAAAAAATTGAGGCAAAAAAAATCAGTAAAATAACTCAAAACAGAAAGTAACGAAATAAAATACATAAACATGATACAAAATTGATAATTTATATCTACACAAAATACCAGGGGACGAATTAATTAAGATTAATAGCTGTTCTGCTAAGTTGCGGGGAACAAAATCAAAAAATCTGAAAAAAAATACAAAATGTGACACGGCGAATTCGAAGATGTCACGATTAATTAAAAGAACGCGAACGGTAAATTCCTGAACGGAAACTGATCCTCATAAAACATTTTCACACGAGATTAATAGCTGTTCTGCTAAGTTCCGGGGAAAAATCTAAAAATCGTAATAAAAACTTACAAAATTATAATGGCAAATCCGGAAACGTCACGATTAATTACGAGAACTGGAACGGCATATTCTTGAACAAAAATTGATCCCCATAAGACATTTTCAGAAGATGCTTCAGAATTCGCCGTAATGATTTTGGATATTACGATTTTTGGTTTTTTTTCCGGAAACTTAGCAGAACAGCCGTTTAAAAATATCTGTTGGGAGTCAGTTTTCGTTCAGGAATTTACCGTTCCCGTTCCCTTCATTAATCGTGACGTTTCCGAATTCGCCGTAACGATTTTGCAATTATTTTTTTATTATGATTAATGGATTTGTTTTCTGTGAAGTTAGCAGAACAGCCATGAATCTCGTTTGAAAAAGACTTATGGAGGCCAGTTTTCATTCAGAAATTTACCGTTCTCGTAATTAATCTCCGAATTTACCGTGATAATTTTGCATTTTTTTATTCCGATTTTTGGATTTTTTTCCCTGAGAACTTGGCAGAACAGCTATGAATCTCGTTTGAAAAAACTTATGGGGTAAGTTTTCGTTCAGGAATTTACCGTTCGCTATGATAATTTTTCATTATTATTTAAAAAATTTTTCCCGGGAATTTAGCACAACAGCCATGAATCTCGTTTCAAAATGGCTTTTACTTCGTTTTCCTGCAGAAATAAAAATACTTTATAAATTTACCGTTTTCGTACTCATAATTAATCGGGACGTCTTCGAATTCGCCGTGATAATTTTGTAATTTTTTATTCCGATTTTTTGGGGTTTTTTTCCTGGGAACTTAGCAAAATATCCATTAATCTCGTTTTAAAATGTCTTATGGGGGTCAGTTTCCGTTCAGGAATTTACCGTTTGCCTTCTTTTAATTAATCAATTTTTTTCAGATTTTTTTTATTTTGTTCCCCGTAACTTACAATTAGAAGAACAACTATTAATCTTAATTAATTCGTCCTTTGGTCTTTTGTGGAGATATAAATTATCAATTTTCTTTCGTGTTTATGTATTTTCATTCGTTTGTGTAGTTTTTTCTTAAAAAAATAATATTTTTTCTTTGTAAATTTTGCTTTAAAACACCGTCACATGTTGGTTCCGCTGATCAAGCATGCCGACTGCCGTTAATATTCTATCACAGAAATGCGCTGTCAGCTTGTCACTAATTTCTCACAAATTGGAAAGAATATCTACCTTACAAATTTGTATTTTTAGAATATCAAAAATATATTTTTAATTTCTTTAAACTTCTATTTTAATTGGTAAATTAAAATCAACAAATTTCCACACCACCATTGAGGTATTGCTTCGGAGCGTTACTTTTTTGATAAGTGGGTTGTTCGCCTATAGCCATTACCCGACTATGAATTTTTATAAATGCGAAAACAACAAATGATATTCTAAAAACAAGCAATTGTAATTACAAAGATATGCCAATATACTAATAATAAAAAGTAAAAACATTTTCAAGGAATAAAAATTAATAAACACTCATCCAGGAACTAATTGACCAGATCAGGAACTAATTGACCCACTTTACATTTCCCTCCGCTTCCCTTAATTTCACGTCACTTCACCTCACTTTACAACCGATCCAATAGGATTATTCACATGAGTTCATTTTGTAACATTATTCTTTCCTGAGCATACTCCTTAACAATAATAAAATCACAAGAACTGTTCAAAATGACCACCATTATTCTGTATACATCCTCGTGTTCTTCTCACCAGCGATTCACGAATATTTTGAAACAGCTGTGGATCATCTCTTATTATACTAATATGCGTTTTCAATTCGTTCTTGCAATTCTTCAATTGTATTAACTGGTTATTTATAATCATAACTCCGTTATTTATAATCTGTTTTTAAAAAACAAAAAAACAAACGAAATGGCTCTAAATACACTCTAGAGTGAGCATACCGCAGTGTTTTTAAACTTTTTTTTTTAAGTGATAGTCAACCTTTTTTTTCAAATGGCAATATAGTTTTTTTTTTTTTATTTACTATTGTGCAGATTTCGTTAAATGTGAAATAAATACAAACAAAATTACAGCTAAAAGAAAATGTTAGTATTTTCTTTTAGCTGTAATTTTGTTTGTATTTATTGCAAATTTTAATACGACATATGAATTCCTTATTAGCAGTACTAATAAATGGTACCACGGTACCAATATGGTTCCATTTGAAAAAATTGAGTTTTGCCCCAAAAACAATTTTGATGAATTTTATTTGTTCATAAATCACGTGATTTAGAATTTTTTAAGGGATTTCGATTTTTGTAGCATTACACGGGTCATTTAGAATAAATCGGAACCGTCATGACACACTTAAATGGAAAACTAAAAATTAGATTATAACAAATGTTGACTTTTTAAATGTCACTTATTTGGTATCGTTGAATTCATAAAATTATTCAGAATTCAAAAATGCAATAATATACAGGGTATTCTATTTAAAAATCGGTAGTTAGTGTCACTTTCGGCGAAACCGAAAGTAAAAGAAAAATCAATTGTATGTCAAAAAGTGCCGCTTATTATGTGTATAGGATATCCCAAATTTAAATCAATTATCTTCAAAACTAAAGGAGAAAAGGGGGCATACCATGATCCTGTTACACCCTGTGATCCTGTATACATATATATATATATATATATATATATATATATATATATATATATATATATATATATATATATATATATATATATATATATAT
Source organism: Rosalia funebris (assembly GCA_037954035.1). Lineage (NCBI taxonomy): Eukaryota > Metazoa > Arthropoda > Insecta > Coleoptera > Cerambycidae > Rosalia > Rosalia funebris. The sequence goes on from JAZFAV010000006.1 coordinate 22,990,009, forward strand.
ATATATATATATATACACATATATATATATATATATATATATATATATATATATATATATATATAATATGTATATATAGCAGCGTCTTGTCTTGATCAAGAGTTCTCGCGTTCTCGCTCTTGGCAACAGACTGCCGTTTTAAATACGCTTAGACGTTGCGCACGCATAATAGGTGCATTACGATAGACAAAAATGTTTCAACAAAATAGAAACGAAAATATTGTCGTCTGTGTATTTACATAAAGCCTTTGAAGAAATAGCTTTTACAAGTTTAGAGTAAATAAATGTTTCATTACTATCGGCTGTATTGCAATATTTTGAGATAACGAGGACAAATATTAACGGAGTAAATGGACAAATATTAACAGAGTTGTGTATCTCTTAAAACCACGATTTAAAAAGGAAATTTGCTTCATTTGCTCACTCTTATATGCCGGACCTAATTAACGGCGACAATATTATGATTCATTCACGGTATACGTACGATCTCTTCATTTTAATAATCATATCAATTACAGCAGTCGGATGTATCTTAAATGAGTTACTCATCTTGCTAGCGGACATCCATTAAGAAATTATACGCTCAATGTTGTCATTTGTGACCACATAAAATGGTGGTTTGTGTTTCATTGTTCGATACGTAATTCAACATACGCAGAATTAAATACTGGTTTTCTGACATTGAAGTTTAGAATTACAGTGTACCTGCTTAGAGGTCCAAGTAACAATAAAAATAATGACAGTTGTAAATGAAGACACCGGCAAAATTGTGCTTATCATTCTAGAACTCCATTTATTTTTATGTATTTCAATTTTGAAATATTTTCTTTATATTAACATATAAATGAGCAATAGTACTTTCCCATAATGACTCATATAAACGCTACAGTATACGAAAGTATAATTAACAAGAAATTATAAACGAACCAAAACAACAAAACTATAACCTGTCCAAATTAATAAAAATTGTGTCAGTTCTCAAGTATTTATTGTTTTTGTTAATTTTAAAATAACATATTTATTCTACCCAGTAGCCTTGGGGTGAACGGAATTTTCAGTTAAGTTGAAGGTTACTTTCTTATACATACATAAAAACCATCAATGGGGATTATACTAAATTTGATAAAATAACATTTGAAAACAAATACTTTGCATTTGATAAACTAGCAGTCCTGAAAATATAATTTAAACATCTATCTAACATAACATTGACATAGTTTTCCACAAAACACCAAAACACTATACATACATTCGACGTATCTCCAACAAAGTTGGCATCATCTGGAGATGATTAACACTGAGTTTTGCGTTTTAATCATCTCCAGATGACGCCAACTTTGTTGGCGAAATGCGCGTCGAGTGTAGTATATAGTGTTTTGTGGAAAACTAAGTCAGTGTTATTTTCACACCAAAGGTTCCGACCTACTCCAGTATCTATCGTCATAATGTCAATAATAATTTTCGAGTTACTACATCATAATATCAGTGAAATTACAAATTTGGATATGAAAGAATTTATTAATTCGACTATTTTAAAAATCAAAGAAGAGGTCTATACATCTTATTTATACAGTATAACCCCAATTATCTGAATACAACATTATATGTATATTCGATTTTCTGTACAATGAAAAATCTTCTCTTTGTCCGAACAAATATTGATTATTCGAGTAACTCATTATTTAATAGTTTCCAGACAATTTCTACATATATTCTTAGTGACAAAATACAAACGTGCTAAATAATATTTTTGGCTACAAATACCTGCCCAAATCTTGATTAAAACGATACATTTTGCTTGTAACACTTTGCTTGTTAAATATAACGTTGGTACAATACAATACAATACAATACAAATGGCCGTTAGGCCATTTATCAATTTCTGTATAAGCTACGCAATGTTTTAACATACATTTTCTTTCCTCGTTATTATTTAGGAGGCTTTTTATAATATTTGTAAATATCTTTATTGAGTATTATTTTAGGAGTGTAAATTCATATTGAACACAACTAAATTGCAATTATTAAAAAATATATTAATTCTGAATATTGACATCTGATTTATGTAATTACTGCGACAATTAGTAGGCATAATCTTCTTGAGTCCTTTGCATGAATGTTCTATATTTCAATGACTACACTAATTACATATATTTATTTTAGTTCTATTAATTTAATAATTATTTATTTTAATGTATCGTAGACATAGTTTTAGAATATTTTGAATATTTTGGGTAATTTTAGTATATTTTGGACACGTGTATATAATTATACATATAAAAAGTTTCTAAAACCAACCCAGTTTCGGAAGACGTCGTGTTGATAAAACAGACACCCTAGTAAAATATTCAGTGTTCCTGGAAAGGAAATTCTCTGCATAATAATTAAGAGAAAACTCTTAACAAGTGCTATTTTACGTTAAATATCATCGCTCCTTTTTATATTCAACCGTAGTATACGACCAATAATTTACTCTTCTTTTGGTCAATATGACGAAATCTTATATTTTGAAAAACGTGTAAACATTTTATTTTTAAAATTGTTGTTACAATATAGAATCCGATATAGTACAACATTAAATGTGTTAAAATCGGAACCCCCATTTTTACTTAGAATTTTATTATTTATTTTGTTTGGCGATTTTTGGGATAATTTAAAAGTTAATACTTGCAACTAAACTGAGTTTTTGTCAGAAATTAAAGTTGTGGAAATGTTTAGTGAAGCAGAGAATTTGAATTTTTGATAAAGCTATCCGAAAAGTTAGTAAAATTTTAACACTGCTCTTTTTACTCTGCCTTTTCAAATATAAATGCTGAATATAATGTCAGTCTTTGAAAAAAAGTTCCTTAACTGCAAATTTTCCTTCGAATGGAATGAAACAGTCGACTAATCAACTGACATTGAAACATTGACAAGCAAATGATAAAGTTATATTTATTTCTCGAAATACGAGTTTTCAGTTATTTCTAACTTGAATTCTGTAGACTACATTTTTAGAAACCCCTATAACTTAAATCATTATAACATGTATGAAGCTATTAAGCGTTTAATTTAGTTTGGGCATACAGTAATCGACCTCTGTCCTTAAAACCTCAGGCTGTGGAAGGAAAGATTACATATTGGAGCCGATGGCGCACACATGCATACTCAGAGAAAGTGTCTAAACTTATCCATTGAAGCTTGAACCAAAGAATATAATGACACCTCAATACTGGCCCTTGTCCACCATCCCGGACCACAGCATGAATATTGTCGCAGCTATCTCTACAGAAAAATACGATAAGTTACCCATCCATGAGGACGCCGAGCAAAGTTCTTAACTTCTATTAGCTCAGCGTCAGATAACTGACCTAGAAGATCATCATTTTGTCATATTTGTTTACTAACGCTTTCTTTCAGCCGATGAAGGCAAATGGTGATACTTCGAAATTTGTCTTATTTTTGTTAGTTATTTAGGAACTTTGTGTGCTGAATACAATTTAAATTCGCGGTCACGATTCTTGGAATATTTTTTCTAGTAATCACTTCAAATGCACAACGTTCCATTGTTTCATAAATGATTACGTATATCCTTGGTTGGTGTAAAAACGAAATTGGCTATTATGTGTTTAACGATCTATCGTCTCGATAAACGCTTCGGAAAGCAATTACCATAAAGCGGTAAAACGTATTGGCTTTCGAACTCGATTCCCGCGACCTTGCCTTTAAAACAACTAGACAAGAATTGCAAGAACTACATCCACATCCCTACAGCTCGTCAAGGCAACGTAAGGACTGCGTTTATTTTTCCTTAACATGCATTCCGCTCCGGCGTAGATATCTGATCGACCGATTCTGTGGAAAAGAAATAAAATTTACCTTCAAGGGCATCCGCAACACGACAAGGAATCCTAATAATCGTACTATTATAGATAATCGTTCGCCGTTTGATTAATGAAGTCTATAACGCGGTTATGTATGTACCTAAATACATTTTTTATCATAGGCATGCCAGGTAATTAATAAGCATTCGTTGTATTTCTTTTATAGATATCTAATAAGCCTGTTTGTGGGTATAATTTATACCCGGTTTCTTTATTAGCTCTAAATTATATGAACAGAAAGAAAAATACCGTTATAATATATATCCCTGACAACACACTAATTCTAGCTATTATTGAATTTTGTGGGTATAAAATTTTTAGAGGAATATTTTCTCTTTTCCAATTATTGACTAATACTTAAACTAAAATTGAACATTTCAATGTACAAATCTAAAATAATTAAAGAAATATTTGCAATGTTAATGCCATTAACTATCTATTTACAGATTGATTATTCTATCACCTGCTTATTTCAGTTTTGCAGCGTGTTGATAATTGCAACAATTTTCCTTCAATCTCCGCTGGAAGATTCAAGCCTATTTTTAAACAGATAAAGTGACATAATATGGTCGTGATCATAATCATCTGAGCATGACTCTATTGTCGCGAATACATCAATGTGTGTATATAAAGGAAGACAAGACATGTTTTACTGAATCAGTTGTTACGTTGCACGTTGTCCTAAGAATTGATCAGCAGGAACATTTAAATTCGAAATGCCACTTTCTTCAAAACACAAAATACAGATCAAAATGCTCTAGTGGCAATGACGTCCAGCTGTTGCTTAGCTGAACGAATTACATTCTGGTCATGATTACGATTCTAAGTGCAAGGAATATGGTTATGATTTTTCCATCTCGCTCATTAATGCATATCTGTTGCGTAACCAAGAGTGTAATAAAAGTACTTTGCTATAAGATGATGGTTCAAAATTACTGGAGCTACTATATATTGTTTGATATATCATTTATAATGAAAGATAAAAAATATATATATTTTCTCTAATAACAATAATCCTTGCACAATAAGGACACTCATGAATACAGAATAGAAAATTTTATTGTAGATTAAAACAAATGTATTTAATTGTTAATGAAAAAAGTATTATTTTTATTTTTCGCAAACAAAAATTTTATTATATAAAATTTCCCATATCTCCCATATCCGCATATGAGAACGGGAAGATTGAATAATGTTAATGTGAATTAATTGTGTAATTGAATGATGTTAATGTGAAGATCGAGTGATGTTAAAAAACTGGGCGTTTGAAATACTTACGAACTGTAACTTCCTTGGGATTAAACTTTCCGACCTTCTCCTCAAGAATGTTTATTTTCACCTTGATGGCATCGGATCTCTTATTAATGGCCTGAAGTTGACCACCAAGGTCCGTGAAGATGTCATTGGCGGCGAGCACTAAAGATGCTAGTTGTCGAAGACCATTACAGAGAGTGTTATTAGTGACAGCCTGTAGTTCTTCAGTGGTCACCTTTGGGTTACCATCTTCGTCGAATAAATTGGTTTTGCTCAAATACTTAGGTTCAACAGATCTCTGAACGAATGGCATTTTTGCTTGACATTTCTTTCACACATACACAAGTTCACTATCACACACAAAATACACACCCTAGTTTTTTTATCACATGTTTGTTGTTTACTTTCCGAACTGCTAACGCGTTAAAAACTCGCGCTGTGTTGTCGAACGAATCGCCGGCAAACGAATGCACGAGGTCTCGAGAAAGGTAATACCAGCCTGCTTAGTCTATTAATGGGGATAATAGCTTCCCGCTGTTATGGTTTTTGAATAAACGAGTCGGCGCACTACAGACGAATGATGATGGAAAATTTAATATTTCCATTTCTACTGATAGAGACCTCTTGGGGTCAGTAGTTGAACGCAATATGGCTACCTTAATATATGTTACTGAAGTCTAGACTTAAGAGGGGGAATTCTGTCGCAGTGATATAGGATGGCGTCCCTTGTACTTTATTTGCACCATATCGATTTCTGTTACAAGAAAAAAATCGTTCATTTCTCATTATGAAAATTTTTAACGATGTTCAAAGCAGGAGCTCACCTATTTTTTATAGCGCAATATTTGTTTATAAAGGAGATAATAGCATTCATAGTTTGAACAACAAAGTCGTATAAAATTTCACAGACACATTTGTTTGAAGATTTCTTTATGTCATCTCTTGCCATAAACCTTTATCTGCAACCCCTGAAAAGTACAACTCGATAGAAAACATATTTTAGGAGGTCCGCATCTTCAGAAACTAGCTTGCATTCCCGCTCAAATTTGTTGACATTATATAGCCGATTTACACACCTTGCCTTTGTTAGAATGGAGTAATTAGTTACCGGTGTGAAGACAGCAGCCAAAGATAGCGGCCAATAATAACGGAAACACCCGAACGCCCAGGAGCGTTCGTCAATAACGGGGAACATTTTAATACTTTGAAATTCAACACTATTGAAAGATTCTTGTATGCTGGATAATTTTAAGTTAATAATTAATTAACACTCCTCAAAATCATGAACTGTAAACGATAAAAAGTAACAATAAGTATATTAACTATTCTACATTCAGTTTTACATGAGTAATAATAACTTTAATTACAATATTCATGTTGTCTAAAGTTATAAATTACATAACTAAATAACACATTCAATGTAACTGGAATGTAAGAGTTCTTCCGTTAAACGGAATCTAAACAAATTGAACTTTAAGAATTAATAATGTTTAAATGAAATTTTCCAAATTAGTGTAACCCACTTGCAAGCCGCAAGCCGTTATAATGGGAGAAACACAAAACGTGTGAAAATACAGTATAAATCGAAGACTTACCAAACTAACAGGACAAAATTTTAGAAATAAAATAATAATATTTAAATGTAATTTTGCATATTGATGGTATCCACTCGCAAAATATGTCAAAATAAGATGGATACCTATAAAACGAAAATTTACTATACTAACAGAATACAACTTTAGGAACAATTTAATAATATGTAAACGTAATTTTCTATATCAGTGGCTTCCACTCGAAAGTCGTCATAAGGGAAGAAATGCAAAAATATTTCAAAATAAGATACATACCCATAAAACGAAAATTTACTATACTAACAAGACAAAACTTTAGGAATAAGTTAATAATATTTAAATGTAATTTTCCATATCAGTGGCATCCACTCGCAAGCCGTCATAAGGGGAGAAAATCAAAAACATTTCAAAATAAGATACATACCCGTAAAACGAAAATTTACTATACTAACAGGATATAACTTTAGGAACAAGTTAATAATATTTAAATGTAATTTTTCATATCAGTGGCTTCCACTCGCAAGCCGTCATAAGGGGAGAAATTCAAAAACGTGTCAAAATAAGATAGACCTATAAAACGAAAATTTACTATACTAACAGGATAATACTTCAGGAATAAGTTAATAATATATAAATGTAATTTTTCATATCAGTGACTTCCACTCGCAAGCCGTGATAAGTTGAGAAATTCAAAAATATGTCAAAATAAGATACATACCTATAAAACGAAAATTTACTATACTAACAGGATAGAGCTTTAGAAATAAGTTAATAATATTTAAATGTAATTTTCCATATCAGTGGCTTCCACCCGCAAGCCGTCATAAGGGTGGAAATTCAATGCACCGAGTAAGGAAGTATGCTTCACCAACTCTGAACTTTCACTTATATCAAAAGATGAAAATAGTTTTAATGATACTCTGAAAATATGCTCCATGAGTTAGAAACCTTAAGATGAAAAATTTATTTCGCCAACACCAGAAAGGATGCAAGTACCAGGGCTTCTCTTAAATTTATCTGCTGTTGAAACTTCTAACTTGCCATTTGGAACAGAAAATGTAACAGAATTACCATCTTTCAAATTTAAGGATTGTATATAGTTAGAGGGTAACTTTGAAATAGATAAAAGATATTTTAAACTCATAATGAAGAAAAATAAGTTAAAAACGTCTCATTCTTCATTTTTCTTAAAAAACAGAGTTAATAAATTTGTAAATAATACGTGTAATATAGTATTTAAATACACTAAGTACCTTAAGAATGGTATAATTATATTATTTGCAATTTGTCAACATAAGAACTGCAAAAAGTTTAAGATCATAATTGAAAAATGTATAGTTTCAGTCTATAGTTCATCAAAAGACTTTTGTCACACACAGAAGTTGACTTCCTATGTAAAAGGTATGGAAAGAGTTATAGTTAAAGAAAAATTTAGAACCATCAACTTATAAAAGACAAAGTATTTTAAAAGCCAAGAGAACATTGATAATTTCAGGAAACCTTCAAGAAATTAAGTCGGACAGTACTTTAAAAATTAAATCAGAAACGATTGCTCATTTAGATCGAGATAAAGATGATGTAATCGATTTAATTAAAATGCAACTTAATCATAGGGAATATATTCAAGAGTATATATTCATTCCATATTAGGAATAGCGAATATATTCATTCCATTTTGCGTTAAACTGTTTAGTAAGGAACAACTATTTGTACTAGAAAAGCAAAATTTTAATAGCCTTCCAATTATATATTTTGATGCTACTGGTTCAGTAGTTCAAAAGCCTTTTTTTGAGAGTTTTAAGCGAGTCTATCTATATTCTGCAGTAGTACATGTTGAACAAACTAAAAGGATTTGTGCTATATTTGAAATGATATCAGATAATCATTATGCATAAACCATATTCAAAATTATTAATGATTTTAAAACTTTTTGTGAGGAACAAAATAAATGGCCAATATTCGGAGGTGTTGTAACTGTGCGCGCGAGATTTCCCTTTTTTATCAGAAAAACACTGGCAAGATTGAGTTTTAACAAAGACACGTTTATTTGCTTTAGGTATATATTAAAGTAAAAAGATGACAAGTGAAACCGTATAATACATGTGAGAAACTGACTAGACTATTATCTACTCTGGGCTTAAGTATAAATCTTATCTAAACGACGAGGGTTGTTTATGCATTCCGATGTAAGGGCCACGTGCGTGTTCCCATATCGATGTGAAACGTCCTGAGTTGATGCTGACACAGCTTACTCAATACTATTGAGTATTGAGTAAGCTGTGATGCTGATATAATTATATATACACTATAACCTACCACAATAAGTTCGTTAGTACTAAAAATGGACCGTTGCGGTTGAAGTTGATGACTAGGCTAGTTGATGTTTTGAGTTTAACAATTTATTGATCTAACGGCTGCTCTAAATCCAACGGTCAATGATATTAGGTGACATTAATAAGCAATATCATAAAAAATACGTTGAGGATTGCACATTTCCTCCCCGCCTTTGACATATTATAATGTCAAGATTTAAAGAACATGAAAATAGAACTTGAATAAGACTGGTTAGCATTAAACATAAAAATACAAGTATATAACGAATCTAAATACTAGTGTCTTTGTAATTATAAACGTTTTCAACTTTAGCCATTCACAGACGCGCACCTACGCGGAATTGACTTTTTTTTCACTCACAGACACTGGTGCTGCGTCTCGTCGATGACTCCTGGCAAATTTAATTTTTTAATTCTCTCCCAGCGGCTCAGTCGTGACTCCGGGATATCACTTACGTTGCATTCTGGAAGAGCTGTTAGACTTTCTCCAATAAGAAAGTGGGCTGGGGTTAATGGTTGAAGGTCTGAAGGGTCATTGGATAGGGGGGTGAGAGGACGGGAGTTCATGACTGCTTCAATTTGGGTCATAAGGGTTACCGCCTCTTCAAAAGTAAGGTTAGCGTTCATGGTGATTCTATTTAAATGGTACTTAGCTGATTACCAGTCTTTCCCATAGACCTCCAAAATTAGGTGATCTGGGTGGAATAAATTTCCAGATTATGTTTTCCCGTAATAAATGAGACTGTACTTCCTTCTGTAAATCTTTATTAAGCAAAAATTTAGAAATTTCGTCAATTTGATGTTTAGCTCCCACAAAAGTCGCTGAGTTATCACAATAGATGTGCGAAACCTTGCCTCGTCTGGCACAAAATCGATTTAGTGCATTTAAAAAACATTCCGTGGTCAGGTCACTGACTACCTCTAAGTGTACCGCTCTTGTTACTGAACAGACAAACAGAGCGACCCAAGCTTTGACAATTTTTGGACTGCGTTTGCTTCCTTGTTTCAAATATATTGGACCGAAGTAATCCAAACCGACCTTTGTGAAGGATCTACAAGGTATTAACCTATCTTTTGACAAATCTCCCATCTTTTGTTCTAATAATCGTGGAGACACACGAAAACATGTAATACATGAATGTATTATTTTTCTTAATTCGTCGCGGGCCCTAAGAGGCCAGTATTTAGTTCTTAAGGAAGCTAGAGTTTGTGAGGCTCCAGCGTGAAGCAAGGAGATATGCTCCTTTTTTATAAGAAGTTTAATTATGTGATGTTTACTGGGTAGTAGGAGGGGTAATTTTACATCGAATTTTAAAGGTGAATTACGTAATCTGCCGCCGAGTCTAATTAGCCCCTCGTTGTCGATAAAGGGGTCGAGCGAATATAGTTTACTAGTTTTTGGAACCGGCTGGCATTTTTGGAGTAATAAATATTCCTCCGCGAAATCAGACTTTTGTACGATTCGAATAATGGCATTATGAGACTCGATTAGCTCTTGATTGGACAAATATCCACTACGTTTAGTATTTCTTTCTCGAATATTATTTACGAATCTGAGACAATACGCTAGGCCGCGCTGTAACTTGGTAAAAGATGAATATTTTGTGAGTAATGAAGAGGGAGTGACGATTGATGCTACTAGTGTATGTTTCCGCTTTTCTGGTAGAGAATTTGTCTCTATTGATGGCATAAAACGATTTTCAGGCCAATCAGATATGTCTTGTAATAGAAAACTAGGGCCTTTCCAATATAACTTGTTGTTCATTTGCCGTGGATTAGCCCCCCGAGAGATTAGGTCTGCGGGATTCATTTTGCCTTCTACATGATACCAATTTTTGATATTACTAAGATTTTGAATTCTTGACACCCTGTTAGCCACGAAAACTTGCCAGGCATTTGCATTACTATTCAAATAATGTAGGACGATCATGGAATCTGTGAAATAGTATTTATTCTTGATGCGTATATTTATTTCCCTTCATACATTATCCATTAGTTCGGTTCCTAGCAATGCCGCACACAATTCTAGACGTGGTAGAGAAAGGACTTTGAGCGGGCTAACTCGCGATTTACTACAAATTAAGTTAATTGTAAATACGCCATTTCCAATCTTGGTTCTAGCGCATATTACGGCGCCGTACGCCCGTAAAGAAGCATCACAAAACATTATAAGATCCGTTTCTGCATTTGCCCTTGGAGTTATTAGTCGTGGGATCTTTATTTCCGTTAAAAATTCGAGTTCTCTAACGTATTTAATCCATTCATTTTCAATATTTTGTAGGACTGGTTTGTCCCAGTCTAATTTTAATGCCCATAGTTCTTGCATTAAGATCTTTGCTTTTACAACAATAGGCGATATAATACCCAGAGGGTCGTAAATTTTTGCGATAGAACTAAGAATTGATCTTTTACTTAAAGTTTGAGTAGATATATTTGTTTCAGTGCGATAGTTAAGAATGTCGCTAGACGGATCCCCCCATAAACCGAGTATCTTAGCGTCTTTTGTTTTATTGAGATCGATCATCTCATCCTGATCGTATATCGATGAATGTGGCACAATTTTCTGAGAATTGCTTTTCCACTTTGATAATTTAAATCCTTCGGGACCTAGGACATCTACCAGCTGATCGCGTAATTCGATCCCTTCTCGAATGTTGCTTGACCCTGTTAAAATATCGTCCATAAATCTATCGTTTTTTATGGCTCGGGTAGCCTTCGGAAATTCATTTTCTACTTCTGATGCTAATTGTTCTACGCAACGCATAGCCGTGTACGGAGAGTTAGTAAGTCCGAAAACAAGTCTAGTAAGCCGGTATTTCTTTATTGGTTCGTTCTCGCTAAACCGCCAAAATAATTGTTGAAAATTTGTGTCTTCCCGATCAATTTTTATTTGTAAAAACATGCTTTCCATGTCACATGATATGACTACCTGATAAGTACGAAATCTGATTAATATCCCAAAAGAATCGTTTTGTATGTTTGGGCCTGTCATTAGATTATCATTGAGACTCAAACCGTTACTTGATTTAGCTGAACCGTCGTATACTATTCTAATCTTAGAATTGTTGGGGTCGCGTTTAAATACCCCATTGTGTGGCAAATAGAAATGATTTTCGTTTTCGGTTTTATCAGGTATTACCTCTTCTAAATACCCTTTTTCAAGTAAGTCGTTTATTGCTTTGGAATACAATTGTTTATTAGTGTCGTCTCTCCTAAATTTTCTTTCTAAAAAGGTGAATCGTTTCATTGCATTTTGAGACGAGTTTCCGAGATTAATTTTGTTACCTTTAAATGGTAGTTTAGCCATAAATCTTCCGTCGTAAGGATCACGGCAATAAGTATTTAAAAAGTGCTCTTCGCATTCGATTTCTTCACTAGTCATATTACAATGGACAGGTGCTATGTTTTCCTGAACCCAAAAGCGTTCTAATAATTCATTTAAGTTGCTTGTGTGGTTTTGTTTTATGGTTACGTTACACGATGCAATAGGTGTACGATTATCGTTAAATGCACCACCTACAATCCATCCTAATAAAGTTTTTGATAAATATAAATGTGTTTCCGATAACTTTATTCTATCGATACATAAGAGAGACCAAAAGCTTTCGGCCCTCAGCAATAGATCAATAGGACCGTTTTCATTAAAATTTGGGTCAGCTAGCTGTGTATTTTCTGGAATATTTACACTACTTTTGTCAAAGGACTCTGTTGGAAGATTCGCTGTTACACTTTCTAATATGCAGCAGTCAACGGAAGTTTCATAATTTTGATACAACGACCGAAAGACGACTTTCGCTGTTTGTACAGTATTGTTACAGGTTTCGTTTACACCCGATATTGATACATCTTGCCTTTTCGTCCTTAAATTTAATAATTTGCACATTGATTTCGATAATATATTAACTTGTGATCCCATATCTAATAAGACGCGGCATTTTCTTGTTCGACCCGTGGAATCGACAGCTAATACGATTGCAGTTGATAAGACAACTTGTGTTTTTAACAACGATGCACAACAGTTGGCGCTAGAAGATTGCTGCTGTTGCCGCACAGGTAAAGCAACATTGTCATTACTCTTCTAATATCAATATATGTTTATCCATAAAATATCTGACTAGTTATCGTGAAAATCTTCAAATTCTATTCCAGTTTCGATAAAATTATTTTCTTTATCATTATCGAGTATGATATTAATAATTCACAATAAAATCATACCAATTCAAGTCCGTTAACGAAATTTCTTAAAAAAGCGGATTGTAGAATGCATATTTTATTTAACATAAAAAAACATTTTTAACAGTCACGATGTAACAGCACGAAATTTGGTAATATGAGAAACTGGACGCAAACAACGTCTATTTAAAAAGTGATTATAAGAGAACCGAAAAATTAATTTATGATTTCCCAATATCAATTCGTGAGTAATACAAGTGAGACACGGGGTTGACACAACAAAACGTTTATTTCAAGCTTACAAGATTCACTGTTAGTAATGAAGGACAGAAATGAGTAAAGTGGTCCATGGGGGTGTTACAATTTTCTTCGATTCTGGTCCTTTGTATTGGGACGACTATGAGTTGTGTCTCTGCAATTTGTTCAACTATGGTAGCTCCGAGTCGTACGCTGGTTAGATTACATCGTGGATTTTCTCCTTGTAGAATAGGAAGGTAGCACTCGTCGTGGTTGTATGGGCTATCCTTTCTACACAGGCATACATTTTCTAGCCGTGGACAGGAGTCCTCTTTCCAAAAGGTGAATTTGGTTCGTAAACTTGCAATGAGATAGGGTTTTGTTGGTATAAGAACTTTGGATTGGTAAGGCGTGGGAATCAAATGGTAAGTATAGTAAGGTGCTTGGGTGGCTATTGGCACTGACAATTTTATGTAGATTTTAAGATCTTTAACCGTTGCTGAGATATGAAAAAGATTAAGGTAACTATGCATATTACTAAGATGTATCAGTTGATCTCGTTTATATAGACTCGAGAGTTTAGTTAAAATAATTTGTATATTTGGGACTGGCAAAAAATAGGTGTGAATGATATTATGCTGAGCCATGGCGACTGCATTCTCTAAAGTGTCTAATAATTCGAAAAATATATTAAATTCGTTTTTTATAGTGACACCAGTTTCAAAGTATGACCAGTCTTGTTGAACTTCTTTGAACGTTTTGAAGAGTAGTTCTATATTCGCGTTTATTTGGGTTAGACTTTGATTAACTTTGTCGCTAAGAGCTTTAAATAGAGAAGTTCTTAAATTAATTTCGTGCGTTAAAGTTTCCTGATTGGACATTAATGTATGCATTTTAGAATGGAGTTCTTGCACATCATTGTCATCGGCAGTACCAAATAATATTTTTTGAACGGAGCCTATAGCGTTTATAAGTCCACGTTTAAGTCTGACTTCAGGATTCCTAAAATTATTTAATTTATATTCGGTCAAGTTTACGAGGTATTTTAACTGTTGATTAATAGTACTATTAGAATATTTATGTTTATTTTGGAAAAAGCTTAGGTCGGATTTTAATTTGTATAAATTGTTCGTTACGTCCTTTAAATCGATAATGTGAATAAAGTCATGTTGTGATTGTATTATTTTAGTTTCACATGTTAGGCGATTTATGTGAATGGAGTTTCGTATAGTCTCTATTCGGATCGCGGAGGCGTAGTGAATAAGAGTGAGAAGGACCAGGTTGGTACTTAATTGTAATTGGAGAGATTTTATCCTCAAAGTCAACACCTTCATCTGTCTCGCTGCTTAGTTCAATAGGTTGAATTTCCTCTGGGGGTTTTTCCTGTAAAGAAGGTTCAGTATTAATCTTTTGTTCGCTTTTCTTTTTCTTAAGCCTGGGTTTTCGTTTGATATAGGCTTTATAATATTTGCCTTCAGCATGTGCCTTACGTTGAAACAGTTTTAGAGTGGGACCTAAGTCTTCTACTACTTTAGTTTGAATGAATTTTTCGTTTAGTTTCCCGCGTGCTGAATTTGCAATATATATCTACAACGTCTTCGTTGGGTTCAAAAGTTTCCGGTAGTTCGCGTGTTTCATTGGCTTTTTCTATGACTCGCATTTTAGATTTGTCTAACTTGGTTTTTATTTGATTGTAAAGGTTTTTTAGAACATTTTTATGGGTGTTAATGTACTCTGAGAGTATCCGTTCTTCATTAATATCGAAAGGGTCAGGGCGTTCGTCTCCACGAATTATATCGATAGGACACATTTTGGTGCTTGAATGAATTGTATGATTGTAACTTATAACTGCGATTTGTACTAGATAGTCTAAGGGTGCATTTGGGTTTTCATGTTTAAGACATCGGACGCTGTCTAATAAAGTAGAGTGGAATCGTTCGATGTTGCCGTTGCTACTATGTCCTTGTATTGAAGTAAAGGTTAGTTTTATTTTGTGCAGATTGCAGAAATCTTTCATCATCGCGTTGTTAAACTCTTGGCCAGTATCCACCAGGATTCCATAGGGTAGTCCATGATGTTCGATAAATTTCAGTAGCGCACGTTGTATTGACATGCCTGTCTTAGTTTCGACGGGGTAGGCTTGAGCTATTTTCGAAAAGGTGTCAATGATCGTTATAAATTTTTGTCCTTGGATATCTAGAGTATCAATGTTTATGGTTTCAAAGGGTTTCGTAGGCGTTTCAGTATATTGAAAGATTGGTTTCACCGGGTGCCGGTCAGTTTTACACGTTTTGCATGTTTCGCATTTGGCGATAAAGTCCCGTACGTGATCAAACATGTTAGGCCAGAAATATTTCTTAATTAAAGCTTGGTGGGTAGCCGTTACTCCTTTGTGTGTAACTTTGCCTTCGTGGTTATAACATATCTTCAGTTGTTGTTCTTGTTCTGATGTTACGTCTTCTACTTTCTTCTTGCAAATTAAAAACTTGAGCCAATGAGATAAGTGGTTTTGAAGGATTCTGATGATCTTATTTTCTAACTCTGGTTGCTCGAAGTATAGAGCATGTATGGTGGTGTTACTTTGAACGAATGGAGATAAAAATTTAAAAATTTCTTCGTCGGATGAGCGTGATTTTAAGTTGAAGTGATGTTCTTTAACTTTGGGGAAAGGCTGTATTGCATAATGCGAATTAACTTTATTACCATCCTTTTCCAGGAGGATCCATCGGTTGTTATACCTATTTAAGAGTGTTTCGGAGTATTTGACTTCTAGAATGGGGTTTTCGTGACTAGAGTGAATAGTCTGGTTAGTTCTTGAGGGCGGCGCGCGATTCGGGTCGTCTATTGAATTTAAGTCGTCTAAAACTTCTTGGAACTTTTCTGGGTCTGGTTCTGGTAGATTATCGAGTAAAGTACTTACATCGGGGGCGTTATTTATCATTGACATATTGTCTTCTTCTATTGCGTTAAGTTCATCAATTTTGATACGCGAGAGCGGGTCAGCTTGGTTTGTTTTTCCTTTTTTGTACTTTATTTCGTATTGGTATTCTTCCAATTTTAGACGCCATCTTACTAGTCGCAAGTTAGGGTCCTTTAGGTTGAACAGCCACTGCAAAGGCTGATGGTCGGTTTCAATTATAAATTTAACGCCAAACAAGTAAGGTCGGAAGTATTTAACGGAATTTACGATGGCTAGTAACTCCTTCTCAATTGTGCTATAATTACATTCAGCAGGGTTCAATGTCCTGGAATAATAACTGATGGGGTGTCCATCTTGTGAAAGTACGCTTCCTATTGCATACGCGGATGCGTCGCAAGTGAGAGTAAATGTTTTATTAAAGTCGGGGTAGGCTAGGATAGGCTCATTGCAGAGTAAATCCTTGCAAGTTTCAAAGCAATTGCGGTAGTCTTGGGTTAACTCGATTTTTTGGTCCTTTTTGAGGCAATTGGTAAGGGGTTTAGTTACACGAGCGAAGTTACACGAGCGAAGGGACAAATTTGCGGTAAAATCCGAGCAATCCTAAGAAACTCTTGATTTGCTTCGCCGTTCTTGGGATCGGAAATTCTGTAATGGCTTTTATCTTCTTCGGGTTTGGCTTGATACCATCTTGGGTTATAATGTGGCCAAGAAATTCCACGTGTTTACAGAGGAATTCCGATTTGTCCAATTGAATCTTCAGGTTGGCCTTTTCGAGGGTTTTAAATACCAGTTCCAGGTTTTGTAGGTGTTCTTGTAACGACGTGCTGAAAATTATGATGTCGTCCATGTATACGAAGCATATTTTATTCTGCAGATCTTTTAATATATTATCCATCACCCTCTGGAACGTTGCGGGCGCATCCTTGAGGCCTAATGGCATCCGTACGTATTCGAAGTGGCCATTTTCTACGTTGAAAGCAGTTTTTTCTATGCTGTCAGGGTGCATCTCAATCTGGTGGAACCCTGAAGCGAGGTCGAGAGTCGTGAAATACTGGCATCTGCCCAGTTTGTCCAGTATATCCGCTATGTTAGGTAACGGGTATCTATCAGTCTTGGTTTTGTCGTTTAACTTCCTGTAATCAACTACAAGCCTCCATTTTTGTTTGCCGCTCGCGTCGAGTTTTTTCGGCACGATCCACATGGGGGAGCTATAAGCGCTGGAGCTAGGTCGAATGATCCCATCTTGTAACATTTTATCAATTTGCAATTGTACCTCCTTTTGGTGGACATAAGGATACCTATATGATTTCGCGTGAACAGGGGTATCATCGGTAGTTTTAATCTGGTGTTTGACTTCGTTTGTGAAGGTTAATTTGTCATTAGGGAAGTGAAATACATGTGAGTAATTTTTACAGAGTTCAAGAAGGATAAAACGTTCCTCTTCATTTAGATGGTCAGTGCGTAGAAGATTTTGTATGTGTTGATTGGTGAAATTGAGAGAATTATAAGTTGGCTTATCGTTTTTTGAAATTTGAGGTTCAAAACCAGTATACTCGGAATAGAGTTGGACATCAATTGGGGTATCGAATTGAGCCGTGATAGGGTAAGTGTTGGTGTTAAATATTTCGACTTGAGCTAGGCCATTCTTGGCTTTGCTTATATCAGAAGGAATAAGATAATTGTCGGTTTTTTGAAATGGGATGAGAATTTCGTCGTTGTCAATAGAGACAGGGATTTCTCGAACAATACATTCGACGGGGTTTAAAGAATAAGTACGTGAAATTTCTTCGGGTTGTCGAATAGAAATTGGAATCTGGAAGTAGTCATTATAGATAAGATGATTTTGGAAATCTATTTGGATACCTAACGTTTGTAGGTCTTCGAAACCGAAAATGCCATCATAGAAATTATGGAAATCATACAGAAGTACGTTTAAATCGAAGTCTATATTAAATTCTTTAAATAAAGGGATGTTTGCCTGGAATTGACAAGTCGATTTGCCGGTTGAAGTTTTGATGAGTGTTTCATGAGAGAATATATGGTTGGGGTAATATTTTTGAATTATTTCAGGACGAATTATGGTCTTTGATGATCCGGTATCGATCAGTAATTTTAAAGGGGGTTCTCGAATATTAATATATGGAAGCGAACACGGTGTATTAGCAGAGTTCAGTTCTACTATGTCCGGTTGTTTATATTCGGGGCTGCAGGAAAATTTTGTTCTTGACTTTCTTCATAATCATTCGGTTGGGTCTCTTCGTTTCCATTTTCGTTGTTTAAATATACCCATTCTTCTCCTTGTGAATCTTCTTCTGGGAGGTTCATTTGACTTATTGAGGGTTCGTCGTAAGGTGTCAGCGGAGTATTGTCCATCCAGCAGGAATTCTGCGATGTAGGATCCATTTCTTGATTAAAAAGTTCTTCTACCATGTACTTCGGCTGGTTGTGTCTTGGTTGCCAGTTGTGGTTTGGGGTGTTCTGAATTCTTGATGTACTAGGTTGTTGTCTTGTTGCATTCGTTCCACTGATTCCAGACATTGGGGTAGGTCTAGCGAATTTTTGGTTCGGGTTTGGTCTCCACACATTTACGTTGGATCTATTATTTTGGTTTTGTTGTATTTGGGTGCCAAAGGGGCGTTCTTGTTGTATATTATGGTTTTTAAAATTACCAGGGTTATTAAAATTGTTTGCATAATTATTGGGTTGAGATTGAAATATTGGTAATCGCACCGGTTGATTCGTTTGTTGGCGTGGTTTAGGCATTGGTAACATCGGATATCGAGGTGTTATACTCTGTCGTCCGAACGCAAAGCGTTTGAACTCATCGTATTTAACCTGCTCGTCGATAAAAGTAATGGCGTGTTCTAATTCAGTAATGGCGGTATTATACCTAAGCATGTTTTCATAATTAAGGGGCATATTCATTTTGTAAATATTAAAAACTTGGTTCTTATAAAACGCTATAGACCCAGCCTTTTCATTTATTGGTATGTTTGATAACTGAATTTTTGAAATTATTTTAGATTTAAGTTCAATTAAACGATTGCCAAAATTAATCAAAGGTTCGTTTGGTTTTAATCTACAATTTTGTAACTCTAGCTGTAATGTTTCTAAACTTTTATGATCTGAAAAGTTAGTGGAGAAAAGATTTCTTATTTCAGGCCATGTTTGAATATCAGGTCTACTGTTCAAAAGTTGAAGAGCTTTGCCCTTAATTTTAGTTTTTATGCAGCTTACTACAATTCTAATATGTAGGGGAACATTTGAATTGCACACTTCCATTAGATTTTCAACAGCATCAAAGAAATTACTTATTTCCGTTTCTTCGCCAGAAAAAATCGGAACAAATTCAGAAATGTTCTTAAGTTTATGCAAATCTAATTCAGACATCGTGTTAAATGAAAGAGTGTTATTCAAAAGATCAGAAATATCCGAAATCTCGTCTTTACTTAAAGTGTGAGAATATTCTTCGTCTTCTGAAGAGTATAAACTTGTCATAAAATTCAACTGGTGATTTTTTTTAGCAATGTAAATAAAAATAGAATAACAAATAAAAATTCAACTGATAATTTATTAGCAATGTAAATAAAAAATAAAAATAAAATAAAAGTAAGGAAAAATTAAAAATTAAAATTCTTCAAACAGTAAAATAAATGGTAATTATTTAATCTCTACTGAAGTTATCTTTAAAATTATTAAAATGTTTTAATAAATTTAATTTCTTGTTTTTTGAAATCTTAACCTAATCTTTTTAATTTGTACGATACAAAAAATAAAAAGCTTCCCTTAGAATATCGCACGATGCGGGACTCCAAGAGGTTGTCACTAAAATTACACACTTTCCAAAAGTAGCTTGAAAATTGTCAGTGCAAAAATAGGGACGGGTGAACAGGAATAATGCAAGTTTACTTACGTTTGGTGTCGTTGTGCTCTGGGATTACGTTTTGAAGATTCTGGATAGTTGAACCGTTGAGACGGACGATCAGCGACTTCTGATTCTTCGGGAAATTGAAGAGTGCTCGATACACAGCAGAAACGTTGAACGACTATCCACTACCGACTGCGCCAGTAATACAAGTGAGACACGGGGTTGACACAACAAAACGTTTATTTCAAGCTTACAAGATTCACTGTTAGTAATGAAGGACAGAAATGAGTATTTATAAAGTTTCTTATCTAAGGGCTGTGTCAGCTTCTGTTGAGATAAATGATTCAAATAATTATATTACGTTAAGCGTAATATTGCCAAGAGATATGTTATCGAAAATAAAAGGAATGGTATAAGCATGGGTATCATATTACACGTGAATTAACGTATGATGTTGGCGGGACTGACACGTTTGGCAGCCCGAAGCTCTACATTCTGAAAGCTGATGATTTGATCTAAAGCAACTTAAACAGAGATTGCGTTTATTTATTTCGTTTTTTCGTTCGCTTACGTTCAATCGTAGAAAGTTTTCACACTGACTAATATAATGAGGTCCTTTACAAAAATAGCAAGGAACCCTCACAGCAGCTGCATTAGACATACGGTTAACTAGAGGTTTTCTTGTATTAGCATTTGTTTGGTTAAAGGGCGATTTATCGAATAACTTTTGTTTTACATTCTGATTTAGAGATTCAAGAACTACTCGCTTCTTTTCAAAAAAATCCATTACTTTTGTTAGTTGGACCGGCTCCGAATCCAATATGTTTTCAAGTTCGCGTCTTGTATGGTAATCTAGTTTACCCATAATTACCGTAGTTAGGATAGCATCCCAACCGTTTACCGGGATACCTAAAACCTTGAGCGCTTCTAGATTATTTGTAATATCACCAATGAGTTTTTGTAGTGAATCAGACGAACATTTACTTATTTCTGGAGAATTTAGTATAGCTTGTACATGAGCTTGTGTAATAAGACGTGTGTTTTTATATCGTTTTTTCAATATTTACCAAGCCGATTGATAATTCTCACTTGATACTGATAACGACTCAACGGCGCGTGCTGCTTCGCCTTTTAAACATGATTTTAGGTAATGAAATTTTTGACAATCGTCTAGTGAGTTATTTTGGTGAATTAAACTTTGGAATGCATCGTAAAACGGCAACCATTCTGTATGTTTGCCCGAAAAGGTTGGTAAATTTATTACCGGTAGCTTAACTTTAAATTGAGGGATAGTTGTAGAAGCATTATTATTTGGGATATTATTCACCCGGCTGTTAGACAGGATGGGAGAATTTGCTTCAAGTAGAGTTTGCAGTTGACTAAGTGTACTAAACCATGATTTTCCGAAAATACTTACTTCAGAAAGATCGGTTTCAGATACGTCGGATGCATTGCTAACCGATGCATCTCCTTCCGAAGTGTCCTGACAACACATTATGTCGATGTTAATGTTTTCAAATTCTTCGCGAATTTTATGCATTTCGTTAATACGATTTTTAATTTCGTTGAGATCATTTCCCGCCACGAAATGCCTTGAAAATGACTCAATATCTATTAGTTTCGATTTTATTTGGTTTTTCTTTATTAACAGACGTTTTAAGTCTGCTAGTGATGACATATTTGTTTGTAAGGAAGTAAAACAATAAAGATTCGATAACTGGGAACGCTAAACAAACTTTTAAGAAGCGAAAGTTCTTTATAGTAAATTTATAGTAAAGGACTGGTGAGAGTAGGATGCCCACTTACCTTTCGTTGGTGGTAACGGCTTACAGTATTCGTTGTGATGTAGTCCCTGAGATTTTCGTTAACGTTGGCTTTGTTACGGCTTAGTTTTGCTTCATTTAGTATCCGCTTTTACGTTTACACGGCGATGCACTAAATTTTTCTTTAGTGGTCAAGACGTTATTATGGTATTCTTTCACTTGACATTACTTCGTGTGCGCTTTCGTTTGCGCGGCGATTCACTAAGTTTTTTGTTTTGTTTTCACTCCACTTAGTGTCCGCTTTTACGTTTGCGCGGCGATGCACTAAGTTTACATGATTCGATTTTAGAAATTTTCGATAGACTTTCTATTAATCCGATACTCGAAGGACCATATGTGCGCGCGAGTTTTCCCTTTTTTATCAGAAAAACACTGGCAAGATTGAGTTTTAACAAAGACACGTTTATTTGCTTTAGGTATATATTAAAATAAAAAGATGACAAGTGAAACCGTATAATACATGTGAGAAACTGACTAGACTATTATCTACTCTGGGCTTAAGTATAAATCTTATCTAAACGACGAGGGTTGTTTATGCATTCCGATGTAAGGGTCACGTGCGTGTTCCCATATCGATGTGAAACGTCCTGAGTTGATGCTGATATAATTATATATACACAGTTTAACCTACCACAATAAGTTGGTTAGTACTAAAAATGGACCGTTGCGGCTGAAGTTGATGACTAGGCTTTGTTTTGAGTTTAACAATTTATTGATCTAACGGCTGCTCTAAATCCAACGGTCAATGATATTAGGTGACATTAATAAGCAATAGCATAAAAAATACGTTGAGGATTGCACAGTAACCGATTTCAGTTTTTCAAATATTCATGCAATTAGCATGGCTTGCAACCGTCTGGAACTAATTGAATATTTAAACATATCATATTATATTGCTACAGGTAAGAAAGAGAATTAATCCTCCTTAATAACAATTCATTTGTGCTGTGCACATTTTATGAAATTGGTTTCAAGAGATGTTAAAGATTCCTATAGTGATTACAACAAAGCTATGTTCGTCAAAGACCTTCTAGGTCAGTACATAAGACTTAAAAGTATTGGAACGAATTTACTAGAAAGTTCTTTATTTCTCGAACACTTATTTACAACTCAACTATTCACAAGTCAAACTAACTAACTAACTTTCTTTCTACTTTAACTTTATAAACTAATTTTCGCACTGTATATCGCTCACTATCGCGGTCCAAATTCAACTAACTCCTGGCCGGACGACAATTCTTATATAGACAGTGGAACGTTTCTCCAGGTGTTTCTAGACAAAGAACTTTGGCGAACCTTCTAGTATAGAACACGCTGGAAGTTAATACTGCACGCTCTCAAGGTTTCAAATATTCCCGGCGTTCGGGATCGTTCGAGGCGTTCGTAACAGTATTCCAACTCAGAATGGTTCTTCAACTTGTTTTTATTATTAAGTTCGCCTTGCTATGACAACAATGTGAAAAGAGCTTATGAAAATTTAACGCATGTGAAATCGTTGTTAAAAATTCAGTGTGACGAGGAATGCCTATTTAATATTAATGAAATCGACAATGACAATTTTAACAAACACCATCAATCACTATATGTATGTAGTCCATTTTATAGACATTTTCAGGCAATTATTACAAACGTAAAGGTGGGAAGAGAGGGTGAGGAAAATCCTTACTACAATAACTCTTTCTTTAATACCATATTTACAAAATACATGCCCTACTGCCCTCTTTGGACTGCTCTTATGATTAAGGATTGCTACGAAGTAGATAGATATAGCAATTGCTATGTTGAAAACTATTTTAATAATTTAAAATTAAATATATTGAATTCCAAAAAAAAAGTTAAAGCCATCTCGCTTTATAAGGAAATGTGGGACAAATGTATTGTCCATTTATAAAGAAATCGAATTAGCTATTCCTAAAGGTACACAAACGCGCCAGAAGTAAAACGTGAACTTTAACGACAAACAACATGCTCAAGAAGTTTGGAACAGAAAAAGCAGAAAAATTTCAAACCATTTCTCAGGGGGATTTTTAAAGAATCCAAAAGTCGGGTCACCAACTTCCACCACTGAAAAAAGTAAACGACGAGGATGATATATTTAATGTCGAAAATTGTCTTTATTGTGGTGCTGGACGACTTGATGTAACTGTTGATTGGGTACAATGTGATTCATGTCAAGGATGAGTGCATAAAAAATGTGAAAGTTCTATGGATAAAAGTTACAGTAGTATATTTGTAAATTGTGCCTTCATCCATTACTAGGTGACACGACAATAATTGTAAGGAATACCAATGACCCTCTAAGAATATTTAGTTCGGAATTTATTAAAGAATTAAGTAATATAGATTTCAGTGGGAGAAACAAAATTAGTGCAGACACAACACCTCAAATATGTGAAATGTGGTATGTAGAACGCCAGAAGCGATTAACAGCTTCAAATTTTGGAAGTATATGCAAAACAAGAATGCACCACAGTAAACTAAATTTAGCTAGAAGGATAATAGATCCAAAATATATTTCTTACGTTCCAGCAATAAAACATGGAATTGATATGGAAGATACTGCTATTGCTGCATATATAAAGAAAACAAAACATTACATCCAAAAATGTGGTCTGCTTGTACATAAAGATATTTCTTTTCTTGCAGCATCCCCTGATGGCATTGTAAATGAGGATGGTGTATTAGAAATAAAATGTCCATATAAATGTAATAACTATACAGAAGAAACTACAAAACTTGACTATTTAGGATCCGATGGAAAACTTAAATTAACGCACAATTATTTTTATCAAGTACAAGGACTTCTTGAAATCACCAATCGGTCTTGGTGTGATTTTGTGGTTTACAATACCGGTAATTTAAATGTGTAAAAAATATTTCGGGACAGACGCTTCTGGACGAAGATGCTAAACAAAAGTTTCTATTATTACTATTATGTACCCACTTTACTGCTACCAGAAAATAATTTTTCAGAAGATGACCGAAAATGGACTACTGTTAACTCAATACAGACTTTGCCTAATAATCTAATAAATTATGCTAGTTATTAAAAGAGTTCAATAAGGAAGAGATTACATTGTTGCAGTTTTTAATAAATTTAACTGTCACATTAAAGGAATCCGACAAAGTGATTTTGAATCTCTTAGTGAAAATAATTGGTTAACAGGTTTTGTCGTGACCATTATTTTTAATATTTTAAATCTTAATAATTGTTTCCAGATTGTGGAGGAAGTAGTTTCGACGAAAATATTTTCGGAGTCGGTTTACAGTGATTACTTTTTGGAAAATTCCAAAATTACATCAAATAAGTTAGCAATGCCCATTATTGTCAATCAAGTACATTCTTGTCTTGCACTTGCAGATTTTAATAAAAAAAGCTTCTCTTTTATTGATCTCATGGTAGCAGTAAGGTCAAAAGCAATTTATATTTTAAAAAAATTTCTTTTTTTTATCGAAGCTCATAATAACTACTATAATACCAATCTCCTAGGTTTTAATATCACAAGCTAGCAACATATTTTGCAAAATGATGGGCATAATTGTGGGCCCCTTATAATCTTCTTCTTTGATAATATTTGTTCAAATAAGTCATTAGAAATATTTTGTGATTTGGATAATTATCGACGCAAACTAAAAGTTCTAGTGTTAGAAAATTCTGATATGTCCAAGATATGCTTACTGTGTTCTAGAGAAATTACATATTCCTATTCGATACAGTGTGACTTTTGCAAAAAAATTGTGCATTTAAAAATGTTTGACACTTGAAAATATTCCATTTACAAAAAACAAAATGTGTGACATTTGTTGACTTTATTAATATAATTTATGTTACAATTAAAATACATTATATTAACATATAACTACAAATGGCCGGATGTAGTCAGATATTTTCTTACTTCTCAATACAACTTATTCGTATTTTTTGGTGCCCTAAAACCATGTACATGAGAAAATTTATTTTGCTTATTTAAATATTATTAACTTATTCCTAAAGTTTTATCCTGTTGGTTTCGATTCAATTTTGACTGAACTTCTCCCCTTATGACGGCTTGCGAGTGGAAGCCACTGATATGGAAAATTACATTTAAATTTTATTAACTCATTCCTAAAGTTTTATCCTGTTAGTATAGTAAATTTTCGTTTTATAGGTATGTATCTTATTTCGACATATCTTTGAATTTCTTCCCCTATGACGACTTGCGAGTGGTAGTCACTGATATGGAAAATTACATTTAAATATTATTAACTTGTTCCTAAAGTTTTATCCTGTTAGTATAGTAAATTTTGGTTTTATAGGTATGTATCTTACTTTGACATATTTGTGAATTTATCCCCTTATGACGGTTTGCGAGTGGAAGCCACTGATATGAAAAATTACATTTAGATATTATTAACTTATTCCTAAAGTTTTATTCTGTTAGTATAGTAAATTTTCGTTTTATAGGTATGTATCTTATTTTGACATATTTTTGAATTTCTCCCCTTATGACGGTTTGCGAGTGGAAGCCACTGATATGGAATTAACATTTAAATATTATTAACTTGTTTCTAAAGTTTTATCCTTAGTATAGTAAATTTTCGTTTTATAGGTATGTCATGTAATGTATTTTGACATGTTTTTGAATTTCTCCCCTTACGACGGCTTGCGAGTAGATGCCATCAATGTGCAAAATTACATTTAAATATTATTAACTTATTTCTAAAATTTTGTCCTGTTAGTATGGTAAGTCTTCGATTTACACTGTATTTTCACATGTTTTTGTGTTTCTCCCATTAGGCTTGCGGCTTGCAAATGGGTTACACTAATTTGGAAAATTTAATTTAAACATTATTAATTCTTAAAGTTCAATTTGCTTAGATTCCGTTTAACGGGTGTCTAAGAACTCTTAAACATTCCAGTTACATTGAATGTGTTATTTAGTTATGTAGTTTATAACTTTAGACAACATGAATATTGTAATTAAAGTTATTATTACTCAGGTAAAACTAAATGTAGAATAGTTAATATAATTATTATTACTTTTTATCGTTTACAGTTCATGATAATAGTTTTGATGAGTGTTAATTAATTAGTAACCTAAAATTATCGAGCATACAAGAATCTTTCAATAGTGTTGAATTTCAAAGTATTAAAATGTTCCCCGTTATTGACGAACGCTCCTGGGCGTTCGGGTATTTCCGTTATTATTGGCCGCTATCTTTGGCTGCTGTCTTCGCACCGGTTTAGAAATCGAATAAAGTCTAAACCAAGAAGACTAGAGAACAGGAGACATAACTCGAGTGGTGGGGGTAGCACGAAAAGCGTCCGCACTGTGATCACGTGGTGTGCTTCATCATGGCGGTCATTGAGTAGAATCGAGCGAGGTTATTTGAGGTTATTTTTGTTTTCTGTGTTTTAAGAGTTTCCAGTTTTTCTGTTGAATATGTCAAAAACGTCGATATACTGTTGCGTTGCGAATTGTTCCTGCAAAAGCCCTGATCGTGGCTCAATGGAACCCGACATTTTGATAGTGTGAGAGAGAAAACTCGATAGACAAGGAAAAACGGCATGCGCAGATCCCGCGCGTTTCTACGCGAGCCTGCCATATTATCGACGTTTTTCGTGCCACCCCCACCACTCATTTTTTGAGGAGCTATATCTCCTTCCTCTCTAGTCTGCTTGGTCTAAACATCTGATAGTTTTGGAACCACGCACGATATATGTCAATTGCTGCCAATATCAAAATGGGCGCCAAATTTAAATCTCTGTTTAAAAACGAATGAAATTCTAAGTGTAGTGGTAATGAATTACGTCACATGATGACATGCATTGCTTTTTGTTTCGCATGAACATATTATGTATATCAAAATGTTATCTCCATAGACCATTATTATATTAATAGCTACACGCAACGTTTTGGCTAGAATAGAATTTGGCTAGAATAGTTTTAAGGTAAAGCGCGAACGGATTAAATTACGCGATAACCGAAATTACTTTGGTATACTCTTTCTTGGACATATTATCCTTTAGGTGTCCAATCTGTGTTCAAGTACGTAAAAACATGAAATTGCATATAAACTTTTCCAAAATTGACAGTGAGATTAAAATAAATGTGCTTAATAGCAATATAAAATTAAATTATACCATTGGGAGGTGAGTTACATTGATTGAAGCTAAAATTAAAACTTGACACTTGACAGTAACACTGAAAATTAGTTCAGTTCAATATCTTCTTTAGATACTTCTTCCTGTCTGATTGACGGTCTTTTCTGGGAAGGATTCCAGTGAAGCATCTAAAAGTTTAATCTAGGTGAAGGCGGTGGCGAATTGAATGAAATGGGAATAGTTAATCAATCTCCTTCTATTTCGGCATTTACAACAGATGTATAAGATAATGCCAATAATTATTGCAGCCATTGTGAAGTACGTGAACGATATGTTTGGTGATGGTTCATTAATCATATTATCAAGTGTTTTCGAATATTCGTCTAATTTATGTTTTGCGATTTCGAGATCTTCGGTGTTGAGATTATTTAGTTTCAATGGTTGTAATTTGGAAATTTCGTAATCGTCGGGAATGTTGTGACAACATTTGTATGGAATTAAAATAGGATGAGCATCGATCGAGCTCTGTTATGGTAGTTTTCTTTGAATTGGATTGTATTTTGCTAGTTCCTATAAATGCACTGCATTCTGGTTGTAATTTCAGAATAGAGTATTTGAAAATAATTTCTGTCTTGGTATTCATCTGCTTACAGTTACATCGGCATGGTAACTTGAAGTGGTTCGGAGTTTACAATAAGCCATGAGTTGGTTAAGCCATGGAGCTTTTGGATGTTGTGCTCTTTTGCGAATATTAGGGACGTTTCGCGATTTTCGGGTAGTGTTTTTAGATTTTTCAAAATGCGTGCCTCGCACATGACATTATCATCTACGAGATATGCGAAAAGACTTGTACAGAGTTTTGTTCCTGCGTAAAGTTGTTTGCATCCGTTTAAATTTGACAAAGGTATGTACATCAAAGAATCGTCATCACGCGCAATATATCTTTGTGAAGTTGACAATACATGATATAATCCAGTTCTATGATTTAGAATTGGTACAGGAAACAATTTAAAAAGTGTGTATCTTTGTTGATCAATTAATGGAACTTTCAAAACAAAAATAAGATCTGAATCTATTTGTAAGACTTATAATACCGTTATGTCTAAATATTTAGCAATGTTGGATAACTTGATAACCAATGGAAAGTTGTTTTGATGTAAATTTGGAAATATTTCCTGAAGTGAGGTAACAATACTTTCAGGGTTAATTATTGATGTGTGAATTATTTTTAACCGTGCAAAAGTGATGTTGTTAATTGATCCTCGATATACAAATAACTCTCCATTAAAAATTCACATTGTTCTAGAAATATTAATTTAGCTTCGACAACTTTTATTTTATCGGTTGTTTTGTAAATTGTGTCTAAAATGATTTTTAAGTCCCTATTAAAAGTGGCTTTGTCAATTTGTAATTTTTGTATAGTGGCATTGAAATTTTTAATAACAGAGGTTGTTACTGAAATTTGGTTTTTTAATAAGTTTTCTAATTGGAATTCATCCTTTGTTAGTTCCTTAATACAATCTAAATAGTATTCTCCATCTGCAGAGTCTAAATTTCCTGTGAGGGCTTTAAATATTGAACCAACACCATTAATAATTCTTCGTTTGTAGCGTTTGGTATCGAAATAAATTTCATTTATTTTCCCTATATCAATTTGGAAATTTGTGTAAGCAGGCTTACATGGATTTTAACTTCTCGAAATAAATTCATATTTTCGAAAGTATAGTTGACTGCGTGTAAAAGAATTTCTAATAATTTCTTATTGTGTTCTAAAGCATTTTTCAGTGACGATATATTCTTGTGAACAAATAGGGTCCATTGCTTATTTGAAATTACTACTTCACTTTCCTTATGGAAATATATTCCAATGATATTATTTATGGGAGATATGGTGTATTGTGAGGCTACTGTTTCAACCAGCAGTATAAACCTGAAATTAAATTTTAATTTTCAATAAGGTTTCATCCTATCAAAGTTTACTTTTGTAGTTTGATGTGTTTCTAAATTTTGTAATATACCTGAATTTTTAAATATTTCTTTTATTTTAAATGGGCCATTAAATTTATTGTGAAGTTTGTCTATTATTTGTGATTTTTTCACATATACTTTGTCATCGATATTAAATTTAGGTATGTTTTCTGAAATGTTTTTGTCAAATCGCATTTTCGCTTTTTCCGTTTTTGACCGTGTTATTTTATAGTACCATGGATTCTGTTATTTAGATCTCAAACATATTTGGAAATCAGTTATTTTTGGTTGTATAGTGTTTCGGGAGGACGACTACATGTATGCCCGAAGACAGATTAATTAATTCGTATGACGTGAAACCATGGGTCTTATTTACAAAGTTATTATAACATATTACTGCGTATAACCGTTGAGGAATGTTCATTTGGATTTTCGGCCTTATTTACTCGTATCATTTCTAGTAATGTTGAATGGAATCGCTCGACGGATCCATTTGATTGTGGATGTTAACGTTAGAGAATGTTAATTTAATGTCATAGAGAGTACATAGGTCTTTTAGTAAAGTACATATTGTCAAATTCTCTGCCGTAATCACAATGTATTTGGAGAGGTATACCGTAATGTTGGAAGTACAAAAGAAGGGTGTTAACTGTCGATTTAACTGGTTTGTCTTGAAGAGGATATGCCTGTGTAAATTGTGTTAATTCGTCCCTAATTGTTAGGATATGATTTTTTGTTGAAATTTCTAAAATATCTATGTTAATTCGTTCAAAAGACGTTTTTGGGGGTTCCGTGATCACTAAAGGGTTGCTTAGATTTTTCCGTAACGTTTTTGTTTTTTAACATATTTCGCAATTTTGAATATATTTTTCCACGTGTTTTGTTATTCCGGGCCAATTATATTTTTCGCGTATTCTGCGTTTCATTTATACCACGGTGTAGATTGGCTTTTTCATTGTGGTATTGATCTATGATTATAGGAAATTGATCTTCGTCCGGTATTTTAGTTAAATTTTGACAAAAGGTTAAATTTAAATCTGATTCAGTAAAAATAAATAAAAACATTTCTAAAATTAGAAGGTCTGGATTATTTTCGACAACGTATATTTTCGAAAGGTCGGGAGTATTTTTATCCTTGAATAAAGTAATAAACATTGTTTCAATTACTTCATCTGCATTAAAGGGTAATAAGGTTATATTTCCGATGTTTTACAGTTTTGTGTTGATTTATTAATCTATTAATTTATTGTTTTATTAATTTTTCCCGGTTTATACTGAATTCCGTAGTCATACTCCTCAAGCTTTAATCTCAAACGCACTAGGCGACTTCCAGGATCCTTTATTGACGGTAACCAGGTTAGAGGTCTATGATCCGTTATTAATTTAAATTTCGTCCGAAAAGGTCCTAGATGCAAAGGCTATAGGCAAGTCTTTTCCTATTTTTCTAATCAAGATGTTGGACTTAGGATACCCGATGGCCCTGGTGAAACTAATCAAGTCCTATCTGAAGAGGAGGCGATTCCGAGCCAGAGTAAGGACCTCTGTATCGGACTACAGGACCATCGAGGCCAGAGTACCGCAGGGCGCGGTGCTGTCGCCTCACCTCTTCAACATCTTCACGTCGGATTTGCCGAGGACGGAGTGAACAGCCACTGCGCTGTATGCCGGCGACACGACGATCGTCTCGAAGTCGAGGAGGGCGCGATAACGTACCTGCGGCGATACGTACCTACGAGTCCGCAGCGAGCTGCAGACCAACTGGCAGACTGGCGTAACAGGTGGAAGGTAGCCATCAACGCAGAGAAAAGTACGGAGGTGCTTTTCCAGAAGACGCAGGAAATCCCGGAAGGACACGTGAACTTCAACGACGAGGACATTCAGTGGAGGGACAAGACCAAGTACCTTGGAGTTGTCATGGACAAGTCGCTGACATGGAGAAACCACATCCATCAGGCGACGGGGCGTGCCATAGCTACCGTGGCCAGATTCTGGACGATGACGGGAAACAACAGCCAGCTGAACCTCAGGAACAAACTGCTCCTCATCCGGCAGGTGCTTCAGCTCCAACTGATGTACGCAACGACAGCTTGAAGCTACGCTGCTTAGACCCACATGAAGAGGATTCAGGCCCTCGAAAACGTTGCCCTCCACCGTGCTATGGACGCCCCGTGGTACGTGAGGAATATCGACATCCGACGAGATCTAGAATTCACCACCGTGACGGAAAAAATCCGAGCCAAGGCTCGGAGCCTTGGCTCGATCAAGTAGGTGCCCACGACAACCCCCTCATCCGAGCCATGTAGCTTCGGACTACAACCCAGAAGGACCAGGAAGACATAAGAGGCCCTTGGGTAGTATAACCTTATAGACCCCCTTTAGACGTCAGACATAACTTTTATTTCAGCTGAAACCTATTGCTTTACACACACCTGACTCCAAACCCCGGGATCTTTTCCAAATTGAAAAAGACTCCTCCCAAGTAACAAGACTCTCCCGACGGTACCGATCCAAGCGGCGCGGTTTGTCCGCATTGTCGTGGAAGATCGCCCGACAAGACCCAATTCCCGGGTGCTGGTCGCGGCGCCCACAATAAAGACACCCCCGGGGGGCTAACGCTGGCGAAGCGATGCTGCAAAACAAGGTAACCAAAGGAAAGAAAAAGCCGAGAAGTCACTGTCGGCGGGACTTAAAGGCGTCAGGACCAAAGGAGGTCGAGGGGAGTGAACCGCTTCCAGTCGCGCGGGTCTTGTTTACGGGCGGCATCTTTCCTCCCGTGTAGAGACTCGCGAAAACGAAAGCAAATCTCGGCCCACTTTCAAACGACGATCCCGGTCTACATGATGGGCGAGTAAGGAGCGGTAACTCGCTCGACTTGCCGACAAACCCATCAAAGGCCATTACGCCTGCCAATAAATATTGGCGTTTCGTATCCGTCGTTAGGATAAAGGGTTCATTAATATTCGGTTATACAAAAATAGGGGTTGAAGTTAATAATTCTTTCAGATCTTTTTTCAGAGGTCGAGATTTTTGACATTCAGAATTAAAATGGAATAATATGGCTTTTTGTAATAATTTTGTTAAAGGTTTAGAGATTTTTGCGAAGTGGGGTATAAATTGTCTATAGTATCCTCTTTTTCCTAAAAATGGTTTAATTTCTTTTTGATTTGTTGGTTGAGGAAAATTATTATAGCTATACAATCAATTTTAGTTGGATTCAGTTTTACTCGGTCGGGTGTAATTATATGACCTAAATAAGCGACTTCCTTATGGAAACATTCGCATTTGTCGGGTTAAATTTTTAAATTTGCATTCCTTAATCTTTTAAAAACTTTAGTTTTAATGTCTGTTAATATAGTTAGTCTGCTAATATATTCATGTATTGTTGGTGAATAAATTTTATAATTTATTCTAATTTTATTTATTAATGTCGTCCACACACACAAGACAACGTTCATTTTGAATGCCTAAGAGTATGTTATCCATAACTCTCTGAAATGTTGCGGGGGCATTTTTTAAACCAAAGGGGTGACGGTTGAACCCATAATATCTGTTTTCTACCGAAAAATCTGTTTCTGCAATGTCTTTCGAGTAAATTTCAATTTGATGAAACCCCGAAGCTAAATCTAAAGTTGTAAAGTATTCGCATTTACTTAGTTGGTCTAGTAAATCACATATGTTAGGGAGTGGATATTTATCTCCTATGGATATTTCACTCAGTTTCCGATACTCGACGAAAAGACGCCACTTTTGTTTTCCGGAGGCGTCAAATTTTTTGGAACGTCCCATACTGGTGAAGACCTTAGGGAAATAGATGTCTTATTATTTCTTGATCTAACATTTTAGATATTTGTGTTTTAACCTCCTCCTTATGAATGCGAGGGTAGCGGTACGATTTTGTGAAAATAGGTTTTTGAGTCCGCCGTGTCAATTGTGTGTTTAATTTTGTTTGTAAATGTTAAATTGTCACCTTCTAAATTAAATATGTCTGAAAATTCTAGACATAATTCTTTAATTAAAAATTGTTCTTATTCATTTAGGTGTTCTATTCGCAGTTGGTTTTCAATTTCGAAATTTCTGTCCGTGTAATTTTGATTTTTATTTGTCGTATTTGTATTTAATGAAGCGAAATTTTGAATGTTCTCTAATTTTAAATCATCGAAATCTATATTTTTTGAAATTGCATTTACATTAATAATTGATGTTAAAAATTCTGCTTTTTCATTAATTTTTACAAGGGCGCTTGGCATTCTAACTTTATCTTTCTCTTGACTGTTTAATATGCTTCGGTATTAAAATGATTGCATTGAATTTTAAATATTTGTTCCGTCAGCGATCGAAATATTATTTTTTATAATTTTGTTTTCTAAATTTGGTTGCGTTTTCCTGTTGTTCATAATTATCAATAACTTTAAAAAGTGAGACAGTTTTCAAATCGGTTATAAGTTGTTTAATTTTGATGTCGATTATATAATTGTAGTGTTCCAAAAAATCAGAACCTTAGTTAGAAATAGTCCGTCAAATTCTATGTCGATGTTATGAATGTATACTTTATGAGGTTCCGAAGTTTTAAATAAGTGTTGACTCTTTACTAAAAATTTTTTCGTCAGTAATTCCCTGTATAATAACATTTTCTGAAAATCTTTTAGTGTACTTTTCACAAGTTTTCGGTTTAAATATCGAAAGTCCTGTACCTGTATCAATTAAAATTTTTGAATGTATTGCTAATGTCTAATATAATATAAATTTTTAGAATTTACAGTTAAGAAATTTTGATTCACATAAATATTTGGTCTTTGGGTTTGTTGGTCGTTGTTGAATTTTACAGTTTGGATTTTGGTTGTTATCGAATCTGGAAGGTGGTCTTGATGGTCGAGGATGTGAACGTCCTGATTTTTGTTTTGTTCTGTTGGATCGTTAGGGTCGTGAAATTGATGAGCAGTATCATGATATCCTTTATTTTGAAATGGTGAATATTCTTCGTAATATTGGTTTTGATTATCATGTGGATGAGCGGTATCATCCGAGAAATATTGTGACATAGTTTCATATTGATGAGCAGTATCATCATACTCATAATAGTTTTGATTCATGTGGTGCATTTTCTGTTGGTTAAAGTTAGGATGCGAAAGTTTATTGGATACTTCTACATTCGTTAGAAGTATGACCAATTCTTTTACAGTTATTACAAGTCTTTTTATTTGGTAAATTTTGAACATTAGTTGGTTTATGATTTTGAAAATTACTGGATGATCAATTTTTCTGATCAACTTTTGTGTTTCAAAATAAGTTTTATTCGGGCAACAGCTTGAAGCATGTTCGTCGGGGTACTAACTCTAATAATAGAACCTAATTTGGGGTCTAAACCTGTTAATAGTGTATTTATTCTCTGTCTCCTAGTTTTATGGTATCGCTTGTTGTATGTATATTTCCATCGTCAATCATTTTCTGTATTATGTTACACATTCGAGATGTGTCGTTCGTAAGCTGGTCCGGTATGTATATTTTTTCCTGCTCTGGTCTGGGAACTGTTGCTTTTTCCACGCCCTCTTCCATCTCCGGAGTTTTGTTTGTATTTATTTTATCTTGTATTAATTATCTATCTGCTCGGAATTTTTTTCTTTTGGTCCTTGTCTCTGATAATGTTTTTGTTTCGACCTTATCTTTATTGACGTTTGGTTTTGTTGATGTTTTGGTTTGTACTTTTATATGTCCAATTTTATTTTTGCTTTGCGCAGTATTGAGTTCACTGCCACTATAAGGCCTGCTTAATGTCGGCCTTCGCCCTTTGTCTTTTTTTTCACTACCCTAATTCTATCACTATAACTAAATACGTCCTTCTTGTTTTGAGTTTTTATCTCCAGTTTATAAGCACTAAGAAACTGGCTCTGGTCCTCTATGTCGCTGGTGGAGACATCTAGGTTACTCTTGAAGCTGGCATTTTTAGACACCTGGTGGTACTGGTGTTTTGTTGTCTAATATTTTAATAAAATTCCCGTGATTTAATGGTTGACTCAGGGTTGCTATCTGATATTTTTTCACTGTCGCCTTGCACGCTCAGCGGTTAACTCGGAACTGGTTTGAATGTACCAGTTGACTAAAGGTTACACATTTTATATCATTTGAAAACTTTCCTAAACATTTTTTTCAAAAGCAATTCATCTATATATTAGTTTATTACGAATATTTTGAATTAAAAAAATCGGTTGTTACCCGAGATAAACATTTTTAAAGTATTTCAATTCAAGCTTCGCTCGGTAAGTCGAGAACTTGTTAATAATTAGCATCTGGCAACGTACGGCATCCATTTTACCAGTCGCCACTTATGTTATTACTGCACATTCGTCACAAACAATATTTAAAATTGAATTTAGTCCTAAACGAATTTCCTTGTTTATTTTTTCAAATGAAAAGACGTTTTAACATTCAGATCTTAAATTTTTACCAAGCTCGCTCAATTCAACAATACGTCGTCCAATGCTTAGGTTAGTTACTCTGTTTACTTTTCGCAAGATTCATTTTCGCAATGCAATTTAAACGTTTCTGTATTACTTTCCGCTTTGCAAATGTTCCTTTATTGTCCCGCAACTGATCACGACAAAAATTCATGTTTAATTTTCCTATAAATTTTTTTTCACATTCCGAAAAAGTTCACACAGTCTGGTTAAGTATATGAAAAATTGACTCGTTATAAAACTACCCGCTTACTAACTAAACACTAAGCACAAGGTTCGGTTTAAAATAAAGGCTCTAAGTTCAGAATAAACCTTTATTTGCTAAGGAGAAGATAAATAATAAGTCAATTACACGTTTTTAATACAGATTTCTGGCGCAATAGAGAGTCTATATAAAAGGGAGACAAAACATATACGTTACTTTGTTTAACACGAACCAGTCTCGCATCTGCGTCGATACACTGTACTAATTTTAGAATATAATTCAAACATTCCTCAAATGGTATATATATATA
Source organism: Rosalia funebris (assembly GCA_037954035.1). NCBI lineage: Eukaryota > Metazoa > Arthropoda > Insecta > Coleoptera > Cerambycidae > Rosalia > Rosalia funebris. The sequence goes on from JAZFAV010000006.1 coordinate 23,027,071, forward strand.
TATATATATATATATATATATATATATATATATATATATATATATATATATATATATATATAACCCGACTTATAAGTTACAGACATAAATTTATAGTCATTTTGATGATAATAATGATTTTAAAGTAAGTAAGCTTTCGGCTGTTAACCGAAAGGTTGTTGGTTCGAGCCCACCCGGGGTCGCCAGCCTTAGTACTAATAATAAACAACTGATGGTTTGTTTTCTTTTTGTATCACAGGCAACATTTCTTCCGAGTCAGAACCGGACTTAGAAATTCAGCCCTGTTTAGATGGACATAATCAATGTTACCGCTGTATTATTAGCTCCTCTGACTCAGACGATAAGGATTCAAAAAAAAAGAAGTTGAATCCGCCAGCCCCTATATTTAATCAAGAAATAACTCATATTTTCCCTGATCAAAGAGTGCAAGATGATTCTGTCAGGCTCGAATTCAGACCGAGATCGGATTAGGATTACGTGCCTTGGGCATGCGTTAACGGCACTTTTAACAAGAGTATCGATGACAAACATAATGTCTTTCTGCTAGCCACATCTGCTAGGTAATGCACACCATTTGATGCATACGTGATAATGTCTTTGGTAAGGACTTTACGGATAAATGCTTGGCAGCCCAGAATGTTAAGAAAACTAGCCTAACCTTAGCAGCAAAACCAAAGTGAACCAAGTCCGTCCCTGGTCCATGTACATCCCATGTACAATACATGTACATCCTTTAAACTCTGTACAAACACATGTTTATGCTGGTAGGCTCCAAAAGTTTCTCAGAAATTGGTCAGCAATTACTCGAGAACAATTTTTTACAATTCATTCAGGGTTACTGTATTCTTTCTCGAGATCGGCTTTACCAGTCTACAACCCCAAGTCAAAAGCAGTAGTATAGCAAAGGGGCTATCAGACCACTTTTGATGCGGATGGCATGTGTCCATCGGGAGTGACCAAAGATGGGTTAGTTCGTCAAGCCGCCGCCCGGATATTCCAGGTGTCGCTGTTGTAGTTCTGAAGAAATGCTTGTTGGTCAATGACCAGAGGGTCTTCTTCGGCGAGGGGGTGGGAGTAAGAAAAAAACATGGCGATGGAAAAAACATGGCTGTATTAAGAAAAAAGGGTCGTGGCTGCGTTAAGAAAAAACAAACATGGCTGTATTAAGAAAAAAGGGGCGTGGCTGCATTAAGAAAAAAGAGGGTGGAGGTAAGAAAAAAATGCATTAAGAAAAAAGAGGGTGTGGGTAAGAAAAAAATATGACTGCATTAAGAAAAAAACATGGCGGCAAAGGGGTGGGGGCGCAGGAAAAAAGGTCCGTTGCGTGAAGAGGGTGGAGGTAAGAAAAAAATGCATTAAGAAAAAATAGGGTGTGGGTAAGAAAAAAACATGGCTGCATTAAGAAAAAAAGAGGGTGGGGGGTAAGAAAAAAACATGTCTGCATTAAGAAAAAAATATGGTTGCATTAAGAAAAAGGGGGCGTGGCTGTTATGGTTGCATTAAGAAAAAAGAGGGTGGGGAAACAAATATGGCTGCATTAAGAAAAAAGGGGGCGTAGCTGTGAAAAAGAGGGTAGGGTATAGGTATATTAAGAAAAAATATGACTGCATTAAGAAAAAAACATGATGGCAAAGGGGTGGGGACGCAGGTCTGTTACGTGGACATCTGACGCAATATATCAAAAGGGCCTTATCTTAAAATTTATCCGATTTAAATCGAATAAAGACTAAAATTCATTAAAAAATTAATTGAACATAATCACAAGAAAGAATATTTTTAATAGGTTAATAAATAAAAAAGTTATAGACAAGGAAAATATATTTATGGTAAAAACAGGGGTTTTATTTTTCCGAAGTTGGTACTAAAAAGCCACTATATTTGAGTTGGTATACTTGTATGATGTTATGACTTCAAAACGTGGCTAAAATGTTGTGCTGTGCTATTGTAGACTAAATAAGCTGGTCTGGTGAATAAACAAAAATTATCTGCAAAATGCTGATCATTTTTTTCTTTTAACCTACTTGTCGCTTATTATATAGAATGCAAATTCAACGTTAAAAACAAGTCTTGACTTGTTGAACAAAGTGTCGCCAGCTGAGTTAAGGAACGTGACTTAAATGTAAACAAACTGGTGTTTGCCACTATTGTAGACTGTGATTAAAGCCGACTAACATCTGAATTGAGATCAAGGTCATAAATCCAAATCGTATTAAATAACATCTGCGTATTTTGAAAAAAAGCACGTTACGTAAACAATTCTGCCTAGTTAGGAGCTGTAATTTATATATTTAAATAAAAAATATATATATTTTAAAAATGAAAACTGTACACACAAGTGTGCAAAATAAAAACAACAATTATTTTAGTAAAATATTTAATCAACTACATCTTCACTATAAAGATTGTATTTTACAATACATTCAAAAGGTATAGTTTTTCTAATTGAGTATAATAATTTGAAGAAACCAGCTTCCAGTATTCCTCCGTAAAATTCGTCTAGATCGATGGATCCCAGTAAAATTTGATTACATAAATTTTCAGCACGACCATATGTTTCTAATGTATATTCAGTGTGATTATAGTGAACTACGGTATCAGTCTGACAGTCTTTAATATGATACATAACGTTGGAAGGCTCACTGATACTGAGTTCCTTGAATTTTTCTTGTGAAATATCTTCGTAGAGTCTTATGATGGCACCTCTTAATTCAACATCAACCATTTTTTGTTAATATTTCTAATAAGACACTTCAGAATTAAAATCGAAGAACAGTGTGTAATGTAGTACAGTAGAATTGTAAGTGATTGTTGACTATTATAATCATTGAATATATCGACAGGGGCCACGCATGCGCCTTTAAAAATGTTGCAATATAAATCTCCACTTGTACCATTTTGAAATTTTACTCTTATTTTATATCTTTTAGCATCATTTGGTACTGAAGAAAAAAACATGGAAATATGATTATTTAGAATATAAGGCGTCATATTTTTCCAGTTATCATTGTTCTTTGTATCAAAGTGGACAAACATTTCTTTCGCATCATATGGACGATGCACATAAAGAACATTTTGATATATAGCATATAATAGAATAAACTGATGACCTAACAGCATCATGAATAATTATATACTATGCATGTACACATAGGCCATACTTATTTATTAACATTTTCTCTCTATATTTTTGTTGAAGGAATTTTTTCATGCTGTGGTGTAATATTCAAATTGGTAAAACTAATGAACATACGCCTTTTTTGTTCATAAAAGCTGATAGTTATTTTCAACTGCTCTAACTTTCTGTAATGTTCATTCAATAATAACTTGTATTTATCTAAAGGATGCATCTTACTGCTCAGACGTCTAGTAAACAACTAAAAAAATTACGGTAATACACACAAGGAGATAAATAAAAAAACAGAGACCAATAGTTTTTTTTTGTATTTATTTTGGTAAATTTGAATACAACCAATCATATAGTTTTACACTATTTCTTATACTACACATACATTTAAAATTATTATAATGATGGCATTGTGGAAAGTCTTTTAAAAAATTTGGTAGTGGTACACTGGTTATATGTTCGACATTAACTACAATAGGTGACGTTGTTGAAGTTTCAGCTAGTTCATGTAGCTTTCGTTCAAGAAATTCCTTCTTTTGGTGTCCCTTTACGTAAACTATGTCGACGTCAGCCCCATTCAATAGGTGATCGCTTAGGATGTCATTTAATATGTCGTAATTTACATAACCGCTGCTATATTTTAGACCATGATGAAAACGTTCCAAATAGTTTACTTGTTTTTTTACTTCAGAACTTAACGTACTGTATGCCATTGGAGGTTTCAATAAATAATGAGCCCTTTGCACACCACTTACAAAAGATATTTCTTTAGCATGAAATTCAGGAAGGTTGAACCCCTGCACATCGACGACAATCAACTTCATGATGTTCTCAGATACAATACTTTTAAAAGACTGAATTACTTTATTTGATACAAGTTTATTTTATGCTGCATTTCTTACGATTTCACTTAGGGGTAAATATTCGATTACGCGGTCATGAATAATTATACAGTATGCCTTGGTATTCTGGGGAAATGATTTTCTGCTTTCAATTTCCAGTTTAACATCCACAGTGGGAGATTTTATAGAATCATTTCTTTTCGAACAATCTATGACAAATACTGCTCGACCACTGAAAGCATCAAAGTCAAGTATCGGTTTATTATTTGAGGCGAATATTTTAGAGAACTGCGTATACATATAATAGGCTTCAGCATATTTTTTACAGCTAAAATCTAATTTTATATCTTCAAAGGGATAATATTCAGAGTTCAATGTTAATTTAATATTTGATATATCGATATTATCCAAGTAAGTAACATCTTGCATGCTTTTATCTTTTTTATTTGTTTGAAATGCAACAATAACGTATCTGGGGCTCTCCACATTAGTACAGGTTTTAACGGACCATATTTCTTTCGTAGTGCTAGTGGTCAAAGTTGGTAATTCATGAAATTCCCATTGTCTATATGGAAGTAGAAGTGGCTTATCGCTATTTATTTGAGAGAGCAAATTTAATTTCAAAACATCATTCAGAAACACATGCTTGACTTTTAGCTCTATGCTGTTTATTGTTAGTTCGCCAATAGTATCGTCATTCGACACTTTAAAACAATTATTATCATTTCGAACTCTAATTAGACGTAAAACTTGTTTACCGAAAATTACTCTCTTATAATCATGAATCCCAGCAAATGTCACAACGATATTCTCAAAGAGAATGTTGTTTTTGTAGCATCATATGTTACCAGCTGTCCTTCAGGGTAATTCCAACCAGCAATACTAAGAGAATTATCATCTTTTTCATAACATAAATAGCTTTTTAATAGGCTCACAGTTCCCGGATCTCGTACTTTATCTAATTCCTTTCCAATTAGTTCATTACTAATTGAATCAAATAAATATGCTCCTGCATTATTAGTGAATTCAACGGTGCCAGTACCCTCAACGTTCTTCTTTAAAGTTGCCTCAATCGATAGGGCGGCTTCGCTCATCAATAATAATGCATCCTCTTGATAAATAGCAATTTCTATTTCATCGTTGTTTCCAAATGATTTTACAAAAGGGTGATACGTTCGAATTTCATCCCTGACGATGGACTCATCGTAACTGGGGTCTTGAAATAACTGCAGCTGTTCTAACATTATAACCCAGAGATTTTAAATAAAGAATATTAGCAAGAGTTAACGCTGAGGTCTTCTTCTTACTCCTCCTCAAACCCCCTCCACTGACTGAATGCCACAGATTAGAATAACAATCGTTTTTATAGTTCTTTTGTTCAAATAGTAACCTCATAGTACCTTTCTTAATTCTAATCGTACTATAATTTCTTCTCCTAGAAAATTAACTGGCTCAGAATTTTGATCAAGTATTTTCAATGTGATATTATGTATATCTGTTTTATTGTTTATTGGTAGAAAAATTAGGTTATAGGGTTCAATGTCTATTGCGTATCCGGGATCGACTTTCAATCCAAATTCAAAAATGGTGTGTGATGGTTTATTATTGTAAAATGCTCCTGTCGTAAGGTTACAGTCCACGTGGATTGTTACCACCTTAACTATCTTAACAGGTAAATCTGACTGATATGGAATATCAGGTTTTAGAACTTGAGAACTATAACCTAATAAGGAGGCTAAACTGTCTTTGCGAGTAAAGTAGATTTCGAGCTTACTTTTAATTTCACACTTAAGCGTATTATTATTAGGCTTTAGAGAGAAATAGTCTTCACTCTGTGCTACACCACTGGGTATTACTCGCGTCTGCAGATATGATTCAATATCACTTATTTCATATGAGCCTGTCGGTATGTATATAACTTTTTCTTCTTCACCACCAAGTTGTCGGTAATAAAACTTATTATTTATCCCCTCTTCAATATTTGGTATACTATTGTATGTGTGAAGCTCTATTAATGCTAACGAATAGTACTGAGGATCAAGAATTATGGGATTATAAAAGTCCACGGAGAGAGTAGAACTTCGACTTCTTAACGTGAATATTTGAGACATAATGAATGAAAATCACACATGTTTATTATTTTTATAGAGAAATTCTAAACACAAATGTCCACAATTGATCGTATTGTATGTCTGATAAGCATCAGAATTATATTTAATTTTACATTTCGAGCCAAGGTACTTGACTAGTTCGATAGGTAGTTTTAAAGATCCAAAACTATCGAAATATAAAACAGAATTGTTCATTTTCTTGTAAGCTACCCAATGTGTTTCAGAGCCTTTTACGCTGTCTAAATTAATAATGGCACTTTCGTATTTTGTAGGTGGTGTAGTAGGTAAGGCGTCACGCATAAAGACACCTCTGAAATATGGAATTTTCAATTTTTTAACATATTTTACTAAATCAATGTCGGAAAGAGCTCTATTGGGTAGCTTCATTGGGAGTTTTTTTGTTTTTTCAAATATAAGCCATATCCTTTTTTATACGGTTTCATGTAGAGTCCGGATCCTCTTTTCCCTAACGCTACTGCCTCCAAAACTCTATTGTGTCTCTCGTCTTCTTCCAATTTTTTCTTAGAGTTTTTAGCATCTATTACGGTCTTCGCCACTGCAGCAGCTCCTCCCGACAGAGCTCCTAATGCACTTAAGCCAGCAAATATCGGTATCAAAGGTAAAATACCACCAGTCTTCGGTAATGGTAGAATACGAGGGGTATTTGTTTTTCTCTTACCGCCTGCATTCTTGACTGCAATTCGAGCTGCCTTTAACGTCATTGCAGCATCTTTTTTTAAATTGTTATTTGCATGTCTTTTCAGTAATTTAGATATATTTGTCAGGACAGCCTTTTGGAATGCGACTTTTCTACGTCCCCCTACACCCATGCCTAGTTTACGTTTAACCTTCATTGCTATGGTGACAGCCCAACGGTGGCTTGTTCGCCTAATTTAGCGTCCTTTCCTTTAACACGCTCCCAAGCACGTTGTTCGAGTTGGTAATCTGCCTTGTGTCTATCTTCTAAATTTTTGTTTTTACTATATGCAATATCGTGCTCTCTGCAAGCTTTATCGAGAGAGTTTATACCTGCATCCCCTCGAGCGAGTCTTTTATGTAACTTCGTACCAGGCCCGCAAAATTGGTATCCCGGAACATGTAATTCAAAGGACAACTTATTAATTAGATTATTGACTACTCCACGTCCTACCACGTGTTTACGCGATGCCACATGGATTGTGAATGACGATGTTTGACATTAATCATATATATATATATATATATATATATATATATATATATATATATATATATATATATATATATATATATATATATATATATATATATATATATAAGTATTACAGTCAGTAAAATAGTTCAGACGTTACTATGCGTGTTCAAAGACAACAGGTGTCCCTGCCCGTTGAAAATTTAGATCTGTTAACATACCATTGTGTGGGAGGAGAAGACAAACATGGAAAGTTATTTCCTAGTACTCTAAGAGCTATTATATGCGGACCCAGTGGAGCAGGCAAACCCAATTTGCTTCTAAGCTTATTATTCAATTCTAATGGACTGTGGTTTGAAAACATATACGTTTACTCTAAATCACTTTTTCAACCGAAATACAAACTATTGGAGCGGGTATTGCAGAACGTAAATTCGGACTTGGATATTTTCCGTATGCAAGTAGTGAGAGTATTATGGATCCATCTGAGGCTAAATCTAATTCAATATTCATTTTCGACGATGTGGCATGTGACAAACAAGACAAAATAAGAGCATATTTCAGTATGGGTAGACATAAACTTGTAGACTGTTTTTATCTCTGTCAAACATACACGAGGATACCTAAACATCTCATTCGTGATAATTGTAACTTCATCATTTTATTTAAACAAGATAAAATCAATTTACGATATGTGTATGATGATCACGTGGCCCCAGATATGACATTCGAGCAATTTGCAGTCATGTTTAGAGAATGTTGGAATGATAAGTATGGAGTAGTGGTCATCGTAAAAGATTTTGATTTACATGGTGGTCGATATCGAAAAGGTTTTGATCAGTATATAAGCGTGTAACGTAAACTGTGTCTGTTATTATTAGTTAGACAATCGAACTGAAGAGATAACCTCTGCTTAAAAACAGCTCATACAGTCCATACAGTTCATACAGCCCCTACAGCTCGTACAGCCCCATTTAAATAGTCATACAGCCCGATTTAAACAAGTCGTACAGATTATACAGCTAATAGGCTCAGTTTAATACAGATTGCTGCTAAGGTTGTAACAATGAAGTCTAATAAAATAACTTTTGAAAAGTATAGAGTATCTAAGGTTAAACCATTGGATCTATCAAAGAAAAAATTGATTAAAGATAATATTAATAAGGCATCAAAGGCTATCAGAAAAAAGTATCTAGCATTAAAACTAGGAAAATCTGACGAAGACGAAACTCTTAATAGACTCTTGAAGCCCATTATCGATTCATTAAAAGAACTCAAATCTGTAAATATATTACAGAAAACAGACAAGAAGCGTGTAAGTTTATCGCAGCAAAAAAAAGTTAAAGCGTGACTCTAGTTCAGCAGAGTATACATCAAATGCAGATATTAAGGATGACATATTGTCTTTGGAACCTCAGTATGAAGTAGGAGATGCTAACTTTCAGGATGGCAAAACGGAGAAAACTGCTCTTAATGAATATTTTGAACAGTATCCATCTTTGGCTAGACACTATATAGAGGGGTTTTTTACTAAACGCAAAGACTATGATGAAACCTATGGCATTCGATTGGATTTACAAATGAATAAACTGTATATTGGTAATATGGAATTAAAAATTGGTCGTGCCTCTGAAATAATTATTAATGATAAAGTATATGATGGCAAAGTGGGGTTATACAATCTACTTTTTATAAAGGATCCCACAGATTATGATAGAAATGATTTAACTGAATATAAGGAAATTTTGCAAATTACCAATGTACATAGAAGAAATTACGAACCGACTGGACACATTAATGGAACTAGATCTTCCAAGTATATTAAAATAATAAGACCACTATTGGATAGTAAAAAGAAGAAAAAAACACAGTGAACTAGTGGATTCGGTCTGAATATGGTTTACAATCAAAAGCCAATCGAATATGTTTATTGGGATGACATCAATGAGCTTGTTGATAGACTGAAACTTTTGAATACGTCAAAGATTGCAGGAAATACCGATTCACATGATAATGAAATATCAGCTATCATTACTGAACTACGTGAGGCTGGAGTTATCTATTAAATATTTGATGTACATACAATTTGAGTCATTATCAGGATGAGTCTCGATAAGTTTGGAAGGTCTTCGCGGCGTAGTAGTGAAATTAATGATTCATATCTCAGCCAACCACAACGTGGATTTGTATTTACCGAAGATGGAAACATCAACATTGAAAATTTAAAGCTGTGTAATGTTCTATCACCTACTGACGATGGTGATGCCGTTAATAAGAAATATGTAGATGATCATATAAATTCTATTCTATCAAACAATATTGATGTGCTATTTGAACGTTTAAATAAGTTTAAGGATAGTATAAAACATGTGACATCAGATTTATATCAACAGAAAACATATCTAACAGATATAGGAAGGACCATTGAAAAATTAAATCAAAAAGGTTTAGATAGTGTTGGTGGAAAATACATTGAATCAAATGCAATCAATGAAACAATTTACAGCCAACCCGATGAAGAAATCTAGAGAAAAAATTCAATTGGTTAATTGCTTCATAAGCCTGCACGCAAAAATTTCAATCGTAGACGTATTATAATAAAAGGAGTAGACGATTTGTGGCAAGCAAATTTAGCCGAAATGTGTAATTATGCTAAAGACAATCACAGTTTTAGATACATTCTCATAGTGATTGACTGTTTTTCAAAATTTGTGTGGGCTAAACCCATAAAAAATAAGAGTGCACTAGAAGTTACACAAGCAATGAGTGGTATTTTTAAGGATAGCAAGAGAAAATGTAAAAATTTAAATACGGACCAGGGTACTTAATTTTATAATGTTCACTTTAAAAACTTGATGAAAAACTATAAGATAAACCATTACAGTACATTTACAGTAAAGAGGGCAGCTATAGTTGAAAGAGTTATTAGAACGTTAAAGGAGAAATTATCTAAATATTTTAGTTTAAATGGCTTATACAGATGGATAGATATACTCCCTGATATTGTCAAAGAGTACAACAACAGTCATCACAGAACAATAGGAATGAAACCGTTAGATGTAACTAAACAGAATGAGAAACAAATACTTAATTCAGTTTATAACAATATTAAGTTGGTAGCATCGCGACATTACAAAGTTGGGGATATTGTACGAATCAGTAAGAATAAGCATGTGTTTAAAAAAGGATATACACCTAATTGGATAACTGAACTATTTAAAATTATTAAAGTACAACTCACCAACCCCACCACCTATTTGCTCGAGGATATGCATGGTATTCGAATAAGCGGAGGTTTCTACGAAGAAGAACTACAGAAAACGAAAACTCCCGATGTGTATCTCGTTGAAAAGGTATTACGTAGACGAGGTAAACAAGTTTACGTAAAATGGTTAGGTTTCGACGCATCTCACAATAGCTGGATTGATTCAGATAACGTACTTTAATCAAATATGCATTGATTCTTATGGAAAACACGAACATTTTTACGATTGCAGAGGGGCCTTTTTTAACAATGTTTAAAATTAATTTAAATATGTATAAAAAGGGGTTGAAACCTTAATCATTCATTAGTTTACCGCAATTATGACATCAGTAACATCTAGTCTAGCTGATTCTGACTACTGGCATGAAGTGGATAGAATTAGTACACAATATGAAGAAGCTGCGCAAAACGAGGGTCGATATCTTTTAGAATATAATACTGACATAAAAAATTCTGTATATAAAATAACTACAGGATTTAGTGCTGCAAGAGGTTATGTTCCTGCCGTAAGAATTTTACTGAATGTGAATCCAGACTTCACCACATTAGACAACATCTCATTTAACAGAGAAGATTGGGATGATTTTATTACTTACCTTCAACAATTTGTTGTGGATTACTTTGATGTGGTGACAGAAGAACAGCCCGAAGAAATAGAAATGAAGTTTTCCCGTTATGCTTTAATATCATCGCAAATTATTGGAATCAAATTATTGAAAATGAGTAAAGGCTTCTGCACATTTCATTTATCTGACAAAGTTGTTCGTGAGCTCATCTACACCAATAAAATTGTATCATCTTATATGGACTTCCTAAATATTTTAAGTTTTGAACAGTTCTATAATAACTTTTTAACTGTAGCTAATAATATCTTAAGTGAATCTAATTATGAATTGACACCATATACTGTTATGTTAAATTTATGTGACTTATATCCATGTAATATTCAATCATACTGCATACGTGAATGTTTATTTTATAATAAAGATACTATTCTTAATGATTTAGATGATTTAGATGTATGTACTGAAAACAAGTGCTTAAATAAAAATAAATTTATATAATGTGAGTTTTCTTCTTTTAGGTTAGGGGAAATAAAAAAATCATGATAATTTAAATACATATAATAAAATAATAAAGAAAAAATACATATAATCAAGAAAAAATACATATAATAAAAATGTGATTACATAATAATAAATCAAAAAAATACATAAAATTGGTTACATAATAATAATAATAAAATACATAAAAATATTAAAATATAACAACAGACTTGAGAGATTTTTAAATTTGATGTAAAGCAAAAAAAGAATATCAGCAATGAAATTACGAGATGTCCATTATGGAGTAGTGCCCCCAGGGGAGAGTGTCATGAACTTCAGGCAGGGTGTACCTCTTATCTTCGAAGGGATTAAGAGCAATTTTTGTTTGTTCGACGCTGTATACTTCATGTAATTTTGATTGTATACAGCGTTGAGTTTTATTTAGTAAACACTCTTCGTAAGACTTTTTGTTTGCAAATTTCTCCAGACAGTTGAGGTAATCCTCAAAAGTAATTTTATTTGCCACAACATTAGACTTTACACCTTTTGCTTTCTTAACTACTTTGTTTGATTCGACTTTATAAGTGTACTGCTTAGAACGTAGCCCTATGAAATGAGTCATTATTTTCCCATTATTTTCATCCTTCATTAAACGAGGGATTTTTTTATTTACTAGAGGAATATTCCAACGATTATCTTGGGGATAATCACTAGTATCAAATTTATTAATGTCTTTTTTGATAACATATTCATATACATCATTACACTGAATTTCGTATAAGAGACTGTCTCTTATACGACTATTGTATCTGTGTACAAAAGTTTACATTTTTCCACGGGGAATTTGGAAACATGTATTTATAGTGAAAATCATATACACAAATTTTAGAAATATCTAAAATAGACATTCCAATATACAAGGGCTTATTGAATATAATGTGAGATTTTTTCATTTCTATGGCCATAGATTATCACCGAAAATGGATCTGCTTTGGAAATTAGGACTAGCAATAAAATTTTTAGCTCCGTACCTCCCTTCCCATTTGTTTACTAGCTTAACGATTCGATGTTTTGGAACATTCTCCATTGTTTTACCAAACGTAGCGTTATTCATTAGTTTATAATTGTTTTTTTCAAAGTTTGACTTTGCTTGAGTTCTCAGTGATTGTTTAAGTCAATGTAGGACTTCAGTCATGGGGACCGTTTGAACTGTAGAACTCTGTGGATATGTGTTAATTTTATTTCATGCTGTAGGGCTTGTTTAAGATTTCTATAGTGAATTCTATAGTGATTTCTATAGTGATTTCTATAGGACTTTTGCATACTGTAACAGGTAGTTCTTAATTTAGGAAATTTTGAATTTGGTGGAGT